>JALMGJ010000003.1:81295854-81895854 GCA_023362775.1 Charina bottae | reverse complement strand
CATGTCCCACCCACTGCATCTGGGCTCTGATAATCAGGCACTCAATGCTGGTGGACTCCGTATGATCCAAGACCTCCAGGTTGGAGAGACATGGTCTTGCCAATGAATGCTGAGGATGGAGCCGAGGGTGCACATGTGAAATTTCTCCAGTTGTTTGATGTGTCATTGGTACAGAGTCCAGGACTCACATCCATATAGGAAAGAAGGGATAACTACAGCTTTGTAGACTTTCAGCTTTGTGGAGATGCAGATGTGTTGATTGAGCACTCTGGTATGCAGCTTCCCCACAGCCTGGCTGGCCTTGCTGATCCTACAGTCAATTTTTTTTCCAAAGGCCCCTTGCTTGAGATTCCCAAGTATTTGAAGCTGTTTACATTTGTCAGCTGGGCGTTGTCAACAGTGATTTTTGGTTCTATAGGGTTGGTATTTGGCACAGGCTGGTAAAGTACTTCAGTCTTTTTCAGGCTGATAGAGCATAGCAATGTCTGAGCATTTGTTCAGCATCAACTGTAGATCACTGTCTTTATGCACACAGTCATCAGCAAAGAGGGTTTCTTGAATGACTGTGTGGAGGCACTTAGTCCATGCGTTCAAGCGATAAGGTCAAAGAGAGAGCCATCCAATCGGTACCTGATGTACAATCTCTCCTTCAGACTTTGGACAGCATGTGTCAACATGCAAGTGGAGAACAGATTAAACCAGACTGGGGCTAGTATGCAGCCCTGCTTCACCCCACTGGAAATGGTAAATGCAGCTGACATATCACCACTGTAAAGACCTGTCCTGTCATTCCATTGTGGAGCAGCTGAATCAACTTCATGAATTTCCTTGGGCATCCATAACGTCTCAGGATGATCCAGATAGCCTCCCTGTTTACAGTGTCAAATGCCTTTGTCAGGTCAATGAAGACAGAGTAAAGAGGCTTGTTCTGCTTGATGCACTTCTCCTGGACTTGCCTCATGGCAAATATCATGTCTACTGGACTTAAGTCTGGCTGAAAGCCACACTGTGCCTCCAGGAGGTTCCTTTCTGAGACACTGACAAATCTGTTCAGGAGAATGCGAGCAAAAATCTTGCCTGTGATGGACAGTAGTGAGATACCCCTGTAGTTTCTGCAGTCTGATTTGCTTCCCTTGTTTTTATAGAGAGCCACGATGATGGCCTCATGGAAGTCATCAGGCATCTCTTCTGTGAACCAGATGGCTTCCAGAATGTCTTGGAATGCCTGAAAGGCATTTGGATCTAGTGCTTTGTAGATCTCAGCAGGAATGCCATCCTGCCCTGTTGCTTTATTCGAGTTCATCTGCGAGATCACTTTCTTGATCTCATCAGTAGAGGGCAGCAGGTCTAGGTCATCCAAGACTGGCTGCTGAGGAATCTGCTGTAAGACATCAGGATCAACTGTCGACGGCCTATTGAGTAGGTTGGAAAAGTGTTCAGCCCAGTGGTTTTTCAGTCCTTCCTGGTCTCTAATCAGGCTCGACCCATCAGATGACATCAAGGGGAAGCACCCTGATTTAGAAGGACCATAAACTGACTTTATGCTGCTGAAGAACTCTCTGGTGGCATGCATATCTGCATAGCGTTCCACCTGCTCAGCCTTTCTCTGCCACCACTCATTCTGCATTTCTCGCAGTTCTGCCTGTACTTTGTACTGCAGGTGTTTAAACTTGTCTTTCTCTTAGACAGATGGGTCATTGTGCCAGTCTGCATAGGCCTTGTTCTTGGCCTGAAGAGCTGCTGAAATTGCCTCATGGTTTTCATCAAACCAGTCTTGATGCACCCAGGTTTTCAGTCCGAGTAGTTGTTGCAGCCTGCGTGATGATATATTTAAAATGCATTTTTGAACTTTGAACTCTCCTCTGCTCAATCTGCCAGGGCCAGACTTCACACACTGGGATAGACAAATCCCCTACCTCACCGAGGGTTGAAGACCCGTTGGCTACCCTCACTTGGTTTGGCTCATCTGCCAAGACCGTTTACTGGGGTGTGGCTGCTGCGTGTATTACAGCTGCTTGGAGCCACAGGTGATAGCTCAGCACCAGGTGGGGATCAAAGGTGAACAAGCAGCCCTAAAAAGGGCACAGCAGGCACCTCCACCAGAGGTGCTACTCCTCCCTGGACACCCCATGCACCCCTTCTTTAGGTAAAAAAGTAAAGGTAAAGGTTTCCCCTGCACATTTGTGCAGTCATGTCCGACTCTAGGGGCTGGTGCTCATTTCCGTTTGTTAGCCGAAGAGCCAGCGTTGTCCGAAGACGCTTCCACGGTCATGTGGCCACATGACACGCATGGAATGCTGTTACCTACCCACCGAAGTGGTACCTATTAATCTACTTGCATTTGCATGCTTTCGAATTGCGAGGTTGGCAAGAGCTGGAGCTAGTGCGGGGGCTCATTCCGCACGCAGGGCTAGGGATTCGAACCTCCGAACTTGCGATCTTCCGATCGACAAGCCTGCCATCTTACCCGCTGAGCCACCACACCCCTTCAACCACCACGCCCCTTCTTTAGGTACATTCATAATAAAAGGAAAATAATCAGTATATCAGTTGCTCAGTGAAGATGGCAAAATTCCAACAGGTAATGAAGAAAAGGAAGAGCTCTCCCGGTAGATAGAAATGGCTTCTTTTACACCAGAATTACTGGATGTCACATGATTTATTAAAACGAGTTTTCAGTCTCAATCCTGTCCTCCTCTAGGATGCTATATTCAATGTTGTATAAAGTAGCAATAAGGAAGTAAGACAGGACTGCGCAGCTTAATTTATCTGATAGGAAGTAATTTTTCATTACACAAATTGATAGTTGAGTTAACTTACAAACTTTACATTTTGATTCTTGCTGATCAAAGGACAATTTGATTGTAATTGAGTAAATACTAAATATAATATGGAGAACAGTAATGCCTTAGTGAGGCATTCTTACATGTTCAAAATATTGTAAGCCTAAGCAAAAATAAAAAAAAATACTAACAGCATTTGAATTTATATATCACAAAAAAGTAGAGCTACCATATCTGTGCAGCACATGTCCTGATGACTGTTACATGGAGGAAGTAAGAGACACAGAAAATTCTAACCGTCTGCTTCCATCTACAAGTCATCTGGGGTTTTGTAGCACAAATATGGTAACCCTACAAAGAAAGAAAGGAATTAAGCAGCATCTATAACATCAAAGGAAAAATGGCTCTCATAATTTGTCTAAACCAATTGCCCTTACTAACCTACTACCACTGAGGACTCACAATATTATTTTATACATATTTCAAAGGTCCCAAGAAAAGAAAACTAGGTTAACTTTCCACTCAATCTCTTTCTTTAGTGCAGGCAATGGAATTACACATGAGCTCAATCTGTAAACGAAGAGCAAAGATATTATTTTCTATTTATGTTCACTTGCCATCTGTTACAAGCTGGGTAGGGGAGGAAAAAGATATGGCACAGTAAATCAATAAGAATGATCTAAACCATAAAGCTTACTCATATTTATGGAATAAAAGAAAGGAAGTTTATTTTACCCTTCTTGACTGAAGTTCTGTCAATTACTTATGCATGACTGTGATATTAATGACAGACTTCTGCAATGATTTTATACACATGTTTAGGAGACCCTGATTGCAGGTTACTCTAGCCTTCCCTTCTTGCGGCACATCTGCATGAGGATTCTCTGTCAGTTTAAAACCATCTCTGAATTTTGTTGTTCCCATAACATCAACAGTCTTGGAAGCTGGCTTATTTATAGCTCAGCTGCATACATACATACTTATCGTGCTATTCCCTTTTGAGCAACATGATACAAAGTTCAAAAGGAGAGTAAGAATTAAGCCAGAACTAGTAAGCCAAAGAAACAGTCTAGCCCATAAACTATGGAAAAATAACTGAAAACTAACATTACTCACAACATATCTCATGAAAACCTTTCATTTACATTTTTTAAAATATATGATTTGTAAGATACAGTAATAACATACATTTCCAAGATTGTTGTCATTTATGAGTAACAATATGTAAGTATGTGCAAGAATTTTAAAAATTTGAATAACACCAATAACTACTTACCATTTTAAAGAGATGTATGAGGTTGATGGGATGAACACAGCTTTTGAATATTTGGTGGAATATTAGATAAAGACACCCACATTTCGTCATCAAGCATTTTTAAGCTTCCACGTTTCAGTGTCTTTAAGTTTGTCATCGTTGAAAAGGATACTTCACAAATGTATTTAATAGAAAACTGCAGAAGAATTTTTAACGCGTTTTTACCTATGTTTGGATGCATTTTTGAAATGCGAATCCAAAAGCTGTCTAAGTCACCCTCTTCATACATCATTAACAGACTTCGATCATTTTTTATTTCAGCTAATTCTTCTTCTTCAATAAGTGAAAAGTTACTTAGTACCCCTTTGTAGCAGGGCAAGGCTTGGACAGAGCTCCCCTCTTACAGCAGGGCAAGGCTTGGACAGATTTCCCCTTTACAGCAGGGCACAAGGCAGGCACTAGGACCTGCGCAGAATCCTAGCAGGGCTCGGAGGCGGCAGCAGCAAGGCATGGTTCTGGCTTGAGGCTCTGAGCATTGGCAGGACAAGACTCTGGTGCGGCGATCCAGCTGTCAGCAGGACAAGACTCGGGCGCAGCAGCAGATTCAAGGGCTGTCTGAGGCTTCGGTACAAGGTAGTCAGAACGGTTGTCTCCGACAACCAGCTTTCATCCCTGGCGTCCTTTTATGCTTTGAGTTTTCTGCCGCTGCTGAGCAGGAGCCAATCACTGCTCTCGCTGAGCAACTCTTTTTTCCGCCCTTCTGGCTCCTGTGCTGATTGGCAGCAGGGAACCCCCCCCCCCTTGTCTGGCCACAATCAGCTGGTTGGCTTCCCCCTCGATCCTTCCCGTGCTTTCCCTAACAGTCCCTTCGTCCTCCTCCTCCGACTCAACCTGCACCCTAACAATTTCACATAGACTCAGAGCTTTCTCGTTACGTTCGTGCGACACACCTACACACTGCAGCCGACACACTAACATGTCACGACACACAGTTTGGAAAGCTCTGCATCAGAGTGTGTTTGTGTGTATATGTATGTATTGATATTGATATTGAAGAAGCAGAGTAGAAAGAGTATTGACACTTCTGAACTTTGGTGTTGGAGAACACACCTGAAAAACGCCATGGGCAGCCAAGAAAATAAACCAATGAATCACCAAACAAATCAACCCAGAGTTTTCACTCAAGGCACAAATGACCAGGCTCAAATTATCATATTTTGGACACAAAGACATAGCTCTCTTGAAAAGTCTATAATGCTGGGAAGGGTGAAAAGAAAGAGAAGAAGAGGATAACTAGCAGCAAGGTGGATAGACTCGATTACAGTGGTGATGGGTGCACCATTGCAAAACCTGAAGGTCCAGGTTGGAGACGGATCAACCTATGATCCTGGGGAAGATCTATCTATATGGTTGCTAAGAGTTGACACTGATTGACTATATAATTATATACACACACACAGAAACACACACACACACACATACACACACAATATATAATGGAAAATACAGTATAATATAGTGCTGTATAAAATACTGTTATAAATGCTAATAAAAAAAAGCTAGGGAAAAGTAACTCCAGTAAGAAGATAGTGCAACCATTCGGTGCTAATGTTTCTGACTGACACAAAGGGTAAGATAAGGAACAGTGGATAACAGCATCTGGAATTAATCTGGTAAAATATCAGACAAAAAAAATGGGATGAGGAGATAAATATATGAAGCCACCAGCTCCACCACTTTTTATTCCTTCCAACCCAATGGAATGAGACTCTGTCAGGAGGACTGGCTGCTGAGTCCGAAACCAGACCAGACTAGGCCAGAACCAGCCTTTGTGTGGACAGAGACTGGCAAAAGAAAGAACACGTTCAGACATGAGCTGGACTAAGCTGGTGGCTGTGGAGGAAAAAAACCCCAATGCATTTCTATGGGAGAAAATGTTGTGTCGTGGCTCAGGATGGTGTTGACTCCTCCTTTTTAAGCCCCTTCTCTTGCCCTTCCTAGTCATTTGATCCAGAGCAGAGCAGTTACTGAGGGTTTGAAAAAAATCCAGAAAACATAGCTCTGCTAGTTTTCTCTACCTTGTTATTCTTTGTAGTCTAACAAAATGTTGAAAAGAAAGGTAGTCATTACTCCATTGGCATCATAATGCTGACCCACAAACAAATGTAAAACTGAACAGAATGAGACCAAATTTGAGAAGAAGTTGACAAGAGTAAGATTGAATCTGAAAATGGGCCTGAAATCGTACCCTCAAAATTTCCCCATTATATCCCAATGGGACAGGCAGTTGGACAAAGGCTGAGAATGGTGGCTGCTGTATTCTAAAACCTCCTCCCTCCTCCCTTCCATATTCAGCTCATCCTGTGTTTCTAGTGCATGTATACACACAACCACTCATGGAAGCAACATAAAAGAACAGGAACACAAACACACAACACATTACTTAGTTATAGAAGAGAAAATATAGATACTTCCTATGGCTGCTGCTGGTAAAGGAGCTGGATGGAATTGCAGAATCCATGCTCTGCATCTTTTCTCTAGGTTTTTTTAATTGTCAAACTACTTCACCTATTCTTACAAAGGAAAGGCCAGTCATTCAACCCCGCTCCCCTCTCTCTCACACCCACACCCACACACACCCCTCTTTCACAAAAGGAATCTATTTGTTGGTGTCAAATGATCCAATATTTTTAATTAGCAACCAAAGTAGACACCATGATACCTTCTAATGCTCTGCTTCTAATTTAAATAATTGCACTCTTAATCAGTAGGAAATTCTATATAACCTTTAGAAGTGTGCACTTTCTTTTCATCAAGAAAGCTCTTTAAACATTTAAAAATCCTGGAGCATTTTTCTGTAACAGAAAAGAGAGCAAAAATAGTTTAAATGAATTACCTTTGCAAGAACAAATCATTGTCCAAAAGGATCTGAGTAATCCTTTTGTTTTATTTTACAGAAACGCTAAGCATTTATTGCTCAACAGTGTTCACCAGAAAAATTCCAAATGTAGATAATCTTTGAGACTTTATTTAGGTATTGGATAAGATAGGTAACTTGAGGTGGCTGGGAAAATCATACTATATCAAGGATGGGATGGGGGAATCCAATAAATTATGTTACGGACCCCGTCTGTAAAAGAATTTCACTTGGCGGGGTCCAGGAAGCGGGCCTTCTCTGCAATGGCTCCCGCCTTCTGGAACACTCTGCCCCCAGAGGTGAGACAGGCCCCATCGCTCCTGACCTTCCGGAAGAACCTGAAGACTTGGCTCTGCCGTCTTGCCTGGGGCGGGAAGGGGAGTAGTTATTCTTGGGGGTGGCTGGCACCTTAGAGCTCTCCTCACTGAATTAGATCTTCTAGGCCACTTGGATTTTATATTTATATTTATATTTATGTTTATATTTATATTAGTAATTTTGTATTAATATTTTAGCTGTTATTTATGCTCATTGTTTTAATGTGCTTATTGTTGTAAACCGCCCAGAGTCCCTCTTTTTGGGGGAGATGGGTAGTGGCAAAATCCGAAAAATAAATAAATAAATGCTTCTGTATGGTAATAAGCACCCCCCCAACCTGCTGTGCTGCCTCACTGTGGTGGTGGTGGGGTCTTCTTGAGTGGCATGAGCAAAGACTGCTGGGAGTGTATGCCAAGAGTAAATAATCTCAGCAGGGTCATCCAAGGTGTGAAGGTTATCCCAGCTGCCCAGCTAAAGCAAGCAGGCACCTATACTGGGCAACAGTCATGAAGAAAGATGTTGGAGGTGGA
Organism: Charina bottae; assembly: GCA_023362775.1. Lineage (NCBI taxonomy): Eukaryota > Metazoa > Chordata > Lepidosauria > Squamata > Charinaidae > Charina > Charina bottae. The sequence continues at coordinate 81,888,051 of JALMGJ010000003.1, read as the reverse complement.
AGAGCACTTTAGTGTCAATGAAGAATGAGAAGAAGAGGATGACTAGCAGCAAGGTGGATAGACTCAGTTACACTGGTGATGGGTGCACTGTTGGGTGCAGATCTTCCTAGAGAAAATCTATCTATGTGGTTGCTAGGAGTTGACACTGACTTGATGGCACATAATCAGTCAATCAGTCAATGTCTATGAAGGTTCTCAGTCATCCAGGTGGAATTGTCTGTAGCTTGAATCATGTCAACTGGATTTCTATTTTCTCAGTGGAAACGTTTCACTCCTTATCCAAGGAGCTTCTTCAGTCTGAGCAAATTCAAGCTACAGTCAATCAGTCAATGGTAATAAAGGCCCCAACAGGAAAGGCAAGGATGCAAAAATAGATAGGATGACAAGAACAAGGGGGTGGCTGGGTGGGGGCATAAAATAGGCATGTATTGGGAGAGGGTTTGCTGTTCCTTTTCCTTTTTCCTTGATTTAGGAGCTACAATGTCCATGGTGAGGGCCAAATAAGGGGGCAAATACATAATGGCAGCATCTCTGTACACATTTTGGCATCACCTTGATTTGCTATGAATGCTGCTCTTTTTAAAAATGTGTTAAGCCTATTTGGGAGGTTATAAAACAGGGAGTTTTCAGCCTAAAAATAGCAGTAAACAACAGCAGTTAAATTTGGCAGAAAATTGCACCACTGAAATTCAGAATGGTTTGGAGGGAGTGTTAGCAGCTTTCTTTCTTTTCTTTTTTTTAAGAATTGGAGAGGCTGAATATATCCTATAGGCTGTGAATATCTTCTTCTGTTTTAGATGGTAAACAATGATTCTTTTCTCCTGAAGTTATCTTTTTATGCTTGGAAAAGGAATAGCCTGGACAGAAGGTGCAGAGTTCTCATTAAATCCCTGATATATCTGGCATAATTAATTTGAAAATGGACCTCCTTCCTCCTATTCAAATTGTTTTGTTGCCTTAGGCTTGCACATGGTGCCATCTCCTTTTCTTCCATGTACTGAATCTAATGAGAAATTTACTTCAACCCTGTTTAAGAGACACTGTATTGTATTACATCCAAGGGCAGCAATTTTTTTTAGTGGATCTAGGACAAGTATGGGGTACACATCTTGCCTCTACTGTCCAATCTCTTCACATCTGTTGCCTTATGGTAGGACCAGACCTGGAAGTATTTTTTTCCCATTTTCTTATCAATGGTTTGCTCCTATTAAAGTGCATCTGAGAGCAAGAACTTATCAACAGTGGCTTTTAATTAAAAATCTCATGATTAGTTAGGACAAACAGCTCCAGATATATTTCTTTTACTGGATTGTGGCTTTCTCTGTCCTGCTGAGTTTTTATGTGATTTTTGTATTAGTTTCAGAATAACTACAGATGCAGTGCTATCAATTTACTTAAAGGGGGAAACTGTCAAATTCAAACAGTTTTTCGTTTTTCCTAAGCTGCACATCAGTTTGTAAAGTTGAGCATTACATTCTATTTACACATAGCTGTATTTCCCAAACCAGAAAGTAACCAGCCCATTGGGTGAAGGGAAAGTGTGAGAAGTTAATGGATTGCGATTTCTAACTGAAATATTGATTTGTTACTTAAACAATTTATATACATTCTAACTGAAATATAACCATTTAAACAGATTGTTCATACACACAAAAGAAATGAGTAGAAAATATTCACACGTGCGTATGTTGAGATTGGGCAGTCCCTGTTTGTCTATCAAAATGAAGTGAAATTTTGCATATGGTTTGTTTTTTTTCTTTACCAGAAAATTCATCAGAAACAGTAGCTTATGCTTTGGTTTCTGTTCCGAGAAACAGTAGCTTGTGCAAAATGCTGTTGCCTGCATATGACACATCACATCTTTTTTTAATCTAATGTTTCGATTCTTCTCAGAGCGTGTTAAAAACATAAGCAGTGCCCTGCTGGATTGGACCACTGGCCCATCTACTCCAGCAGTCTGTTCCCACGGTGGCCAACCAACTGCACAAGGAAGCCCACAGGTCTCCCAGCAGATGGCCTTCTCAGGCAGTCCCACTGCCACCGAGGCTAATAGCCATTGATCCCCAGGACTTCCATGAATTGGTCCAAGTTCTGGTGTTGACTGTTACCTAAAGAGCTTGGGCTCTGGGTACTTCCATACATACCTTCCACTTTGGGAAGTCCTGTTCCTCAACTGAGTGAGGCTTGACTGGTGGTGACAAGGAGTAGGAACTGCAGAATGTCTTTCAGATGAAAATTTCCAAATCCAACAACATGTAGGTTTAGCTACTTGGTCACAACTAACTTTGTTTTACAAAGTTTTACAAAGTGTTCAACTAAACTTATGAGTTGCTGTTTTTGTTGCTTTCAGGCTAATTTTGAGATTGTTTTATGATGTTGACATCTTGTAATGTTTGTTTAAAACCATTTATTAGTTTCATTTTAATGTACACATATTGTTCTTTGCAAATCATTTTAAGCTTCTTTTCTGAAAAAAGAGCAGGACAATTTAATAAAGATGGTGCTGCACAATACCTATTTGTTTCAGCTGAACTGAATGTGTCTTTCCTTACCATTTTCAGGAATTTTCAATTAAATCTCAAAAGTAATATTACATACAGTTATGTTTGTTCTTGCTGAAATCTTTTCCCTGAAAAAATATTATGTGTCGCCATCATCACAGAACAATAATTTGACTTTAAAGACACTTTCTTATATTTAATCAAGTAGAGAAATGTATATTTATTTACTTATATGATCTTCATAATAACTCTGTGAGAAAAGTTCAGATGAAGTCTTACCCAAAGTTATCTAACCATAAAAGGCAACACTTTACATTACGCTTAAAAAGAGACAATAACCAAAAATTTGAGCTTTTTCCCTATTTAACATGTGAGATCCATAGTAGCGCATTCATAAACGTGTCCACTTTGGATTCAGTTGAGATTGCATCCAAGGAGGTGGGTATAGGATTGAATTATCATTGTATATTTCTTCATTCCTACTCCATTTGATTGGTTTCAGTTGGCATGTTGGATGGGGAAGAGAGTAAAGATGTGGTAATATCACTATATGTGGTAATATTATCTTAGGCATTACAGGTCAGAGGAAGAATCTATGAAATATTTTTGACTTCTAACAAGCAAACAAAAAAAGAGAACAATTGTAGGATATCAGTGAAAGCCATGTCTCAGCTTGTCTTTATATCCCCATTCTCATTCATGTAATGCTTAAAAGTGTTGTTTATGTTCAGAAATGCCAGTTTACTTCCTTCACCTGTATATAAACTATGTATTCTAACTATCATTCTGTATATAGTGCAAACATAGACTTACTGAATACATAAAGAATCAGAGATGACATTCATTAATGGCAACACTAATTTTGCAGTTCAAAAATTGGAACCGTAAGAATATGGACTCATAGAGCAACTCAGATAAATATCTGTTATCATTTGAATAATTAAATAAGAAAAATCTAGAAGCATGATTGTCATAAGTAAATTAATTCTACCCCACAGACTTAATAATATATTAAATAGTATCTTGAGGCTACTTGGGCTATCACAGTTCTTAAATTCAACTAAGCTCAGTTTGGAAAAATAATTAGGATCAAGACATTAAAACAGGGGGGAATCTTAAAGAAAGAAATCACACTTCATATAGCCATTCAACAAATTCTTTTTAAGGCAAAACCTTTCCAGAGATTTATCTGGGTACAAATAATATTTGTTTGTTTAATTTCTATCCTGTTCTTCATTCAGGCATTTAAAATGGCATATAAAGTGATCCCTCTGAGCACTTTTCCTTAAAACAAATTTTCTATGAGGCAAGTTGGGTTGAGAGAGAATGAGCGGCTCAAAGTCACCCAGTGAGCTTCCAAGGCCGAGGAGTGGACTAGAACCTTGGTCTCCTCACTCCTAGTCTCATACCTTTGAGTGTGTGTCCATAGCCACCAACTTTCTTGATCCTCCCTCCAGACCCTCCTGAATCTACAATATCTTTATCAGGTTACACTGATCAGAACTTTACACTGTTTGCCACTTTCTTTGTCTTTTCCATAGCAGGGGCGTACTCAGGTAACATTTTTATTGAGCTCTCCACCATCACCTAAATCCCTTGGCAGTTAGTCAGTTCCTCAGCCTGATGAACATGAACTAGTGCTGTTAATGACATAGATTAAGGAACCACTGAGCAGAGTTTTAAAACTCCTTAAAATCTAATACCATTATTTTTTTTTCAGGGAATCCAGTGTTTTGATTTTCAAGTTATTAAAACATAGCTTTATGGGATGAAAAAGAAAGGAAAAGTCTTTAGTTTTACAAGTGTCCCCTTTGTTTTGAATCTTAAGCTGGCTAATCCAAATCAGTATTTTAACAATTCAGAACTGGACACTTATCCCACCCTGGACTATAAATTGACAGACTGGCATGTGAGATTGAGAAATATGAAGTTGAGAAAGAACCCAATTCAGTTTGGAAAAATCTAAATCTTGACTGGAATATACTCCAACTGAGTTTGAAATCAAATATGACAATGGTGTTTTTTTCTCACTCCAGTGCTTTGACACAGTCCTGGCTGAGAGGTGGGCATTTTGTCATTAGGTGAGTCAATTCTTGTTTTGAATATTCAGCTGTTCACATTTCTGTAACAACTGCAGCTGCAGTAGCCTGGAACTGGGTTATTTCCCTGTGGTCTTTTTGGCTTTGAACACATGGAAACCATCAGCAGGAAAACACTGGCATCTAACAGGTTTATGGGCAATGCAATTTATTTTATGATCAAATTACACCAGAGTAATACTGCCACTTGCATTACAAAAATTTAGTTCCTGTAATTGCTACTCTGGGGGTCTCCTCTCTTCTCCATATACCTCTTGTTTTTATTACTAATGGCAGTAATATGTGAGTAGAAGGGGATAATAGACCTTAAATATAGCAACAGCATCTTGCTAAAGGAAAAATAGTATTGTGCCTTGTTATTTCCAAGTCTTGTTGAGGCTTATGAAATGTGTGTATTATTCTATGCCAAATATAAATGTATGCAGAATAAAGGCCATGTGTTCTTGGCACTCTAGATTCCATTTTAGCCATTTCCTCCGAACAGTCACTCACGCTCTTGTCATCTCCCATGTAGATTATTGCAATGCGCTCTACATGGGGCTACCCTTGAAGACTATCCGGAAGCTACAGCTGGTGCAGAATGCAGCCGCGCGGGCAATTTTAGGTGCGCCAAGATTCGCACATATAACACCTTTGCTCCGCGAGCTGCATTGGGTGCCGGTCTGCTTCCGGGTACAATTCAAGGTGTTGGTTATCACCTTTAAAGCCCTACATGGCATGGGACCAGAATACCTAAAGGACCGTCTTGTCCCCAGGTTATCGACCCGCCCCACCCGATCGTTCAGAGAGGGCCTGCTGCGAGTCCCATCAATTAAAGAATGTCATCTGATGGGGGCTAGGAGGCGGGCCTTCTCTGTAGCAGCACCCACACTATGGAACATCTTGCCCCCAGAGTTGAGACAGATCCCCTCCCTCCCGACCTTTAGAAAAGAACTGAAGACCTGGTTCTGCCGCCTGGCATGGGAGGGAAGAAACAATAGTTCCTCATGGGGGTGGTTAATCCCGTAATTTTATAATGCCCTTCTTTTATTAATACTATCTCCCACTTGGATTTTTATTTTATTTTATTTATAATATATTAATTGTATAAATTGTTAGTTTACATATTTTATATTTTATGCTTTTATCTAATTTTATTTATTGTAAACCGCCCAGAGTTCCCCGTTGGGGGAGATGGGTGGTTATATAAATTAAATAAATAAATAAATAAATAAATAAATTTCTTGAATTATTTATTTATTTTTTATATCCCGCCTTTATTATTTTATAAATCACTCAAGGCAACGAACATACCTCATACTCCTTCCTCCTCCTATTTTCCCCACAGCAACAACCCTGTGAGGTGAGTTGGGCTGAGAGAGAGTGACTGGCCCAAGGTCACCCAGCTGGCTTTCATGCCTGAGAAGGGACTAGAACTCACAGTCTCCCGGTTTCTAGCCCATTGCCTTACATCTACACAAGCAGTTGGGTATGTGTAGAGGAAACCATCCAGTTTTTAGTGAAAGGTAGGCTGATTATATCTGAAATGAAATAATATTATGGTAGGTTATGTACCTGGTAGTGGAGCAATACAATGTGATGCTATTTCCTTGTCAAACAGGTATGCATTTTTGAAGTGTTTATACTTCTCCACCAAACTTACTTCTAATCTTTGCTCTCCTTTGAAGTGTTTTACTTGTTAAGAGGGGCAAAGCTCTTATTTAGGAATTGGATGTGGTAGTTATAACCCCAAGATACACATAAGTCTTCCTTTCTGCCCTTCTCCACTGTTATGGTTGCAGATCAAATTATGTAGTGATTATTTATTTATTTGCAGAAGGCTCCTCTTTTGCTTATGTAAAAAATAAGTGAACAGTCAGTAGTCGATTCCAAGGAACTGAAGAAGAGCTGAATTGTACTTTCAGGACACAACAGATGTGAGGAAAAATATGTTGAATATATTCTACATTTTCAGGAAAAGAAATGTGATACAGATAAACATTGCAGAATCTCGAAGAAGAATTTGAGAGGAGTGGATATTTCAAAAGAGTATGTGATGACTCATTCCTGAAGAGGAAATAAGCCATCTTTCTCTGTGTGTACATAATTGAAGTGTTTTATATAGAAGAAATTTAATTTGTCATTGATGTGTATTTGTATTGGCACATACGCATACACAATAAGATAGTTCAAAATATATAATTTGGATTATTACTTTCAGTTGGAATGATTCACATGTATATGCTGCTATATCCAGCTTTTACCTTACTTCTTGAGAAAGCTCCTTCCTCCTCTTTCAGAATTTTTATAAAATGATGTACCATTGGTATCTAACTCCTGATAAGTTGTCCAAAATGTATAATGAGGTATCAAATGTTTGTTGGAAATGTTTACAGGGTGAAGAAACTTTCTATCATTTATGGTGGACTTGTAGAAAAGCTAAGAAATTCTGGAATCAAATATATACTGTATTATTATTCAAAAGAATCTCAAAGTGGACTTACAATTGAAACCGGAGCTGTTTCTCTTGGGTTTGATGGACCAACAACTTCAGGCAACATGGAACTCTGTTCTTATATATGATAACAGCAGCAAGACTCTTATACGCTCAAAGTTGGAAGGATGCACAAATTCCCTCAATGGAGGATTGGATGATTAAGTTAATGGAACTGGCGCAAGTGGCTACAGCAGGGCTTTCCAAACTGTGTGTCACAACACAATACTGTGTCGCCTGGGGGCCCCAAGTGTGTCACGTGACAACCCGGAAGCGCTGATGAAAATGCCCTCGGTTCCAGCAGGGAGGCAAAAATCACCCGCGCACACTGCCAGGCTTCCCGGCACACAGCTGATCAGCGCAAATGTCCACCCTGCCCCCCCGCACCCATCAGCTGTGCACCAGGAAGCCCGGCAGCGTGTGCACGCATGCGCGGCAAGGCTTTTCCCCGGAGCCTGCCCTTTCGAAGGGGCAGCCACTGCCACCGCGGCGGCAACCTGGAAGCACCACTGCCAGTACTTCCGGGTTTTTGTGGGCCGGCTGTTGGTGTGTCGCCAATGGCAAAAGTTTGGAAAGCCCTGGGCTACAGTATTGATAAGAGAAAATACTGTAACTGGATTTGTTTCTATTTGGAAGCCGCTTTTGGACTATTTGCTTGTAACGGAAGAAAATGAAGTTCTGATTTTGGGTTTTGATTATTAAATGGTTTGATTTTAGAGAAATAATGTTACTAAATGTTTAATTAATAGCAAGAGATTAACTTTTATGTGCTTTTATATCTGTGTTGGAGAAGGACGGAAGTCACCTGTCTTTTATGTTTTTCTGTCTATTCTTGCACTGTTTTAGTTTCCCTTGTTTCATCAGCAGGAAACTCTAAATCCTTTCAGGAGCATTCAAGCTTTATAAATAAGACATAGAAGGCATCTCTTGTTCCAATTTTCGCTTCTAAATACTAGCTCTGTGCCTTCCTTGCATGGCTAAGTTAGCTTAGAAAGTGGCAAGGCTTGACAAGAAGAACTGTCTTGATTTTAATTGTATTGATTTCATGGTTGTGTTTTATATTTTCTTTTACAACTGTAAACAGCTTTAAGTGATTATATAAGAACAATAACTGGCTAATGGTTGTGAGTCAGTGATTTAGTTGATATTGGAATCACAGATTATTGAGTTAAAGGAATGCACATCTTAACTCCTCCAGTTCCAAAATTTACTGCCTTCATAATTTGTCACAGATACACATATGTTATTCATCTATTTATATAATTATTTGCTAAGTAAAAACTTACCCTGAAGTAAACGCTTGGAAATTATTTTGATGTCAAACAAGCAGGCATCCTTGTTTGCTTTAGTTAAGTGAGATACTTTTTAGAAAGTAGCTGGTCTGTATTAAGTCAATAAGCATGGGACTGCATACTTCCCCTTTTCTGCAAAAGGCATCATAAGTGAATTAGCAACATAAGCATAGGAAAGTTTGTAGCAGTTCCCCCATAATTCTTGCAAAGCCTCATAACTGTGCTCTAGTGTACGCATCAGAGATCATAAGTGATGGCCACTAGTTTCTTCTTTGTGAGTGGTTCCAGGGATGCCTTTAATGTTAATACATTAATTATTACAGATTCACCTCCAAACCATAAATTGTTGCCTAATTGGGCTTTTTATTGAGCCTCTGCAGGTCATGGCAAGCAAGCAGCTTTATTCTTTACCTCCTCCTTCCATGTGAGATGGCTTTTTTCTGAACCAAATATCACTACAGACAACATTGCGTCCTTCCTTTGTTAGAATTTCTTTCTTTGGTTAAGTTGGTTCCTGGTTAAGTTGCATTATGCACGATGAGTCTCTCCATGTCCCTATCATCATCCCTGCCTTTTATTATCCCTTTTCTCTGTGCATGCTTTCTTCCACCTGGGCACCTTTCTAACCATTGTCTGTTTGATCACCCAGAATTCATGTTGGTGGTCTATTTTGGGACACACCATTTCCAATGCCTTCATGTCACTTCAGCTGTCTTCTCTGGCTTCTTCCTGAGAGAACAATGCATATACTTCCCAGCTGGAGGCATTCCACGTAAAAGAGGCATTGCAACAAGTGTGCTGTTGTGCAGTAATTACTTTGGCATAATTGCATGGCAGTGTCCTAAATACAGCCAGCCAAGTAACCTGATATTCTAATGAAACTCTAGTTGAAAATAAACACATGCAAATAGATCTTTTTTCTAGTTTCCTTGTTTATTTTGAGCATCTTCTTCATCAGGAATGTCTGTTGTTCCCAACATCTCAAACCAGAATTTCCAGTTGAATATATCTGTAGTTATCCAGGCTTAATAACTTTCAACAGAAGAGGTTAAACCTTTATTGAGCTCTGCCATCAGTATTAGTAGCACACTTTTGACTGGAATGTTTACAGAAGGAAATGCTATGAAATGCAAAAAAAAAAAATTGATTGAGAAACATTTAAATTCAGTTAAACCCCCCCCCCCAAAAAAAAGCTATCAATAACAAACTATATTATGGGAAGTTTAAAAATCAGTATATTATAGGAACAGTGAAAATACCCAACTTAAAAGTAATATATGATGTTATAAAAATGATGTTATGAGATAAGTCAGTCCAGAAATTCCTGTTAGTTCTGCATTTTTAAAAAGGCTGTTGGCATCTGTGTACAATAGACCGTGACAAAAATATATTTCTTGGCAAAACACAGTAATGTGGTTTTTCTTTTATCTATAGTAGCAATGCAAACCCGGGAGAAAAAGAATTAAATTAAGTTAATCCACATCGAGAAATGGCAAGTGGGAAATAAAACAGTATAGGGTTGCCTAGATGCAGAATAACTTTAGGCATACCAAACTGATATTGATATCTTGCTGCCGGAGATAAAGGACAACAAATACGTAACATAGAAATTGGCTATATTAGCTCTAAAATCTTGTTGCGTCATCAGTAATGAACCACCACCACTGCTGTGGCAACATGGTACTTTAGGTGGCCCAGAGCCAATGGCCTGGTTTACACAAGATAATTCAGGAAGCAGAAGCAGGAGGTTCCTACTGTTGACTTACAAGATCTACTGTCTAAACCAGAGCTTTCCAAACTGTGTGTCGGGACACGTCAGTGTGTTGGCTGCAGTGTCTGGGTGTGTCACGGCTGCTGCTGCCTCCTGGCTTCCGCGCAGGTCCTGGTGCCTGCCTTGTGCCCTGCTGCCTCCAAACCCGCCCTGCCAGGATTCTGTGCAGGTCCTAGTGGCAGGTCCTAGTGCCTGCCTTGTGCCTTGCTGCCTCCAAACCTGCCCTGCCAGGATTCTGCGCAGGTCCTAGTGGCACGTCCTAGTGCCTGCCTTGTGCCTTGCTGCCTCCAAACCTGCCCTGCCAGGATTCTGCGCAGGTCCTAGTGGCAGGTCCTAGTGCCTGCCTTGTGCCCTGCTGCCTCCAAACCTGCCCTGCCAGGATTCTGCGCAGGTCCTAGTGGCAGGTCCTAGTGCCTGCCTTGTGCCTTGCTGCCTCCAAACCTGCTGTGATTCCACACAGGTCCTAGTGCCTGCCTTGTGCCCTGCTGTAAGAGTGTGTCATGGTCGCGAAATGATGCATGTCTAAAAAGTGTGTCACCAACATGAAAAGTTTGGAAAGCTCTGGTCTAAACTGTTCGCCTACTTTACATAATGTAAGACTGGCCTTGCCACTTTAGGATGTGTTAGGGGTGTATTTTCACTGTCTTCATTTGAAATTTTGAATTTCCTGACTGTTACCATCATCACGTTGTGGGTATCATCATGTCCTAAAATAAAAGAATCAATGAGGAGAAGGAAGACAGTCAACTTGGATGTATTTTCCACTGCACCCTTATTACCATGTATCTTAAGGATATTATTATGAGACAAGAGAGGGATAAATCTTATCAGCTTCAAAAAGGGAGCTTGCTGTGCTGACTTACAGCAACATCCTGAGATTCCCAACAAGATGGCTATGGGCACCAATGTGGCAACAGACTTCTCCCTTGGCATTCTCTGGGATCCATGCCTAATTTAATTTTTTGTTCTGTGATTCTTTATTCTACCATGGCAGCCATTTTGTGACTGGACAAACCCACCACTTATAGCAAAAAGAAGCACCCATAGAAAAGCCAGTGTGCTAATTCTTTCCTACTAAAATCTATGGCATCACTTATGTAGATGAATCTCATCAACACATTTCAAAATAATAAGAACATAGGAATGATCAGTTTACTGCAGTGCTCTGTTTCTTACACTTGCCACTAATCAACCAAGTGCAACAATAAGGCCCAAATGAAAACTATGATGGCTGAAATCCTCCTGTATAGTTTGTCCTCCAACAATTCATTATCAAGAAATGTAGTACTTATAAATACAGAGGGTTCATTTTGTTGTCATTACTAATTTAATGACTGATAGAGTTTCTGTCCATTTTATTACATTCTAAACTAGTAATCTGACTACACTTGATTGACCGATTGTGTGCCATCAAGTCAGTGTCGACTCTTAGCAACCACATAAATAGATTTTCTCTAGGACAAACTGCACCCAATCTGGTACTTCAGATCTTCCAACAGTGCACCCATCACTGCTGTAATTGTAAATGTGTCCCTCCACTTTGCTGCTGGTCATCCTCTTTTTCTCTTTCCTTCCACTTTTCCCAGTATTATAGACTTTTCCAGAGAGCTGGGTCTTCACATAATGTATCCAGAGTATGATCATTTGAGCCTAGTCATTGGTGCCTTGAGTGAGAACTCTGGGGTGATTTGTTTGATAATCCATTTGTTTGTTTTCTTGGCTTCCCATGGTGTTCTCAGGAGTCTTCTCCAACACCAAAGTTCAAAAGCATCAATACTCCTCCTGTTCTGCTTCTTCAATGTCCAATGTTCCCTTCCATTGCCTGCATAATTCTGATCTTTGCAAGTAAAGATACATCCTGGCATCTGAATATCTTTTCCAAAGCCTTCATTGCTACTATACCAAATGCTAGTCTTCATCATATTTCTTGCTTTACTGTTGATAATCGATCCTAGCAGAAGCAATTCAACACTTCAATATCTTCATTATTAATTCTAAAGCTGTTTAATGTATCTGTTGTCATAAGTCTGATCTTCTTTATTTTTAATCTTTTTGCTTTGCTCCTTGACTTTCATTACTAGAGCTTGCAGATTATTTGCATTTTCAGCGATCAGAGTAGGATCATCAGTATAGTGCAGGTTATTGATGTTTCTTCCTCTAATATTAAAACCACACTTATCTTGTTCCAATCCAGCTTCCTCAAAATATATTACACAAGTGTGTGTGTGTGTGTATATATACATACATAAATATACATACCTACACACACACACACACACCCTTGTCTAAATTAAGTATGCATTGAATAAATAAATATTTTCTTTAATCCTGGGTATCCTGGGTGATATGCCAAAAGTAGCATCATTATTAATGGGAAACTCCCTGGGAGTGTTAGCTCCTATTCTCAATATTGTATGGCCAATGAAAATTTCTTCTAGTCCAACTATATTATGTTGGTGGACTTGGTATAATTAACAAATGGTACAGGAAATCTACTTTGAGCATGTGGAAAAACATTCCTTTCTTTTTGATGACATGTTCATTGCTGAGCCTGGCAAATAATCAATAATTTGTATCTTGCCCATTTATAAGATCCTGATTTATGCTGTTGTTACATCTAGTTTGTCCTCTGATTGTTAAGGAAAGAGTCATGGACTTACTTGTGCATAAAAGATAAAATTCCCTTATTTATCATTTCCTTTCTGAAGCCAGATAGCTCTGCTGTTAATCACTGGGAACATTAAATAGTCAAACCAGTCCTGAAAAGTCTCCATTAACACAAAGTCCATTTACTAAAACAGAATGCAGTGAAAATTGGACTTCAGGATAGTTCAATATTCAGCAGCTGAAATGGAGGCAGCCACAGGCAAGGATTCATTTTAATGATAAAAGGCCATCATTGTGTGTCAACAGAGCACTGCTTCAATAGTTAGAGAACAACCAGGAGGATTAGACAATGCACGACACATCCTTAATGTGGCAATTCCCAATATGCACAGCCAGTAATGGTATTCTCAGTAAAAAAAAATCAGCCTAATAAATATAAAACTGGCAGAAGACAAAGTCAAAAACCATAAGATTAACCTAGGTCCCAGTTCCCATTGTTGGTTGGCTTAAAGCCGAATGTGACACAATGGAACCACTCAGCATTAAGTAGTACACTAACAGGAAGGAAATATGAGATGATAGAATCAGGATGAGGGTAAATTGAATGATAAAATCTATTTGGCAACTGTTACTAAAAACAAAACAAAACAGTGTGAAGAGTTTCCTTTCTCCCTCTTCTTTTCTTTTTATTACTGTAATGTTCTTCAAAAATAAAGGGAAAGAAAGATGGTCATGACAGTTAGTGGGATACCGGTGAAAAAAAGTATATAATAGAAAGGTAGCATTATATGGCAATCTGCTTCAGATCAATCATATCATTCCTCACCATTGATCATATGTTGCTAGAGCTGATGGCATTTGGAATTCAACAACTGCTGAAGGATAAAGCTTGCCCATCCCTGATGTAAAGAAATGTAAACTGTTCTGTTGTAGTAGGCTGAAGGCTATTGGAGAAATAAGGTTAAACTGCATATGGGCTTGAGTTTTACATCCCAAAATCAAATCTCTGATGTTTTTGTGTAGGTTCAGTGAAATCAAGATGAATGCAGCTGTAGAATCTCTAATTAGCCATTTTAGCATTCCAAACCCTCAATTGTTTATTCATTCACTGAGCTTTCATGTTCCTTTAAGTAAAGGCATAGATACATACATACCTTCAGAAACTTATACTGATTTTCTATCAGTTATGTTGTGGTAATGTCTCAGTTGGACTATTTGAGGCTACTCTGAAGACAATTCAAAGACTTCAATTAATCCAAACTAGATTTTGGATTATTGCAAGTTTACTAATTGGGACTAATTTATATAATCAAGTGACAGCAGTACATTGTCAGTTACACTAGTTGCCCACCCATTCAAGGTGTTCCTTTTTAAAAGGCCTAAATAAACACCAAGGCTCTTTGTTCACCTTGGAATCCTTCCTTTGCTTGCCCCCCACCAAGAAAACTGAAACAAGTTGCTATGAAAGAAAAGGGCCTTCACAGTTTGGAGGCTCTACTTCTGAAAGCCCGCACCAGGGAAGTAAGCCTGGTACACATATTGTGCCTTTTTGGACACTAGCCTAAGGCAATCCTCCCCTATCAGGCGTCTTTATCTTTAATAATTAATCTGATTTTAAGAGCCCCCCCTCTAATATCTGCCCAGAGAACTGCAGTACTGGGTAAATTTCAAGTATACTGATGATGACAATATTGTCTTCTGTAGGGAAGTGAAGATCAATAAAAGTCCAGCACATGTTAGCAGTTGCAGGGTTTTGTGATATTAGTTTATTTGGTCAATTTTTAATGGATACATACAGTATATTTGTCAATCACAACTTTCCCTGATCTAAGCTTATTTTTACTATACATTATTATGATGCACACTTTTGAAAGAATATACCCCTAATATAGCTTTTCAATAATGCAAGCACCCTGTTAGCAGTTTGAGGTAGTCCAGACAAGAAGCACAACCATGAGTACTACCTCTATCTTTATTATAAGGTTATACTACAGAATCTTGCAAGACTGAAAGTATTTCTTCCCTCCTTTCCTTTTACTCTCTGGAAAACTAGGGAGGGCCCCTTCTGAAATGTTTCCCGTGCTCTTCCTCCTTCTGTGGGCTATCTGTTACATGCCAGTTGTCCAGTCTGCAGCTCACCCTCCTGTCTCCCAAGGTGATTCCCACATAGCATTACTGTTGGGGTTTGTATAATACCCAGAATTTACAGCTAGATTAATTAGACAGGTGAGAGGCATTAAGTTCTGCAAGTCATTCTATCAGCAGCCATTGTTGAAGAATGATGAAAGAAGTGACTCATACCACAGCTGATATAGTTTAAGCTGGGTGTGGTAGATAATGAATTTGACCTATAATGTGATTGGTCAATTTAAGTATATAAGCAGAGGAGCTCTGGTGTTCATTTTTCTCGTTACTATCTTCATTATCATCTGTATCTGTTGGACGTTATTGGACTGTGTATTGACTTCATATGTATATAGAGTGAATAGACTATTTTATCTAATCTTTTGTGAGTGTCTGCTTACTCAATAGAACACATTACTCTGAGGTCTAGAAGGAACATTGGCAGCCCCAGCGCTGTATACTCTGACAATTACACAGCCTTAAAAGGCACTTTTCATATGCAACTTTCCGAAATATTAGTCCAAATACCTCCTAGTTGGCGGCGGTTGGCTTACAAGATATCCTAGCTTGCATAGAGTAACATGAACATGCTTAGGGCCAAACTGGGCTTGGTTATGCTTGTGGCATACTAGCAGAATCTATGACTGAATGGAACTGCTCATACTGTTAACAAAAAATGCTGCATGGGACACAGTTCTAACTAAGTATCGTAACCTAGTCTACATCTTCTCTATGCATTATGTGACAAACTCAATATAGTTTGAGGCACAATGGGGGGTAGAGATCAATACCCATCTGGTTTGCTACGGCATGTGAAAAATGTGGGTAGGAATATAAGAGTAGTAAATGGTAAAGAACATCGGCAGATGAAAGAAAAAAAAGTGTGGTATGTGTGTCTAACACTAAGAGAAATAGAAAGGATGTAATAGATCTTAAACAGAAGATGGTCTGGTGTGGTAAAGTGGAATTGATACAGGGATGTGAAATTGTAGGTTTAATTAGGAATAAACAGAAAAGTAGGAACTCATATGTTGGTGATAGTTACATGTTATGCTCCAGAGAATGGGGTCAATAAAAAGACCAGGGATGAGTTGGGGGGAAAATGAGTGTGACATTTTGCATAAGTAGAAACTAAGAAAAATGTTATTCTGATAGGTGACATGAATGGATAGATATAAATGGTGAATGTTTGATTACTGCCTGCTTAGAAAAAGGTCTATTTGTTTTGAAAAGATAATTTAAACTAAGGTCTATTAATCATATCCATAAAAAGGGAATCAGTTAAAAGCATGATTGATATGATGATTTATGATGAAAGACTGAGAGAAGTAGTAAATTATCTTCGGCAGATTATTGAGAAATGTATGAATGTGAGAAAGTTGACGGTATGCTTTTTGAATTAGAGAAACTGTATGATAAAGTGAATATGCCTGAATGATGGAATTTTCTGCACATATATGGAATTGAAGTTTGGCTGCTAAATGAGATATGATGGATTTAAAGTATGAATGAAAAAAGATGGAATGCTTCATGAATGTTTCAACATTAAGCAGGGAGTCAGACAAGAATGTGTGATGTCCCCTGGGCTGTTTAATGTGTTTATGGAGAAACTCATGAGGAATGCTTGTGGAAAACGTAGAGGTATGTTGTTTTGGGATATGAATGTGTATGCATGTTTGTATGTAAATTATGCCACCTAGGGTTATTTCAATAAGTAAAGCAGCATAAGTAAAGGTAAAGGGGTTCTCCCACACAGTCGTGTCCAACTCTAGGGGCCAGTGCTCATCTCCATTTGTTAGCTGAAGAGCCAGCGTTGTCCGAAGATGCTTCCACAGTCATGTGGCCGGCATGACGCACGTGGAACGCTGTTACCTTCCCACCGAAGTGGTACCTATTTATCTACTTGCATTTGCATGCTTTCAAATTGCTAGGTTGGCGAGAGCTGGGGTGAGTGCTGGAGCTCACTCCATCACACAGGGCTAGGGTCTGGAACCTCCAAACTTGCGACCTTCCGATCAACAAGCCTGGCATCTTAACCGCTGAGCCACCGCGCATACAAATTGAAAAATAAAATAAAATATAATAAAATGGAATGTTTTGGGTTGAGAATCTAAATTATTTTCAGTAAACGTTAGATAGACTGAATTATGGAATGTGTACAGATCTGAAAATTAATGTTATCAAGGACCAAGATAGTTGTGTTTGGCATGAAAAAATGTATAATTGCATGTCATACATTAATTTCAAAAAAAGCAAGTTTTTGAATTTGTGTATATTGCCAGAATGTTTTTCTTTTGCAAATTCTAGTAGAAAATAATGGGTAGTATGTGTTCTTTGTGAGGAATGAATGTTGTAAGAAAAAAAAGCAAAATGTTCCTCTGTTATGAGGAAAGAAGAAAAGATAGCTGTGTACTACATTGTGTTGCTACTCAATTGCTACCCAATTGAATGCAGTAGAAGTAGCTTACTTCAGAAGCGATTGTGGGAAAGCAAGTAGAAATGGTACAAATAAGAATGGATGGTGAGTGATTGTATACTGAATATAAAAGTAGGTGACCATTATGGAAAAAAATACATTGAGTGGTTTGGTCAGTCAAACTACAAAACAACTATAGGAAGGAGGAAAATGGGAAGAGAGAAAAAAGAAGTCTGAAAAGGTCATGTTTGGATAGAGTTGATAAAAAAAGATAAGTATTTAGGATATGGTTTTTAAGGGGAAAAGAATTGACTAAAGAACTGGAATCAGAAATACATGAAAAGTTTAAATGTTTATAAATATTGTATATCAGTTCGAGTACAACAAAGGGGAAGTGAGAAACTAAATATTTCTTTATAACATCTTTAGTAGCTTTCTCCTTCTTTTGTATCTTTAAATAACAAAATAGTGGAGCTTTTGGCACTCAGCTCAGAGATTCAAACCATTTCTCATAGTGTTAAAATTTTGTTGTTGTTCAGTCGTTTAGTCATGTCCGACTCTTTGTGACCTCATGGACCATAGCACGCCAGGCCTTCCTGTACTCCACTGTCTCTCGGAGTTTACTCAAATTCATGTTCATTACATCGGTGATGCTATCTAACCATCTCATCCTCTGCCGTCCCCTTCTCCTTTTGCCTTCAGTCTTTCCCAGCATCAGGGTCTTTTCCAGTGAGTCCTCTCTTCGCATTAGGTGGCCAAAGTATTTGAGCTTCAGCTTCAGCATCTGTCCTTCCAATGAGCAGTCAGGGTTGATTTCCTTTAGGATTGACTGGTTTGACCTCCTTGCAGTCCAAGGGACTCTCAAGAGTCTTATCCAGCACCACAGCTCGAAAGCATCAATTCTTCGGTGCTCAGCCTTCCTTATGGTCCAACTCTCACAGCCATACATTACTACTGGAAAAACCATAGCTTTAACTATACGGACCTTTGTCAGCAAGGTGATGTCTCTGCTTTTTAATATGCTGTCTAGGTTTGCCATAGCTTTCCTCCCAAGGAGCAAGCGTCTTTTAATTTCATGGCTGCAGTCACCGTCTGCGGTGGTCTTGGAGCCCAAGAAAATAAAATCTGTCACTGCTTCCATTTCTTCCCCTTCTATTTGCCAGGAAGTGATGGGACCAGATGCCATGATCTGGGTTTTTTTAATGTTGAGTTTCAAGCCAGCTTTTGCACTCTCCCCTTTCACCCTCATCAAGAGGCTTTTTAGTTCCTCTTCACTTTCCGCCATTAGGGTGGTATCGTCTGCATATCTGAGGTTGTTGATATTTCTCCCGGCAATCTTAACTCCGGCTTGTGATTCATCCAGCCCGGCATTTCTCATGATGTACTCTGCATATAAGTTAAATAAGCAGGGTGATAATATACAGCCTTGTCGTACTCCTTTCCCAATTTTGAACTAGTCGGTTGTTCCATGTCCGGTTCTAACTGTTGCTTCTTGACCCACATACAGGTTTCTCAGGAGACAGGTAAGGTGGTCTGGTACTCCCATCTCTTTAAGACATTGCCACAGTTTGTTGTGATCCACACAATCAAAGGCTTTAGCGTAGTCAATGAAGCAGAAGTAGATGTTTTTCTGGAACTCTCTTGCTTTTTCCATGATCCAGCGAATGTTGGCAATCTCATCTCTAGTTCCTCTGCCTCTTCGAAACCCAGCTTGCACTTCTGGTAGTTCTCGGTTCACATACTGCTGAAGCCTAGCTTGTAGGATTTTGAGCATAACCTTGCTAGCATGTGAAATGAGCGCAATTGTACGGTAGTTTGAACATTCTTTGGCATTGCCTTTCTTTGGAATTGGAACGTAAACTGACCTTTTCCAATCCTGTGGCCACTGTTGAGTTTTCCAAATTTGTTGGCATATTGAGTGCAGCACTTTAACAGCATCATCTTTTAGGATTTTAAATAGCTCAGCTGGGATACTGTCTTCTCCGCTAGCTTTGTTGTTAGTAATGTTTCCAAAGGCCCACTTGACTTCACTCTCTAGGATGTCCAGCTCAAGCTCACTGACCACACCATCATATTTATCAGGGATATTAAGATCTTTCTTGTATAGTTCTTCTGTGTATTCTTGCCACCTCTTCTTAATCTCTTCTGCTTCTGTTAGGTCCCTGCCTTTTTTGTCCTTTATCATGCCCATCTTTGCACAAAACGTTCCCTTGATATCTCCGATTTTCTTGAAGAGATCTCTAGTCTTCCCCATTCTATTGTTTTCCTCGATTGCTTTGCATTGTTCATTTAAGAAGGCCTTCTTATCTCTCCTTGCTATTCTCTGGAATTCTGCATTCAGTTGTTTATATCTTTCCCTTTCTCCCTTGCCTTTTGCTTCCCTTCTTTCCTCAGCTATTTGTAAAGCATCATCAGTCAGCCACTTTGCTTTCTTGCATTTCTTTTTCTTTGGGATGGTTTTAGTTGCTGCCTCCTGTACAATGTTACGAACCTCCATCCATAGTTCATCAGGCACTCTGTCTACCAGATCTAATCCTTTAAATCTATTCCTCACCTCCACTGTATATTCATAAGGGATATGATTTAGGTCATACCTGATTGGTCTAGTGGTTTTCTCTACGTTCTTCAATTTAAGCCTAAATTTTGCGATAAGCTCATGATCTGAGCCACAGTCAGCTCCAGGTCTTGTTTTTGCTGATTGTATAGAGCTTCTCCATCTTTGGCTGCAAAGTATATAATCAATCTGATTTCGATATTGTCCATCTGGTGATGTCCATGTGTAGAGTCGTCTCTTGTGTTGTTGGAAAAGAGTGTTTGCTATGACCAGCGTGTTCTCTTGACAAAACTCTATTAGCCTTTGCCCTGCTTCATTTTGTACTCTGAGGCCGAACTTGCCTGTTATTCCAGTTATTTTTTGACTTCCTACTTTAGCATTCCAGTCCCCTATGATGAAAAGGACATCTTTTTTTGGTGTTAGTTCTAGAAGGTGTTGTAGGTCTTCATAGAACCGGTCAACTTCAGCTTCTCCGGCATCAGTGGTTGGGGCATAGACTTGGATCACTGTGATGTTGAATGGTTTGCCTTGGATTCGAACTGAGATCATTCTGTCATTTTTGAGGTTGCACCCCAGTACTGCCTTTCCCACTCTTTTATTGACTATGAGAGCTACTCCATTTCTTCTAAGGGATTCTTGCCCACAGTAGTATATATAATGGTCTCCTGAATTAAATTCACCCATTCCTGTCCATTTTAGTTCGCTGATTCCTAAGATGTCGATGTTCAATCTTGTCATCTCATGTTTGACCACATCCAGCTTACCTTGATTCATAGATCTTACATTCCAGGTTCCTATGCAATATTGTTCTTTACAGCATTGGACTTTCCTTCCACTTCCAGACACATCTACAACTGAGCGTCCTTTTGGCTTTGGCCCAGCCGTTTCACTCTTTCTGGAGCTACTCGGAATTGCCCTCCGCTCTTCCCCAGTAGCATTTTGGACACCTTCAATGTGAAATTCTTATCAATTATGCACCAAGCACTAATGGTACAACCTTGGTAACTCCTTTGTCCACTTACTGATATTGTATTTCTGCATCAATTATATTTTTTCCTTCCCCCCCTCCTTTCGCTTGTTTGTTCTCTTTTTTTCTTCTTTTTTTCTTTTTTCTTCTTAACTTATTAAAATGATTAATAAGTTAAAGAAAATAGAAAAAAGTCTGAAGTTTAAACAAACGTAAAGGTAATGTATGGTGTGTGGACTTAGTGGAAACAAGGATAGTTTGCAAGGATAGAAAGTTATGAAGTAGTTAAAAAGAGTTATGATGAATATCAATAGAGTGAACTAGATTTACTAGACAGTATTTCCTTTTCTTTTCTTTTACCTCCTGCCTTTAATTTCTTTTGCTTACTACTTCTTACTCCCTTTCTACACTTTGCATAACTTTGCTTAACCCAAAAGGGAATTGTGTGTTGGCTATGTTTATATGTAAGGTTTTGGATGCTTCTTTCACAAGTAAGCACTTTCTTTGTGCAAATTCAATAGCTGCTATCAAATTCTGCTTCATCTAGCTATCAGTCCTCCTCTGGAGTCCTTTGGCATACCTGTCAACATGTTGGGGTAAGAAATATTTATTCAATAGTTTTTCAATGTGCCATGCACAACAAATTATTTATTTAGCTTTGCTTTCCCACCTCCAGTATGCATTCTGCCTCTCAAACCCTAAAGGAATAAATCCAACCATTAAGTCTTTATCACATACGGATTATACTTCTCATTTGCTTCAGGATTTGCCATCAGCCACTGCACAACACAAGTTATAAAGCAGAATTAGTGCACTGTAATATGGGGGGAAAAAACCCTAGTGCCTGGACAGCCCAGATAAACATCTGCCCCCACCCTAATTCAGGGCCTCTTGGAACACACACTCCAATATGTTGTTCCTCTGTTTATGGGTGTTTTGCTTGGATGATTGTCTGATGCACCCTCCACCTCCCACTTTGTGTTTCAGAAGGCAGTCTGGAGAGCAGCCCTAAGCCATTTTGGGAATTATGCATGATGAGGACAAAGTGGGAGAAATGCCCAGTGGCAGTCAGGTGCTTTGGAAGTTATTTGAAAATTGAATGGATAGGTGATATGGCAGGGTTTATCAGTAACTGCAGCTGAATTAATGTTTGCCACTGTGAAAACAATCTTCCCATAAGCACTTGGTTGATTCTGCCAGAAGCATATGTGTGCTAAAAAAAACAAGCCATGCATGTCATAGCCGTTTTTGTGAAACTATGGAAGGTATCCATGTTTCCTTTTCCAGATCAACCCTCTGCCCTTTACGGAATATGAGGAACTGAATGTGCTTTCACTTTGTTCTGGTTGGAGTTGTGTTCAGGCTAATGCAACAATAGGCATTTGAAAATAAAACTCTATTCCACATCAGAAACACCTTGATGTATGTTTGGAGCAATAATGAGCTTTTAGAGGTAAAAGATATATTCTGTAATAGAAAAACCCTGGTCTGAAGCAGTACAAAGGTATTTGACTTCACTTCTTGCAGCCCTATGAGATAGACCAGCTCAGGAAACTGACTCCACAGGAAGATGAGGACTATACTTTATTGAAAGAGAATCTTGCAGGCCTGATTGTGTTTTACCTCCCTTCCTCTTATATCCCAGTATATGTATGATTACAAAATTATTTCTTACTCTATAGTTACAAAAAGAAAAGCTCTCTTTTTCCTATTATCTAGTTTTTTTCTAATCATCAAAACAGAGGAGGCGTTTTCCTTGGGACTGTCATTTAATTTTCTTGTCTTCAACTGCAATCTCAGAGCAATTATTGACATTAGAAAAAAGCTCTCATTTGGTGCCCAACTGGCATACATGTTCCTGGAAAGTGTTACTCAGCAATCACATCCAACGCTTGTTAGTTCCTCAGTTAAGTGTTGCTGAAGGATTTGTTTTCTCTTAGCTACTTCAAGTACAGATTGAATTAGTTGTTTAAAGTTCATCTTAAGGGAAAAAGGATGTTGATCTTCTGTAACAAAGAAATATTTATTTGCCTGCAGTCCTTAGATATGCTGGCTGGGAAATTCTGGGAGCTGAAGTCCACACATCTTCAGGTTGCCAAGGTTGAAAAACACTGCCTTACTGGCCCATGTGGGCAAAACAGGATGGAGGAGTGTAGCCTTTCCAGTCATCTCAATTTTCAGTGGCAGTAATTAAAAAGACAACACTGGAAACTGGCTTAATTTTCAGCAGAATTTATCTTTCCTGACCTACCTTCTGGGGCATTTAGAAAACATTCAGACTAAAAGCTTGTTTTTTATAATGCCATACCCATTTTATTAGCTTAGTAAAAACTGCTCTCCCCAGTTATTTGCTTCCGATAGTGATATTTACAGTGCTTGGCTGTCTACTTTTAGAAACAGATTACTGGTTAAATGTACATAAAAAAGGAGTTTTGAGCCACCATTAAAAACTAGTATCAGATATGTTTTAATGGGTGAAAACTTCATTAGATATACAGTATAGGACATATTTCTGAAAAAGGAGAAGGGATGCCAGGTCAGGTAGGGGAAGGAGCTGGCAAAGAAAAAGTAAGAGATAGTGAGAATTTCCCACAAGGTCCCAAACCAAGCTTGTTTTAGGTGTGATGCAGATCCTCTTGTACTGAAGTGTTAGTTAACATATATGGTATGATAAGGAGATGTAGTCTTTAATCCATGAGAAGAGATGTGAAATTTTCTCCTGAATTCTAGTCCCACACTTCTGCAACCTAAAAAGCCAAAACCTAGGCAGAAGTTCACATGTCTCATTTAAGAGCTAAAAAGTATGAAAAGGTTAGTGTTAGGGTTTGGCTCTTCCCAAATCATTAGCCTTCTGATCTGAGCAGGGTGTGAGGATTCTCTTTGTCTTCACCTAAATACAGGTAAAAGGCACAGGGGAATCAGGAATCCTCATAAAGAATGTCAAGTGGATCCGAATAGCATTTTCCTAAAATATTTTCTTAATTTTTTAAAAAATTATTTAATAAACAGTAGAGGAGAAAAATAGCAAAAAGAGAAAAGAAGAAAAAGCTAGAAAAGGCAATACAACAACAATAACAAAGGATTCTTTGTGCCATTCTTATTCCTTTCTTACTCCTACACACAGGAAAAATGGTCCCAATTATTCAGTGGATTAAAGACCTGATGTTACTTGGGACTTATGAATGAGCTACTTACAGATGCAGCTTATGTATGGATGATTACAATGAATTACAGCCACCCTTTACTGAAAGTGTTGTATAAAACCTATATAGGTACAGTAAGTATATACACATATTTGCATGAGAAGCTCCTATATATATATATTTATTATTGCATGCCCCCCAAACATGGGAAAGATAAGATCAATTGCTTGTTCTCATTCTCTCTTTACCAAGTCAAATGTGTTGCTAGTTTCCATATATACAGTCTGATTATAGTGGCAATTATTCATTTGTTTTTATTGTTTTGTACTCAGCTGTGTGTTCACATTTTAGTCTTATTGCCCATTCATATAAGTTATGAACATTGTTTGTTCACAGGTATTACTAATGTTATCACAGCTTTATGGCTTTAAATATTTATGGTCATTGTACATTGTAAAATCTTACATTGGGAAGCAGCCTGGGAGTGTTTTACTTAAAAGGGTAGCCCACAAATGTTTAGTTAATTTAATTAACTAAATTAATAAAAATAAACTTAGCTCATTTCTAATGGCTATCCTTAAATGGTATCTTTGATATTAGGAACTGGCATACACAAACCTTGTTTTGTATTTTATTGATATCCTTATATATTTTTGTACTTTTCTTCATACCGAGCAATAAAAGCACACTGAATGAAAGGCAGCTGAGTCTAATGCAGCAGCACAATGCCTTATGTCATAACCGAATCCTGACAAGATGGTGGTGGGGATAATATTTTCCAGCAGCCTTCATGACTTTTGGAGTTGCTTCTATATTTTAATGACCATTTTAATTTTTAGATGAATGTTTTCTGTCATACTGCAGGGCCTTTGAATAGCCATGCCAACAAGAGTATGTTCACAGAGAAAAAACACTTTTTCTGGTACATCTGAACAATTTGTAGCTATACCCAATTAATCTGATTTGAGAGCAATATTTTTTCTCTTTCTTTCTTAAAATGCAAAGGAAGATTTAAAATGGAAAGCAGTACCAAATTGTTAAAACTGGACATCTTGTGGAACAAATTTGATCAGAGCTTAAATAAGATTTTCTTTTGTCAGTGAAGAAATGGGAATGAAACACTGAAGAACAATCACTCTTCATACCTCTACCTCTTATTAGCTGTGGTTTTTCTCCTCAGTATTATCTATTCTATCCTAGTAAACACAGCAGGGAAGAACTGCAGAACATACAATTTCACAATATATCATAATGTAATAGATCTTCTGAGGAATCTGTATAACGACCAAGTAGCAATGGTAAGAACAGACCACGGAATAATGGACTGGTTTAAGATTGGGAAAGGAGTACGGCAGGGTTGTATACTCTCACCCTACCTATTCAACTTGTATGCAGAACACATCATGCGACGTGCTGGGCTTGATGAATCCAAGGCTGGAGTTAAAATCGCTGGAAGAAACATTAACCATCTCAGATATGCAGATGATACCATTTTGATGGCTGAAAGCGAGCAGGAGCTGAGGAGCCTTATGACGAAGGTGAAAGAAGAAAGTGCAAAAGCTGGGTTGCAGTTAAACCTCAAAAAAAACCAGCAACCAGCTTGATTGATAACTGGCAAATAGAGGGAGAAAATGTGGAGGCAGTGACAGACTTTGTATTTCTAGGCACAAAGATTACTACAGACGCTGACTGCAGCCAGGAAATCAGAAAACGTTTACTTCTTGGGAGTAGAGCAATGACAAATCTCAATAAAATAGTTAAGAGCAGAAACATCACACTGACAACAAAGGTCCGCATAGTTAAAGCAATGGTATTCCCCATAGTAACCTATGGCTGCGAGAGCTGGACAATAAGGAAGGCTGAGCGAAGGAAGATAGATGCTTTTGAACTGTGGTGTTGGAGGAAAATTCTGAGAGTTCCTTGGACTGCAAGAAGATCAAACCAGTCCATACTCCAGGAAATCAAGCCAGACTGCTCACTTGAGGGAATGATATTAAAGGCAAAACTGAAGTACTTTGGCCACATAATGAGAAGACAGGATACCCTGGAGAAGATGCTGATGCTAGGGACAGTGGAAGGCAAAAGGAAGAGGGGCCGACCAAGGGCAAGATGGATGGATGATATTCTGGAGGTGACGGACTCGACATTGGGGGAGCTGGGGATGGTGACGGCCGACAGGAAGCTCTGGTGTGGGCTGGTCCATGAAGTCACGAAGAGTTGGAAGTGACTGAACGAATAAACAACAATAGATCTTCATGTCATTAACTACCTGGAGAAATTCAATAATATCTAACATTTCCTTTAGTAATTACAAATAGAAAACTCAAAAGTTTTCAGAAAATACAACGTAAGCTATAGCCTTATGGATTATGTACACAAATCTTTCTCTGTGCACAGTAACATTTAGAATCACAGCAGGGTGACCATTAGTTACCAGAGCGAAATACATACTTGAACCTACAATGGCTTTCTTCATTGTTCTGTATTATAACACAATGGAAATGCAATGAGTGAAAGGCTGCAAGGAAGACCAGAGGACCTTGACAAGTTGTCTGCTTAGCAATAAATGATGTACAGAACATTTCACCACAGGGGAACAATGGCTAGGCTAGAAACCTCACAATTCCCCAGAAGGCAGGAATACTTGCATACATTTGCCACCAGATGAACAGCTCATCTGAACTTTCAAGAATCTATCAAAGAGCTCATCCCTGTCTTCAAGGTGAATTTTTATTTTTATTTTCTTCTGGAGGAAGACTGGCAGTTGCACACATTAATTATTAACTGAATGCTCAAAGATCCTCTTCAAGATTTTCCAAACCTTCTGCTTTAACACTAGTGAGACACAACCTGTGAGCGTAATGCTGAGAGTAAGATCAATACAGTATAGTTAGACCTGACCCATCATCCCTGAAGTGAAACTTAGTTGCATTCTGTCCTTCAGTGATAGTAAACCAGTGTTTAAATATTCAATAAATTACTTTATTAATAATACAGGAAGTGGAATCACATCCTCAGATTGTGTAGGGACTTCCTTAATCCTAAAATCTACTCCTGTTGTAATTTCCTCAGAATCCCTTTCTTTGGTTTCTCTGCTATCTGAAGTATAGTGTTTCAGTAACCTGGGAGAACAGTAGGCTCAGTTTTGCCCTGTTTTATTGCAATGGTGCCAGGTTTGCAGAATATCTTTCAATTACTCATTACTATTATTGCTTCTTACTCAGTGTGGCAACAGAAGGGAGCAGAAGGGAAAGAAAAAATGGAACCAGCACAGCTGTTGCATCTACCGCCGAAGTCTAACGGAGGTACAAGAGAAAGTGATGTGGGGGCCTGCAAGGGAATTGAGCTTCAGTGGCAGCCTGGCAGCAGCTACAAACACCTTTAAAGAAGTCCCAGGAAAAATAAGTCTGTCTACTGGCAGTTTTCAGCTGTAGAAGCTGCAGGTTTGGATACGGGAGAGGGAATGGATGAGGGACACCAGAGTAAAAGCAATTAACAAAGCTTTATTACCTAATTCTGGATACTTACATAACCGAATCCCCTTCCTTACCAGGTGTGCTGGGGGTGAAGGGCAGCAGGAAAGGCACGGCAGGACTGCCTTTTTTGGGCACATTTTAGCTTTATAGCACTTCAGCCTCAATCCTGCTGCCCCTTCTCCCCCCCCCCCCCCCCCCGGGGTTGCTTAGATTGCTTTTGGGTCAATAAGTCAGGAAATAGCTGCATAGTTTAGGCATCAGCAAGGGAAGGATACATATTTGTGTGGATTAGCTACATTGTTGAGTATTTAGCAGGTAATGGGGGCCTACATAAGGCATAAGTGGGAAATAATTGTCTAACTGGGTTAAGCAAAAAGGAAAGGGATTAGCTTGTCCAAACAAGTCTTTGGATGCTAATTAAAAGTGCAGCTCAGTCACATAACACTCATGTGACTTAAATTTGCTCAGGTGGTCCCCGTTTAACAACCACTCATTCAGTGACTGAACTTGTGACACTGCTGAACAAGTGGTAGTTATGACCGGGCCTTGAAGTTCCGGCTGTCGTGGTGCCCCCGCAGTCACATGATTGAAATCCAGGCACTCAGCAACTGACCTGGATTTCCAACCATCGCAGCATCCCATGGTCATGTGATCACAATTTGTGACCTTCCTGCTGGCTTTCCATAAGCAAAGTCAATGGGGAAGCCGGAAATCAGCAGGAAATCGGAAGTCGCAATCATGTGAGGTCCTTGCTTAAGGACCATATCCGGGGACTGCCAGAACTGCTGTTGCTAAGCAGCGCAGTCACGTGATGTCGCGCTTTATGACTGCATCACTTAGTGATGGAAATTCCAGTCCCAATTACCATCATTAAGCGAGGACTATCTGTACTGATCCAAATGAAGACATCTGAATAAATAGCAGCATTCAGTGGTTGTTACCAAAACTGATCACAGGGAAAAGCAGCTTCAGGTTAAGTCCTCAGTATATACAGTAAATTGTTGAGAAATATTCTGATTTCTCACTAATTGTCAGGATGGAGGCTGAGGCCAATGAGTTCAATTTGGAAATAGAAGGGCCAATAACAATAGAAGCAGGAAAGAATGGGGATGGCGCGAAATTTGAACCAGATCCAGAGCAGCTGATTGGAGGCAGTCCAGAAGGAAACTCTCCTCCACCTATCAGCGCATGGGAAATGCGGGCAGAGCAACACGAGGCGTGATTGGCTCCCACTCACAAATGGCATGAAAATCAAAAGGATAAAAGATGAGCGTGTCAGGGTTCATGTCTATGAATCCTGCCATTGGGATTAATCAAGGCTTAGTGCTTGCATAGTAGTTGGGAGGGGGAATGGCAGTTGAGTGTTATGTCCGCTGCTGGAAGCTAGAGACAGCTCGGCCAAGGTCACGCACCTGCAACGGAGTGGAGATGGGACCGTTTGCTTCATGAGATCATCGTTGGTGAATTGGCGCGCAGGGGGAAGGGTTAAGAGAGCTTAGTTTGGCGGGAATCAGTATTCAAGTCTTTAGGAGTGCTTCAATGAACATGTATCCTGAATAAAGCTTTATCTGCATTTCAATGAATTGCATGGAGAAGTGTTTATTGGGACATTGTTGTTGAGATCATCACAGAAAGACTTGAATCCACAATCCAGTCGGTTTATCCTGAGGTTACAAGTGGTAACTCCATTTAGTGCCTCCTGAGTGAGAATCGGCTTGTCCAAGCAACTTCAGCATGGAAGAATCTATGGAATGTTTCCAGGCAGAGGAAGGGGAGCAACCAGGCCCCTCTTCAGGTTGGGAAGCGAATTCCAAGGAAGGGAAAAGTGCGGCTGCTGAACCAGAAGCAGCTAAGAAAAAAGCCTCTAAGAAGGTGTCTCGACGGAGTGGCGTAGAGACTACCGAGCTAGCCATGGCACGCACCCCTAGAGTGGGAACGGAATGGTCTGTGGGAATTGGAGGCGGCATCCAGGCTGGGATGGGGAAACGCACGGCTAAGCCCAGAGTGACCCAGTCCCAGAGGATGGCTTCACTGGAAGCGAAGACTGCACGTATTGATTTTGAAATGGAGACTATTAGTCACCAACTACAAACCCTTATCCAATCCGTGCAGCAACTGGCCCTGGCTCCAAAGCAGGAAGGGATTCCAGGGGTGGATTTACAACCTAAATTGATGACCACGGCAGCAGAGAGCGGCACGTCCAGTGGAGAGGAGGAGGAGGAATTCTCTGGACCCAAAATGGAGGTGCCTCAACCGGCCGTAAGTGGATTAAAAAGGGGCCAACCTAGGGTGTTCGCGTTGAACAAATTGAAAACAAGATTTGATGGGGACCCAGGGAAATTGGCTTGCTTTATGACCCATGTCAGGGGTTTTATGGAGGAGTTTGAAGAGTCTTTCTTAATGGAAGAAGCCAAAGTAAGGTATGTCTCAAGTTTCTTAGAGGGAGAGGCTGCTTTATGGCTGGTGGCGTTGCATGACTCTAACTCTCCAGATTTATGGACTTTTAATGGCTTTATGCTAGCCTTACGACGCCGGTTTGAAGATACCCTCTCTAAAATGTCAGCCAAAGTGCAATTGCAGCAGCAACGCCAGGGGAACCGATCTGTTGCCGAATATGCAATGGAGTTTAAAAAGCTTATAGGAATGGTCCCAACCTGTCCTGAAGCTTTTCAGGTGGAATATTTCCAGATGGGGCTGAAACCAGAGATTTTAGAGATGGCAGCAGGACGAGGTGATCCTGACACCCTAGAAGAATGGATTCAATTAGCTGGCAGGGCTGAGAGCACTCAATTGAGACTGAGATCGTACTGGAAGCTGCATAGCTCGGGGAAAACCCCTGTGGGACAGCCACCGGCTAAGAAGCTGGCTAGAGCCAATGCTTGGGAAGAGGAAAAGGAACGCAGAGCAAAAAGGGGCTTGTGTTTCAAATGTGGCAGAGAGGGGCATCGCATTAGTGACTGCCCTCAGAAACCCTCTACAGTAAAAGCAAAGCCAGACAGCCAGCTTTCCAAACCATCTAAGCTACAACCACGCAAGGGAACAGCCCATGCTCTGGATGAAAGCAAGACGCGGGAATTGGTTGGGGGAGAGAACAACTCCTCTGACGAAGAATTCATGCAGCCGGCGGGAAACGAGCGATGTCTGGCTTGAAGTGCGCCGTGGGCCAGGCATTTGCAGATTGGCGCTCTGATCCGCTGGTGAGTGGAGATTGTCCTACCTTGCAGGTTAAGATAAAGCTTGAAACTTTGGATGGGAGGGATCAGAACAATTTGATGGCAATGCTGGACTCGGGGTGCTCAAGATGTTTGATGCATCCTGCCATTGTTACAGGACTGAGACTTAAGTTGCATAAGTTAAAAGTTCCCATCATATTTTGTCACTTGGATGGGTCAGATATGAAAGGGGGTCCAGTGGAATACTATACAGAAGCCCTGAAAATGACTATTGGGACGCATCAAGAGACTATTAGGTTCATTGTGGCTCCCATTTCCAATCAGCCCATAGTATTGGGGCTCAAATGGTTGAGGGAGCGTAACCCTCAGATTGACTGGGTTTCTGGAGAAATGGAATTTGCAGATGGCTCATATTTGGGAGTTGAGCGGGAAACTGCAGGACTCTGTGTGGTGCGGGAGCTAGCGCAAGCAGCGGTGGCACCGTCAGTGTATGAGGAGGAGGGGGAGATTTTTGTGGAGACGGAATCAGACCAGATGCCCCCTCATCGGAAAACAGACTGTTCTTTGCAATTGGAGCCTGGGGCAGTGTTGCCTAAACCCAAGTTGTATTCAATGACTCATAAGGAACTGCAGGAGCTGAGGAATTTTATAGATAAGAACCTAAAGCGGGGGTTTATTGAGCCGTCCACCTCACCCACGGCTGCTCCGGTATTGTTCCGGAAAAAGAAAGATGGCTCCTTAAGGCTTTGTACGGACTATAGGGGGTTGAATGCTATTTGTATTTCTAACCAATATCCGCTACCTTTGATGAAAGATATGCTGGCGCAACTGACCAAAGGGAAAATATTCACCAAGCTGGATTTGAGAGAAGCATATTTTAGAGTATGCATAAAAGAAGGGGATGAGTGGAAGACCGCCTACAATTGCCAATTAGGTTGTTTTCAATATAAAGTCATGCCGTTCGGATTAAGGGGCGGGCCTGGAGTCTTCATGAGCTTAATTAATGAGGTTCTGCATGAATTTCTGTACCAGGGGGTATTGGTATATTTGGATGACATCTTAATATACACAGAGACCATGGAAGAACATATAAAACTTGTAAAAGCCGTGCTCAGAAAGCTTTTAGAAAACAAATTGTATGTTAAGTTGTCTAAATGTGAATTTCACAAAGAAAAACTGGATTTTCTAGGCTACAGAATATCCCATCAGGGCATAGAAATGGATCCCGCCAAAGTTAAAGATGTGTTGGCGTGGGAAACCCCCAGAACAAAAAAGCAATTACAATCTTTTCTTGGATTTTCAAACTTTTATCGCCAGTTCATTCCCGGGTTTGCCAAGATTGCGTTACCATTAACCGATATGTTAAAAACCAAGAAATCGGCTGATGGCGTATTAGCAAATAAACCTCAACCGAAATTAAAATGGACGCCGGCGTGCCAAATGGCTTTTGAACAACTGAAGCAGTTGTTCACTGCAGAACCCGTTTTAAAACATCCTGATCCAGAACGTCCCTTTGTGATCCAGACAGACGCGTCCAATTCTGCGGTTGGATGCATATTATTGCAAAAAGACAATAATGATCAGTTAAGGCCTTGTGCATATATTTCTCGTAAATTTACTGAGGCTGAACAACGTTGGTTGGTTTGGGAAAAGGAAGCTTTTGCAGTGCGACATGCTCTAGCTACATGGCGACACCTGCTGGAGGGTTCGCCTCATCCATTTGAAGTCTTTACTGACCATAAAAACTTGGAAGCACTTAAAACGCCTCAGAAATTAAATCCTAAACAAATCCGTTGGGCTGAATTTTTCAGTAGGTTTAATTTCACGCTAAAGTATTTGCCAGCTGGGAAAAACTTTTTAGCAGATGCTTTGTCTAGGTTACCACAACATGACACTCAAACAGAACTGGTGGTATCTACAGTAATGTCTCCGCAACAATTGGGATTATCCAACCAGGAGGAGCCTGGTCCTGGAAGTGCTACAGTACCCATACCTGTACAATTGCAAGGGAATGTGGCTCTCACTAGAAGCAAGGCCAAAACACCGAAACCCCCATGTGAACCTTCTCTAGAGAAAGAACTTAGGGCCGCTATAGAGACTGATGATTGGTGGAAAGAGCACAAGCAAACTTTAACTGAGACGAATGGGGTGTGGTGGAACGGAGACAGATTATATGTTCCGGAGACTGTGAGAAAGGCTATTTTACAACATTGTCATGATAGTAAAATTGCCGGACATTTCGGATTTGTAAAAACTTTACATTTGGTTAGAAGGCAATTTTGGTGGCCAACTTTGAGGAAAGATGTTAAACAATATGTTTTGTCATGTCATGTTTGTGCTTCCATGAAAAAAGCGCCCGGGAAACTGGTGGGACTGTTGCAAACCGTGGCTGAGCCAACAAGCCCATGGAAACAAATTTCAATGGATTTCATTGTGGACTTGCCAGAGAGTAAAGGCAAGACAGTCATATGGGTAGTGACTGATTTATTCTCTAAGCAAGCTCATTTCATCCCTTGTAAAGGACTACCCTCTGCTGGTCAACTGGCAAAATTATTCATCTTGCACATTTACCGAGCGCACGGCGCCCCCTCGCGGATTATCAGCGATCGCGGAAGTCAGTTTACCGCCAAATTTTGGAAATCATTCCTAAAATTGATTGGAACTGAGCAGGGTCTCACCTCTGGGCATCATCCGGAGGGTAATGGGGCTTGCGAACGACTTAACTCCGTGTTGGAGCAGTATTTACGGTGTTACATTAGTCATCAGCAAGATAATTGGGTGGAGTTGTTACCCTTTGCTGAGGTGGCTTATAATAATGCCGTTCATCAGAGCACTGGGTTTTCCCCATTTAAAGTGGCTACTGGTCAAGATTTTGTACCTATTCCTGAACTACCTGACCCTGCCATGATTCAACAGACTGATCCTGTACTGGCAAATGAGTGGATTACAAAAATATGATCAAATTGGCCGATAATGTTGAATATATTGCAGGAGGCCAAAAATTCTTACAAAACGTTTGCTGATCGTAAACGGGCTCCAGAATGGCCTTTAGTGGTGGGAGAAAAGGTTTACCTGTCTACAAAACATTTGAAATCAACTCAGCCATCCAAGAAACTGGGGCCTAAGTTTATTGGCCCTTTTCCTATTGTGAAAGTGATCAACCCGGTGGCCGCTCAGTTAGACTTGCCAAAGAACCTTCGTAGAGTACATCCCGTCTTCCACATCAGTTTATTGAAACCAGTTAAACCTGCTCATCAATGGCATCCGGATCCAGTGACACCTCCACCTATCATGGTGGGAGATAACGAACATTTCGAAATTGTGAACATCTTGGACTCCAGAATGCACAGAGGAAAATTACAGTATTTGGTGCAATGGAAACATTTGCCTGTGGGGTTTGAGGAGTGGGTTGATAAGATCCATGTTTCAGCGCCAAGGTTATTGAAGAAATTCCATGACCAATTTCCTACTAAACCTGGTTAACTTCACAATTGTTATTGTTTCTGTTTTTCAGATCTCAGTGCCTCCCATTGTATTGCAGCCTGAAGATTTCTGGAATTGTTCCATGTGCCTTTATGTATACTTGTATTTTTTAACCTTTCTTGTTCTTTGCATACTATTCTTTCTTTTGGAGGGTCGGCATGTCAGGGTTCATGTCTATGAATCCTGCCATTGGGATTAATCAAGGCTTAGTGCTTGCATAGTAGTTGGGAGGGGGAATGGCAGTTGAGTGTTATGTCTGCTGCTGGAAGCTAGAGACAGCTCGGCCAAGGTCACGCACCTGCAACGGAGTGGAGATGGGACCGTTTGCTTCATGAGATCATCGTTGGTGAATTGGCACGCAGGGGGAAGGGTTAAGAGAGCTTAGTTTGGTGGGAATCAGTATTCAAGTCTTTAGGAGTGCTTCAATGAACATGTATCCTGAATAAAGCTTTATCTGCATTTCAATGAATTGCATGGAGAAGTGTTTATTGGGACATTGTTGTTGAGATCATCACAGAGCGCAGCGTGTACCCATTGCCGGAGACAACCGTTCATGTTCCTTACTGCAACCCAGAGTGAATTGCGACCCCGTCACTGTGCCAGAATCCCCGCTCGGACCTCGCCTTGCTTCCATGCCTGGGCCTTGCCTTGAAGCCCAGCCAAGCTTCGTATCAGAACCTCGCTTTGCTGTCCAGTCAAGTTCCACGCCAGAACCTTGCCTAGTCACCCAGCCCAGCCTTGTGCTGGAACCTTGCCTTTTTGCTGCCCCGCGCCCCGCGCCAGAACCAAGCCTCACCGTACAGCCACGCTTTGGGCCAGAACCGCTCCAGACCTCCGCGTCAAGCCTCGAGCTGGAATCTCGTCCTGCTACCCCTGCGCCAATGCTCGTGCCAGAATTGTACCTTGCAGCCGCATCAAGCCTCATGCCGGAACCTTGCCTAGCTGCCGCGCCTAGCCCCGCACCGGAACCGTACCTCACAGACGCGCCAAGTCTTGTGCCGGAATCCTGCCTTGCAGTTGCACCGCGCCTCGCACCGGAACCTTGTCCTGTAGCAGTGCCCAGCACCACGCTGGAATTGTATCTTGCAGCCTTGCCTCGTGCCGGAGCCTCACCTTGCATCCGCGCCAAGCACCGCGTCAAGATCTTAAAAGAAAGGGAGGATAAAGAAGATGCCTCAAAGGACAACAGAGCTTGTAGAAATCTTCATCCCTGCGCACCAACTGGGAATGGAGTGCCGCAGACCGCCCGAACTTTGTGAGCATCTCGTGTCGTTTCTTATTTCTCTAGATTCAATTTGTTTGTTTTGATTGTAAATAAAAGACTTATCCCACACCTTCCTGCTTCAAAGTCTTAGTCGGGACAGGACATTAATAAAGAGAATGTGAAAAAGAAAAAAGAAAAAAAATGCAGAGGGGTTCTCAGACTAATTTGTCTTGCACTCTCCTGTTCATTTGATAGCTGCATGCATATTTCTGAAGGTGGAAAAAAGATTTCATAAATCACATGAGTTCCTAAGCCTCCATTAGCTTCTCAGGTCTGTTCTAAAAAATGAAGATTTCTACAAGCTCTGTTGTCCTTTGAGGCATCTTCTTTATCCTCCCTTTCTTTAAGGCAATGATCATTAATCTGACATGTCTGGGGTCCTGCTCCTCTCATTAAATATTTTGCCAAGGTCAGATGGCAAGGGGCACAGCAAAAACAACTCGAAATGCCCTCCAGGTGCCAGTGTCAAAATACATAATTATATATAATTAGATTACATGGTTACAATGCCATGTGCTCTGAAAGGAGGCACAAGTTAAGGAACTTAAAGGGGTATGCAAGTGGTACTCAAGAAAATAAATTCCTTGAAGCTTCTTCCACAAAGAAAGCAATCCCTCACTTTTAAAAGTTGCTTCACTGCAGCTGCCATGGCCTGCACTTGCAGTGGTGCCGGCGTTGGTGTGTCGCCGCGGGAAAACCCGGAAGTGCGGCAGCACGCAAAAACCTGGAAGCGCTGCTGCTGCTTTCGGGTTTTGCGTGCTGCAGTTGGTGTGTCGCCGCGAGAAAACCCGGAAGCGCTGATGATGATCAGCGCTTCTGGGTTGTGTGGCGACACACCAGACTGTGTGTGGTGACACACTTTTGTGTCGTGACACACAGTTTGGAAAGCTCTGCTGTAGAACTTGGAAAAAGCTTTCTGCATTTACTAAGTATATGCAGAAATTTCTTCCACTGCTTCCAGTCAGCATATACAGAAAGCCTCTTCAGGTTCCTGCAAATGCCAGTCAAAGCATGCAACCTGACATAAAGCACCTTGTTAAGGTACATCATATTGCCTCTTCACCTTGATAAAGAGAATTATTTTGTCTCTATGGCAGAAAGTTCACAATCCAAATTGTGTTTCATAGGCCTAGTTCTTATTACACATCAGGTTCCAAAGTACACTGAATTTTTTTATTATAGTGGATTTAGAGGTCTGTAGGCTAGTTGTTTCATAGCTTTTTTTTTTTAAAAAAAGAACTGTCCTAATGACAATCAGGAAGATGGGAATTAGACAGGGAGGGGCAGGGAGATGTTTCATTTTCTGTCTGTTTCAGCTGCAGTCCCTTAGCAAGCACTGTAACAGCAAGTTTCATTGACTGGGTCTAGATATTAGAATAAATTTGATAAATATTAAGATAAATTTGCAGGGAAGGTATAGGCAGAAGCATCTAATTTATTTTTAATACATCCATTAAATTAATGCATTTATTAATATGTTTGTCTTGTTGAAAAATTACTGTGGGCAATTTCTAGTTTAGTTTGCATCCAGAACGTTCCCAGACAATCACTATTATTTAGATCAGAGCAAGCAGACATACCACTTAGATCACCTAGCAAAAATATATGCTGATGTTTATACATAAAACATCAGCAAACATCAGAATAGTTTACTGGAAAAATCAGGATAAAGGACAGGCGAAAGCAGGAAGAGAAACATAAACAAAAAGCAAACATTTACATTTTCTACATCTATGCCAAAAGGTCTCTAAAGCACAGAATTGTTCAGAACTGCTGGAAACAATACTGTAAATCAATGTTTCTCAACCTTAGCAACGTTAAGATGTGTGGACTTCAACTCCCAGCATAGCTTGCTACAGAATTCTGGGAGTTGAAGTCCACACATCTTAAAGTTGCTAAGGTTGAGAAACACTGCTGTAGATCAGAGCTTTCCAAACTGTGTGTCGCGACACAAAAGTGTGTCGCCACACACAGTCTGGTGTGTCGCCACACAACCCGGAAGCGCTGATCATCATCAGCGCTTCCGGGTTTTCCCGCGACGACACACCAACGGCGGCATGCAAAAACTGAAAGCGGCAGCAGCACTTCCGGGGTTTTCTGCGCTGCCGCAATGGCGGCACTTCCAGGTTTTCCCGCAGCGACACACCAACGGCCGTTGGTGTGTCGCCACGGGAAAACTTTGGAAAGCCCTGCTGTAGATAATTAGCATGGGCAGTCCCAAAGGGAGTGGCCTGTGGTTTTCCACCCTTAACCCGTTTATGTACATAGTGGCAGCAGAATAGGAATGGAAAGGTGAGCCCTCCTCTATTCTTCACCATAAATGAAACAATTTGGTGGATGGGGATGTTGTATCCAACACATCTTACTTCTTTTCTTTTCTTTTTGTTTTTCACAGTCTTGCAATGCTGAAGAAGGTAGATGTTCTGGGGCAGAAATTAAAAAGTAGTGTCCTTTCCCTGAATCTTCCAAGAATAGAAAGGATTTCACAGCATTAGTTGCAAGATGGTATTGGTTTCTGCTGTGGATCAGTTAAGAACATGGGCATGGTTTGTTTGTGAAGTTGCCCAACTGAAATTTCTGCAAAGTTTCCTGATTGTGGAGTCCTTGGTGCTCTCTGAGCCTTGTTGTTTTCTTGCAGAGGTATCCTGATTTTCAGAATGTTAGTAAAGCATTTGCACAGTATGCCTTTGCAAATTTGGGGGAGGGAGTATGCATGCACATGTGGGCTATTGTTTTCATGACCTTACTTCTTCTGAGAGGTAGAAACCCTCAAGGAGCCTCAAAAGGTGTTTATAGCACATCCGACTGTTGGATCATCTAGCTCAGTACTGTACTGTACAGTTGCTTTTGAACAGGAATCTTTCTCCAGGCTACATGTACCAAGGAACAAACCAAGCAAGTGCTCTGCCAGCTATGCAATAATCTGTAGTATTAAATAGATTCAAAGACATTTTTCCTCAGTTGATAGCCTAAATTTACTAAATTGATCTTTACTACTGAAAATGTTTACTAAATTGATACTATTATTTAATTAAGATAAATAATACGGGCTGCTTTGGTGTAGTGGATAAGGTGCTGGGCTAGGCTGGGAGACCTAGATTCTAGTCCTCTGTTAGATATGAAAGCTGGCTGGGTGACTTTGGGCCAGCCACTCACTTAAATTTGCATAAGGCTCCCACACACGTGTGCAAATTTAGAAATAATTGCTCAAATGTAAACAGAAATACAGTGCTTCTTGCCACCATGCAGCCTGGGAGAAGATTGTGACCAGGTGCCTTGTGTGCTGCTCAGTCTATTGTCCATATCAATGTTTCTCAGCCTCGGCAAGTTGAAGTTGCTGGCTGGGGATTTCTGGGAGTTGAAGTCCACACATACTAAACTTGATTGAGAAACACTGGTCCAGATTATAAACATGAGTAAGCAAATTCCAGTCTTCCCACTTCTACTTCACTCTGTCTTCTTATAGTTCCTTATCTTTGCCCCAGACTTAAACAGCCCTTCAGACAAAGGGTTCCTTCAAATACATGGTATGGCCAACTTTATACTGTATGTGTATATTGCTCCAAGTTACATCCCAATTTTCTGTCAGAGTTCCTGTGTAAAACAATCAAATGGCCTTCTCCACTTTGTTTTCCTATTCCTCTGCTCTGAGCGTTCCCCATAACAAAATGACAGATAACGCAGGTGGCCCATCACGTGAGATATGTTATGTCTATCCAGAGTACCTCTCTCATGGGAACCTTTTCCCGGAGGAGAGACAATGTGCAACACTGCCATCTCGTGGCAATTTATATTATGTGCAACAGGCTTTAAGTTTTAACATTATGTTTCTGTAACTCATGACTCCATGTTTTCCTCCAATCAGAAAGCTGAAACAAGTGTATATCTCAGCTGTGAACTATGGGTCTATGCTTCTTGACTTCTAGTCGTGTTGCCATGTTCCTGTATGTAATCTGGTCCTGTGTATAGCCTATACACGCCTGGCTGTCTGTAAGCCATGGCGTTCTTCACATCTGCTGATGGAACCAAATGAACGAAACTCTGCTTATGGTTCGTTTTTTCTTTTTTGCAATAATGTAACTCTATATGCATTTATTGCCTTATGCTACAAGTAAACAACTTTTAGCCCTAAACGCTGCACTCTGTCTGTTTTGTTTACTCTGCGCCTGAAACCCCATACGCCAGCAATATCCCACATTTTCAGCTCAGTTGAATACTCAAGGCCACTAACAACAAGCAGAATAAAGAAATGCAAAATAGAAAAAATGCAGGATAAAACTGGGAATACTAAATCATACTCCACACTAAACACTCCAGAAAAGAAAAGATCAACAAATAAACAGACTGCTGTTTCAAAAGAAAGCTGCACCAAATATTACATGAGAATACAGGCAATGGAAATTGCAGGAAGGTTAAGCAGTTTCTGAAATTACAACCTGGAAGGCCGTCTTAGCAGGTGTGCATATTTCACAGCCTGAGAATATTCATTGTGGAAGGAATATGGCAGCTAGGTTGGAACCTTTTGCCTAGGTAGATGTGGTCTAGAAATCCTAACTTCACAGGTAAAAGGTTAGAGATAAGAAAATGAGACATAGTACCCTCATGTTGCTGCAGCATTATACTTTTCTTTTTTAAAAAGCACTAATTTATTTCTGTTGGGATTGAGAGTAGAGAGTTCTCTGCCCCCCCCCCCCAAAAAGCCAGTTTGGTCTAGTGATTAAGGTGCTGGGCTAGAAAAAAGGAGTCTGTGAGTTCTAGTCCCGCCTTAGGCCTGAAAGCTGGCTGGGTGACCTTGGGCCAGTCACTCTCTCTCAGCCCAGCTCACCTCACAGGGTTGCTGCTATGGCGAAAATAGGAGGAGGAAGGAGTATTAGGTATGTTCGCCGCCTTGAGTGATTTATAAAAATAATAAAGGGATAATAAATAAATAAATAAATAAATAAATAAATTTCAGTTGCTTGCAGATAAATGGATGGCACTGGCTTCTCACTGCTATTTTTTATTGTATAACACTCAACAGTTCATTATAACATAAAATAATTATTATTTTTCACAGCTGAACTCAAGGATTATCTTTGTAATTAGACTGTCTAAACTGTCATGATGTTATGAACTCTTCCTCAAATGGGTAAAATCATACATGGTACTAAAATATTGATATTTCATTGTAATTAATGTGTATTTAAGATGCATTTTTCAAAAGGACATTCAATTAACTCATTTTTTAGTACTTGTTCAACTTTCTCTTCCTTAGTGGATTATCATTGTGGCTACTAGCCTACAGTATTATCCTTAAAGTTTGCAAGGGATGTGATTTAAAAAAAATCCCATATGGAAGTCAACCTATGCTGTGTAATAGTTGACAGATGAGAAAGACTCATCTGTCAGGCTAACCAAGCTCTTGTTTCTTACCCAGAGTTAATTGGGTTATTTAAACAAATAACAATTGTCTGGATTTGTTCATCAGACTAAATCATAAACTATGTTTTACAATCTCCAGTGGCTGGGTACATTGTTGTTGTTATATTTATATCACACCTTTATTTTGTAAAACTCAAGGTGGTGTACATAGTGCTCTGATTTCCTGTTTTCTCCACACCAACCTTCTGAGGTGAGTTGAGGTGAGAGTAAGTGACTGGCCCAAGATCATCCAGATGGCTTTCATGCTTAACAGGGGACTAGAATTCACAGTCTCCTGATATCTAATCCACTATGCCAAACTATACATGCAACATAAGGAGCCAAAGCTCATCATACTTTTGATGGAACACATTGCAAAATATGTTGGTGCAAAGGAATTGCTCCATGATAAAGCAGCAATGTCTTCTGGAAGGCTCAAGGCTTGGCATGGCTGGTTCAAAGGCTTTCTAAATGGTTTGTATGTTCATGTCCCTCACAAATACTTCTACTGTTGATAAAGATACTGTAAATGAGGAAATAAACTGGGAAGGTTTTGAAGCAGCCATGCTGAACTTTTCAGAGGATGTGGTAGGTTCAGAGCTTCAAGGAAGGGGGCTTTGTATCAGTATGCTTTGCGAAGCACTCTTTTATATGCTTTGCACGGCCTTAATATACTGTATAACCCTGAAGGAGTTCTTTATATTTTGGAATTTTGAGATTATGAACTTATTTATACTCTAGTGTGTTGAAATTAAGTATTTTTATATTGTGTTGTATACAGATCATGAATATTTATTTTTGCCCAATAAATGTTTTGTGCACTTATTACAATAGTTTATGCATTCATCTTTGGTACTATTTTGCTACTTTATAGATTACATTATCACATGCTTACCAACAAAGCTCTCTGGGGTCATCATAAATCTTTGATCCATAGCTGGGCAATATTTTTATTAAAACCATCCAAAATAACATAAAAGAATGTGCAAACTTGTTTTCTTCAGAACTCTTTATCACAGAGAAGTAGCAAGAAAATCCAAAAATTATACTGATAATGAGGCCTGCAGTATAAAATCAATTCCAAGATGGACTGAGGATAAAGTCACCTTTAGGTATTGCTGATATCAGATTGCACCTCATCTTGAGGTACAGAGGAATTGATTTGCTCTCCCCAGTTCTGAAAACACAAAGGCCATTAATCCTGTTTATCTCTTACTATATACAATATCTACAGATGTTCTGGTGTGACAGAAAGCAGAAACAAAGGAACATTACATCTTTATATCAGGGCAGATAATAATTAGATTGATGAACTATGTACAGTATAAACCTAGCTATGTGGCAGCACCTGACCAGCCTTGGCTGATTCAGAAAGGAAGCAGATTGGGCTTGGTTAATACTTGGGTGGACAACCTTCTGGGAAGTCCAATGC
The DNA here is from genome assembly GCA_023362775.1 of Charina bottae. Taxonomy (NCBI): domain Eukaryota; kingdom Metazoa; phylum Chordata; class Lepidosauria; order Squamata; family Charinaidae; genus Charina; species Charina bottae. The sequence goes on along the minus strand of JALMGJ010000003.1, from coordinate 81,845,876 downwards.
TGTTGGCTAGACTAGGAGGTCATAACATAACAATTATGCTAAAATAGAAATAGAAATAAAAAACATATTGATAGAATTAAATAAAGTAAAATAAAATTATTAAAATAGAATTACAGAGTGCAGATATTAGAAAGCAGAAGAATCCTATAAAATTACTATTGGTTATTGTTATGTTATTAGTTCTATGCTGGTCTATGACCAAAATAAAGATTGATTGATTGATTGATTGATTGACTAGGAGGTCAAAAAAACATTCTGGAAGAAGGCAACAACCACTTCTGTATCATGCCATGAAAGCTACATGGATGCCTCCACATAATCAACAAAAGTCAAGCTCCAATCAAGGTCAACTTTGCTTCAGTAGGTGTAATGATAATTAATTGTGTAATATTAACAAGTGATTGGAGGTAATTGGACTCTCAAAATGGGCTGTTCTTTTAGTCACCAGTGGAAGAAGTTTCTGATTATTCATCATTGAATTTTGGATCATCTTCCAGAACCTATTAGATTTGTCTCTTTCTGTCATGTTTTTTTGCATCCTTTTCTGTCTTCTTCAGATATATGATTATACAGATACAAAATTGCCACAAAGTGGTGCCTGAATGATTGTCCAACACTTCTAAAGGAAGGGAATAGTTAACCAAGGTGGTTTCATTACATCATGATTTACAACTCTTCCATCCCATTTTTTAAAGAAGGTATGTTTTCTATTTGTTTTTGTAATTCTGGACTAGACATTTTGTGAGCACTGGATATTCAGAAAATGGTGCTTAGAGACCAATAGAGTGAGTGAGCAGACTAGAAACCATCATTGATATGACTTGCTCTGCTTGATTACTGTTCATACAATAGCAGGTCTCTTCCCTTAAAAAAAATCAGTGGTGATGACAAAGATCATGTGCTCAATTTTTAAAAAGCCATATAGAAGAGAAAGATACATGCTCAAATACGCATTCACATATGGACACTCCTGCAGACAACTAGAAAGGATTCAATAACAGATGGCAGCATTTGATATAAAGCCAGAGATGATAGATTGTTTGCCCTGCAAGGTAGTCAAGACAAAAAGCACAACCAGGAGTACTAGCTCTATCTTTATTGTTAGGTTACATTAACAGACTCTTGCCAGACTGAAAGTATTTCTCCTCTCCTCTCCTTTTACTCTCTGGAAAACTAGAGAGGCCCCCTTCTGAAATGATTCCCACACCATCCCCCCTTCTGTGGGCTGAGACATCTTTTAAATGCCAGTTGTCCCATCTGCAGCTCTCCCTCCTGTCTCCCAAGGTCATTCCCACATACCATTACATAGACAGACAGACAGAGAGAGAGAGCAGTCTGTGGGGAGGGTCAAAATGGACAAGATAGCAGACACAGCATTATGATCCTAGTTGTGCCCCTTTTTTTGCATGCATGCATGTACAGAAGGGGCAGGGTTTGGATCACAACACTGCATTTGCCATTTTGCTTACTTTGTCTCTCTTGCAGATGGCTGACTGGCTGGATAGACATGCAGAGGCTGTGCATGCTTTGAAAATGATTTAGAAGTGCTTTGGATTTCATGTCACATTAAAAACATGCTGATTTTATGATGCCATTCATAAAAGAAGCAGCTCATCTGTAAGCATAAAAAAAGATTTGTATGCTTTAGCATAGTAGAGAGATGCTATGTTCATCCTTGATGGAGATCCGAAACACTTCTGAGTCCAGGGGCATCTGCAGGTGTGTGTGGGTGTGTTTAAAACTGTTATGATGGAGGCTACACATAAAAAAGCAGTGGGACCATGGATGCCCCAGTATGGATCCCTCCATGGATGCCCTGTATGAATAATTTTCAAATCAATAATTTTGAAATGTTTCACATGCACATGGAGAAATAATCCCTGAACATTTTTGTGTACTCAAATAGCCATATCTGGGGAAGCTATGGTTAAAGTTATAGAGGGAAAGATTAGATTATATGACCAGGCATATTTTTCTAAATAATATTACAATTTTCTTTATCAAATGCCTGATATAGTTACCAAAATAGGCCACAATATTTTATAACTGTAGGATAATTCTGAAGTTTCTTTCTAAGAAGAAAAATGGTATATCACAGTATGCCTTGAGCACTATGACTTTTTAAAAATAGGTGATTTTTGCTTGATTGGGGTGGTAGTAGTTGGGGCTGTTTTAAGATAGGAATTGGACAGCAAGGCCTCGATGAGGGAAAATGTTTCCATGCTCACCCTTACCTCCCTCAATTTCCAAATTAAGAAAAAAAGTGGGCAAACATACAGGTCTTAATACTTCTGGTAACATAAATTACTGCTGGGTCTTAGAATCATAGGTCATCTAGTCCAGCTTCCTGCTCAGTGCAGGATCTACTCATGTGTCTGAGAAGATGACCAGACTTGGTTTGAAGACCTCTAGAGAAAGGGAACTCACCACTTCACAAGCCGCCTGTCCCATCAGTTGGCATCCTATATAGTCAGAAAGTATCCAGATCTCAGGTTAAGAAATTGGAGATTAAATCAGATTTCATTACTAAAGATATGGAATATAATTTAGATGCTATTGCATTAGTAGAAATGAGAGAAAAGGAATTCATTTTGAGATTGAGAGGAGTTCCAGAAAAATTAGATGAGAACATGAGAAAATATATAGTTGGTGCTTTAGCTCAATATTTAGAGATAGAAGAAGACATGGACTCTGAGATAGATAAAATCTTCAGAGTTAACTCACGCTACGTTAGAGATAAGAAAGTGCTAAGAGATATACTGACATATCTTGTGAGGAAAGTTATAAAAGAGCAAAATCTGAAGAAATATTATAGTGAGAGATTAAAAATAGCAGGGTTGGGTATAACTTAAAAGATTTAAACCAGAATTTTTTCTTTTTTTATTTGGAATTTGGGATGTATAAATAGAAAAACTTTTTTTTTTACTTTTATATGCACAGTATTTAAAAAATTAAAGTGTATCAACAATACAGGAATGGATGTTGAAACTATTAGAAATGGCAGAAAATGACAAATTGATTTGTTTACTAAAAGAAAATTCAAATTTTATTTTTTAGAGTGGAAACTTTTGATGGACTATTTGCGAAAAGCAGGAGGAGTAAAGCTAATATGGGGTTTTGATGATTAGATTATATATAAATAGTATATAATAGACAAGAAAAATATATGAATGTTATATGAATAGCCAGCATGTAAAAACAAACTATCTATTTTATTCTTATGACCATAGATGGATCGGAGGTTATCCAATTTCTGTGTTTGTCTTTTTCTTTCTTTTTTTTTCTTTACTGCACTTTTCTTTTCTTTTCCTTTTTAATTTGTATTTCTATTTCCGTTTCATTCTTAACTTTTAGCTTTGTATATTTAAAATCTAATAAAATATAATTATATAAAAAAAGAAAGTATCCAGATGTCTAGCCTGAACCTGCTTCCCTGTAGTTTTAATCCTGCTGCTGGGGCAATAGAGAACATGTCCCTCTTCTGTATGGCAAGAACACGAGATTCCCACACCCCCAAGATAATTTTTAAATAAATGGCTCCAGTTTCTCCTTTTAACCAGGATTACTAGACCAAAGCAGTTTTGGAGTCTATGATATTAGGCCATCACAATACTAGAGTAAAAAAGAATACCAGATTTTTATTTTAATAGGGGCAACAAACTGAGGAATTGAGAAAAAATAGTTATCAACAGCAAGATACATGGCATGAGGTAGTAATCATTAACCAATAAGCAGAATGGTAAAAAAAACAAAGAGATAGATGAGCAGAGAAAGAAAACAAATACAGGGCTAGTCAACTGAGCAAAATCAGTTCTAAAAAGAAATAACACATCTAGATGAAACAGCCTATTCCTGCCTACAGATACCGTACTGTACCTCTTCTCTCCCATCTACTGGTGGTTTGGCATTTTGCTGTCCAGATATACTGTAGTAGCTCTATTTCTGGGTATTGGACCTGAATCCCAGGACTAGTTAGGAAACCTGCTAAAATCTCAAACTTTTCAGGATCAGCACCCAAAACTGCCTGAGGACAAACATTTTTTTAATTCCTTCTCCCCCCCAAGGGCCACTCCCCACTGTCTCTTCGGGAGAGGACTCAGTTGTAGAATGTTTAGTCACCAGCTAGCTTACAGGCCTCTAGATCCACTATAGTCCCTAATATGAATAAAATCCTAAATGAGTTAAAGCATATCTGAACCTATTTGAATCTAGGAATTTGAATTTGTACAAGATCTGAGTGCTTTTTTCCCTCCCACTCATAGTCACGGAAGTCTTTTAAAATTATTTTGTTGAATAGATTACTCAGTGTTATTAAGCTTATAAAGATTTCCAACATCAGTCTTCTAATGCAGTTCTATAATTATTTGTGGATACACCTCCAATAATTGCATTTTAATGATGTTTTAAGCTGTTTAATATTTATTTATTCAATTTGTGTGACTGCCCACATACTATGTGACTCTGGGCAGCTCACCTCCTGATAAAAGCAATAAAAGATCACCAAAACAAAATTAAAAACACATCATGCCTGAAGGCACTCATGCATCTACACAAGTAACCCCCCTGAAAATGAGCTCACCTAAGGCCCAGGTCCAGTGTTTGAAGGAAAAAAGAGGGCACAGCTAGGAGAATAAAAATGCAAAGAGGGGAACATTTGCTATGAATGTTTCTGTTCAGAGACTGGGGCCCCATTTGCAACCAAATTGAGGAAAGCTTCTTAATTTTTATTAAATAATTTTATTTATTTTATTAACTAGATTTATAAGGCTGTTCAACCCAGTTTTCTGCCAGTGGCACTCAAGGCATCTCTTCTGTTGCTTCATCCTCCCAAGGTCCTCTGAAAACTAGGGGCATACTGGGAGCGTCCACATAGATGTGATCCAATCTGAGGCCATTGCCGCCACCTCATTCCAGGTGGTGACTAAGGTCTTAGTCAAACTGTGTATCAAAACAGATACACAGGAAATCAGGAAATACCCCAAGCTCCCTCTGAAACCCAATGGGGTCCTTTAGGTGCCTAGAACAGGTTGATCCCTGTAGAGGGTGGGGAGTGCTATAGTAAACTCCAGAGTCATTGGGTTGTGATCTGTCTGGCAACATCCCTCAACTCCAGATCACATAACTGCCACCCTGAAACAAAAGCCAGGTCCAATGTATGGCCTGCCATGGGTCACACCCACAATAAGTTGGGTCAGGTCCATGATTTTCATGATGGCCATGAACTAGCCATGGCTTCTATGAAATGGCTTCCGTGAAAATAATTTTTACATATAAAGTAGGTATGAATAGATAGTTCAGGATACTTAGTCTCTACTTTGCAATGGTTTAGCCTTTTAAAAATTACTTTGTTATTATTTATTTTCCTATTTAAATGTTAACTCAATACCTAGATATTATCCTACTCAATGAAAGATTACAGAATTCTGGAATTTGTGTGGAAGCTGGAAGAGTCAGTTTCTTCTGGATTGAAATCCATCTCCTCAAAAGAACCTAACTTGATTTATTTTTCCTTCCATTTCCAAAATGCTTAAATTTAAGTAGTACAGTGAAACTTCATACCAATTTGTTCAACGATATTTTATAGATTATTTTTTTTAAAATGTAACAAAGCCATTTTTTTGTACTAAGAAAAACCTGCCAGAAAGAGATTACAGTAAACAGACAGAGGATAATACAATAGTGGATAATATACTGAACTGGGAATAGAGAGATTCAGGCCCAAATCTGCTCTCAGCCATGGGAAATCACTGGATGACCAATGATTTTGGTCATCCACCCTCTCTCAGCCCGACCTACTACACAGGGCTGATGCTATTGGGAAAAAAATAGGAGTATCATGTATGTCATTTTCTGTTGCTGGAGCCATAAGTCTAATTAACATCATCATCATCAACAACAACAACGTAAAACCAGGCTGTATACCAACTGGCCCTTTTTGTCTAGTGATATGGAATCCCATCTGCATCAGAACTGAATTCAGAATTGGGGTTAGGAGCCTATTCTTCAAACTTTAGTAGAAATTTAGTGGATTATGGACATTAATATGGACTCTATTTTTAGGTTTTATTTATTTCAGCATACAATGTATTATCTGCAGCTTTTCATCATTACACAGCAGCTGAGGGAAAACCAAATCTGAACCAGTTTAGTCAGTCCTCCACCATCATGGTTCCATTTCATCGTAATTCCATCATGTTAGTTATAATAGTATGGATTATCAGACCAGCCTTATATGTATTTATAACTGAAACTGAACTGTGGCAGGGGCTGGCAATACTGTGTTACCTGTGATATGCCCAGGCAGCATCTGTGGGATTCGTCAAAATAATACCTTTAAAAGACCAAAATCTTGCATTCTGGCAAGATTTCAGCTATTTTTTTTTTTTTATCCATAAGTTTTATTAAATTTTAAAATACATATTAAGAGATAATACAAAAGAAAAGAAATAGAAATACAGTGACAGCCAGCTTTTAGACCACTTTATATTAGTTTTCTTTTTTAGATTAGCATATTTTTTATTATCTAAAATTTATCTTTGGACTTCGTTCAAAATGTTGGCTAATTTTGTGTTTTCTTTGCTATAATTAATTTTGGTGGAAGTTTGATAGACTTTATTTTGGCAACATAGTGAACAAGTTTTGTATTTTTCTGCCTTTCTTTTGTATCAGAGAAATTGGGATTTAAGAGACTTTGTTGGTATTTCTTACTCGACAAACTAACTGACTTTTGAGAAATTGTTTGTTTGGGTTAAGCAGCTTGCAGCCTGAAGAATAAAGAAGAATAAAGAATAAAGTATAGAGAATGTGTGCCTCTCTACCTTTTTTTTTTTCTACTTTTTTTTAGAAAGGACTATCTTTCATTTGGAATATATCTTCATCTTTCCTTTTACAAACTGTTTGAAATACTGCTCTGTGGAATTTTTTCATCTCTTACTTTAAAAGCTTTTCTTACTTAAAGAAATAGACATTATTGATAAATAATAGAACAGCTGTTCCCTGCTCCCTGATAAAATTTTTTGTTTTGGCTACGGCAGCTGATTACGATTTGAACATGGCATTTCTCACAGCACTTCAGGATTTTAAGGAAGAAACCAGCAAAAATTTTTTGCAAATTAAGAAATCCATAGAACGTATATTAATAGTTTTGATGGCTCAGGAACAGAAGATACAAGGGACAGATTTAGAAACAGAGGAAAGACCTTTCGAACCAGTAGAGAAACAGGGAAAGAGGACTTTGAATGTATTGGTACAGAAGAAGATTATGTTATTTTACAAGAAGTGGTCTATTAAATGTTTGGGCATAAATACATTGTGGCAGCTGAGACAGGAAGATTTTAATATGCAAATTGATAGATATGGCAAAATAAACATTTTGATATCCCACATGAGTTACAGAAATAAACAAGTTGCATATTGTGATATTGGCATAACCTAAACAGGAGATTTATTGATATTGATTTGGAATGCAAGGTGAATGAAAATGCGGATTTGGTATTGTACACAGAGTAAGCACAGATATGAGAAACTTACAGATGCATAAAAACATGATATTTTAAGTGTAAGATACAAGATTATAAATAAATATGTTGATATTATATATTACTCTTTCTGGAGATACATTTATGAGAAGACAATGAGATGATGAGATGGAATTAGAATGTAGGTTATTACAAGAATATGTTGTATGTATTAGGTTATATGTTATGTTAGGTTTTGTATTTTTGCTATATTATGTATTATGTTATGTAATATGTTAGATTATGTATTAATGGAATATATAGTCATAATATGAACAGAATATACTGTATTTTATTAGACGTAGATAAGGCCTTTATTTGTTATACTAATTGGACTTTATTGAAGATATAAATATAGATGTAAAAGTGGAAAGAGCAAATGGAAAACATTTAATTGATGCAACAATGAACATTTGATTACTATTCTAAGGAGTAGAAACCAGAGATGGATTGTTGGAAGATATCAAGAAAGGCGAAACCTATATGAAGAACAGAAGATTGGATTATAGAAATCAAAGGGTATATGACAAAGAAAAGTTTCTGTGTATTGTATAAAGGACTAACATTTAAAGTTAATTGTTGTACTTAAAGTTCAAGGATAAATTGGAGGACATCTATTTTCTATATTTTCTTTGTTTGTTATTTTTTGACTTCACTTTTTCTTTTCCTTTTTCTTACTTTGTATTTCTATTTCTTTTCTTTTGTATTATCTCTTAATATGTATTTTAAAATTTAATAAAACTTATGGATAAAAAAAGATTTCAGCTATTTTTAACTTCTTAAAAATTGTACTGGCACTTTTCCAAAATTATGTGATGGTGCCAAGTACCTGAAAAGGTTGTTATATGTTATGGAGTTAATAACATAACAATGCTGTTTTGGTCCTTGCTCATTGACACTGCAAATGTTTTGGTTCCTGGATTATGGAACAAGCTTCACTGCTGCAAGAAAACTTCTTCCATTTCTCAGAACAATGAGGATATTCACCTACGCATGCCACTTTAGTGAAGACAAAAATTATGGGTTATGCTCTGATGTTGCTTCTCTACAGTGCACATTCATGGATAAAACAATTTTCAGTTAAGAACATTTTATTTCATGGCAGTAGAAGTAAGTACAACACAACCAGTTTTTGCTGGAAAGCTCCTTGAATGATTCAGAGATTGGATGTCAATGGTTCACACCCCTCACTTCAGCATCCTATTATTTATATTAAAAGAGAAGCTGTGCTGGAAATGTTCACAACAGTCAGAAAAGGTATAATGCCACTTCCTGTGAGGCTGATACAACGTCCTCACAGAAGACTTCTAGCCAGGTCCAAGCACCCTGAAGATTTAAAAAGACATTTTTGTACTTAAAGCTCAAGCAGAGAAAAGCATGAAGATTCTGTTATCTTTGGTCAAAAAAAAAATAGCACCTTATGTGCAAGCCACAACTGTGCTTTAATTTCTACTAAGCCCACTGGCTTCAAAGGGGAAAGCTGAAGGAGTTATTTAAAAAGTCAGAAACAAAGAACAAGACTGACATGGAATTGTGTTATAGGTGGGGAAATTCTCTTGCATATTTTCAACAAGTTGCATTCAGTTGGTGAAAGAGAATTTTGGTAAAATTCTCATGGGTGGAGTATAATGTTCTCACATTTAGTAATGACATGTTCTCAGGCCTTTCAGGAATTAAAAGCAAGCTCAAAAACACCACAAAGGGAAAATTGGAAGACATTCTCAAGCACCCTGTAAATATGGTAGAAAAACAAGGGCCTTTTTCTTCAGTGGAAGAATATTTCTCAAAATTACAGATTTTGATACACCATTAGTACTAATCAAGCTTCTTTATCAGACAAGTTTATTGTTATAAAGTAAAATTATTTCATCAATTATTCTAGTTGACTTTAAATAAAACCCAGCTGTTGTTATGCCAACTGTGTGTTTCCTTAGAGAGATATTGGGAGACAGGAAGCTGCTCTGGTAGATAATCTCCAATATCTCAAGCAGTATAAGGAAACATCAATAAATTATCCACATATGTTTTTATTCTATTTTCTGGTGGGGGAACCTTTGTTTATCCTTCTCTTCAAGGTGAAAGAAAGTATCTTCGCTGACATTAAATGGGTGCGGAAAGGTGGAGTGCTTTGAGGAGTATAAAAATCAGATTGTTTGGTTGGAAAAAAAATGACCTAGAATTCATTGAGATATGATTTGGGACCTGGGCCATTGAATCAGAGGCTCCTCAAATTTGAGATGATTTCACTGATCACAGTTCCTGGCAAACTGGTTTTGGGGAGTTCAGGCACCCCAGCAAGATGGCTACTGCAGTATTATTTGAGATATTAAGAATTGGGTGGTTCAGGAAGATGGAGGGAAGATGAAAAACATCTTTATGTTGAGCAGTTGATTTTTTTAAGGCAGATATTATGGATTTACCATTATTACTATGATTACTGTTACTGCTGTTAGTCCTACTATTTCCTCAGCTGAATCTTATAGCATCAACAATTCAGTTGAAACAAACTCAGTCTTGTTTTTCCTGGTGTTTACCGTTTGAGGCCTAGTTCTGCTTCCCACCATGTCTTTTTGAATAAATTTGACCTCTCCTTCTCGATTAGCTGTGTAACATTCCTGCAGGCAGTTGAAGTGTGTTAGCTGGGATTATTCCCCAGTGTACTATCTCAATATGGTAGAACATAGTGGTTAGCATCCAGAAAGAAGGACTCATAATCCATCTGTTTGATTGTCTCAGAGTCTTGGGAATTCTCTTATATTGGTTGCAAGTGTGTGCAAAACTGAAGTAGGCCAATTAAACATTTAATTTGGACTCAATAGCCATTATCTAGCAATATCTAGAGATTACTGTATGAATAAGAATTCAACATATTTTATGTTAAGAGTATACACAAATCCTAGATAACAAACAGTTAATTAGGCTCAGAACAGAACATTTGCTGCAGTAATGTGTGCTTATTTGGAGAGATCACAACTACTAGTTATTAAACCATGTTAACAATTAGTTTAAGTGGACATTAATCTGGGTTCAATTATAATGGGATTCATTTTATTACTCCCATTTTCTTCTCTAAAGACTTCCTTTGGTTTAATGACATTGAAATAAAACCAGATTAATTAGCAATATTTGCAATTTATTTAAAAATTGCCTGAGTTGGAAAGAATTAACCAGCAATTGCAGAAAAGTCTAAGGTATAATTAGATTGCCATGGTGTCACTACATAACAGATATATAAGCCTTTAACTCCTGCTGATGTTAAGAGTTATGAGGAGTCATCTGTCTTTCAAATGCAGTGTAACAATATCTATTGCAATGCAGCTGTTCCTAACATATATTACAAATCCATCTGCCTGTAAGTTCAACTTTTCAGTCATTGCCTATGGCTTTCATTCCTCTTTACACAACCTATTGTGAACCAGTGTTGTATTGTCAGACCTTTGCAGAAGGCCAGGTCAGGAAACAGACACCACAAGGATTCCAGGAATGCTACTCTATTGTTTTAGGATGTAATTACAGAATATTGAAAGCCTGTCATTGTTTCACTCTGCCTCATTTTATACCAAACAAAATCAAAGTGGGGCTATTTTGAGTTCCTTTCTTACCCTTCTACTTTCCTATGACTGAGTTGCCATTTTAACCACGCTTAATATAGAGATGACCCTTCCAAGATCACCTCTACATTCCTTTATATGTATAATGGTTATGTTGATTGATTAGGATAGGGGATGAAAATTAAGTTCAAGTCCATCCTCAGCCATGGACGTTCACTAACATCTATGGGCCAATCACTGTCTTTTAATCCAATTTATGCCACAGGGTTGCTGGGTGTGGGGGAGTGGGAAAAAGGAAGAAGTGTGTCATGAATTCTGCTTTAGACTCCTGAGGTAAAGATAGTATATAAATCAAACAAATAAATTGTGGGGAGGGGAGCAGTATAATGATTAAGAAACCAATGGAGATGGGGAAGTACTTCCTGAATGTATTAGAATTATTCATTCATGCTGGCTGGGGAATTCTGGGAGTTGAAGTCCACACATCTTAAAGTTGCCAAGTTTGAGAAAACCTGTTCTAATGGGTTAATCCTCCCCAGGCACTCACCTGAAAATGTGAGGGGTTATCGTTATTTCTGGATTTAATTTTTAATTTTTTAATTTTTGGCTTGTTTTCCCATCTAAAGATTAAGGAGGACTGAGAATAAAGAATTGCTTCCTGTTACTATTTTTGTATTGAATTTGAAGGATTGATATTTCCCTACAAGTTGGATTTGTTGCTTTGAATCTTCAGCTTTCTGTTCACTTTCTTTGGGATCTGCTTGTTAATGTACTTTCCCTTGTGCCAATTTCATTCGGAACTTTTCTATTAACCCATTAACTCCTATCTGCGTGTGCTGGGCTTGATGAATCCAAGGCTGGAGTTAAAATTGCTGGAAGAAACATTAACAATCTCAGATATGCAGATGATACCACTTTGATGGCTGAAAGCGAGCAGGAGCTGAGGAGCCTTATGACGAAGGTGAAAGAAGAAAGTGCAAAAGCTGGGTTGCAGTTAAACCACAAAAAAACCAAGATTATGGCAACCGGCTTGATTGATAACTGGCAAATAGAGGGAGAAAACGTGGAGGCAGTGACAGACTTTGTATTTCTAGGCACAAAGATTACTGCAGATGCTGACTGCAGCCAGGAAATCAGAAGACATTTACTTCTGGGGAGGAGAGCAATGACAAATCTCAATAAAATAGTTAAGAGCAGAGACATCACACTGACAACAAAGGTCCACATAGTTAAAGCAGTGGTATTCCCCATAGTAACCTATGGCTGTGAGAGTTGGACCATAAGGAAGGCTGAGTGAAGGAAGATAGATGTTTTTGAACTGTGGTGTTGGAGGAAAATTCTGAGAGTGCCTTGGACTGCAAGAAGATCAAACCAGTCCATACTCCTGGAAATAAAGCCAGACTGCTCACTTGAGGGAATGATATTAAAGGCAAAACTGAAGTACTTTGGCCACATAATGAGAAGACAGGATACCCTGGAGAAGAAGCTGATGCTAGGGAAAGTGGAAGGCAAAAGGAAGAGGGGCCGACCAAGGGCAAGTTGGATGGATGATATTCTGGAAGTGACAGACTCGACCTTGGGGGAGCTGGGGGTGGTGACAGCTGACAGGAAGCTCTGGCGTGGGCTGGTCCATGAAGTCACGAAGAGTCCGAAGCGACTAAACAAATAAACAAAAGCGTGAGTCAAGTATCTAGGGGTGCCATAATTTAGTGCCTGAAATATGGAAGATTTCAAGGAGGCTTTTTCAAAGTCCTATTATGAGCCTCAGCAGACATTCAAAGAGATCTTATTAAAGTGTTGTCAACCCATTTTGCAGACTATTCGGGACTTTGGGGAAGAAATTATTTCTAAGCTGTGTCATCTGGCTGAAGACATTATGGAGGAAGATGAAGATTTTGATAAGGATGGAACTGATAGCAAGACTGAACTAATGCCAGATGAAGATTACATTTTGGTGGTGAAGGGGTTAAGGTGACAGTCTGAGCTGCAGTTTATAAGGAGAGCTGTTTTTCTGAGGGATTGTCATGGCTTTCTGGGGAATTGTTATGGGAGAGAAGAGAATCTGCTTTGTGGGAGTTTTTCTGCTGAGAAGTTTGAGTTTCTAAGGGGGGCAGTTGGGCTGTTTGATTCTTGCAGGAAAAGTTTTGCTGAAAAGTCTGAGATTTTAAGGCAGGCAGTTGGGCTGTTTGATTTTTGCAAGAAAGATGCCTTGGGTGTAATAGGGAGATATGTAAATGCTTTGGTATACTTTGTTTTGTTGTTTATTCGTTCAGTCGCTTCCGACTCTTCGTGACTTCATGGACCAGCCCACGCCAGAGCTTCCTGTCGGCCGGCACCATCCCCAGCTCCCCCATGGTGGTATACTTTGAGGTTGGGTAAAATTAAGAATGTGTAATTGGATTGATAATGAGGTTATTATGATTTCATTTTTCTTTAATGATTTGGATTAAGACTTATAAGATATTCATAAGGTATAATAGTAATTGCTTGGTTTTTAGGTTTAATAGGATTAAGATTGCTGTAGTGTTATTAATTATAAATGTAGACAATTTATATGTTTTTACAATTTGACTTTTATTATAGTGGACAGAAATATATAGAATAGCGGTGAGAAGGAATAAATGTGTTATGGGGGAGGGAAGTTGATTTAGAAATTTATACATATATACATATACATATATACATATACATATACATATACATATACATATACATATACATATACATATACATATACATATACATATACATATACATATTATATAAGGGGAAGGAGCAATTGCATTAGTGATTTGTATATGTGTCAATGGAAGGATTTATAGAAATAATGTGATCTTGGTTTGATATAGAGTAAGGGATTGATTATGGAAATTGCTGTATATTCTTCCTGTTGAAAGTCAGAAGTCACCTTTCTATGTAATCTTCAAAAAATTCTTTTTTCTTGTGTTTCTCACTTTTTTAGTTTTTAGTTTTTAGTTTTTCTTTTTTCTTTTAGTTTTTTTGCTTTTTTGTAGTTTTTATCTTTGCTTTAAACTTAATAAAATTCTTTTTAAAAAATGTGAAGGGGATGGCAAAAGAGTACAACCCTGTGGAGGAATGGATTGTGAAAATGTCAGAATTTGCAGAAATGGCAAGAGTGACCTATTTGGTCAGAGAACAAACAACAAAAACTTTTTTGAAAGACTGGAAACCTTATATGGACTTTTTGCTGAAAGAAGAAAAAAAATGAATCAATGGTTTATGGATTCGAAGATTAAGAAAGATGTGGACTAATTGAGGAGTTGAGGGGGTTTGTAAAATATTTAAGAGGGAGAGGAGACAAAGATTGGAATTATCTGTTGAAAAGAAGGTCAGAAGTCATTTGTATTTTTCTTAACTTGTTTTCTTTTTTTCTTGCACTTTTTTCTTTTTCTTTTGTTTTTTCTTTTGATTCATCTTCTATTATATGAAAATTATTAATAAATATAAATAAATAAATAAATGAATAATACAACCCTGCCAACCTCCAAAGGTGGAGCTAGGGGGGTTGAAAAGGAAATGTATTTACATTTGCTTGACCCTAAGTACAGTTCTCCATGTGTTCAGGGACTGTGTTAAAGCAGGCAAAAGTGAGAATAATTTCCCTTCAGAACCTCTTCTAAGAGCATAAAATTTGGAGAGAAAAAGGAGGGGAGACAACATGGACATTTCATTTCTGTCTCCTTTCAAGTTCTCATTCGTTCAGGATAACTCCTGGAGAGGGCTAATAGAAGTTTTAAATCCTACATAAATTTATCCAACTGTCTGGAACCTGCTAATACATTTGCTTTCACGGGGCAGGGCCAGAAGTCAATAGCAAAGGAAAAAGGCTTATAGGCATAAATCCCCAGGTTCATTTAGCTGCAAAGGCATCTTGCTGCATTTCCATGCTGAGTGATGCAAAAGGGATGACCCTTTCTTATCACAGAAGCCAGGCATGCTATTCATAGAGGAAGAGAGCATTCTCTTCTTCTATAAGCAGCTTGTTGTGTTCCCCCACTGGCACTGAGAAAGAAAACCCACTTTTAAAGGACCCACCATGTATTATGGGTACTGATATGTAGGGAGTGTGTGTATAATGCAGGCTGTGAGAGGGGGGGATGTGTATCGATGTATGAATGGATGTGTGCATGTGTGCATGGCCTCTCCCACTCCTGATATGTAGGTGATTACTAATTATATCAAACTGAATGGTGGCAGGATATAAATTAAACAAATACATAAGAAATTCCAGCATTTAGTTTCCAAAACTTGTTTCCTTATGACCTTAAAGATTCGAGAATGGCAGAGATTTGGTTAGAGTGAATAATCTTGGAATAGGAGGAACATCTTCCAAAACTGTATAAAGCAGCTTCATATATTCAGCTGTTTCATAATAGTATTCTTCTCAGGAACTCTGAAGTATGGTTTGATCTATTAATTTGGAGTCTTCTTTTTTGACTGACTCCTGCTCCTTTAAATTTAATAGCAGCTTGGTGTGCTATGCAGAGGTAGCAGATCTGTACCCATCCTAATGCTGGATTCCAAAACCTCTTAGTTCCAGATACAGGGCCAGTGGTTATAGAAGTGGAGAATTGCAGGGCTTCCAGGGGAGGTATGGTAAACTGAAGATGGCTTTGCAAAAGCAGAGCCAATGACTGCAGAAAAGACCAAGGAACCAGTGAGTAGACCTGTCCCTTGGAACCTCTCCAGATAAGGAATGGATGGGAGATTGCCTACATGTGTTCTGGACAGCTGCTTCTCATGAGGAGACTGCAGGACAGCAGTTTTCCACAGGTTTGAGCACCAGGAGACAACAGGATCAGCCATCTTGCTAGCAACTGCAGCAGAGACTTTTAAAGGACACTAAGTTCACAAGCCTCAATTTCTAATCGCTTTTGGAAACTGCCTATTAACCATTTTAAAGCTATTAGAGACCTTCGGAATCACAGGTTTGAAAAGTCTTTATCGGGTGAGTTTATCTTCACCTCTGCACAAAAGAAAAGTTAATTACAAACTTAAGAACTTAAAGAATTTGAAATAAACAGCAAAAAGCTAAATAAGATTTTGATCTAAGAAAGTTATAAATGGATTAAGAGTCCAGATAAATTTGGAATATTGACTTTTACTATAAGATTTTGGAATTAACGACAGTATAAAAAAAAGACACGGAAGCGTCTTCGGACAATGCTGGCTCTTCGGCTAACAAACGGAGATGAGCACCGGCCCCTAGAGTCGGACACGACTGCACAAATGTGCGGGGGGAAACTTTACCTTTTACAGTATAAAAATAAACAACTTCTCATGGGAAAAAGACTTATTTTGGTTATTTTGGCAATTGCAAGTCATAACAAAAGATAAACGATGATTTTAGAAACTGGACACTAAAGGGGACTAAAGATTTTAAGCAGAAGAAAAAAAATACAAAGCCTGATGTCAGTTAATACTGGGACTTACAGAATGATACAAATTGTTATAACATTGGAAGTATTAAAGGAGATCTTTGAAGAATGGAGCCAGAAGTTAGTAACTACAATATCAGTAATGTCTGTTTCTATGGATAGACTATGTCTAAAAGATGTTAATGAAGGAATGACAGATTTCATTTTAATTTTATCTGATAAGATAGAGGAAGTACAGAATGTGGAACTACAAATGACAGGCCAAGAGAATGATTTGGAAAAGGATACTTTACTGGATATACAAAAGATACTGGCTGAAGTTTTAAAAATTAAAAGGGAAATACAAATAATAGACCTGGAAAATATACAAGAGAATGACCTGGAAAATATTTTCTTATTGGATCTACAAAAGAGGCTTGTTAAAGCCTTGAGGAAATCTGTGCAATGGGATAAAGAAGAATTGAAGAGAAATCAAATTCTATGACAATATTTGATTGAATTAAAGATAAAGACTATTAGAAGTAAAAGGAAGGATTATAAAGTTGGTTTATTTGATCAAGGTTAAAATAAGACATTTTGTTGCAATGTTCTAGCAACCCTTTATGGACTTTTTGCTGACACCAGGATGGAAAAGTTGATGTTTTCTGGATTTGCTTATAGATAAGGGATGGGTTATAGGATGAAGAGATACCTGTTTGTAACCTTATGGAGGGTGAAGATTTATTAAATTTGTTTATACTTGTGATGAAGGTTGGAAGTCACATCTTTTTATATTTCTTTTCTCTTTCTTTATTATATTCTCTCTTTTCTTTTTCTTCTTTTTCTTTTGTCTTGCACTTTTTATTCTCTCTTTCCATTCTCTTCTCTTTCTCTAAGTTTAGTTTGTATTAGTTTTTACTATTGTAATTAAAATTCTTAATAAATATTATTATTTCTTAAGAGCCAGTTTGGTATAGTGGTTAAGGTGCTGGGCTAGAAACCAGGAGTCTGTGAGTTCTAGTCCCACCTTAGGCATGAAAGCCAGCTGGGTGACCTTGGGCCAGTCACTCTCTCTCAGCCCAAATCACCTCACAGGGTTGTTGTTCAGAAAATAGGAGGAGGATGTAGTATTAGGTATGTTCGCCACCTTGAGTTATTTATTAAAATAATAAAGGTGGGATAGAAAATAAATAAATAAATAAATAAATAAATAAATAAATAAATAAATAAATAAAATATTTGAAAAAGAAGAAGTGGACAATTCCAGCCCAGGAATATCTGGATGGACAAAAATTCTCCACCCTTGCCTGAGAGAGTGCTAATAGTCTTCACTTTGCTTCTGCAGAACAAACTGCAGAATCTAAAGCAGGGGTGGGGAACCTTTTTTTTGCCAAGGGCCATTTGGATATTTATAACTGGGGACCGGGGGTGGGGGGTGGGGTTTCTGGGATTTCCGTGCACCGGGGGCCAGAGTTTGCGGGTGGGAGCCAATCACATGGAAGGGGCGGGGTTTGCAGGCAGGAGCCCCGCGGGCCTATACGGCCCGCGGGCCTGACATTGCCCACCCCTGATCTAAAGACATATTAATTCACCACTGGTTGCTAATGCCTACCCAGGCCCAATTAAAAATACTATCTTGACCTCTACGTTCTTAAATAGTTTGCTGAGTTATTTGAAAGACTGTCTATACCAGTGTTCCTCAACCTTGGGAACTTTAAGATGTGTGGACTTCAACTCCCAGAATTCCCTAGCCAGCCATGAAGTCCACACATCTTAAGGTTCCCAAGGTTGAGGAACACTGATCTATCCTCTTACTAACGGGCTTATGTGCTAAGCTGGAATCACTCATTCTGGCCTGCCATTAAGATCTGTAAAATTTTGATGAGGTCTTTTCACTGTGGTCCCTAACTCTCTGGAATTCTTTCCCAAGATATATAAATAGTTGGTTCATTATTGTTGTTTTTAAGAGGGTTTCAAGAAACATTATTAATTTTCTTTGTTCTTAGCAGAATATGTTGTTTTGTTTCAGTACTAAATTTGTTTTAACCAGTTAACTCTTAAATTTATTTCAGACTGATTTATTATTCTATGAACATGGTATATTGAGTACGTCATTGACATAATAGTTTTCCTGGAATGATCCTTGAAAAATGGTGAAGGAAGAAAGGGAGAGGAGGAGAGGGAAGGAAGGAAGGAAAAAGAAATGAACAAATGAACACAACACAAAAAAGCACAGTATTTCACTGGCGATCACTCGTAGCCGAGTAAGATTGTCTTCCAAAGGTAAAATTTTAACGGTGGATCCGTAAGTGGCTATAAAGGCCAATTCTGGATCCGCACAACCTCCCACAGTGAGGGCATAGGTTTCCGGGTGGGAGATGGTCATGATGAGGGTTTGCCTGACGTGCCTTCCTTTTAGCTCTTTTCTCCTTTTCGCCCTGTACTCGTGCTTCTTCAAAGTCCATAGCGCCATTAATAAAGGATGACCTCCAATTGAAACGGTCATGAGTTAGGGCTTCCCAGTTCTCAATGCTGATATTACATTTTTTTAAATTAGCTTTGATATTTCCTTTACTCACAATAGTCCACCATCATGTCTACATTTGTCAAAATTACAGTGCAAGCTGACATGTGTTTACTCAGAGATTAATTCAGGGTGGAGTAATAATCAAGGTGTCAAACTAAAAATGGTTCAACAAAATTCTAGTCCAGGTTCAAATCAACCCTCAAGCATGGTAGTTTACTGAGTGACTTTGGGCCAGTTGTGCTTCTCCCAATCCAACCCTCAGAGGATTATTCTAATGAGGAAAAAATGGAGGAAAGGGTGTTATGTACTGTATACTGCTTTGAGCTCCTGGAGAAGTGGGATATATATCTACCAAATAAGTAAACAAAACCCAATTTAATTAAATTTGGTTTGTTCCAAATAAGTGTGAATAGGACTGCAATCTGAGAGAACTTTTTGAAAAAGTGCTGCAATATCTTAAAATGAGTCAATACTGAGGCTGATGAGAGTTTACTAGCACTGAGTAGACTACTGATTTCTGAGTCTTAAGAGATAGCAGTGTGTTTGTATGTGTGTGTGTGTGTGTGTGTGTGTGTATATATATATATAATATATGATCAGTAGCCTTACCCTATAGCTTTATATTGCTGACTCATGCACAACTTATGTATCATTAATTATTTTTACAAGGTTCTATCCTGCACTGGGTATACTATCCCAGTGATAGTATTTTTCTTTTACGTTAGATGAAATTACATTGCCACTAAATTTGGAATTCTCTAACATAGCCTGCTGCTCTATCCATTTTGATGTTTTATGCATCCATTTGCTAACCTTGCTAGCTGGGAAGTTATCAAAAGTTCATTTTTAGATGGGAGAGTAAATTTGGAGTCTGAAGCCTTTTTTCTTTCTTTCATCTTCAATTTAACAATAGTTTCTTCCTTCATACATAGTCACATAATTAAAGACAAACCCTGGAGAAAGGCCTCCTAGTT
The DNA here is from genome assembly GCA_023362775.1 of Charina bottae. Lineage (NCBI taxonomy): Eukaryota > Metazoa > Chordata > Lepidosauria > Squamata > Charinaidae > Charina > Charina bottae. The sequence goes on along the minus strand of JALMGJ010000003.1, from coordinate 81,825,929 downwards.
AACGAGCTATTGGACATACTGTATTGTTTTACAGCCCCATTTTATGAATTGGGAAGGTGCAGATGTGTGGCCGAAATGCAATTGGATTGTTAGTATTTGTCGTACTAAGGGTAGCAATGGAAATGCTTTAAATTCCTAAGGAGTTTTTCTGTTCATATTCTTTGAACACTTTGGTTTCCTAGCTCAGCCTCATAACTATGTTCACCCCCTAGAAGCAGAACTTTGGCAGGAAAGGGAGACCTGCTGAGCTCCAAGGAAATGGGAAATATTAAGTGTGTTTCTCAGGGTTACTCATATGGTTAATAAGTGGCTCAATCAGTAGATAAACAGGAAGAGATATCTAGAAGCTCTCAGAATAATATATACATTCCATTTTATCTTAAGTTCTTAGCACAGAGGGATGCAGATGCTATATTATGTCATGACACCATGTATGGGTTTTATATGATTTGCACCACCTCCCTTGGAAGGGGGAAATAATTAAGGATGGAACCAGACCTGCACTGTCATGGGGTGGTCAATGTAACTGAAAAAATATTACACATGATAAAAACTGTATAAAATACAGAAATTCCCCCCTTCCAAGGGCGGAGGTGGAAGTCATGTAAAACACAGTACATTGGGCATAACATCTGCATTTCTCTGTTCTGAAAGCTTAGGGGAAGGTGGACTGTATATATCATTCTGAGAGGTGGTAGTAGTATGGGAGTAACTAGTAGAAATGAGTGGCATGGATATCAGTGTGGTTTGCAGCTACTGATAGAGATATTCTTCATTTCAAACTGTTAGGGATCATGGCATATCATTAGGACAATTGCCACTAGCTATGCTTTGAAATGAGTGCTAGATTATTATGGTAGCAACATTCAGCAATATAAAATGGAGAGGGGGCAAAAAGCAGTTTGGAAAATAACAAAATGTTATTTTCTAAGAACATCTCTGTTTCCAGCTGTGAAATATAGAAATGTTATAAATCTATTCTTTAGCTTTGCCAAAACTTTCTGTGGTCACAGCAACCTTTTGTGTCCCGTTTGTCTGATTCTGTTTTTGCTGATATAGAATTTGATTAATTATTTGCTTGTGCTATTGCAGAATCTGCACATGTATAAAGGCATTATTAATGCATGGGAGACTGTGTGTCTGATGTGCATATCACTGAATCAATAGCATTAATCCTACTGACCATCACCTATTGGAGATGAGGTCAATTCTAAAGCAATTAGAACATGTTGGAAGAAAAGCAGTTTGGGAGGGAATATGCCCAAATTTTCTACTTGCCTTTAATTTAACCTTCCTTGTTGAAGAATAATACTGCCAGCAATGCTATACATCAAGTTTTGTATGAGTAGAGTACTATGCCTGTACAGTAGTTACATTGGTGCTGGACCCAGATTCAAGGCCACATTCAGCTAGGGTAGATTACTGAATGACTTTGGTCCACAATCAGCCTACCTCATGGATTTGCTGTTGGAATAGGTTTTGATGAGAGTACAGCACCATGTATGCCATCTAGACATATAAATCAAATTAAAGAATATTCATTCATGAGAGTACCAGAGACAGAAAATCTGTTCAATTCAAAACAGTAGCAGGTACTTGTGTAGAATTGTTATTTTGCTGTTTGGTTTCCTATTTTAATTATTGTTGCATTTTATTCTGTGTTTTATTTAAATTTTTATGGTATTTTATTTTTAAAAGTATGGTATTCCTATTATTCTTGGACACATTGAAATACCATCCACATAGCAAGAGTTATGTGATGCCAATATAAAAACTTCCACCCCCTCAGCCTATCTTTTGCTGGCCTCAGCAATGGGGCTGGTAGCATTGCTGCCCTTAACAGAATGTAATGTGGGTTACTTTCTGGGTAGCTATTGGTGGGTTCCTAATTGTCCTTTCCAATCTTACCCAGTGTCACAAAACCAACAACCAATAATTGCCCTGAATGTGTTGTGGGGTGGGCTCTGGAGTTTGAGCTGTAATTATTATTTTATAGCTTATATCTTATTTGCATGCAAAAAGGCAGACCACCTGGGGACTAGACAATTTCTCTTCTTATGATGATTTTGAGAGGCTGATATTCCTATATCCAGGATTTTTTAAAAAAATATTCCATGATTTGAAACCCTGCCATGGAAGTCTTCCAGTGCTTTTCATTCTATTCCTTTATACCTTATGCCACATTTCTGTGGCTCAGTTATAAACCAAGGCTTTCACCAAATCCAAGACAGATTGGGTAGGGTCCACACCAATCCAGAAAATAAGCAGCCCAAATGCATTTAGGGAAACAGTTAAAGTTAATTCAGCACTAGCTCTTGAACCTGATCCTGTCTAACTTCTGCATTTAAACTGGATCCCCATTCAAGAAGTTGAAAATTCCATGTTACCCAAATGAGATGGAGACTCCATTGCAAGAACATGTTGACATCAAATGGTAAATTGGGCATCTATGGATGAGCTTATAACAAATACAAATTAAAAATAGGGAGCAAATAATAGAATAGAGAATGTTGCTCACAAGGGCAGGGAACATACGGCCCTTCAGATGTTGTTGAACTCCAATTCCTGTCTGTCTGAGTGTGTAGGGCCAGTGAATGGGAATGTGGGCAGATCAGATTCAGCTTTTTTCATATATCACTCACAAAATTACACCAAATATAATACATTTAATAAATGCATTTCAGCAAATGTTATAGTAGTTGTGAAGAGAGAAATTTGGGTTCAATTTGACCTTTAAGCAGAGTGTGAAGAATTGTATATGATTTAAATGATTTAGCAACTTACCACAAAAGACAAAACAAAATACAATTTTACAGTATATTTTTCATTCTAGCTTCAAATTTACCACTTTAAAATAGGCCTTAAAATGCTACATTCCTTTTAAGCAGAGAAGTTTGTTTGCCCCACTTCCACCTCGGTATTACAACACAAACGTATTAATCTGTTCATTTTCTTGACTTCCCCACCCACCCGAACACTTACATTTTAACTTGAAAAAGTAGTTGGAAAGCAGACCAAGCTGTGAATTTGCATTGTTTGGAGGCGTGGAGCTTAGTAGCTACACAAGCAATTCTTGACGAGGACTGGCCTTTTCATTATTGCTTAATGAAGATTAGTGGTTTAATATAGCTGATCAGATGCATTTCTAGAACATTTGATTAATGAGGCTTTGCTCTTGGAAGAAAGAATATGCTTATAACTAAAATATGTCACAGACAGTGAGCACAATGGCTGTTATCTAGAGTTGGCCTGAGACATTTAGCTGCCTAAAGGGAAATGGCACCTCTCTGAACCCCTTTTGTTGACTGGACAGACTGTTGATACTTTGATGCTGCTGATGGGGATGGCCTGTTTTGCTTAGTGTAGCAGGCTAACTTAGAGGAATCACAACAAACTGCATGGCTTTGTCCTTCCATATTCTGCCAACTTGTCCAGTCCCAGATCATATGCCTCCTGAGATGGCTGTCTTACTCTGTCTGTCACTACAACCAGCTCTGGTGGTACTGAAATTTTCACCCAGTAAATGATAATCATGAAGGTAAAGTCTCAATTTCCTATACAAATGGCTTCCTGAGTAGGATATCTACCAAAAGCTGAGAAGAGAGTTGAAACAATACAGAGACCTCAATTTGCTTTTCTATGCAAGTTTTATGGAAGTTGATATTAAGAGTTGAATCGTACAAATAATTTCATATAATCCTTTTGAGGAGGTGGCAGTCTGAAGTTGTCATCTGCTGACTCAGTGCTGAAAGAAAGTGTGGTCCTATTCACAGAAAGCTGAGTAGAAACCCATTAGAGCATCTTGGCTGTGTTTATAAGGAGGATTAAATCAGTTTTATGGGTAAACTATTGGATAGTATGGCACTAAAAAGATACTGTCTTTTTTGAGCCACAAGTTGTTCTACAAATATACAATAAATGTTTAAGAGACTTTGTCCTTCTCCTTGTGTCCTTGTGGATCTAAGCATGGGCCAGAAATAGCACACCCGTATTTTCTTCTCAACCTGCAAATTTGTGACATTCAAATATTATACAATACAACAATCATTTTGAACTGAGCATAAAATGTTAGCCGCATTTTATACTTTAACAAACAGTATAGCCATATACTAAAAAGGGGTGTGGTGGCTCAGCGGGTAAGACACCAGGCTTGTTGATCGGAAGATTGCAAGTTCGGAGGTTCAAATCCCTAGTCCTGCATGACGGAGTGAGCTCCCGCACTAGTCCCAGCTCTTGCCAACCTAGCAATTCGAAAGCATGCAAATGCAAGTAGATGAATAGGTACCACTTTGGTGGGTGGGTAACAGCGTTCCGCATGCATCATGCTGGCCACATGGCCATGGAAGCATCTTTGGACAACGCTGGCTCTTCGGCTTAGAAACGGAGATATGCACCGGCCCCTAGAGTCGGACACGACTGCACAAATGTGTGGGGGGAACCATATACTATATATTGCTATAAAATAAGTATCATTCTGTTCAAGGAGACTTGCTTCCAGGTGAGTATGCATAAGATTGCATCTTTAGCATTTTAAGTTTGTTCAGCAATACCATGGAAAAATTAATTAATGTTATACATCTTCAAATATTGACATGCTCAAGGGATTAATAGAAGAACCTTACTCAGATGCTTTTGATAAGATAAATGCAAAGGCAGAGTAGCAATGATTGCATTCTTTTAAAGATACAAAAGCAGACTTTGTTGAAAAGTAATTAAGGACTAAGTTTCTTGAAATCAATGAAAAACTAGTTTGTTGAGTAGAAAATTGGTAAGCAGAAGGCAATTAATGTGTTATATAAAATTTTCAGATGGAAAATGGAGGAATAATTATTCTGAGAAAGGATATTCTTCGTTTGATAAAAGAAAAAGTTATGTTTAGGCCTTCTCTGTTGCAGTGCCTGCCCTATGAAATGATGTTACCCCCAGTATCCAAATGGCACCCACCCTGCTGGTGTTTTGAAGGGGCCTGACGACCTGGTTCATCACCCAGGCCTTTGAAGAGGATGGCTCCTTTTAACATAGCTTGTTTTCTTTTGTTTCCATCCAGCTTGTTATCCTGCCAACTCTACCCTTTCTTGTTCCTTCTTGTTTTGTTGTTCCACTCGCTGGTTGCTGCACAAGATCAGTTTCGTTTCTCTGATAAGTTTTGTTTTCCCCTAGCTCAGAGTCAGAGTCAGGTTGGACTCTGACAGCTATGTGGCCTGCTGGTAGTTCCACCCCATCAGTCTTAACTACCTTCCCTCTCTTTACTACCATCCAGCCACATTTCTCTAGTCCGAATGACATCCCAATGTCCTCACTGTAGATCTGTGTCAGGTGGATCAGTGAGTCAATGTCTTGTTCACTCTTAGCATACAGCTTGGTGTCATCCATGTAGAGGAGGAGGCTGATGGTAGTTCCACTCTTGAACTTGTATCCGTATCCAGTTCTGGCTGAGGGGGTTCAAGCCCATGCAGAACAGCAGTGGGGACAGTGCATCACCTTGGTATATGCCACACTTGATGGCCACTTGTGCGAGGTGTCTTGAGTTGACTTCCAGTGTTGTCTTCCATGTATGTGGCATTGTATGTGTATATACTGTATATGGAGCAGGGTTTCAGTTATGCTGTTATGACTGCCATCTTGCTTTTTTTACTCTCCATCTCCCTCCCCCAATGACCCTGATAGAGAAGGGACCCTGAGAGAGATTAGCAGTCACATTTCTGGGGGTTAGTTTGTTTGTATTTGTTCTAGTAAAGTCACATTTTTGTATACGTCACTGAATGGCCAACTTAGAGTTACTACTCACCAGCAAACCTGGCTATCAAATTTGCCTGCATAAATTACGAACCTGGCAGAAGATAGGAAAAAGTAGAAAGAATATTAGAGGGTATAAAACAGGTTATGGCAGCCTTTCCCTGAAGGCTAAAGGTGCTTCACCAGGAAGATACTTCCTTTGGTGTTCGGCATCTGACCAAGAAAATCATTAGAAGTACCAGGTAACTAAGAGAAATGATAAGGTGTAAGCTGGAGAGAGAAAGAGCCCACCCACTAGTAAAGGTAAAGGTTTCCCCTGCACAGTCGTGTCCGACTCTAGGGGGCGGTGCTCATCTCCATTTCTTAGCCGAAGAGCCAGCGCTATCCGAAGATGCTTCCACAGTCATGTGGCTGGCATGATGCGTGTGGAACGCTGTTACCATCCTACTGAAGTGGTATCTATTTATCTACTTGCATTTGCATGCTTTCAAATTGCTAGGTTGGCAAGAGCTGGGGCGAGTGTGGGAGCTCACTCCGTCATGGGGCGATCAGGTCTTGAACCGCCGACCTTCTGATTGACAAGCCTGGTGTCTTAACCACTGAGCCATCACGCCCACTACAGGAACTAATTAAATCCTCCAGTTATTTTTTGGTCCTATATCTGAAAATCGTGGCTCCCCAATTTGGATTGGTGGTTTGAATTCTACATTAACCTGCTCAATGCTAGTTTTGTCATTTTGCTAGTTTATTTCAACAACGTTGGAAAGAAAGGAAAACAAGGAAATCAATCTTGGGCAGGGAGATCTCAGTCTGACATCTTCATTAAGTGGAAGTATAACAGGCGGAGATGGAAACTATAAGATACAAGATAGTACATTTGTATCACTTGGCTAGTAGCACATTGGGAACTTCTTGGCAGCTGGGCTTGAGAAGAACAGCTTTAAGTCTGCATATGGAATCATAGGGACAAATCCTCTTTTTTATTCAAAGTGTTAGCTTGGGGCTTCAGGTTCCTCTTGTGCAAAGACATATATAATTTTCCGAGTTTCTTCATGGTAGTTCTCCAAAAGCTATGATACTGTACAGTTAGTGTGCTGCTGATTTCAGTCCACTGTGATTTCAAAACAGATGGCTGGTGGGCCCACTCAAACGCTATCACTCAGATTTTCATTGATCAACAAAAACAACCTTTTATAGTCCCAATGACTCACATATGTTTTGCAGATGACCAAGAGTAACATCTCCATTCCCAAGTGGTTAATTGCACTGCTCAGCATCACTACCATCAGGGTCTCTGTTTTCTTGGTCACATGGAATCATCCTATGCACAGACGGGCCAATTTCCCCACACCAGTTGAATACAGAAACTTGGAAACATGACCAGCCGCCACTCTGACATTTGGGGCATGATCTATAAATTCAGTTTGCCTTCTCTTCCTGCATGGAGGAAACAAGTATTTTCCTATAGAAAGTGAGGACCAAGCTACCTTAAGTATGTCAAGGGAAAAGAGCCACTAAAGAATTAATTTCCTTTCTTTGGGGGGCAGAAAGAAATTTTGTATCGGTGTGTATTGGGGGGAGGGATTCTGAGTGAAAAGTGGTTGACTGTTGTTTTTGTTATTATTACCCTTATTTCTGTACTGTTCTTCTTTTCTGAGTTACCCAGAGTGGTTTATGAAAACCATAGAATCATAGAAGGAATCTTCGAGATCACCTAGCCCAAGGGTCGGAAATGGCGGCTCGCGAGCCAAATGCGGCTCTTTGGCCCCTTGAGTGTGGCTCTTCCGCAGGCAGGCAGGCGTGGCGGGCGTGGCAGGGGCAGGCGCAGCAACGAGTGTGGTGGGGGCAGGCGCGGCAGCGGGCATGGTGTGCGTGGTGGTGGGCATACCCCTGGCAACCGCCTAGGCCCAGCCTCTCTTTTTCCTCCGGGGATGGGCTTCACACAGTCTCGCGAGAGTTTGGAAGCCTCCGTCTCCGGCGGCCATCTTGACGACGGGCACTTGCCCATCGCCTTAACCTCTTCCTTGCTGCTCTGCTTACTCTTTTTCTCCGTGCAAAAGCAGCACATTTCCACCCCACAGCCCTAAGTGTGCGCAATTGGCTCCCGCCTGCAAACCCCGCTCCCGCGCTGGATTCCCCACCAGCTTTACTTTGCCTGGACTGGGGGCGTGAGCGGCTCCGGAAGAGAAGCGAGTGGAGCAGTCGAGCCTCTCTTTCCCTTCTTCTTCCAAACCTCCCCCGCCCCCTTCCAGAGCAATTTGTCGAAGATGCCTGCTTGCTGCTGCTGCGTGGCTGCTGCTCAACTGATCATGAAGGAACCAGGAGGGGAAGGAAAATCCAGGAGCAAATCGCCGCTTCTTCCCATCCGCTCCCACTCCGGAGTGTGGAGCTGGACTGGGGGGTCAGGTGACAGGGCGACCCTCCCACCTTCTACCTTCCTCTCCCGGCCTGATTTCTAATTAGATTTCCCTGTGCACGTGTTCGTCACTGGCCAGTTTGCAATAGCATCTTCAAGAGTCACCCAGCCCTCTTGAAAGCAAGGTAAAGCTACAACATTGCTGGTTTATCACTACAACGAGGGCTGGAGCCTGGGTGACTCTAGAAGACGATGAGGCTGGCAGTAAGCAGATCAAGGAACGGAAAGGGGCGTCGGGTGGTCGAGACGGGGGCAGGGAAGGGTAGGGATCCCACGTGACGATGTTTACGCGAGCGTGCTTTACCTACCCACTTTTTAACATCTTTGGTTCTGCTGGGGACGGGGAAGGGATCTTGACTGGCCAGGGAAAGCGTGCAGGCGGAGCTGCCTGCCTGGCACTCGGGCGCTCCGGCTCGGGTGCAGCGGGACGGGAGCTCCGCCCGCGCGCCTTCCCTGGCCGGTCCTCGCGGGCCGCTGGCGATGCTCCCGTCCCGCTGCACCCCAGCCGGAGCACCCGAGTGCCAGGCAGGCAGCTCCGTCTACGCAGTCGTGGCAGCGGGCATGGCGGCGGCGGGCACTGCAGCATGCATTGGCGGCAGCAGGCCCTAAGTGTGCGCGATTGGCCCCGCCTACCCCCTTCCACGCGATTGGCCCCCACCCGCAAACCCCGCCCCCTTCCACACGATTGGCCCCCGCCCGCAAACCCCGCCCCCTGGCTCTCGAGCATGTCAAAATGCCCTGGAGCATGTCAAGATGGCTCCTGGCATAAAAATGTTTGCCGACCCCTGACCTAGCCCAAACCCCATGCAGTGCAAGAATCTGCCACTTCAGCATAAGTCTTAAATAAACCATCACAATAAAATCAGCTGTAGCTAAAACAAACAAACAAACAAACGAACTATTCAAATATTAAAACAAAGGGAAGGAAGAAAGGAAATCTAAAAGGCAGTCTACAGTTGGAGTAGTTACTATCCTACAAATGCCTGGGTGAACAGCCATGTCTTCAATTATATTCTGAAAGAAATCTCTACGGGAGCCTCAGGAGAGATTTTCCTGCAGCCATTGAGAAAGCTGATATAACAAACTGGTAGTTTTTAATGTGCCACTGGTTATGATTTATCCATATGGACTGACCTGTTCACTGAGGGCTACTCCTTTATGTCCATGTCATTTGCAGTTGATTTATGAGCATTTATATAATATTATACTAGCAAATAAGAAGGGAAGAGAGCTTCCTGTTTTCTCTCAACCCAAGAATCAGAGAGAAGGATGATCCAAAAATAAAATAGGTCACACCAATATATCAATGAACAGCAAGGCGTTAGATCAGAAGGAAACTCCTTGGACAAATGGGATGGCACCCAACCCAGAAAAGGGGGTGGATGTTCTGGGAAGTCCAGAGGATGGGCTGTGCAATATCCAGAAATAATAGTCTTTATTTGCTACAATGTGAAAAATTATGTGGAGCAGGATGGCCAGGAACAGAGAGATGATAGCACTTTATCTTTCCTTGGCTGACCAAATGATGCTGTTGAGGTGCTATCCTGTGCCTGGAAGGGTCTGGATAGAGAGGAAGAGGCTCAACAAGGCTGAGTGACTTTGGATTCAAAGATTGTCCATGTCTTGATAGGGTTACACTTCTCCAGATGGGACTTGTGCATAATTTGGAGGCTCTCCTGGACACATAACTCTTGCTTGAAGAGCAAGTGGCAGTTGTGGCTAGGAGACTTGCATAGATTAATCATGAGGGCCAATTATGCCCCATTCTGAATAGACAGGCCCTTCTCATAGGTGCTCAAACCTTAGGCAACTTCTGTTTTGAATGCTGCAATGTGCTCTACATGGGGCTGTCCTTGAAGACCACTTGGAAACTACAACAGGTCCAGAATGCAGCAATGTAAGTAGTTATGGGCACATCTACTATATGTATGCTATGTGTGATACCTCTACTTTACAAGCTGCGCTGATTACCAGTTGGTTTCCAGGTGCAATTCTTTTTTTAAGACATGGGCGGGTGGGCATGATCTGGATCCCATCAATGAAACAATGCCATCTGGTGGGCTCTCAGAGGCATGCCTTTTCTGTTGCCCTTTCTGCCCTCTGAAATGACATTCTCCCATTTGGCTCTGATTTTGTTGACCTTCAGGAAAGCAATAAAAACTTTTCTAGCAGGCCCTGGGCCAGTGCAACTGTTGAACCTGTTTGAATGGTTGCTTTTTTATTTTTTTGTGTATACTTCAATATGCTGATCTTACTGTATTCTTGTTTTTTTACAATGTTTTTAACCTATTTGATTAGGTACCCCTATAATCATCATCATCATCATCACCACCACCACCACCACCACTCCAAATTGCTGTTCCAATGACTTTTGCTTCCATAGGATTTTAATAGTGGTATGCAGGGGAAAAAAAGAAAAACCTTGATTGCAGAACCATCTTTGCATTTCACTGAGATTGAATATATTTAAATTCATAGATTTAATTCTAGCCATCCTTCCACTAAGTATTCTACTTAAAATGAATCTATGTAATTATTTCACATTCCTATAAGAAATGTCAGCAACTGGAAGATAAAGTTCCCTACCACTATTGTTGCTGACTGTAATTACTGCAGGTAGAGGCAAGAACAGAATTACTTGTAATTGCTGTAATGAAATAATTTATTACAGATTTCCCTGATTAAGGAGGTAAATTCTTTGATTTGGGATTAGAGGATTCTTGACATTCTCTTTCCTGGAGGTCATGCAATGGTCAAAAGGAGACTGGGCCATTTTGCTCTTGATGTCATTTGATGGCCAAATATATAAGAGAATAGTGCCAAGTCTGTTTGGAAAGAGACAAGATGATGCAGCAATTAGTTAAGCAGCTTTAATTGAAGAGTTAGCATCAAATAGAAACGTTACTTTCATTAGTAATTTCATTCCAGTTCTGAGCTCAGTGTGTATTGCCAGTTTCTATACCAAAAGAGTCTTAGAGGCATGATTTCATCATCTAGGGTTTAATCTCTCTCTCTCTCTCTCTCTCATACTATTTGTGTTCTTATTCTGTGTCCAGAGACAGTTCTTTAACCCAGCATGTCTTGTATGTGAGGTTTGTTTTAAAAGAAAGAAAAAAACATAATTGATAAATTTAAATGTACTATACATAAGGACATTGAGAAATGATACTTTATTTTTGTTTCAAAATCTATAAACTCAAATGGAAAGGGATCCAAATAAACAGTTTCATCATGGACATCCTGTGGTGGAATTGCCTGCCTCATTCTTGTTTGAAAAAGAACAATGATAATGGCAGAAATATCTTTATTCAGTCTTCATTCCTTACTTGCAGCTTCTTGAAGTTTCTTTTATGAGGGGGTGGGAGAGAAGGAACAATAGAAAAAGTTAAAAGCGATGCAACTGTGCAGACCTTCAAAGGAGTGTTTCACTTTTTCAGAGATCCAAGCAAAGTGTCCCTTTGAAGTATCTCCAAGAACCAGAGTCACCCTGCCTCTGATTAGTGAAGTGATACCGCTGCTTTGCTTTGTTCCATTACAAGGGCTTCTACACAACTCTAGTAAATGTACAGAGATATCTATCAATAATGGAGATTAGATCTGCCTTGACTTTCTGTCAGGGTGGAATGATCTACCTTTGTGAGATGCTCTACAACATCACTGATGCAGATTGCCCACAGTCTGCATATTCCTAAAGAATAAATCCATGGTACATGTTGGTCCTGATTCTTCAAAGATGCAGTATATATGGAATGTGGCATCGTTACCACCTATGAAGCTACTTTATATGTGGATTGTTATTCTAGTCTAGTCTAGTGTTATTTACTGGGATTAATATTGGTCTTATGTAGAATGACTACTGTAAAATGAAATGTACAAAAAGGGGTGGTGGTGCAAATTTGTATATACTGTACATATATAACATATACCTGTAGATGCATAGTTAGAAGCAATTCTTATAACAGAAGTGGAAGCAATAGATCTCGTCCTAGTGAAGTGACATATCTCCTTTTTTTGCTATCCAGATGCTGTTGATGGGAAACTTCAGAGACACTTATGTTCTTTAATTTTAAATTATATTTGGACAGGGCAGCTTTTCAGTGGACTGGGATCTGCTAACCTCTGTAATGGAAGACATATGTGCATTTCAGGACTGTGAAAGACCTTTAGTGTATTATTTTTTAAAAAATTGCCTTTGACTTGAACTCAACTCTTAGTGACTTACATGTATGTATGTATGTATGTATGTATGTATGTATGTATGCATATATGTATGATCTCTGGCGGGAGTAGGATGGGGGCAGTGCATCCATCCTGGCTCTTCTTGACCTCTCAGTGGCTTTTGATACCATCGACCATGGTATCCTTTTGGGGAGGCTCAGGGAGTTGGGGGTGGCAGCGTGGTTCTGTGCTGGTTCAACTCCTTCCTCCAGGACCGGTCCCAATCGGTGGTAATAGGAGAGGAGAGATCCGACCCTCAACCCCTCCTGTGTGGGGTGCCGCAAGATTTGGTTCTCTCTCCTTTCCTATTTAACATCTACGTGAGATCATCCATCACCATGGGATGAGGTATCATCAGTATGCTGATGATACCGAGTTATACATCTCCGTCCTGGGTGAAGTAAGTGATGTGGTGACTGCCCTCTCTCGGTGCCTGGAGGCTGTGGGGATCTGGATGGGGAACAACAGGCTTTGGCTGAACCCTGGTAAGATGGAGTGGCTGTGGGTTAATGGCTCCTCTGTATCTGGGAAATTGTCATCTTTAGTTCTGGATGGGGTCGCACTACCCCAGACAGACCGGGTGTGGAATCTGGGGGTTCTTCTGGACTCACGACTCCTGCTCAAAGAGCAGGTGGCAGTTGTAGCCAGAAGGGCCTTTGCACAACTTCGTGTTGTGCGCCAGTTATGCCCGTTCCTGGATTGAGAGGCCCTTCGAACAGTCACTCATGCCCAGGTCATCTCCCATATAGACTATTGCAATGCACTGTACATGGGACTACCCTTGAAGAGTATCCAGAAGCTTCAGCTGGTCCAGAATGTGGCTGCACAGGCAGTGCTTGGTGCCCCAAGATTGGCACATGTGACACCACTGCTGCGTGAGCTGCATTGGGTGCCAGTTTGCTTCTGGGTCCAATTCAAGGTGTTGGTGATCACCTTTAAAGCCCTACATAGCATGGGTCCAGATTACCTGAGGGACCATCTCATCCCCATGACATTGACCTGTCCCACCCGGTCATGCAGAGAGGGCATGTTATGGACCCCAGTGAGACCGAGGCAGTGGTAAGCTCCTCTGCCCTGTCGGCTCACATAGCGAGCGTATCTGCCCTGGTTTCCCAGTCCTGTCAAAAGCCCAAGCCGGTTCCTGCCTCACAGCTATTTCCCAGATCAGTCTCCTGGGTTCCACATGCAGAGAACTTGCCTAGTCCACACCCGTGCCAAACCGAATCCTGCTCCGATTGGGCTGCCTTCCTCGACGTTGCAGTCACACAAGCCCCAGCCACCCAGGCGTGCTCTGCCACAACCCTACCTGTCACGTCTGGACTGCTGCCCGAGGGTGTCCTGCCTTTGGAACCGGTACCAGCCGAGCCTGGGTTCACTGTGGACTGGGCTGCCGGTTGCAGCTTAGGGCAAGATAATTGCCAGCCTGGGCCACCTGCTGCTGTCAATATTGGGTCTGCAGATCCAACAGGACCTGTTGCCCCTTCGCCTGTAGAGGAAGAGGAAGATTACGTGGACTGGTCTGCCTGTTTGTTGTTATAAATAAAGTTATTTCAATAACGCTTCCGTGTCGGTCTTAGTTGGAATAGGACAGCTGTCTCGCTTGGGGTGGGAAGGGGAGTAGTTATTCTTGGGGATGTTTGGTGCCTTAGAGCTCTCCTCACGGATTTAGATCTTTTATGGCCACTTGGATTTTATACTAATTTTATATTTATATTTGGTAAATTGTATATATTTTAGCTCCAGCAAAGGAGATCGTTACCTTGTCGTGGTGCTGGAGCTTGAGCACCTCAATGAAACCATGAGCTAAACCGTGAAGGGACACCCAAGACAGGAAGGTCGTGGCAGAGAGGTAAGACTAAATACGATCCCTGGGGAAGGTAACGGCAACCCACCCCAGTATTCTTGCCGTGAAAACTAAATGGATCAGTACAACCAGAGATATGTCGGTATACCATCGGAAGATGGGACTCCCAGGTCGGAAGATGGTCAAAATGCTACTGGGGAGGAACAGAGGATACGTTCAACTAGCCCCAGATGTGATGACGCAGCTAGCTCAAAGCCGAAAGGACGGCTAGCGGCCGACGGTGCTGGTGGTGAACGACGAATCCGATGTTCTAAAGATCAACACACCATAGGAACCTGGAATGTAAGATCTATGAGCCAGGGCAAATTGGATGTGGTTATTGGTGAGATGTCAAGATTAAATATAGACATTTTAGGTGTCAGTGAACTGAAATGGACTGGAATGGGCCACTTCACATCAGATGATGTCAGGGGGAGCGCGCGGAGATGGAGCGGCCTGCCTCTCTCCTAGGCACCAGTGATCCACGTACTATGCAGTAAATAGACTCCAAACAGAAGTTATATCAAATATCCTATTTACTTTATATACATACGTATTTACAGATCACTTCCACAAGTAACAAATGATACACCATCAACGATAAAGCTTTCACAAGGTAAAATGGGAATAATGGGAAATGAGAATGTCCCTGTATATATAGTGAACCTGACCAATCACATTATAGGTCACTCTCGTTATTCACCACACCCAACCTAACTCTAAGCACCTGTTGAATGAGTCACACATGACACATCATTCCTACAACAATGGCTGCTAATTGGGTGACTGTGCAGAATATTTCACCTTTTACCTAGAAATCAAGCCTCTCTGTATAATTTATATCTAGAAGTAAATTCCTGGGTTTATCAAACCCCAACACCCCTTCAATTTACAATAGATATTACATTCAATTGTACAGAATAGAA
This sequence comes from Charina bottae, assembly GCA_023362775.1. Taxonomy (NCBI): domain Eukaryota; kingdom Metazoa; phylum Chordata; class Lepidosauria; order Squamata; family Charinaidae; genus Charina; species Charina bottae. Next base: position 81,810,790 of record JALMGJ010000003.1, on the reverse strand, counting down.
GACATACACATTTGAGATATACACATCCTATGTCTCTCTAAGCTTAGAGGCTTTGTCATCACATCTGCTACATTACATTCAGATGGACAATATTGCAAATCAATACAATACAATACAATAAACTTCCAATTATTGACTGATCACATATTCTTGATCACATGAAGTTTGGTCATCGTCTCCAGTCTCTGTCATGACAAAATCTGTTGTCATCGGGGTTGAAAGTTCTTTACACTGTTCCATATTGTTCTCTCTTAGCAGTGCTTCAATTTTCTTCTGCTGCTCTAGAACATAACCCCCATCAACCTTCTGAATACCCATACCTAGGTAATTCTTAATTTCTCCGAGATCTTTGACATCAAAGTGCTGTTTCAGATTTTCAGTAAATTCAATTACCCTGCTTTGATCTTTCGCTATAAGACACAAATCGTCTACAAAAATCAAAAGCAAAATCTGTTCATCGTTTTCACATTGCTTTACATACAGACATGGGTCAGCTATACTACACTTGAATCCCATTCTTTGTAATTCCTTATCTAACCTAAGATTCTAGCAATGTGCTGACTGCTTGAGTCCATACAATGCTTTCTGCAACTTGTATACCCTTCCTGCAATCTTTGATTCATAACCTGGGGCTTCAATCATATAGATCTCTTCATTCAAATCAGCATGCAAATATGCTGTTGTGATATCATAATGCTGTACTACACAATTCCCAGCTGCTGCCATTGCTAAGGCAAACCTAAATGTCTCCCCTCTTAGCGTTGGTGCAAAAACCTCATCATAAGTCTGATTATTTATCTGGGAAAATCCTTGTGCTACCAACCTAGCCTTATACTGAATATCACCATTCACTAAGGTTTTCTTCTTATACACCCATCTACAGCCTACTGCTCTATGCCCCTCAGGCAGCCTAGTAGATTTGAAAACCTTATGAGAATTAATGGCTTTCATTTCCACATCCATAGCAGCTTTCCATCTACTCTGCTCGTGTTGTGGCAACTCCAATACGTCCCTGTAATTACGAGGTTCATAATCAATGAAACACACTTTTACATCACCTGGTGTATAACATTTAGGTGGTATGCCCTTGTTAACTCTCTCAGATCTACGCAACACTGTAGCATCCTGCATCATTGGCACACTAGGAGTTAATTCCTCTTCCTTCTTAATCACATCAGTGGCCTCTATCCGCTCTGAAAACCCAAAACGTCCCTGACTAGGAAGATAAACCTCACTGCTCCCGTGTAATCTCTGCCAATTGCTATGCTCACTAAAACTTGCTGATCTAGAAATAACAACTTTCCTGCCATCAGTGAACCTATATCCCTTGGTCCCTGGCTCATACCCCACAAACGTCATCTTCTGTGCTTTTGCCTGTCCCTTCCTACGTACTTCCTTATGCACGTGAACATAGGCAGTGCACCCAAACACCTTCAAATGAGCTAATGGTGGCTTCTTGCCATATAACATATAATATGGAGTTTGGTTTACAGATACACTCCATAACCTGTTAATTAAATAATTAGCAGTTAATATTGCCTCTCCCCAGTATCCTCTTGATAACCCTGAGTCAGCAATGAGTGAATCCTTCACTGTCTGCAATGCCAAATTCCTACGTTCAGCCACGCCATTCTCAGCTGAACTATGTGGGTTAGTTCTCCTATGCACAATGCCCCTTCTACCGAGCCATTGCTGAAAACTCCCACTCAGATACTCTGTACCCCGGTCAGTTTGTAAACTACACACTTTTGTGCTATACCTACGTTCCACACACTGCACCCAGTTTCTAAACTTTTCAAATGTTTGACTTTTAGCTTTCAATAGATAACAGAACCCAAATCTTGTGTAATCATCTACAATGACTAAAACATATTTAGCACCCCCTATTGAAGCTGGTAATGGACCAATTAAGTCAGCGTGAACTAATTCAAAACATTTATGTGACTTCCTATCACTGAATTTGCTCACAGGAAACACCTTTGACTTTGCAACCTTACAAGCTGTGCAATCCAAATACACTTGGCACTTTTTCAATTCCATTCCAGAACTTGCTTCTGACATCTTTTCAATCACTTTGAAACTCGGATGCCCAAGCCTTCTGTGCCACAGGTGCGCACATGAATCATGTGTTGGCTTATTAATCGTAGCTACACCATGATGGTTGCTGCTTGTCCTGGTTTGAACTATTTCATAAAGACAGTTTTGCAAAATACCTTTGCCACAAACATTGTTATCCTTCATGACAATACATTCATTATTACCAAACTGTACAGTATAACCCTGTTTATCCAATTGTTACACACTAATTATATTGTACTCCAGTTCAGGTACACACAACATTGATAATTCAATATTTAACCCTGGTACATATACAAATCCTTTACCAGTCACAGATGCAATGCTTCCATTAGCTAGAGTAACATTATCTCTATCAGCCTGCCTAAAACTCTTAAACATCTGTCTGTTACTCCCTATATGCTGACAAGCCCCACTGTCAATTAAAAATGGTCCCTTTAAATCTTGTTCTACACTTGAACTAATTAAAGACAGCTGTGCAGCTTCTCCCGGCTTGGAAATTTTCAGCTTAGCCTTCGGCTTCCGTTTCTTATCACAATCCCGCAACAGATGCTTTTGTGACCCACAGCAGAAACATTTTCTCTTCACAAATAATACATTGTTTTGGTTATCAGAACATTCCTTAACACAAACACTGTTTTGCTTAGACCTAATTACATTAGAACACTGCTGCCTTCTTTGCACTTCTTCTAAAAGCCTGCTAGATAAGTATCTTATAGTTAAATCTCCCTCAGATAACGAACCAAAGCTAATTGCCAAAGTATCCCACATTTCATTTAGAGAACTGAAAATTATATACACTTTGTTAGCTTCTGTAAATGGCATATCTCTCTGAGCCAATTCCTGGAACAACCCTGTCATATAATGCAGGTGATCCCTTATATTATCAGATACCCCTAATCTAGCGTGATAAAGTTTTCTTGTTAGTAAAACTTTACATAACGGTGAGCTTCTTAGATAAACATTCTTTAAAGCTTCCCAACACTTATAGGCTAACTGACAGTCTCTAACATAACACAATTGGCTATCTTCCAGACATAAAATTATGCTTGCCAATGCTCTATCGTCCTTTAGAGCAACTTCTTCATCTTCCAGGTCTGGTTCAGGGCAAAGTACACTCCTCCAAAGCCCTTCACGCCAAAGATACATTTCCATTTTATATGCCCATGACGAATAATTACTGTCATTCAGTCTTTCCAGAGGAAAACCTCCCCCGACTGTCGGCAACATCTTCGCTGTGCTCATCTGTCTTCAGCCCCTTCTGGGCAGACACCGATGATTAAAGACACAGACCTTATCAGAATGTCCTCCAGCTGTAAAATAAGCGTAGGAGAAAAAACACACACACAGGCACGGAACCTGTTAAAGCTCCAAATCACTACAAATCACTCCAAATAGCCACACGACTCCTGGATAGGCTTCCAAAGCTTCCAGCTCACAGACTGCACACGATCCACAGCCAGTGCAAAGCCTTCCGTCGTCTATGGCGTCTCTGCCGCCTCTGGGCCCGTAACCCTCTCAGAGGGAGCGCGCAGAGATGGAGCGGCCTGCCTCTCTCCTAGGCACCAGTGATCCACGTACTATGCAGTAAATAGACTCCAAACAGAAGTTATATCAAATATCCTATTTACTTTATATACATACATATTTACAGATCACTTCCACAAGTAACAAATGATACACCATCAACGATACAGCTTTCACAAGGTAAAATGGGAATAATGGGAAATGAGAATGTCCCTGTATATATAGTGAACCTGACCAATCACATTATAGGTCACTCTTGTTATTCACCACACCCAACCTAACTCTAAGCACCTGTTGAATGAGTCACACATGACACATCATTCCTACAACAATGGCTGCTAATTGGGTGACTGTGCAGAATATTTCACCTTTTACCTAGAAATCAAGCCTCTCTGTATAATTTATATCTAGAAGTAAATTCCTGGGTTTATCAAACCCCAACAGATGACCACCAGATCTACTAATGTGGACAAGAGGACCACAGAAGAAATGGAGTAGCCTTCATAATTAATAATAAAGTGGCTAAAGCAGTGCTTGGATACAATCCAAAAAACAATAGAATGATCTCAATTCGAATTCAGGGTAAGCCATTTAACATCACAGTGATCCAAATATACGCCCCAACCACCGATGCTGAAGAAGCAGAAGTAGATCAGTTCTATGAGGATCTGCAGCACCTACTGGATAATACACCAAAAAGAGATGTTATTTTCATTACAGGAGACTGGAATGCTAAGGTGGGTAGTCAGACGACACCTGGAATTACAGGCAAGCATGGTCTGGGAGAACAAAATGAAGCAGGACATAGGCTGATAGAATTTTGCCAAGACAACTCACTGTGCATAACAAACACTCTCTTCCAACAACCTAAAAGACGACTTTATACATGGACTTCACCAGATGGTTGACACCGAAATCAGATTGACTACATCCTTTGCAGCCAAAGGTGGTGGACATCTATACAGTCGGTAAAAACAAGACCTGGAGCTGACTGTAGTTCAGATCACAAACTTCTTATTGCAAAATTTAGAATCAGACTAAAGAGAATAGGGAAGACCCACAGATCAGTTAGATATGAGCTCACTAATATTCCTAAGGAATATGCAGTGGAGGTGAAGAATAGATTTAAGGGACTAGATTTAGTAGATAGGGTCCCGGAAGAACTATGGACAGAAGTTCGCAACATTGTTCAGGAGGCGGCAACAAAAAACATCCGAAAGAAAAAGAAAACCAAGAAGGCAAGATGGCTGTCTGCTGAGACACTGGAAGTAGCCCAAGAAAGAAGGAAAGCAAAAGGCAACAGTGATAGGGGGAGATATGCCCAATTCAATGCAAAATTCCAGAGGTTAGCCAGAAGAGATAAGGAATTATTTTTAAACAAGCAATGTGCGGAAGTGGAAGAAGACAATAGAATAGGAAGGACAAGAGACCTCTTCCAGAAAATTAGAAACATCGGAGGTGAATTCCAGGCAAAAATGGGTATGATCAAAAACAAAGATGGTAAGGACCTAACAGAAGCAGAAGAGATCAAGAAAAGGTGGCAAGAATATACGGAAGATCTGTATAGGAAGGATAATAATATTGGAGATAGCTTTGACGGTGTGGTCAGTGAGTTAGAGCCAGACATCCTGAAGAGTGAGGTTGAATGGGCCTTAAGAAGCATTGCTAATAACAAGGCAGCAGGAGACGACGGTATCCCAGCTCAACTGTTTAAAATCTTGCAAGATGAAGCTGTCAAGGTGATGCATGCCATATGCCAGCAAATTTGGAAAACACAAGAATGGCCATCAGATTGGAAAAAATCAACTTATATCCCCATACCAAAAAAGGGAAGCACTAAAGAATGTTCAAACTATCGAAGAGTGGCACTTATTTCACATGCCAGTAAGGTAATGCTCAAGATCTTGCAAGGTAGACTCCAGTAATTCATGGAGCGAGAATTGTCAGATGTACAAGCTGGGTTTAGAAAAGGCAGAGGAACTAGAGACCAAATTGCCAATATCCACTGGATAATGGAGAAAGCCAGGGAGTTTCAGAAAAACATCTATTTTTGTTTTATTGACTATTCTAAAGCCTTTGACTGTGTGGATCATAACAAATTGTGGCAAGTTCTTGGTGGTATGGGGATACCAAGTCATCTTGTCTGCCTCCTGAGGAATCTGTATAACGACCAAGTAGCAACGGTAAGAACAGAGCACGGAACAACGGACTGGTTTAAGATTGGGAAAGGAATACGGCAGGGCTGTATAGTCTCACCCTACCTATTCAACCTGTACGCAGAACACATCATGCGACGTGCTGGGCTTGAGGAATCCAAGGCTGGAGTTAAAATCGCTGGAAGAAACATTAACAATCTTAGATATGCAGATGATACCACTTTGAATGCTGAAAGCGAGGAGCAGTTGAGGAGCCTTATGACGAAGGTGAAAGAAGAAAGTGCAAAAGCTGGGTTGCAGTTAAACCTAAAAAAAACCAAGATTATGGCAACCAGCTTGATTGATAACTGGCAAATAGAGGGAGAAAAAGTGGAGGCAGTGACAGACTTTGTATTTCTAGGCGCAAAGATTACTGCAGATGCTGACTGCAGCCAGGAAATCAGAAGACGTCTACTTCTTGGGAGGAGAGCAATGGCAAATCTTGATAAAATAGTTAAGAGCAGAGACATCACACTGACAACAAAGGTCTGCATAGTTAAAGCAATGGCATTCCCTGTAGTAACCTATGGCTGTGAGAGCTGGACCATAAGGAAGGCTGAGCGAAGGAAGATAGATGCTTTTGAACTGTGGTGTTGGAGGAAAATTCTGAGAGTGCCTTGGACTGCAAGAAGATCAAACCAGTGCATACTCCAGGAAATCAAGCCAGACTGCTCACTTGAGGGAATGATATTAAAGGCAAAACTGAAGTACTTTGGCCACATAATGAGAAGACAGGATACCCTGGAGAAAAAGCTGATGCTAGGGAAAGTGGAAGGCAAAAGGAAGAGGGGCCGACCAAGGGCAATTAAATCTAAAACCTATTCTCCAAATCACTATCACATGCAAGTGTCTGATAGCAATTCAATGCTAATCCGATCCTATAGTCATGACTCTACCCATAAAAGAGTGGATATTTTCTCTCCTCTAATTTGATAATAGCTTCCAAATTTTGTTTGGAAGAACTGTCCCTGGATGTAATTTATTTAAAATTTTACTATCATCAAGAACAACATTCCTTATACACAATGATAAGCTTGATTACAGATCAATAGAATACCAGCTTTAACTTGATTTAACATCACAATGTCCGAGAGATTTGCTGTTCAAATAAAATAGTTATACAGGGGGGAAATAAAGTATGCATAGTTTGTGGTAACTATTTATAGGTGTTTATTGGCGTGTATGTGTATGTGTATGTGTATAGGTCCCAAAGTGGTCCCACTAGTGGTAGGAGCACTCGGGACTGTGACTCCTAAGCTGGGAGAGTGTCCTGTTCCGACTAAGACCTGAAGCAGGAAGGTGTGGATAAAGTACTTTATTTCCAATTAAAACACACAAATAAATCTAGAGAACCATCGACACGTGCTCACAGAGTTCAGGTGGTCAGCGGTGATCCGTTCCCAGTTGGCGTGCACATGGGCAACCACCACATGGCAGCTATGCAAGGTTCCGACACGGGGCTTGGTGCTGCGGTGAGGAGCGGCTCCAGTATGAGGCTTGACACAGCGACTGCAGGACGAGGTTCCAGCTCGAAGTTGGGAGCAAAGGCAAGACGAGGTGCCGACATGAGACTCAGCGCGACTGCGAAGGGTGATTCTGGCACCGGACTGGACTGGACATGGTGGCTATAAGGCGAGGTTCTGGCTCAAGGCTGGGTGCGCAGGCAAGGCAAGATTCTGGCACAAGGCTTGGCGTGGCTGCGGAGGACGATTCTGGTACGAGACTGGGCGCTGTGGCTGCAAGGTGAGGTTCCAGCTCGAGGCTGGGCGCAAGGGCAAGGCAAGACTCTGGCACGAGACTGGACCCAAAGGCTGGATGGGATTCTGGCATGAGTCAGGGCACAGTGGCAAGGTGAGGTTCCAGCACGAAACGTGGATGTGTGGCGGGACTGGGTTCCAGTGTGGTGCATGGCGAGGCGACAAGGCAGGGCTCCAGCGCAAGGCTTGGTGGGGCTGCACAGCAAGGCTCTGGTGTAGAAACGAGATGAGGTCCAAGCAGGGATTCTGGCATGGCAACAGGATCGTGATTCACTCCAGGAAACTATGGAATGTGAACGGTTGTCTCTGGCAATGGGTGCATGCTGCACTCGCCTTTTATTTCTTTGATTTTCGCGCCGCTTGTGAGTGGGAGCCAATCGTGCCTCACGTTGCTCTGCCCGCCTTTCTCACCGCCGTTCTCATGCACTAATAGGTGGAAGCGAGTCTCTTTCTGGGCTGCCTCCAATCAGCTGTTCTGAATCTAATTCAAATTTTGTGCCAATTCCATTCTTTCCTGTTTCTATTGTTATTGGCCCTTCTATTTCTAAACCAGACTCATCGGACTCAGCCTCCATCCTGACAGAGAGTGGCTCCAACAGATCCCAGGATCAACATCAGAGCTCTCTGTCCAGAAGAGTGCAGTGCTAGGAACAGCTAAGATACTGCGCAGAACCCTCAAACTCCCAGGCCTCTGGTAGAGGACCCGAGGTTGAAGAAGACACATACCACCCATAGGGGTGAGAAGGGATTTTTTTCATTTATTATGTCATCCATGGCTCAGATCTTTCTATGAAATTCCACTGTGTGAGTAGAATTCAACAATCATTATCTTTGGTGTTTAAATGTGACATTTATTTCAAGTATTCATCAGAGTGTGGATGCAAGCATCTGTACTACTTTGTTTCTAATGGATTTTGTATCCTGAATGTGTTTCTGAAAGTGTATCTCCATTAACAATCTTGAGTCTTAGCCAAGCCAAAAGTACAGATGGATCAAGGCAATTACTCTCTAATATTTCTTGCCATTAAAATAATCTTTAAAATTATAAATGCATGATAAGTTAATGATGCAAGCTAACCTCCAGTATTAATAATTGAAACTAATAATTTAGAGCATATATCAAAGGAGACGCTATATAATCACAAATATGTATTGCCAAGATAGTGATAATGAACTGTCTGTTCAATATTACTTAGTGATATCATTGCCTTTCATGTTTCCTGGCTCAGAAATATACATTTCAGTCACTCATATTGTTTCTCAGTGGCTTTAGGGCTTTAGGGCTTGAGTCAAAACCTGGAACAGCAGACCATGGCCAGACCAGGATAAGAGTACAGTGGGAGGGAGGGGATTGGTTTTGTCAGCCCTTGAAGGTAAATCAGATTAGGAAACCAATGCCATGTAGGTCAGTACAACTTTTATTGTAAAGCTATAGTAACAGAATCTTGAAAGTCTGAATCTGCTTCCTCCCTCCCTCCCTCCCTTTATTTATTTATTATTCATATTTCTGTCACCCCCCATCTCTGGGCAGTTTACAATAAAACCTTTTTATCTTTTTGTGAACTGGGGAGGGGCTTGTCTGAGATGTTTACTTGTGTTACATTCTTGCCCTGGACTCAAGGTCATTCCCTCTTCCTTCTACAGGTTTGGATAGGTAAAGGTTCCTTATAGGTGGGTTTCCATGATTACCTGCACTCCAAATGTCATGACATTTCTCACTTTGCTTTCAGTTGGTTTAGGGCAGGGGTCGGCAAACTTTTTTTGCCGGGAGCCATTTTGACATGCTCGTGCACATTTTGAAGTGCTCGAGTGCCAGGGGGGAGGGTTTGGGGGCGGGGGCCAATCGCGTGGAAGGGGGTGGGGTTTGCAGGCGGGAGCCAATCGCGTGGAAGGGGGCGGGGGGTCACGGAGGGAGGGGTTGCAGCCAGCGGCTCCGTGCAGCCAGCGGCTCCGCGAACCCGGCCTGGCCGCCCCACCGGGAGTGGCGGAGAAACAGCTGCCACCCTCCGCTCCCCAGAATATCATGGGGCAAAGGGAAACCTGCCTGGAGGGGTCATCAGGAGCACAGGATCTGGCCCCAGCCCAGCCCGGCCCGCAGCTTCAGCGCCCTCCCCTCGCCATCGCAAAAGTCCCAGGCGACGGCGGGGGCATGTTCGACCTGCTCGTGCAGCACGGGGCGGCTGCCCCCGGAGACTCCGCGGCCCCCCGGCTGCAGCTCTTCCACCGCCTCTCCTCCTCTCTGACAGCCGGGGGGCCGCGGAGTCTCCGGGGGCGGCCGCCCCGTGCTGCACGAGCAGGTCGAACATGCCCCCGCCATCGCCTGGGACTTTCGCGATGGTGAGGGGAAGGCGCCGAAGCTGCGGGCCGGGCTGGGCTGGGGCCGGATCCTGTGCTCCTGATGACCCCTCCGGGCAGGTTTCCCTTTGTCGTGGGGCTGCCACTCGCATCGTGCAGGGCAACGTGTGTGCATGAGAGTCAGCTCTGGGGGTTGCGGGGAGGGGAGGCTGTGTTTCCCCCCTTTGGGTTGCAAACGGCCTTGCATGCGGGCCTGATCAAAGCCAAAACGCTTTTTTTTTTTTTGAAACGCGGCGCAGGAGCGGCTGCAGGGGCAACGTGTGTGCGTGAGAGTCAGCTCTGGGGGTTGCGGGGAGGGGGAGGCTGTGTATCCCCCCTTTGGGTTGCAAACGGCCTTGCATGTGGGCCTGATCCATGTTGCTGCCATCATTTTAAAAAACAAATGGCACTTGTGGGGGGGGGAAGGCATCTTGTATTAATTTTAGGGGGGGAAAGAAGGCAAAGGCGAGAGAGCAATAGGCGCATGGAAGTTTTGAAGAGAGAGTGACCAATTCTGGAACGCGAAAGGTCCACGTTGGAAGATGGAGATCCACAGGGGTGGTTGTCAAGACAGGAATTCAGACCTAGAAATCCTATGTTGGGCTCGGGGCCAGCAAGGAGGAGGGAGAAGGAAGAGGAGACAGAAGGGGAAACGGAGAAGGAATTTTTAGGAAAAGGGAAAAGAGAGCAACGCGGAAACGCGGCCCAGGACGCGGCGCGTGAGAGTCAACTCCAGGGGTTGCGGGGAGGGGGAGGCTGTGTTTCCCCCCTTTGGGTTGCAAACGGCCTTGCATGTAAGGCCATTTGCAACCCAAAGGGGGGAAACACAGCCTCCCCCTCCCCGCAACCCCCGGAGCTGACTCTCACGCACACATGTTGCCCCTGCAGCCGCTCCTGCGCCGTGTTTCAAAAAAAAAAAGCATTTTGGCTTTGATCAGGCCCACATGCAAGGCCATTTGCAACCCAAAGGAGGGAAACACAGCCTCCCGCTCCCCGCAACCCCCGGAGCTGACTCTCACGCACACACGTTGCCCCTGCAGCCGCTCCTGCGCCACGTTTAAAAAAAAAGCGTTTTGGCTTTGATCAGGCCCGCATGCAAGGCCGTTTGCAACCCAAAGGGGGGAAACACAGCCTCCCCCTCCCCGCAACCCCCGGAGCTGACTCTCACGCACACACGTTGCCCCTGCAGCCGCTCCTGCGCCGCGTTTCAAAAAAAAAAGTGTTTTGGCTTTGATCAGGCCCGCATGCAAGGCCGTTTGCAACCCAAAGGGGGGAAACACAGCCTCCCCCTCCCCGCAACCCCCGGAGCTGACTCTCATGCACACACGTTGCCCCTGCAGCCGCTCCTGCGCCGTGTTTCAAAAAAAAAAAGCGTTTTGGCTTTGATCAGGCCCGCATGCAAGGCCGTTTGCAACCCAAAGGGGGGAAACACAGCCTCCCCCTCCCCGCAACCCCCGGAGGTGACTCTCACGCACACACGTTGCCCCTGCAGCCACTCCTGCGCCGCCTCCGACAGCGCCGCATCCTGGGCCAGCAGCGCCTCCCTGCCGTGCTGGGCCTCGCTCAGTGCGAGAGCCAGGGGGCGGGGTTTGCGGGCGGGGGCCAATCGCGTGGAAGGGGCGGGGGTGAGTTCAGCTGCGGGAGAGCCACACTCAAGGGGCCAAAGAGCCGCATCTGGCTCGAGAGCCACCATTTCCGACCCTTGGTTTAGGGCAACCAAGTTATGTTCCAAGTTTTGTAGAAAATGGTTTGATATCTGAAATCCAATTCTAAGCTGGAACTGATGAATTCACCCCATTATTAGCAGAATCATGACACTCATAGTGGAGTTAGGTAAGTGAACAATTGGAAGTGAGCAGTTTTTCTCTGACTCACCTGAATTTAAAAGATGATAAAACTATTACTCACTGAAATTATATCACATGAATTGCAATCTCACAACTTCTCAGAAGTATGCCTTAGTGAGTTCAGGGACATTTTCTCTCAGATAAGGGACCCTTTGCACCCTCATTTTAACACATTTGGAAGAGAAGCTTTCCATGATCAAAAGCCCAATAGATATTTAGGAGCTATAAAACATGATGAATATTCTTCAAACATAAATATGTTCTATGGTCTCCATTATTCTCCTCATTAAAAAAAAAGTGTGTGTCCTTCTGTGATCTTAAACAGGATTGTTATTCTGATGATGATGCCAATGTGAGCTATAAATGTTAACCCAGACCCAAACATCATCCAGGAGGGGGAAAATAATTGTTTGAAACTGTAGTTCATGACTTTATCATGCTTTTCATTTTTGTAGACAGTTAGAGGTCAATGTATCACCTTAGTAATACTGAAAAAGTAGAATTGCTCAAAGATGCTCATAAAATTGAGTCCTGCAAGGATCAGAATTGTCCCACCTTGTAATATAAGGAGCCTCTGTAAAGAGTTATTCAGCTGATATATTACTAGGTTGCATAGGTGCACAATTGTTCCCCAAATATATAATTTTAAATTGTCTGCAAGACATATAGTTTAAAAAAAAACCATGGTTTTCCCAGTAGTAATGTATGGCTGTGATTGTTGGACCATAAGGAAGGCTGAGCGCCGAAGAATTTTTTTTTTTCATAAGTTTTATTGAATTTTAAAATACATATTAAAAGTTAATACAAAGAAAGAAATAGAAATACAAAGTAAGAAAAAAGAAAAGAAAAAGTGAAGTAAAAAAATAACAAACAAAGAAAATATAGGAAATAGATGTCCTCCAATTTATCCTTGAACTTTAAGTACAACAATTAACTTTAAATGTTAGTCCTTCATACAATACACAGGAATTTTTCTTTGTCATATACCCTATGATTTCTATAATCCAATCTTCTGTTCTTGATATCTTCCAACAATCCATCTCTGGTTTCTACTCCTTGGAATAGTAATCAAATGTTCATTGTTGCATCAATTAAATGTTTTCCATTTGCTCTTTCCATTTTTACATCTATATTTATATCTTCAATAAAATCCAATTAGTGTAACAAATAAAGGCCTTATCTACTTCTAATAAAATACAATATATTCTGTTCATATTATGACTATATATTCCATTAATACATAATCTAACATATTACATAACATAATACATAATATAGCAAGAATACAAAACCTAACATAACATATAACCTAATACATATTATAATAATCATACAACATATTCCTGTAATAACCTACATTCTACATTCTAATTCCATCTCATCATCTCATTGTCTTCTCATAAATGTATCTCCAGAAAGAGTAATCTATAATATCAACTTATATTTATATTTATAATCTTGTATCTTACACTTAGAATATCATGTTTTTATGCATCTATACAGTTTCTCATATCTGCTCTCACTCAGTGTACAATCCAGATCCGCATTTTCATTAACCTTGCATTCCAGATCAATATCAATAAATCTCCTGTTTAGGTTATGCCAATATCACAATATGCAACTTGTTTATTTCTGTAACTCATGTGGGATGTCAAAATGTTTATTTTACCATATCTATCAATTTGCATGTTAAAATCTTCCTGTCTCAGCTGCCACAATGTGTTTATGCCCAAACGTTTAAGAGACCACTTCCTGTAAAATATCATAATCTTCTTCTGTACCAATACATTCAAAATCCTCTTTCCCTGTTTCTCTACTGGTTCGAAAGGTCTTCCCTCTGTTTCTAAATCTGCCCCTTGTATCTTCTGTTCCTGAGCCACCAAAACTATTAATATACGTTCTATGGATTTCTTAATTTGCAAAAAAGCTTTGCTGGTTTCTTCCTTAAAGTCCTGAAGTGCTGTGAGAAATGCCATTTCCACCTGCACCCCCCTGATTGTGTTCGTTGTTCAAACCGTAATCAGCTGCCATAGCCAAAACAAAGAATTTTCTCAGGGAGCAGGGAACAGCTGTTCTATTATTATCAATAATGTCTATTTCTTTAAGTGAGAAAAGCTTTTAAAATAAAAGATGAAAAATTCCACAGAGCAGTATTTCAAACAGTTTGTAAAAGGAAAGATGAAATATATTCCAAATGAGAGAAAGTCCGTTCTAAAAAAAAGTAGAAAAATAAAAAGGAAAAGAGGCACACATTCTCTATACTTTATTCTTTATTCTTCTTTATTCTTCAGGCTGCAAGCTGCTTAACCCAAACAAACAATTTCTCAAAAGTCAGTTAGTTTGTCGAGTGAGAAATACCAACAACGTCTCTTAAGTCCCAATTTCTCTGATACAAAGGAAAGGCAGAAAAATACAAACTTATTCACTATGTTGCCAAAATAAAATCTATCAAACTTCCACCAAAATTAATTATAGCAAAGAAAACACAAAATTAGCCAACATTTTGAACGAAGTCCAAAGATAAATTTTAGATAATAAAAATGTTCTAATCTAAAAAAAAGAAAACTAATGTAAAGTGATCTAAAAGCTGGCTGTCACTCTTGTGTCTCCCGAGAGACTTACGTTCCCTGCAGAGCTAGGATCCTCCTTCGGCCATTCCACTGCATTCACCCCCATTCTTCTCCGCGGTGGAAACAACAAAGAAAAACAGGAGTGGGCAATTCCAATGGCTCTGTGAGCAATCTTCTGGTTCCCCCTTCTCCAGGGGGAAGCTTCAGTGGTCTGTAGACCCCTGCAAACAAGATAGAAAGTCAGCCAGGTCTCAGAGCCAGAGCTCTGAGAAACTCTGACTTGTCGAGCTGCCAGCCAGGCTTGGAGTGAGCACCGAAGAATTAATGCTTTTGAACTGTGGTGCTGGAGAAGACTCTTAAGAGTCCCTTGGACTGCAAGGAGGTCAAATCAGTCAATCCTAAAGGAAATCAACCCTGACTGCTCATTGGAAGGACAGATACTGACGCTGAAGCTCAAATACTTTGGCCACCTAATGTGAAGAGAGGACTCACTGGAAAAGACCCTGATGCTGGGAAAGACTGAAGGCAAAAGGAGAAGGGGACGGCAGAGGATGAGATGGTTAGATAGCATCACCGATGTAACGAACATGAATTTGAGTAAACTCCGGGAGACAGTGGAGGACAGGAAGGCCATGGCGTGCTATGGTCACAAAGAGTCGGGCACGACTAAATGACTGAACAACAACAACAATATAGGAAAGAGAGAAATTTGGTTTACTTGCATGAATTCAAGTTGGAACTGGAGGATATCTGCAAGATTTTAACAATAAAACTTCATATATTCATGTTAAATACATTTCTTTTACTTTGGATATTTTTCTTTTTTAGACTCTAAAGCATTTGGTCTGTAATAGGTTTTGCTGTATCCCAGCTAGGGATGTAAAAGAAATCTTCTATAAATTTTCTGGAAGGGGTTTGTTAGATGCCAAGACAAAGCCTGCTGTAGCACAGAAGGTGGCACTGACTGAAGCCTGCAAGCGTGCATCTTTCTCTAATTAAAAATTGGCAGTGAAAACATTTGTTTATGCAAGATACTGTATGTTTCAAAAGGAAGCATATTTCTTAATTGTATATATTGATAGACTGATTTATTAGGTGCCATCAAGTCGTTTTCAACTCTTAGCGACAACATAGATAGATTTTCTCCAAGACGTTCTCTCCCTAACCTAGTCCTTCAGGGCTTTCAGTGGTTGTACCCATCACCACCATAACTGAGTCCATCCACCTTGCTGCTAGTTGTCCTCTTCTCTTTTCTTCCACCTTTCCCAGCATTAGAGTCTTCTCTTAGAACTAGGGTTTCACATAATGTGTCCAAAGTATGATCATTTGAGCCTGGTCATTTGTGCCTCGAGCAAGAACTCTGAATTACATGTGTATATTGGGGTAGTTAAATGTTTAAAGACAGTTTATCAGGAAAATTTACAGTACTGTAAATGCCTATATATGGAAAATTTACATTAAAAGGATATTGAAAGAATTTGCATTAAAACTGTCTACTAAGGGCATATTCACACTGCACCCTTGAACTGCTCAGTCCTGGGCTGTTGCCAGTTGGACTCTAAAACAGTTAAAGAAAATTCTTTCTGGATTCAAACACTTTGTCAGTAACTTGCCAAGTGTACAGTTCAAATTGCTGGCTGCAGCATCAGACAATTCCCCTGCTGCTTTGCCCTCTGAACTCTCTGTAGAAAAAAAAAAGCAATTGCCAATATATGTGATGTTACCTAACTGGTAATGAAATGTCTGCATGAAGAGAAGCAAGCTCAGAGAACCCAGAACACAACTATCTGTCTGTCTGTCTGTCTGTCTGTCTGTCTATCATCCACACACACACACACACACACACACACACACACACACACTTATACATACATGCAACATACATGTGTGAAATATATGAATATGAAGTTAAAATAATAATATAAATAATATAATATATACAGCTAAAGCATTAAAACAGCCTGAATATCAAAATGATCAAAAAAAGTGGACTATTGAGGAAAATAAGTAGAAAACTGGGAAGAGAGGAAATACAATAGAGTACCTGGAATCCTGAGCAAAGATGACTCAACTGGGCCAAAAATTGTTGCCACCTGTAACGTGGTTCCGCTTGTACCTGTGGGGCAGCCTTTTTCCTTTCCCTCACTGTGTGAAAACCCAATTATTTTCACAGATCTACAAAATGGTTGAAAATGGAACCAAGTAATTGCTGTGGCTATTTAAGGCAAAGACCGTGTATTAAATGCTGTGCTGGTGCCTTCATGCATGACTTCCTGAGAAAACTAGATGTCTCTGCACACGAACTTATTCCTTGCTGAGGAAAACTGGCGTTATGCCTCGAGTGAGCAACAACGTTCCTGTACAGATGCTTGACTTGAGTCTAAATACTTTTGGCTCTGAAAATATAACAAAGAAAGGATTCTATTTCCTATTTTGAATTTCTCTAAAATAGGAGTGGGAGCCTGCAGCCCTCAGTTCCTCCTCTTGAGATCCCGAAAGCTCTCTCTGACTGTGATTGCAATGGAAAAAAATGGCGAGGATGTCTGGTGAGGTGTACCACTTTCTCCTAAGCGTGTGTGGAATTTGCTTCTATATTAAACTTTAGTTCTGTGTTTCCTTTCTTAAATTTTGGGGGATGAGGTCTCTGTCTATGATGTTCTTTAACAAGCCTGAAAACTAATTTTGCTTCAGGCTTAAAATGTCCTTGGCTATGTGACCATCTGCTGAATGGAACTTTGGATGGTGCTACCCAGGAATGCAATCTGATTACTAGAGATTGCTAGCTGAATGTCCTTGGTCAGTATATCTAGGTAATTAATAAGTATGAAATCCACAAGCATGATTATGGTCCAGTGTATTCTGTTTCTCAGCTTAGAAAATAGGTTAACTCCATCAGCTGCTTAAACCAATAATCAGAATGCATCCCTTTGTGTATCCCGTAGCCATCAAAATGCTTCCTACCCAGAAGTTTGCAAGACTTCAGTTAAATATTTCCAAAAGCTACAAAAGCTCCAAGTATATAACAACAATTATAGTTACACTGAAGAACTTCAATTCTTTTGCATCAATTCCAATCACTGATTTTGGACTCACTGGTGTAGAAACTTATTTTCGTTGTATTACTTGGCATTACTGTATTTAATACCATCATGGGTAAAAAGCAACTATCAGGAGAAACCAGTGATTTACATTTAATGTACTATGCAGATGAAATAGACTTTTAATGTCAGTTTTATTTCCTTTTTTCATTGCTGAATTCCAGAATAATTTGCACTTACATTTTTAGTCAAAACTTATTATGAAACTTCAGTTTTCCAAGAGTTTCCAGACTTTCTTTGGTTTGATTTTTAACACTGAATATTGTTGTCTTTTAGAAAAGGCCTCTGGAGGCCTTATTAGCTAGTGCAAGAATTTTAAAGCCAATAATTCACTTTCAGAATATGCGACACACGACACACTTCAATTATTTAAGTGGAAGGAAAGACTTTAAAACACACAAAATGAATGGACATCAGCCTGCCAATTAAAATGGATTGAGGCTGGTGTAATTTTTTTTAGGGGAAGTTCTGAACATTCTTCTTCTGTCCTACTTATTTTGTTTAATGGTAGAGCCAACCCAACCCATAGGAGGTATTTATTTTTCACTCACGCTTGAGGAAAAAAAAATATTTGAGAATGATTAACAAGTTGGGAATTAAAGCAATTATGTAACAGTGATTCACAGTATAAAACCAAAGACAGAGAATAAATTCTGAACAAACATTTTAAAAAAGAAGATTCTCTGAAGTTGAAAAAGAATGTCTGACTTGACAAGCAGAGAATTTTTTTTTCTGACAAAAACACTGCAGCAACTAAAAAGCAATATTTTATCTTTTATTTGAATGGTGGGGAGTCCAGAGTCATCCTAATAGCCATGCATATTCAGAAGATAGTGATCTGTAAGTGATACAAGTTCCACTGTACTAGTACAACTAAGAATAGCACCTTCACCTTTAGTTCTTCGTGGAAATAAAGTCAGAATAATAGGAACCCATGCTGAGTTCCCTGCTGCTTTCTGGGGAAATGTTAAAAATTGAATTATGACATTAATTTCTGTGTAACTCTTGTTTTCTATAACCATTTTTATACTGCCTGCATTTTTGTTGTTTATTCGTTCAGTCGTTTCCGACTCTTCGTGACTTCATGGACCAGCCCACGCCAGAGCTTCCTGTCGGCCGTCACCATCTCCAGCTCCCCCATGGTTGAGTCCATCACCTCCAGAATACCATCCATCCATCTTGCCCTTGGTCGGCCCCTCTTTCTTTTGCCTTCCACTTTCCCTAGCATCAGCTTCTTCTCCAGGGTATCCTGTCTTCTCATTATGTGGCCAAAGTACTTCAGTTTTGCCTTTAATATCATTCCCTCAAATGAGCAGTCTGGCTTTATTTCCTGGAGTATGGACTGGTTTGATCTTCTTGCAGTCCAAGGCACTCTCAGAATTTTCCTCCAACACCACTGTCTGCATAGAATTATACATTTTAGAACATTTACAATAGGGCATCATGTTAACAAATACTGTATCTCAGATATGTACTCTTCAGAAAAAAATCATATTGTCTCAGATTATTTATACATTCTTGGGTTTTGTTCTGGTAGACTGCATTTCCCCTGAAAAAGTAGCTTAGAAGTAGTCCTGAAGCTCATATTTTCTGTAAATATAAAAGTGATACTCCTATCCAACAATATCAGTTTCAGTTGATGGCTCTGTTTTGTTTTGTTGAGAACAAAATGAACCCTGTGAGGTGAGTTGGGCTGAGAGTGAGTGACTGGCCCAAGGTCACCCAGCTGGCTTTCAGGCCTAAGGCGGGACTAGAACTCACAGTCTCCTGGTTTCAAGCCCAGCACCTTAACCACTATACCAAACATGCTGCCAGGGCCATGGAATATGTCCTTAAAAACTATAAAACAAAGAACAAATAACACACAAAATCAGGTAAGCTTACAAGATACAAAAATATAGCACAGTTGATTTCAATGGGAAAGAATTGCATGCTTAAATCTCTAGGGTTTAAAATAATAACAGACTGAAAGAGTTCTCAGCTTTGACTAATTTGTGTCCATACTTGTCAACTAGATCATGTTTGCTACATGCAAGGTCTTGCAGCATGTAAATATCCATGTGTTGGCCATATTTACAATTAGTTATAGAAATGTTGCTGAAAATCAAACTGGAAAAGCAACAGTCACATTTAATTAATAATTATTAGTTCTAAAGGAAGACTATTTCAAAGACAGAGTGATTGCCACATATTATTTCCAAATGTTATTTGCTTCTACAAATCTGATAACTGAAACAGATGGTATGGATAATTTCTTGTTTAACGTAGGCTTCTCAGTGTGTAGTCTTGACTTCTGCTGCAGACTTACTTGAGATATATTTGCAACTGCAACAGATTAAAAAATAGGGGAGGCTGTGAAATACATTCACTTTGATCTTGGATTAGCAGCAGTGGTACCTAAACAGTGGCAGATTATTGGCTCTATCCAATCTGATGATCTTCAGATATGTTGAATTTAACCTCAGAGTTCCATGATATTTAGGAATTGTGAAAGATGGATTGCAACCCATTTGGAGTGTGTCAGCTTTTATAAATTGTACTAAAGTGTCATTGGCACAATTGGTCATGAAGTAATACTGGTAATATAAAAAAATCATTGATAGAAGTATATTTATGTACAATCCCATGCATAATAATGTGCCAATGACCTTGATATAAAATACTTGCATCACACAAAATGTGTTGTTCTAATACCGCAGAGGCTACCATGAAAGCCAGTGGGTGACTTTGGACCAGTCACTCTCTCTCAGTCCTAGGAAGAAGGCAATGGCAAGCCACTTCTGAAAATGTTGCTAAGAAAATTTCAGAGGGTAGTCCAGACAGTTGCCAGGAGTCAAGGCTGACTTGAAGGCACAAATATACAGTATATTACTGTTAATACAGTATATGAAAATGCCTGTATATTGTCATAGGGGCAATAAACTATGGTAAAATATTATCCTACACTTATGTAATATTTATGATAAAAATAGAATAAAATTTAAATGGCTTAATAACTGTAGATAATAAATAATAATATGGATCTATAGGTGACCTTTGGTCTAGTTAGCTCTCAACAGTAGTCAGCTCCTGATATACTTAACACACTTAAGCCATTCCCTCTGACAGCAAGTCTTCCAATAATCAGGCATAGACATGGTCTTCACACACATGTCCATAAGCAAACTACATTCATATTTTAACATTTCTCCAGTTACACCATGAACACCTTCCAATCTACCATTTGTCACCATTCTCAAGGCATTTATGACTTCTATTTCATCATTTTTATTGGGCATTAATATTTATAGCACTCATTTTAATTCCACTCTTCAACTATCTACACTATCTTTCCCATACTAATCTCTAAAATACTCTTTCCAGCATTCCCTCACTTCAGTTTCATCCAAAGTCATTTAATTACATTAATGCTGGTGTGTCCTTGTTCATATAGTTTCACCCATTCCAAAGCATTTTTTAATTTCCATCCAGATTGCTCTACATGATCCCTAGTAGAAACAGAATGCCAGTTGGCTGTTTATTGTCTTTAAAAATATCTCCATTCATGCTGAACCCCTTGTGAGGGAATGAAGCTGGGGTTGCTGTCTGCATTTGGGAAAAGCAGCTGCAGCCAGGCAGAAATGCTTCCCACCCCTACTTCCCCAAGGATAGGCTCAGCTCATTCCTTCTCCCAAAGGGCAGCAAAAGTTTACAGCCACAGAAACTTGAGAGGAGATGGGCTCATTCATTCATTCATTCATTCATTCATTCATTCATTCATTCATTCACCCCCCCCCTTCACAGTTTACTCACAAACATCCACACCGGTGTTCCAGGTGTGTGGCTAATTGAGCCACACCCTGGTGTTTTTAGGAATGAGCTGACATCCATAGGGAGCCTCACCCCACCCAGGCCCTTAGCCTACAAAAGTGTGGGTGTGTCGGAGCAAAAGATAAGAAGACGACAAGGAAGTGGACGTCTGAGAATTTATAACTCCTACAGGCAAGCAAGAGAGCCATCAGTCAACTGCCAGGACCAAAAGCTACAGTAAGCACCCCACTGTGTGATTCCTGCCTGGAGCTTGGCTTAGAGCTTGACCTGGAGCTCAGTAGCAACCAGAAGTGGAGCAACCACGCTGAGGCAGCACCTAATCCCAACAAGTGCAAGAACTTTTGGAGGGAGGCAAAGGCTGTATGCCAGTTTACAAACTTTAAGACTTTTACTTGTTTTATGGACTAACCATCAAAGACTTATTTATGTGGCTACATCAACTTCCAAAGCCTAGGAGGGTTGAGTTAACCCAGGGCAACAGGCTATTGTTAGGAAAGTTGTAGTGTGTGCTACAATAAAGTATTTTGTACAGTTATCTTTTACACTGTGGTGTGTCCAGTCCTTGAAAAACAAAGAAACTGCATACCCCTCCTCCCCAAAAAAACACTTCTGTGGAAGGTCACATTTTCCACAAAAGTAGAAGAAAGATATTTGCTCAGTTTACATTTCAAGGAAAACAATTCTTGCTACAGTACTTGTGAATATACTTCTTATAGGTAGTGATAATGGGAGTGAGGCTAGGGTGGGGATAGCAGCTTGAAATCCCAAGCTGTCAAAATATCAATGAAAAAATAGAAGATGTCAGCATGCCCTTGTTCTCTCCTCCCCATAAACTATAATCAGAAGCAAAGAAATATACTTCAGACTAAATAATACATTTCATACTGCACAAGCAGCAGAACTAATAAATGCTGCTGCATTCAACAACTGCAGTGTGAGATCATGCAAGATTTTCTTCCTCATAAAGCTGATTGTGGCTATCCTGTTTTTATATGAATGTCTAGCTGAGCAAGACTGTATCCTGGTAAAAAAAATAGAAGTAATATTCAGACAGGAGACAATGTGTTCCTTAAGAAGTTGGATTTGTGACCCTAACAAAGTCAGCTGTGAGGGGGAGATGGTGTTCCCCAAACATACTCTTCAGTTTATCTTTTAAAAATTGGAATAAAAACTTCTCAAGCTTTTGCAGTAGCACTGCAAATGGCCAGGATGTAACAGAAATTAGAAGCATAAATTAGAATTGGTAATTTATATAGTTACAGGTTGTTTTGAATTAGGATTCTCTGGTGCTCTGACCAGGAATGAATTCTGAACTTGAAAAATAATTATAATAAATTATAACAATTATAACAAAAGACCTTGTGAATTATAAATGATTGTGGTCATATGCATAATGCTTTTTCTCTGACCGTTGAACTAACTGACCTCCTTTATCTAAAATAGGTAGGTAGAATTTTCATAGAAAGGTCCGATACTATGGCAAAGTTAATTTCTGTGTAGTATTACTGGTAGGATAATACCAGTAATAGTAGTACCAATACTAAACATAATTAATGACTATACTTTACTTCTGTTAAAATTCCAAGAGATTGTGAGATTGTGGAATCAGAGAATCAGAAAAGGTAAGGGCTGGAATGGACCTAGGAGATCCATTATAAATTGAAGCATTGTTCTTAAATATAAAATGAAGTAATATATAGTATAATAATTTTGCTAAAGTTGAAAAGTTCTGGCAGGTCCTTTAATGCTCTATAAATGTATAGTCAGGCACTCTCTCTTACTGCAGAGATGGTGATAAGAGGTGGCTGTCTATATGCTGTTGAAATATAACTCCTAGCATCTCTTAATAAATTTCTGGGGCTGTTGAGAATTGGGTGGTTCATTAACATGTACAGGACTACTGGCTTCTCCCCACATCTTAGTCTAAGAAATACTATTGACACAGCAAACATTCAAACAAAGAGTCCATGTATGAGGAGTAAGAACATGCTAGCAGACCTAACCTATGTATATACAAACTCTTTCTATGCAATCTCAGTATTTATAAAAATAGTATGGGAAAAATAAAGTCCACAAACATGCACACAGTTCATGCAGCAGGAATATGCATTCATTTTGGGACAAACAGAAATTAACTTGAAAAATGGAAAATTAAAATCATTTCTGTTTGTCCCAAAATGAATGAATGGGGAAAGAAATGAGAATGCTCAAAGGATTATCATTTGGCCTTTTAATTTTAATAATCTATTCTTCCTTTAAAGGGTGTGATGGCTCAGCGGGTAAGATGCTAGGCTTGTCGATTGGAAGATTGCAAGTTCGAAGGTTCGAATCCCTAGCCTCATGTGATGGAGTGAGCTCCTGCACTCGCCCCAGCTCTTGCCAACCTAGCAATTCGAAGGCATGCAAATGCAAGTAGATGAATAGGTACCACTTCGGTGGGTAGGTAACAGTGTTCCGTGTGCGTCATGCCAGCCACATGACCATGGAAGCGTTTTCAGACAACGCTGGCTCTTTGGCTAAGAAATGGAGATGAGCACCGGCCCCTAGAGTCGGACATGATTGTGCAGGGGAAACATTTACCTTTATTCTTCCTTTACCTATAGCATCAGTGGCTGTTTGCAGCAACCAGTTGGGCAATCAGGACTTTTTTCCTCCAGAATTTGCCAATTATTACTTTATCTCAGGGACTTCTGAGGGGAAAATTGACTCTTAGTGTAGGTGTGAATGCATATACATATGGAAGGGCAGATGCTATTTTTGTCCACAGTGACTGCTAGGTTGGCAAGAGCTGGAGCTAGTGTGGGAGCTCACTCCGCACGCGGGGCTAGGGATTCGAACCTCCGAACTTGCGATCTTCCGATCCACAAGCCTAGCGTCTTACCCGCTGAGCCACCACTCCCCTTACAGTGACTGCTACCAGCAGACATCTAGTGGTACATATTTAATGCTACAAACAAGATGGTTCCCACCACCTCCAACATACAGATTGAAATGCTCCTTACCAATGAGGCAAAGGAGCTGTCAGAGAGCAATATATTCAGACTAGCAGAATATCTCAGAAAAATCTCAGAAGCAGCTATGGCAAACCACTTCGGTACTGTTGCCAAGAAATCTATATCAGTATGTCCATGTAACAACTAGGAGTTGAACTTGATTCAAAAGAGACATTATCTTTTTTCGCTGTTCCTAACAAAATCATTCTGTGGCTACTCCTTCCCCTAGTCTATCATCATAGCCCTGATTCAAAGCACATGAGAAGGCTCTAAGGTGGTTAGCTTTGTGTTGCCAGAAGGGGATCTGGCTAAGGTTCTGAGCTTCTGTTCAGATTTGCTGCTCTTTTGGGTGGGAGCAAACCTTGTCCAAAGTATAAGGAACAGAGTTTGAGGGAATGAGAGAAAAGCACTTGAAGTATCCCAGAACAAATGCAAAGGATGCAACATAAAACAAAATAGGCTTAGCAAGAAAATGGGTGAAATCCTTCCCAAACTTTATAACTCCTCTTTTGCATAGAGATTATATTAATTCTCCCATCCTAGTGCTCTCTAGATAAATTGGACTATATGTTTCAGAATCACCAGCCAGGGTTTTGGGGGGTTGTAGAAATGATCTTACTGTCATGACCTTACACTAACTCGCACTCTGATTCATTGTATAGAGATTTTTGTCAGTGAATTTTGTCCTTATTCCATTGTTCTTCTTTAGGAATATTAATTGGCATTTCTTCCCTCCCTCCCAAAAGAGAATCCCAACTTCACAAAACATAATAAAATATGATGGTGTTCTTTTACTGGACAGAAATTCTTATTTTAGGCATACTCTATTAAGCAAGCCTTCTTAGACAATGGAGGGCATGAGTGTTACAGCTACAAAGTGAAGCTATGTTTAAAGTACATCACACATTACTGGAAAAAAAACCTCAATTCACACACCCCATTCTTTTTGTGCAAAACGCCATTTTCTATCACAAGCTTCTGGTGTAAGTTAATTATGACCTTTTGCAAGTGAATATTCCTGTTATATTTAGCACAGTCTATGAAGAGGAAGGGTATGTAATTAAGATGTTCTTCTGGCAAGGCTGTACAGGGAGCTTGCAAGGAAAAGCAGATGGTGGAGAGGAGAAGGAAGTATTCCTGTTGTAAACTGAAATAGCAAAAGGGAGCCCTGAGCCATTTTTTTCTTGATCATTTTGTTGCCCAAGAAATGAGAATTTGTCTTCCATTTTTTGAGGATGGTTTTCATAACTTCCCTTGAGAAAATCATGGTATCAAAAAGATACAGCATAATCTGAGAGCTCAAATTTCAGTATTCTCTACCTGGGAAAGTGCAGCACAACTCAGATAGCAGATCTATTGCTATTATGATTTGCAGGTAGGATATGGTTGAACTCATAGTTTGTGACATAGGCAGTGATGAGCAATTTGCATTTCTATTGCAAAAACCACCTGATTTCACTTCCTACCTGTAGGCATCAATGTATCCAACCTCATCCTTGCTGTTGGATATTTTTCTTTCATGGATTTCTCCTTTTCAGTGGAGCTAGTTTTCCTCAGCTGGTTTTGGAGGCTGAATCAAAAGCTTTGGCTATTGGAAAGTTAAAAAATAAATAAATACATACTTGCTGGGAAGGAAATAATTATTTTGTAAATATTTTACAAAGTAGTCCGTCTCTAGATTAGAGATCCTAGTTTACATAGAATAGAATGAATATGCATGGGGTAAAATTGGGCTTCATTTGCACTTGTGGCATGTAAACCAAAAGGTTCTCAAAGTGACTGGTACTGTCCTTACAGTGAGCAGGGAACATGACTAAGGCTGGTTACCTAGTTGATACCATCTTTGTCTTACTAAAAAGTGCTTTGTGAAAGCCTTGATTGATCAAAGCCATGATTGGCATTGGAGATTAATATCCATGAGACCACTATTGATGACCACAGCCCACCGATTATTGTGACTTGGAGTGTAAGAGGACTAAATGGTAAAGATATCCATCAACAAATAAAAATAGGAAGGGAGGGAGGGAGGTAGGTTTTTTTTTAAGTCTGTAACTACGGGAATTGAATATTTTTTTACATGGGATTAATTGACTTGCCAAATTCCCCAGCAACTTTGATGCTGTCATCAGCTAAGCAATCAGGTGCTAGTCCAATAATGAAAAAAAAATTATGATAAGCTCAGGAAAGGTCTGGAGCAATATCTACAGTAGCTCACCAATTAGGGTTTACCAAGTGTAATCTGAAGCAGAACTGAGAAGAAGAAAAAAGCTTTCAACCTCTCCCATCAAATCTGTGGGCAGAGAAATCAGGGGGATATTTTTTTTCCTGATTTTTTTTCAGGATAAGAAGAAAGAAAAACCCTCCAATAATTTCTGAAGAGCAGGGCTCCTTCTTAGTGGTAACAACAGCACTGCTTATTGAAAACAGCCCAGTAGGATGAATTCCCTTTAGATTGAACCAAAATGTGGGACACCAGGGAAGATGGAGGGATGATTGTATAGTGAAAGACAGAACACTTATGGATACCTGTTGGCCACTGTAGAAACAAGCAAGGACAAGGACACCATATTTCATCTTTGAGAATTTCTCCCAAATTCTCTCTTCTTTTCAAAGAAATTGCAGACACCTTTCATGAAATTGAACAAGAACTGGTAGAAAAAAAGAAACAGAAGTATTTCTCTGCCTGGCACTAATCCTAAATTGACAGAGAGCTATTGTAGTAAAATAAAGAGGAATTATGATTATAGCAACTGGAAAAGAAGAGTCTGTATGAAGTGGCATTGAATATTGATTGACTGAGACATTACAGGTAGAGGACTATTGCAGAAACCAGTTACAGTATACAGAAAGGTGATAACTAGAGCATGCATGATTGTTTTAACAGCAGATACAAAATAGCATTTCAGAAATACTGAGAAGGAAAAAAAAAGGCAATTTGTCAGAAAGTAATGTTTTGGAAAACTAATCAGAAAATAAATAGGATTTGGAGTGCTTAATCTGGAGGATTAGGAGATCCTCTTCCTCAATACAAACAATAAAAAAGGATTTGTTACTGAATATTGTCAAGTGACATGGGAAAAGTTATATGGTAAAGATGGACAATCCAATAAAAGCATAAGGGAGAGAAAGGGACATTGGGGAAGAATTGATCCACTTGTGCTGAGTTGGAGAGAAGAATGATGACTGGGAGAGGGGGTAGATTATTCAAACAAAGCAGTGACTTCCCAGAAACCATGGTTATTAAAACAGCAAGCTGTGCATGGAATGTGGGAAGTATAATTCATCAGCTAGTAAAATAACTCCTTTATGATAACTCTAATATACAAGCTTAGATAGCCTGACACATAAAAGTGAAGTATGAGCATTTCAGTGATTAAAGTGGACAATGGCTTAAGCTACATTCAGTCAATAAAACCTTTGGGGGAGGAAGAGATATTAGTCTTTTTTCATCTGACATGTTAAATGTCCACTACAGGAATGTCTTACATATACAGGAGAAGAAAAAAAAGGATCAGAATCGACCAACATTTTATTAGCATGCAGAATGAAGCTTTTTTGAAATATTATATTAGAGGACTAATCACTATATATTTTCTACTTTCAAAAGTCATATGGCCTCACTGATGAGGTGATGAAGTAAAATTAAAAAAAACAAAACAGATGGGCTAAATTCCTAACTTTCATAAATGTTCTCAGCAGTGCCAAAAGTGATTATGGCTGAGCTGTTTTTCATGCAACTAATCCGAATTGGGTCTCTCCTAAAAATGATAGACATGGTGGATGCGGCCAGTTACAAAGCAAAAGAAGCTTTGGATTGCAGCCATCCATCGTTTGATTTTCTAGGAATAGTTCTGGGTCTATGGGATCTGACTACTGGGTTTCTACTTAGCAATTCTACTGGGTTTCAACCAGATGTCTTTCCTATGCCCCACTTGGTAATGCTGTAGGTTGAACTTGGTGTTTTCTGCATGAAAGTCATGTGTTTTACCACTACCCCAAACAGCTGTTTTTATTTATTGTCTTTTTAAATTTGAAACTTAAATATTGATGTGGGGGGAAAAGCAGCATTTATGTTCCTCCTAAACACATATATTTAATGATGCTTCTGATGGGGAAGATGATTTTGTGTGTGTGCGCGCGCACACACACAAGTCCTTCACATTGAAGGGCAATTGCTACCAGTTTCTTTACATTTTCCTGCTAATTCAAAAAATACTGGTTGTGGTGCTTCCTGGAGAATAGGATCATAGCAGCTGAGATTGTATATTTCAGTTTGATAGCCCCTTTTATTTTGAACCTATGCAATGTTCTCTTGTAGTTAATGAGAAACAAGAAAGAAAATTAGAGTAAACTATTGCTCTTTCACAAATAATTGGATAGCTAATAGCTAATAAAAGTACTGTTAGTGGTTACTTTTGTGTTAAAAGAACATTCCTGCTGTTCGGATATGGAACTCTTTATACCAATTCCAATTCAGAAATGTTCTAACATTTATATACTCAAGTATTCAATTAATTTTACATCACTATACATAAAATATTTTAAGTATGGTACTTTGAGTATTTTTGGCGGGTGGTGGTGGTGAGATGCTCCCATATTGCACCAAAGAGTTGAGGCAGAATGAATTTGAAACAGAATGAAACTCCACTAAAGAGAAAACATTTTTCTCCCCAATACATTTTTTCCTCATTTGCAAAGAAACATCAGATTTCATAACCTGGTTAAAAAAAAAAACGTTGCAGAATTACTGCTTTCAAATTTATGTACCAGAAGGTTAAAAAAAATCACTTGGACTTTTTTAAAAAATAAAATAAAATTCTAGTTTGCAACAAACTGTTACTCTTGAGAGAAATAGCAGTATCAGGATAAAAAATATTACAAAAAGAGGCAAAATAACTACCAAAAGTTATATGCGTTCATTAGATTTATATTTTTCCTCCTCCAATTTTATTCCACAATAATTCTCTGAGGTAAGTTGGGCTGAGGAAGAATAATTGGCCCAAAACCACCAGTGAGCTTCTGTAGTTGGGGATGAACACAGGTCTTCTGATTCTAGTCCAACCTCTTAACCCTCTGCCACACTGCCTTCTCACTGTAGTCTCAGTTTCTGAAAGATTTTGATAGTAAAAGAGAATTACTCTGATCTCTGGTAAAGGAATTGGCATTGTAATGCAGTTTTATTGTTCACCAGTCCCAGGAGGAATTTCAAGGGAAAGCAAAACTGTTTATGTCTAGTGACATTTCTCAAGAGAGTTCCCTGTGGCTCTAGATTAAAATGATGGTTTTGGGGGAAAAAAAGATGTTCACTCTATCAGATATGCTTTTATTCTCTGAAATATAAAGCTTTTAGAAAGAAGCCTTTCCAGTTTTAATCCTGGCAGTTCCAGATAGATGAAGTTGCAGCATCTAAAATAAGCAAAAGGTCACCTTAATTAAATATAAAACTAAATCAATCTTTTCCTTTGGCTCCTCATACCAAAGATCAAATGGACCGAATCAGTCTATGCTGATCCTAAAATTGCCTACATCTGTTTAAGGACTGCAGGGCACAAGCCGTGCAGTAGTGAACTATGTGCATTCAATGAAACTATACCCTTCAGAATCTCAAAGTAGACAAAATATGTTCTGAAGCTAATGATGATCTCATGTCTGAATCTTGGACAAAGCTCTCAGCTTTCTCTCTTATCTGAGTGCAATGCTGTAAAAATCCCACTTTATTAAAACTGCCACCAGTAGCCAAACATGTGGGAGAAGTCTTTCAATTGTTTAATGATTGTTTTGATGATCTTTCAATTGTTTAATGACAGTCACTGCACAATTAAAATGATGCTTTGTATCTCAGTGAACCATAATTTGCTCAGATTAATCTGAAGTCCAGAAGGAGTATTATTGATAAATGTAGAAATTTCACAGCTGTTTATTGCTAGGTTGGAATCTGTAGAAAATAGAAAAAGAGTTTAATATACAGCACCCAGATTGCGGAATACAAGGACATGGGCTTTAGGTAGGAATTATTTTGGATCGTTAAAAAGGAATTTTCTGCCATGCTAAATTCTGGTGTAAGTATTTCATCAGGCACGCCGTCTCTGTAACAGCACCTGCCCTCTGAGGTGAGCTTCTGAATGAGGTTCCCCCCAAGATCTGGATGGCCCACACCCTGCTGATGTTTTGAAGGGCCTTGGAGACATGTTGCTTCTCCCAGGCCTTTGGTGAGGGTGAGTGAAGCCTCCCTTTGGACTACGTGGGTTTGTTTCTTTTCCCATCCACCTTTTTGTCACCCTTCCCATCTTCACTTTTCAATTGTGTCTACCGTCGATGAAGGTTCTCAGTCATCCAGGTGGAACAGTCTGTGGCTTGAATCATGTCAACTGGATTTCTATTTTCTCAGTGGAAACGTTTCGCTCCTTATCCAAGGAGCTTCTTCAGACTGAAGAAGCTCCTTGGATAAGGAGCGAAACGTTTCCACTGAGAAAATAGAAATCCAGTTGACATGATTCAAGCCACAAATTGTGTCTACCATTTTTGTTTTTCTTGTTTTAAACATTATTTTATCTGCCCAGAATAGTTGGGAGTCAGGCAGTATAAAACTTTAATAAATCATCATCATCATCATGTGATACCTCAAAGCTCAGTACTTGCAACTTGCAGCTTTTGCAGGCAGTGAAAAAGCCTCCCACTTTTAATTATTTTTCTGGATGGTGGCTCCAAAAAGAAGTGAAGCTTTATTCATCTTATGAATACACCAGGAAGCAAGATGTAGAGTTACAGAAGTTTGATACCTACTGCACACTGGAGCATGTTGTCCTTTTTTCCACTGGTGTAGATGATGCACTGTAGGGAGAAGACAACAATGGCTGCAATAACATTGGCCCTGCCATTCCTCTTCAATTTAGCATACACTCAGGCAAGGAAAGCCCCATGTCTTTCCCCTCAGAGTAAGAGCAGTGTGGTACAGGTAGCATCACATTCATTCCAAATGGCCTTTCTTTTACAGTCAAATTAGTTATTTGATATTGTGGCTATGTTTGCAAGAGGTTTTTCCCCCCAATCAATGCAGAAGATAAGAGGGACAATGAATAGCAGGTGCATAATTTGGGGGGAGGAGAGAGGGTTGAGGGAATGTTGCAGGGATGCCAAATGACTCTTGTTTTGCTTTGAAAATACTTCCTGAGAGTATTTGACACAACATAGCAACAATACTGGCAAACATGGAAGTAGATCATTGTTGTCACCAGCTCAGCAACCATACATATTTTCCTTGAGTATTATATAAAAACATGGTTTATTGGTCATCTGTTACAGAATAGTCCTCAGCTGCTATTTGGTGACCAAAAGTGAACACCAGTGTGGGGACTGATGCATTCTAAGATAGAGTTCCAAATAGAAAGGCTGCATTACACACACACACACTGGCATAAATTCATTAGTTTACAATCAGCAGGCATTTAAGGAACAAAGATCAGTCCAAAGAAAAAAATAAAATTTATGCCATCCAATCAAGGACTACTACTGGACTTGGAGATTATTTAGTGAATATAAAATACAAGTTGGACAACTTAAACCACTCTAGGCTCTCTTGTAGCTTCAGGTCTCTGAACACTTGCTACACCTTTTACATGTGTCTTTTCCCAAGGTTTTGAAGCAGCTTTTTCACACTTTAAACTTATAGACTGAAATATATATGATGTGAAGCTTGAGTTTAACACCTCATTCAAGGTTTAAATGTTATGCATTACATTCAGAATGGTAGCACAGCAGGTAGAAGCAACAAACTGACCTTGGCTGAACTCAGCAAAGTTAAACAGGGATGGTCCTGATTAATATTTGAATGGGAGACCATAGGACACCCCAGGACTGTAGACTAGACTGGGAAGGAAAAAAAAGAATTGCAGAAAAAGGCAAAGGCA
This sequence comes from Charina bottae, assembly GCA_023362775.1. Taxonomy (NCBI): domain Eukaryota; kingdom Metazoa; phylum Chordata; class Lepidosauria; order Squamata; family Charinaidae; genus Charina; species Charina bottae. Next base: position 81,778,676 of record JALMGJ010000003.1, on the reverse strand, counting down.
AACCACTCCCATTTTCTTGCTAAGTAAACTACATGGAGATGTCCTTGTGAAGTCATCAGAATTTGAGCTCAACTCAAAGGATCCTTGACTTTACTATATCCAGAGTAGACCTGCAAAGTGCAGACAGAAAGAGTAGCTACTGTAATTTGGAAAACTTCCAAGATTTCATCAAGGACAAAACTGATAAAGGAATAAAGCTAGGATTATGGAAGTAAACATTTTATTGGCTCAATAACTTCAAGAAACAGTTTAAAAAAGAACGTTTTCTCCTCAAATAAAATGAGAAATAATATTTCAACTCCAATGAACACAGGATTCCACTTTTTATAATACTTAAATATAATTACACTGTAAGGTTTTTTTTTTTTTTTTAGTGCTTTTGAGTCAGTCTTGACTCCTGGCAATTTCCTGGACTGGTCCTTGAAGTTTTCTTGGCAAATTTTTTGGAAGTGGTTTGCCATTGCCTCCTTCCTAGGGCTGAGAGAGAGGGACTGACCCAAGGTCACCCAGTTGGCTTTGTGTCTAAGGCGGGACTAGAACTCACGGTCTCCCGGTTTCTAGCCAGTGCCTTAACTGCTACAGCAAACTGGCTCTCCACTTTAAGAAATATACCCTTTTATGTACTTCAAAGGATAGTGAGGAATTGTGTGTACCAGGCATTCATGCAATCATAAAGTATAAAAACTATTTTATGCTAGTGTCCTAAACATATTGAAGTATTTACAGATTCACTTTCTTACACATAAGCTTTCTGTATGAAGGTGATCATACTTTAGTCTATAATTTACTACAGATCACAGACATTTATTTTAGTAGACTTTTAAAAATGATGGTTGCTTAAGATATAAAACATTCATAAAATGTGTTGCTTAGTTAAAATCAGAGCAAACCCATCTACTCACAGATGCCCGCTAATAGATTGGCATTATAGCTCAAGAGCAACTTGTCTATGAAGGTTCTCAGTCATCCAGGTGGAATTGTCTGTAGCTTGAATCATGTCAACTGGATTTCTATTTTCTTAGTGGAAACGTTTCGCTCCTTATCCAAGGAGCTTCTTCAGTCTGAGCAAAGTTGGTAAGGGAATCCTAAATATGTTCCTAGGTAGCTGTGTGACCTTACACCTGGGGCTAGGTCATGGTTATATTGAGATGTAATTTTTAAGTCCTTTTATCATCTAATGGAGGGTCGTTAAAATCACCATGCTGCTGTTGAGCTTCTGAAATGGTCTTAATCTTCCTAGGCACAGAAGACAACACGGGGAGGAAGATGGGGGAGAGTTTGTGCCTGAGGCCCCCACCTCTATTCAATGGGTGCCTGAGGCCCCCACCTCTTATATTTCAAACCCACCAACACACTGAGACAGAGGCTTGTACACCCCAAAGATCAAACTCCAAAACATAAGAAAAGCAATGTAGTTTATGCAATCCAGTGCAGTGAGGAGTGCTCTGAACTCTACATTGGAGAAACCAAACAACCTATGTACAGGAGGATGGCCCAACACAGGAGAAATAACACCACAGGACCAGAGTCAGCAGTTTATCTTCATCTAAAAGAAAAAGGACACTCATTTGAGGACATTAATGTTCACATTTTAGACAGAGAAGATAGGTGGTTTGAGAGAGGGGTCAAGGAATCCATTTATGCCAACTTGGAAAATCCTTCCTTGAATAGAGGTGGGGGCCTCAGGCACAAACTCTCCCCCATCTTCCTCCCCGTGTTGTCTTCTGTGCCTAGGAAGATTAAGACCATTTCAGAAGCTCAACAGCAGCATGGTGATTTTAACGACCCTCCATTAGATGATAAAAGGACTTAAAAATTACATCTCAATATAACCATGACCTAGCCCCAGGTGTAAGGTCACACAGCTACCTAGGAACATATTTAGGATTCCCTTACCAACTTTGCTCAGACTGAAGAAGCTCCTTGGATAAGGAGCGAAACGTTTCCACTAAGAAAATAGAAATCCAGTTGACATGATTCAAGCTACAGTCAAGAGCAACTTGTTTTCCTTCAGACGTAGAAAAGCTAAAACATACCCATATGCAAGAATACTCTGCAAAATACTCTAAATCCTCTGCTCCCAGCACTGGGCCTTTGAGTACCAATATGCATGCCAATACCACCACTGGCCACTAAGCTCCTCATCCCACATGATATTATTCTTTTTATTATGTAGATTAAAATAAATATATGGGAATGTAGCACAATGCAGAACAAAGTGATAGTACAAACTTGCTTTATTCTTGGAAAAGCTTCTGGCTTCCCTTATATCTCAGTGTTTTCATTGGAAGTGTGGTCACTTGAGCAGAAAGAAAAGGAGGAGGAGAGAAGGAAATATACTGAGATGGTAGGAAGCATGATAGGGTAGGAGGTAGAAAACAACTTTACTCATTGGGTGTTTAATATCTGGTCATCAACTATTCTCCATCAAGGCAAGAAGTAACCATACCATGCTCTCAAAAAACCAGAAGTGCCCTTTGGCTAAAAAAAGTTGGAGGCTGTGTTCTAAACCAAAGTAGAGCTAAACTAAGAATGGGTCCTTTAATAGTAAAATAAGTAACCATCCTCTTTTTTAATGTTAGTTTCTGAGTATATTATTATTATTATTATTATTATTATTATTATTATTATTCTAAGAAAGATTATTTTTGTGTACAGCAAATAAAAATCAGAAATCTCAGTGTCGGGTTAAAAAGGATCGACAACACTCCTCTTATTCTCTACCTTTTGGGGGTGATTATTAAGGAACAGGGTATCCCGTGGAATAGCCACACAACTGGGAACTGCTTCAAGTACAAAACATTTTGTGTGAGTTTCACTTTTGGCTGTATTTATTTCTTGGAGATATGGGGTAGTTAAGACCCATTCAAGAAAAGTCATGAGACTAGATTCATGAGAGAGCAGGAGGAGTTTTTTATTTGTTATTAAATGAAAACTTGACAATAGGAATTGTGAGCTCTCCAAGAAAGTAAAATAATGAAATAATGCATAGTATACCCAGTAGTCCGTTCTTTCTTTCTTTCTTTCTTTCTTTCTTTCTTTCTTTCTTTCTTTCTTTCTTTCTTTCTTTCTTTCTTTCTTTCTTTCTCCTAAAGAATAGAATAAAAATCCATTCTTTTGTGTGACAGTAAAATCACACCGGTTATTCACACAAGACGCTAAGTCATTGCTTTGGATGATGGGAATTAAAGTTGTCAAATAGGAGTGTACAGGTAATAAAATAGTTTATTTCCCATGTCGATTTGGTGCTTGCCCTACTTATACCCACTGACCTGGAACATCATCTGCAGTTGCAGAGGCAATATGTTCTCTGGGCAAATTGCCATGTGTGCACTGGTGAATATCAAGATTTCTATCCTGACTATGTTTGTTCTCCTTACCGACAAACTCCATCAGCATTCTGGATGTCATCTTTGGAATTCAAACATTTTGGCTTAAAGTATCCCTGAACGTGAATACAGGACATATCCTGTGAGAGGAATAAAATATTTTGTTTGGGGGAAAAGGAAATAGGTGACAAATGACTTTACCCATTGGAGAGAACTTTTTGTTTTAAATCCATATAATAAATCTAAGGGTCACCTCTGTTGTTAGTGCCACCTGTCAAGCCAGAGAAGGCAGCCTGTCATATTAAGCGTGCATGCTAAGACATTAGCTGCCTGCTGGCAAATTCAAATGGGTTACAAGTTTTGCAGAACTGCTGATTAACTTACTGGCAATGAATCAGCCAGGGAGCTACACCCATCAGATCTCTTTATGCTCTTTCTTCAGCTGCCTAATGGCACCCAAGGCACATGAAAATAATTACAACATTGTCATATATATAGCCTATTTACAATAACAGCTACATTCAAAACACAAGTTTGCACTCCATGTGGGGAAAAGCTTATGGCACCAGAGAAAATATTTGCATAATTAATGCTGTTCCAGCAAAAGTGAAGAGATTTTTTCCCAAAGGTAAGAAGAATGACAGAGGTATTCATATTATTTTTCTCTCCCCTACCACATTTTGCAAGGTGCCATGTAGCTAATAGAGATGCCAGAAAGAATTCTGTTTTCTCATTTCTCACCTGGCTGAATTATATGAAGTCTTGAAGCTACTTTGTAGGACTACCCAGAACTTCAAAAAGGTGCTTCATTGTGATGAAAGCTCAAGTAAAGCACCCTTTTGAAGCTGATTTGCAAAGCAAAGCAGACCCATCTTCTATGGGTGAAGTGAGACACTTCTTCCTGGAAATTGGAAGAACACTTCTTCCAGCTATTCCACAAGCGCTGGAGAATGGGACTAAAGATGGAATAGTCTTTGGGGGCTAAACCTTTGGAAAGAAGATAAATGAAATGTACGATTTCAGTATTAGTTTGGAACTGTATCACTTTGATAGGTGGGTGGGAAAGAAGAGGTCTGTGGAGATGGAATCAAATTCTTGCTCAGTTCCTGGATATTGTTTTCCCTTCTTGCCAAGCATCCGACAGAATAGTAAATTTACCTTTCTTCTCTTTTGCACAAATCCCATTGGAACCAAATACTCATTTCAGTGCTGTTTCTTTGCACAACTGAATGCCAGTTTGATTTGAATTTTTTTTACTGCAAGAAGTAGGTTTGGATTACATCAACATACTGTATATGCTTCACCTGGACCCAGGTTTTTACTGGTACCCCTTTGAAGCATCAGAAGTATCTCTCTAAGTAGAAACTTGGATGGCTACAGTGATAAATTTTGAAGCTAAAACTGTTTTTGGTTGATTTATGAATATGTTCCTCATGTGTCAGATGATTTTCTAAATAAAATCTGAAAAACATTTGGTCAGTTTCTAAAGAGTTTATGTCCTTGTAGAAGAAAGCAACTGTAGCTTAATTAAATTGCTTTGCATGAATCAGGCTAGAATTTAGTGAAGAAGTACAGTTACTCAGAATGGTGCCATCGAGCTGCTAATAACACTCTGTGTGCAATCAGTTTGGTCCTGCTACAGCAGATCGTGTGGACTACTGTCAGAAACTGCTGATCACTATTCCCTCATGTTTTGCTGCATCACTTTAGCTTCTTATAACAATACTGCTAACTAGAACTACTAAGCCATGTCATTTCAGCTTCTCAGTGAAGAACCTTCTAGACCAAATACATATAGGTTGACTATTGGTTTCTTTTGGGCAGGAAAAAGCAAAGGACTTTTTCTTACCTCAGTAGACCAGGGCTTTCCAAAGTTTTCCCATGGCGAAACACCAACCGCTGTTGTTGTGTCGCTGCAGGAAAACCCGGAAGTGCCGCTGTTGTGGCAGCGCGCAAAAACCCGGAAGCGCTGCTGCCGCTTTCAGGTTTTTGCGCGCCGCCGTTGGTGTGTCGCCGCGGGAAAACCCGGAAGCGCTGATGATGATCAGCGCTTCCGGGTTGTGTGGCGACACACCAGACTGTGTGTGGTGACACACTTTTGTGTCGCAACACACAGTTTGGAAAGCTCTGCAGTAGACCTTTGAAGACTTTCAGAGGTTTGTTGTATTCATGCTTTCTGGTTATGATACCTGGTTGGTTCTTCAGTCCTGCCTTCCAGTTCTCAGCTGATCCTGATCTTCTTTAGTTCTGATTCTTGATGATGGCCAAGGCCTCAAGTCTTGTAAATAAGATAAGATGAAAATGTTTCCTATCTGTCCTTGAAGCTGGATGAATGGGAACATAGGTAGTTACTTTTTGGCTAAGCCATTGATCTACTTACTGTAGCTCAGTAGCATGTGTAGTGAATTGTAGCAATTCTCCATAAGTCTTTTAGTCCTTTTTGGAGATACTAGGGATTGAAACTAGATTTTTATTATTTGTTTATTTATCTCCATGTGACACATTTATGTCTTCTATGATTCAGCAATCGCTCCAATGAGCAATGCACTTTCTGTTAAATTCCTGGCAGCAATTTTACTTTTTGTCTTTCATGTGACTTCTGCTGGACAAGGATTCAAAGGATATGTGGACTATTTTTTCTACTATTTATTTTTTGTTGATGAGATTTATAGGCCGCCCCAAACTATTATGACTCTGGGCAGCCTTTGACTCTATTTTTGTTCATTGCAAGACTTGAACTCATATCTCCTATTCCCCAGCATTATACCATATGCAGTCACTAAGTATAAGCTGCCCTTCTGAGAATGCAACTGAGGTTAGTACTTGTTCAGCCATTTTATGTGCTGATGTCTTGAACTAGACATCTTGCTAGAACTGTAATTTTGAATGTCTTGAACTAGACATCTTGCTAGAACTGTAATTTTAATTTGTTTTAAACTATACATGATTAATAAACAGAATAACAACTTCAATTAATAATTAAATGTCAATGTTAAAATGATGTACTGTAAGTCATCCACATTCACAGGATGGTCATAGGATTGATCCTTTCCTCTCTGTATTTCCTTGATCATTTTAATTGGTGAAGATTATCTACTCACAGATGCTGTTGCTGGAAACCATCTGTACAGCAAGCATCATTCTAAACCTACCTCCTTTATATAAACACAGACACACATGTGCACACACTTTAATTGCTGTTCCTTTTTTCCTTTATTGTAACAGTGCTTCATTATTCTAGTTAATTGCCCTCATTTTCTGCTTTTACAAGGGAAGAGCACATACTATATACCTTTTACACCAGGCGAGGAAGAGTTAGAGATTATACATCTGTATAATTATTGTTCGGAGAACAGCAAGAAATGATTTCTGAATAGCTATTCCAATTCAAGAACAAATTTAAATTAAAACTGGCTTTTATTATCACTTTCTGAAAATCATGCTTGCTTTCTGCATGCTGAATGTCATTCACATTGCAAGTTTCACATGAGGGGAAGCAAAGTGCAATACTGCATAATTTTTCAGTTCAAATTTAATGTGTTATTTATGTTGTTATTTGGCTTTTCCTGTTGCATATGTGTCCTTTTTTTCTTGGTTCTGTAAAATAGATATTCTTGTTGTATGACAATAAAGGAGAAGCAGATTTGGTTGATTTGGTAAACTTTGCTATTCAGAAGAGTGACATCTTGGAAGCAAACCATCTCAAATAAATGGAGCTCAATTTAGAACTAATATTTGTCAACATCAAATGGTATGCTCCAGTTTATTAGTACCTGGGAAAACAGTAGCATTCCACCTTTGAAAAGATGTTCCTGCTGATGAGACTGGTCAAAACAAACAAAATCAATCTATTACATCTCCAGTTAAATCACTTTAAATTTCTGTAAAAGTAATAGTATGCAGTATGTTAACAGATTTTGGACATGTTGCATACCTTGTTGATTTTAGATGTAAATAAATTAGTGGGAGCCAAGCTTTTAAGAAAGTGTTCTGAAGGTCAGTGTTCAAAATATGGCAAAGGACCACTCTAGAGGACACTATCCTGTTCATATATTATTTGCCCTACCTTATTATGAGTTTGCATGAGCAGCATTCCAAGTTATATGGCATATAAACAGTATAGTACTGCTTCTGCTTCTTTTGCTTCTGCAGACATAGCCTATGTTTTTCACTGTATACTGATATACTGTTGTAAACAAAGCACACACTTGATAACAGCAGAAAAGGAATATATCATGACATCAGATACATTGGAGAAATTCTTCTACATGGTCTAGTATACATATACAAGCCAAGAAACTGCATTTTCCAGAATCTTTTATTTATTTTTATTTATATATACATATACATATACATATACATATACATATACATATACACACACACACACACACACACACACACACACACCCCAACTGTATATATATAATTTTATTGATATTTTTATTAAACATAGTAAAAACCAATACAAACTAAGCTAGAAGAAAAAAAAGAAACGTTCAGAAGGTGCAGGAAAAAAAAAGGAAAACAAAAAAGTAGAAGAGAAAAGAAAAAGAAGGCAACAAATACAATAATAAAGAAGTGGTTTCCAACCTTCATTACACCGACCATATACTAATATAATAATTTTTCATCTTCTTTTAAAGTTACAAATAAAAAAACTCTTCTCCCCATAGCCTAACTCTTATCTATACGCAGTCCAGAAATCGTAAACTTTTACTGTAAGTCCTTGTTCAGCAAAAAGTCCATTAGGATTTACCAGAAATATCAAACAAATAGTTTATCGCTGATCAAATAGTCCAACTTTATATTCCTTCTTTTTGCTCTTCACAATCTTAACCTTTAAATAATTCCAATGGCATCACAGGATTTGTTCTTTCATCAATCATTGGCATTTAAGAAGAGTGAGTCTTTAAAGCTTTCACCAGCCTACTTTTTAAATCCCATAAAGAGGCATCGTCCCGGATTTCTTGTTGCAGCTGTTCCATGTCCAGATCCTTTCCTTGATTTGTCTTTTGTATTCCCATTTTAGTAATCTCAATTTTGTTGTGTTCCATGCCTTCAAATTCTATAATGTCTATATCAGGTAAAAGTTTTTTAAAGTTTTTCCCATCATCTTCTAAAAATGTATCCATTGAAATCTATATCCTTTCTGAGATGTTATGTATTAATATCTCAGTCCAGTTATCAAAAAACTCTTTAAGATAATAAGAAAGTTATAGCTGGCTTAGCCATTTTAACTCTTTCCTGACAGATCCTTTAGTTCCCTCTAGTGTCCATTTGCAACCTTCATCAAGCCTCAGTTCCTAATATGGGTTTAGTTCCATTTCAGTCACTTCCCATAAGTGTATTATTAAATTATATACTTGTTTTTCAAACTTTCTTAAATCAAAATCCTTTTTTTTTCTCCCTGTTTAAAATTTCTTAAATCCAAAGAAGAAGGTAAAACTCACCAGGTGTCAAATTAAGCTTGCCATTTTGAAGGTTTCTAATATCCATAAAGTGGTTAAATTGAACTTCTCCAAATGTGATTAGAAAGTGAGTTCAGCTAGCTTAGTGTCCTTATTAAAGGCTCCGCCACTGCTGAGAGCAAAGATGTTGTCTCCCTTGGCTCCCAGCACCCAAACCCATAGGAGTCCACTGTTTTACAGTCTCCTCATGAGGATCTGCCATTCAGAGTACTTGTGGGCAATCTCCCGTTCACTCCTTCTCCAGAGAGCTTCAAAGGACCAGTCTACTTGTTCACAGAGACATCTTCAGTTAGCCATGACTCACATCAGAATCTGCTGATAAAATTCTGAAACCTAAAAAGGTAGATTAAAATGCATCCTCCTGGAGTGGGAGGCCCTGGTAGCAGTAATTCATGCCCTCATCAACTCCAGAATGTCCTTTACATGCAGCTCCCCTAGACCATAGAAACTGTAGCAGGTGCAAAATGTAGCAAGCATCCAGCTTATTGGTTGGTTGGTTGGTTGGTTGGTTGGTTGTTTTGGTGCCCGCAAGTCAATGTTGACTCTGGTGACTGCCTGGACAAGTCCCTGCAGTTTTCTTGGCAAGATTTTGAAAGTGGTTTGCTGTTGCCTGCTTCCTAGGTTGAGAGAAAGTGACTGGCCCAAGATCACCTAGCTGGCTTTTTGCCTAAGGTGGGACTAGAACTCAGTCTCCTAGTTTCTAGCTTGGTGCCTTAACTACTACACCAAATAGGCTCTCCGATTAGTGGCTGGCATCTGCAATTATCATATAACATCAGTGTTATGGACATTGCACTGGCTATCAATAGGCTTCCAAATACAAGTATAGTTCAAGGTGCTAGTTATGCTCTATAATACGCTCTGGATCCTCTCTTTCAGGTAGAACCTGAAGTGATCTACACTTCCACACTTGGATGCTGAGGATTCCCCTTTCCATTTGGAATACCTTATCCTGGAAATTTGTTTGGCACCTTTTCTTTTCTCATTTAGGAAATTAGTAAGGACTAAGCTACTATGTAGGAGTTTTAATTCTTACATTGTTGCTCTTCTTGGATGCCTGGGGAGGATTGGTTCTACTTGTTCTTACAACAAGCATTACAACATACCTGAATGTTTTTGTAAACAAATAAGCTAAATGATACCTTGCAGAGTTTAAAAATATACAGTATATGAAGGTTTAGGCAAGATATTCTTTCTGACACCACCCTCTTTCTAATATTACAAGGTTAAAATACTATCCGAATATCCTTTGAAATAGTAGTTCAAATGTAGCAAATAATCAACTCTACCCCATGATAAGGGGGAAAAAATCCCCCAGGACTCTTATAAAGGGGTGGGGGGCGAATCACAAAAAAATTGAACACGATTCACAGATTTGTTTCAATATAATTTCTCATGTCAGTGGACTCTCCCAACTGATTTTAATTGTCAGTATAATTCTGCCGCACAGAGCTTGCATCTTGCTTCCCAAAACATAGCCTAATATAGAGGTAGGTAACCTTATGCACGCAGGATGTACTGAACTGCAGTTCCATTTGTCCTAGCCATGATGGCTCACAGCCAAATATTTTGAGTGTTGTCCAACAGCCCTGGAAGGCATCGATTTGACAACTTTTGTATATAGCTTGCCACATGTCTGCTATACAGTTTGATCCCTTTCTTCTTTATTTTTAGTGCTAGCCTGTTTAAAAGGCTTACTTATCTGTAGTACCCTCTTAAACAAAGAACAACAACAGTGAGTAAGCCTCTCTTATTTCAGGAAGTGAAAGCAACACACTGATTCATTTTTCCCCTCATATATACTGTATATTCTAGACTCATAATCGTCCCCAAATTTCTGTGAAGGTATCACCTATCTCTTTCTCAAATAGTAGTGCATTCCACTATCTTATTCTTCGGGTAATTAGAACTAATAGTGTTGAAGCTAGCCATTTTTTTTTCAGCTCTTGAAATGCCCCCAAGGTCTCTTTCTGTGCATGGCAGGAACTGATAATATTTTAATTTACTTTTTCTCCCCTGGGGAAACAAACGAAGAAAATCAGCTTCTCCATAAAGTACCTCAGATTAAGCATTCAGCCAGGAGGTAGTCTCATGTATGTTATTCTGTCGTCATGGTCTCTTTCGCAAACCAAATTTTGATTTAATGATGTATGAGTTTCTATTTTCTATCTATTCAATGATAAACAGCAAGAAAAACAAACTGAAAAAAGAGTTTTAAGAATGAAATGTTGAAAAAAGTGGCACTTGTCAAAAACAGGGGAGTTGAAAAAAGATTTCTCTATTTATTAATAATATTGACAATAAGATTCTGCTCAGACCTTCAATTAGGAAAATAGCTTAATTTACCTTGGACTAATGGCAGGGCTGCTTGATTCAACCTGGGGCCAAATCTAAAGAGAAGTTTAGAAATTAAAGTACTGGAACTCCTATTGGCTATCATTCAAGGTGTGCAATATGGTTATAATATTATTTTAGAAACTTTTAAAAAGAATTGGAAGAAATAAGCTGACAGTAGAATTTTCCGATGGGATACATTCTGCCAAATTTCAAAGAGGAAATATGTTCAGATATTTTGGAGCTAGTAAAGGTAAAGGTTCCCCCCGCACATTTGTGCAGTCATGTCCGACTCTAGGTGCCGGTGCTCATCTCCGTTTGTTAGCCGAAGAGCCAGCGTTGTCTGAAGACGCTTCCATGGTCATGTGGCCGCACGATGCGCGCGGAACGCTGTTACCTACCCACCGAAGTGGTACCTATTCATCTACTTGCATTTGCATGCTTTTGAATTGCTAGGTTGGCAAGAGCTGGGGCAAGTGCGGGAGCTCACTCCATCACGCGGGACTAGGGATTCGAACCTCCGAACTTGCGATCTTCCGATCAACAAGCCTGGCATCTTACCCGCTGAGCCACCATGCCCCTATATTTTGGAGCTAGATACCTTTAAATTATGTTTTTTTTAAAAAAAAACATTATAGTGCCTATTACTTCTTATTTGTTGTTTGTTGGCGAATTAGATATTATCCATAACTGAACTATTCAATTCAGTGGAGGTAAAACATTACTGGATTCATATATACAGTATGTGCATTCTTATATAAGAGATGAACAACAACTTCCATTTACTCAAGAGTTAGGATTATGGTTTGCGTGGCATGATCAAAGTCACATTCTAAAAGTGATGTGGTGGTGCCAGGGCTCATTTTGGTACAGCTTTTCATACATTTTAAGGAATAAAATAGGTGCCTTATAATTTATAATTGCATGAACTTATCCATCAGATTCAATTTTGGGGTGGGAAGGGACTTGCTTCTCCCATTTACCTTATGGTTGTTTGACTAATTATCTAACATAAGAAGAAAACAGAACAGAACAAGAAGTAAGAAAGTTAGCACTTATTGAGCAGAGGTGCATAACTGTTTCAGGGCTGTGAACTTGGAACATCATTTGTTGCTACATGAACATCAACAAAAACAAACGAATCTTCAAGAGCAAAATTAAAATGTAAAATAGCTTCTATCCAAAAGGGAGCTTTTATAGTTTATGACTGTGTCATATGAACATTGCATTTTGAGCACCAATAATCTCCAATAATTATATAAAGCCATCATTTTTCCCTAAAAAGATGCACCGGTATTGAATAATAATATTTGCTAAATTAATTGTATTTTTCACAGATGCCAAAATGATATTTCATTAATATTTGTATATGAGACACTCCAATTTCTTTTTCCATGCCTCCCTATACCCTTGAATATTTAATTTAGTAGGCTTTAATTTGGTGTATTTTATTTATTTATTTATTTTATATTACCGCCCATCTTCCCCCAGAGGGGGAATTCTGGGTGGTTTACAATAAAACCAGAGTTAAAATGCAAAACAGATCTCAATGGAAATGCAATAAATATACAATATCATTATAATGTGGGGGGAGATGGGCGGTGATCAAGTTGAACAAATAAATAATAAATTAACAAATAAATAATTATTAAAAGATATAAATAGAATAAAATAAAATCTAGATGGCTACAGTTCTTCCTCAAAACCAGAGCACAAGGGCCTTTCTCCGTATTTCCCCAAAAATAATTTATAAATAGTTATTATTGGTTTATTATCTTATAAATAGGCTATCGGTGAAGTGAGCTGGGCCATCCCCTTCTGACCGCCCAAATATAATATAAGCCATCGGTATCCCTCTGTAGTGATTGTTATTCCCTCTCAGGTGTGAGAGACGTGAGAGGGGGTATGAGTTTGTATGGAGAGAGCGAGAACACTCATTCCCGGAGTGAGAGTCAGGGGTGAGGGGTAGTGTATGGCGTGCCCCCTGTGGACCAGTGAGAGAAGTCCGGGGGGTGTAGTGAATGAATGAGTGAATGAATGTGAGAGTGGTGATTGGACTCCACCAGTGTTGAGAGCTTGAGCTGGTGCACTGGGGGGTCCTTCATCACTTGCATTGACTGGGTATGAGTGAGTGGGGTGAATGATGGAGGGATACCCATTGTCAATTGGAGTTCTTGGGAGTCCAGGAGTGGAGGCTAATGGATTTAGAGACTCTGGGGGCTACAGGGTGGGACAGGCCATTGAGGTGGTGATGGGCAGGGGATATTATGATGGGAGTCAGAGGGCGGGCCATTGTAGGGGAAGACGCCCCCGGTGTTTATTACTGGTGGTGTGTTTCGGCCCTCCGTGCTCATACCTAGGCCCTGGTCAGCAGACGCGTGGTTGCCCGGATTTCCGGCTGTTGCTATGTAATGCCAGGTCAATAAATAACAAGGCCCCTCTCATTCACGATCTGATTTTAGAGGAGGGGGCAGACCTGGCATGTATTACGGAAACCTGGCTGATACAGAAGAGTTTCTAAAGCAGTTAGGACTGTTGGCCCATAGCCATATGTTAAAAGTGTTTTAATGGACTATATTGACATTACATATTATTATTATTATTATTATTATTATTATTATTATTATTATTATTTGAGGATCGGGACATTCGCAGGGAGACCAAAATGCTTGTTTACAAAGCCATTGTACTACCACCCCTTCTGTACGCCTGTGAAACATGGACCCTCTACAAACGCCACCTCCAACTTCTTGAAAGATTCCATCAACGCTGCCTCCAAAAAATTCTGCAAATTACTTGGGAAGATAGGCGGACTAATGTTAGCGTATTAGAAGAAGCGAAAACCACCAGCATTGAAACAATGATCATCCAACATCAACTTCGCTGGACCGGTCATGTTGTTCGAATGCCTGACCATCGTCTTCCAAAGCAGCTACTTTACTCCCAACTTAAGAATGGAAAACGGAATATTGGTGGACAGCAAAAGAGATTCAAAAATACTCTCAAAGCTAATTAAAAAAAATTTAATATCAGCATTGAGAACTGGGAAGCCCTAACTCATGAGCGTTTCAATTGGAGGTCATCCTTTATTAATGGCGCTATGGACTTTGAAGAAGCACGAGTACAGGGTGAAAAGGAGAAAAGAGCTAAAAGGAAGGCACGTCAGGCAAACCCTCATCATGACCGTCTCCCACCCGAAAACCTATGCCCTCATTGTGGGAGGTTGTGCGGATCCAGAATTGGCCTTTACAGCCACTTACAGATCCACTGTTAAAATTTTACCTTTGGAAGACAATCTTACTCGGCTATGAGTGATCGCCAATGAATGAATTATTATTATTATTATTATTATTATTATTATTATTATTATTATTGTAAATGGCACCTAAGCTACCATTCTTCAAAATACAACCAGTCATCATTCAATCCTATTCTACCCAGGTTTTCCAATAAAAGGTTTGTCTCCCTATATTCAAGTTTGGGGTCCTCTATAAAGTTACCTTATGATCATAAGATTCAAAAATAGAACCAATGTGCTATTACAAATCATGTTGCCCTAGTAGCTAATATAGATGGAGGGAAAATTCCATCCTTGCTAAAGTAATTAGATCCTAACACCCTCCAATTTATGAAGAGTGTCAAATATGTTGATTTTAGATGGCCCATGAGAGCAAGTTTCCAGCAGGCAAAACTTGCCATTCACTAATCTCAAACAAGAAGATATGCCTTATGGTAATAAACCTAGAAAATTAAAGCTTCCTCTAACTGACAGTTGAAGCTTCCTGATTAAAAATGAGGATGAAAATTTATCCAAGGTAACCTCTGAAGCAATGCTTTGCATTTCTGCAAACATAAAGGAAAACCACACATAGGCTAAATAACACATGGCAAATATACATTTTAAAGCTTTTAATTTTACTGCACTAATCCCATCTATTTAAGCCCTTTGCTATTTCTAATACCAATTTATTTATTGTGAATGCAATTAATGCATTCACTCCCAACCATGTAAATATTTTCCCCTTTGGATGACCTCTGGGAGTGGGAAGGCTTTTGGGGTCTAATCCATTCCTACAGGGCGTGGTGGCTCAGTGGGTAAGGCTTGTCGACTGCAAGTTTGGAGGTTCGAATCCCTAGCCCCGCGTGACGGAGTGAGCTCCCGCACTCGCCCCAGCTCTTGCCAACCTAGCAATTCGAAAGCATGCAAATGCAAGTAGATTAATAGGTACCACTTCGGTGGGTAGGTAACAGCGTTCCGTGCACGTCATGCCGGCCACATAACCGTGGAAGCGTCTTCGGACAACGCTGGCTCTTTGGCTAACAAATGGAGATGAGCACCGGCCCCTAGAGTCGGACATGACTGCACAACTGTGCGGGGGGAACCTTTACCTTTACCTTTTACCATTCCTAGAACTTATACACTTCTGTGGTATAAGGAAGGATAGTATGAAGAAATAATCTTAAGCCCCTTTGAGCTCATGCACGAAGGCAGATTTAAAAGCTTTAAACACTTTGGGGGATTGGGCATTCTAAGAGAGAGGAGGAGGAGGAGGAGGAGGAGGTGATAGAGGTGAACAGGGCCTTACAAATCTTTATGGGTGTGATTTGCTGTGATGAAGTGTCAAGCAAAGCCCCTCCTTAAACTGTTTTAAGGAGGGCAACAAGCCCTCCACCACCACCCCCAAAATTTTAGGAATGAAGAGAAGTGACCATGTTGCCTCATTTTACTTTGCTTCACAGATCTTCCACAATCTCCGCCAGCATTTGCAAGCATTCAAGAACTGGCCATTGCAAATCAATATTCTCCTCTTAGGATCATCCAACAGTTGCAAAAGTGAAAGAGGGTGCTCCTCTTTCAGCTTCTGCAAGTGATAGAAAAACTGAGGGAAGTAAGAGACCATAGCAAAAGTTCAAAGTGACATGAAGGGCTTCACTGAGGCAAATGATGCTGCCTTTTTGCCTGATGATGAGGTTTGCGTCTCCTCTGCAACAAGAAATATTTTGTTGACACAGATTTACCCTGCACAAACTTAAAGGAGAAGGAGAAAAAGGAATTATACACAAGGCTGTACACCTGCTTACAAGGATATATTTTTCCTTGTGAGAGAAAAAAAATAAAGAATATAAAAACCCTGGTTGTCTCTGTGATACACACACACACACGCACACAAACACACACAGAAAATAGTTGTGGAGGTGAGCAGAGTGAGGCAGTCAACAATATGTCCTGGATATAAATATGCCTGGATTTATCATATGCAGGTAGAATCAAGTCATGCAAGAGCAGCTTCTCCATTCTTAATTTTGTCTCTCTAGAAGTTTCTGCTCTCCCTTTCTTTGAATACTAAAGTTAATTCAATAAGAATTGGGATAAAGTTGCTTGATCAGCTGTAGTTTCACCTTGGAATAAAATGTCAGAAAGTTCCATCAGGTGGCTGTTATAATTTATGTTCACATTGCCCATTTGCAGAGAGGCACAGATATCATTCATTATTTCAGCTTCATTTGTCACAGAGAGCTGACACACCTTCATTGGCAAACTGAGCTTCATAATATCTGCTATGGGATGCTATTGGATATTACTGAACCAAGAAATCAGGAGTCTGGTAGCACTTTTTCCCGACTACACATTTTATTGAAAGGCATAAGCTTTCATGAGCTGCAGCTCACTTCATTAATGGCTTGACTGATGTAGGATTTAAACTGGTGTGAATCAGGGGCAGGAAGGGAGGGAAGACAGCATACAAGTTAGTACTGACCACCTAGACTGGCCTTCTCCCTGATGATCTGTCCTCAACTAGACTCTTCAAGTCTTTAAACATTGCTGCTGTAATTGAGTCCATCCACCTTGCTGCTGGTTGCCCTCTTACCCTCTTTCCTTCCACCTTTTCCAGCATTATACAGTAGATTTCTCCAGAGAGCTAAGACTTCACATAATGGGTCCAAAATATGGTAACTTGAGCTTGGTCATTTGTGCTGAAGAGCTCTGAGTTGCTTTGTTCTATGATCCATTTGTTTATTTTCTTGGCTATCCATGATATTCTCAAGAGTCTTCTCCAACACCAAAGTTCAAAGTGTCGACACTTTTTCTATCCTGCTTCTTCAAATTCCAATGTTCACTACCATAGAGTGTCATGGGGAAAACCATTCCCTGCACGATTCTGATCTTTGTAGGTACAGACATGTCATGACATCTGAATTCTTTTCCAAGGCCTTCGATGCTACTCAGCCAAGTGCTAGTCTGCAGCATCTTTCTTGGCTACTGGTTCCTTTAATATTGATAGTTGATCCTAAAAGGAAGAAGCTATCCACGACTTCAATGTCTTCATTGTCATTTGTAAGCTTGATAGCTGTAACTATTGTCATTATTTGATTGTCTTCATATTTAATTTTAGTCACAGGTTTTCACTGTGCTCCTTGACTTTCATTACTAAAGCTTGCAAATCATTTGTATTTTCTGCTATCATAGTAGTGCCATCAGCAAAATGCAGGTTATTGATGTTCCTCCAATTGAAGTTGAAAAATCATTCATGGAAGATGAAATGCTATGATTATGGTCTCCATGGGAGAGAAGAATTTCAAATAGGAAAATGATTTCTCCGTGTAAAATGCTTATGTACCCCCACCTATAACACTGAAAGCAGTCCTGGAAATGGGAGCTGAATCCTTCAGAGATTTGCCAAGCAGATGCTCCTCCAGCTCATGTAGAACTTATCTCATGAATCCTACTGCCCATCCTTCAGCCGACAGGGGGGGATTCTAAGGGATTAACTTCCCTTCCTCCTGTGCCACCCAATAGGAAAAATAATATCCTACTTCTAAGTGTGAACTTTTTACAGCTTTTACTTAAATCATTAGGAAACAACGACAAGTAGTATACACACTGGTGCAATAGGAACTGTATGCTAAGATTCTAAATTAATAGTTCTGTACCCAAACAAGTCTCTTCCCCCACCCTTCCAAAAGGGGCTTACTCTTCCATTCCCTCCTATACTTTCTTCTTGGCTGCAGTTCTTCAATCTGGGTTTGCCTCTCCCTCTCATCCCAGCATTCTCTTCTTGGGTCAGCTCTCCAAACCATTTCTCAGCTTCTCTTCACAACTGAACTTCTAGCTCTTCACACCACATTGATTCAACTGTAAATTTTTGGTTTGGTATTCTTTGTACAAAGCCCTGTGCCTGCATTCCTTCATCTTTTGCTCCTGAGTAGTTGTTATGCCAGAAAAAAAAGGGGGGAGGGATTTGTCTGCCAGTTCCAAATGTTCTTCTTTTCCTCTTTCTCTCTCTCATCTTGTGTCCTTTATTTCCTTTCTTTTCCTTCTCTTTCCTTCTCCGTCCATCACATCAAAAGTTAAGTGTGTGTGTGTGTGTGTGTGTGTATGTGTGTGTGTATGTATGTATGTGTATATATATATATATATATATATATATATATATATATATATATATATAATGTTTCTGAACTAGTTCTCTCTGTGTGCCCCCTCCAAAATTAGCTTTCTTCCTTTCCTCCATCCTTTCCCTTTCGGCTGGGGATAATTAAACCAGAACCTGGAACCAGCTAGGATGAAGACATTCCTATCTCTTCTCAAAATCTGTACCTTCGTTTACCTACCTTGTTATTGTTTATTCGTTCAGTCGTTTCCGACTCTTCGTGACTTCATGGACCAGTCCACGCCAGAGCTTTCTGTCGGCCGTCACCATCCCCAGCTCCCCCATGGTTGAGTCCGTCACCTCCAGAATACCATCCATCCATCTTGCCCTTGGTCGGCCCCTCTTCCTTTTGCCTTCCACTTTCCCTAGCATCAGCTTCTTCTCCAGGGTATCCTGTCTTCTCATTATGTGGCCAAAGTACTTCAGTTTTGCCTTTAATATCATTCCCTCAAGTGAGCAGTCTGGCTTTATTTCCTGGAGTATGCACTGGTTTGATCTTCTTGCAGTCCAAGGCACTCTCAGAATTTTCCTCCAACACCACAGTTCAAAAGCAGCTATCTTTCTTCGCTCAGCCTTCCTTATGGTCCAGCTCTCACAGCCATAGGTTACTACGGGGAATACCATTGCTTTGACTATGCGGATCTTTGTTGTCAGTGTGATGTCTCTGCTCTTAAGTATTTTATCAAGATTTGCCATTGCTCTCCTCTCAAGAAGTAGACGTCTTCTGATTTCCTGGCTGCAGTCAGCATCTGCAGTAATCTTTGTGCCTAGAAATACAAAGTCTGTCACTGCCTCCACTTTTTCTCCCTCTATTTGCCAGTCATCAATCAAGCTGGTTGCCATAATCTTGGTTTTTTTTGAGGTTTAACTGCAACCCAGCTTTTGCACTTTCTTCTTTCATCTTCATCATTTATTTATTTATTTATTTTATTTTATTTATCTTATTTATACCCCGCCTATCCCCTCCCTAATGGAGGGCTCTAGGCGGCTTACAATCAGTACATACATATTATCATTATACAGTACATCATATTATATATTACCCGCGCGATTAGGGAGGGGGAGAGGGAACTGGCACATTCTTTAGTGTTTCCCTTTTTTGGTATGGGGATATAAGTTGATTTTTTCCAATCCGATGGCCATTCTTGTGTTTTCCAAATTTTCTGGCATATGGCATGCATCACCTTGACAGCATCATCTTGCAAGATTTTAAACAGTTCAGCTGGGATACCGTCGTCTCCTGCTGCCTTGTTATTAGCAATGCTTCTTAAGGCCCATTCAACCTCACTCTTCAGGATGTCTGCACAATTGCCCAACTGGAGCTTGGGATGCTTGAGGAGTTTGTTCTTTCCAAATTCAATACCATCTGACTTTAGAAAAAAAGAATATATGTAAAAATACATATAACGTAAAAAAAACTATTTTTAAAACAATTAGAAATTAATGTGGAAATATAGAAAGAAACAGGGCAAACACGGGCAAAAGGATAAGGTCTCAAAATCGACAAATCTTCTGTCCCTAACAGGAGGTTATGTGAGAATCAAATATCTGTGTATGACTCAGATCCTTGACCTCTCAATTCCAGCTATTTGTTGCCATTGCATTGACTGC
Source organism: Charina bottae (assembly GCA_023362775.1). NCBI lineage: Eukaryota > Metazoa > Chordata > Lepidosauria > Squamata > Charinaidae > Charina > Charina bottae. Next base: position 81,758,498 of record JALMGJ010000003.1, on the reverse strand, counting down.
ACATTTTTGAGTGGATCGTTAAACCCCTGTGAGGGCTAGACATGCTTTAAGAAAATGAAACAAGGTGATTGCACAGATTTGGTATATTCCATTGCCTTCAGTGACTACACTAGTAGAAAAGATTCCTCCTTCCTTCTGTGCACCGTGCAGAGCAGGGAGTACAAGTGAAAGTTTCATTGCAGGAATGGGGACGTACTTGATTAAAGCTCCATGCTTAGCACTGGATTATAGAAGTAAGCCAACATATTGGCAATACTGGAAGATGAGCAACATATTGCTCTAATTATCTTATCTTATCTTATCTTATCTTATCTTATCTTATCTTATCTTATCTTATCTTATCTTATCTTATCTTATCTTATCTATATGCCGATCAATAAAAACTATGAGCAGCTTACCATATTGTCTCCAGTAAGAGGATTAAAAAAACATACATCAATATATGAAATAAAAAATACCCCCCATATATATAATTAACTTCACCTCCCCATGTCAAAGAGAGATTCTGCTGATGCATCAGTGAAAAACAGCAATAAAACAATCAAAGAGGACTAATTTTTCAGTACAAGCAAAATAAAATAAAGACATGCTTCATGTTGCAAAATAATATACACCATTACCACCAAATACTTTCTGTTTTTGAAAGAATAAAACAGTTCTTCATTCTGAATTTCAGGTATCTTTTTTTGGTCATTAATTGACATGCTGTTCTAAATGATAAGGCACCAATAAAAAGAATGTAAAATTGTTGGAAAAAGAGTATTATACAAGAGTTTCTTTCCCCTTCCTTTTCTTAATGTAAGAGTTTTATTTATTACACTATTAGGCATTTCTAATGAATGCCAATTAATAGTGCACACCTAAGGAAAGAAAAGTCCTTTTGTCCTAGCATGGTTATCATCATCATCATCATCACCATCATCATCACCATTTTTCTTTTTTAGTGTTCCACGATTACAACCCAGCTGCCAGGCAATTCCTAGAGATTAATTGCCATCTGGGGTTAATGACCCTTAGTTAGCTGCTCTTCTAGCCATCAACCCCTCCTGAACAGCCATTAATCCTCAGGAAATGTCTTATTCCTCTATTGTTAATGCTTCATTACAATCTGTCTTGATAAATCTTTCAGAGACCTTCGTGGCTTCATCTTCAGCTCTAAGCTACAGCTTGACTTCAGCTCTAACCCCTTCCCCCAAAGACACTGAGAAAAGAAAACCAATTTATCTAGGATCTTTATTTGGCTAAGACTAAATCGAGAATCTGTCTTCTATATAGACTCATGGATAAAGATGAAAAAAAAAGCTTGAGAACTCACCTTTCAGAATGTAACAGGCACTGATGAGACAACAAGAGTAAGAAGGCATGCTCATATAAATAAAAACACAGTTACTATAAAACATATACATTACAATGGATGAGAAATCATCATCATCATCATCAGCAGGCCCTTGAGAAAAATCTGGGTGAAAAAATGTATCTTTACTTGAGACCTAAACAATATAATAGTTGACACACTTTGAATATTATGAGAGAAGGCATTCCAAAAAGCAGGCACCACTATTGAAAAGGCCCTTCCATAAGTTACCACAAGATGGTAATCCAGAGGTCATGGCAACCACAATATAACTTCACCAGGTGTTCTTACTGATCATGCAGGTTTATAATGAAGAACATAATCTACCTGTATCTTGGTCTAAAATTGTTTATGGCTTTATATGCCAGTAGGATAACCTTGAACCTAGCCTAGTACCTCATTTGTAGCTAGTGCAACTGCTTCAGCACAAATGCAATGTGTACATAGCAGGATGATCAGCTGACCAACCTGTCATTTCATTTTGCATCAGTTGCTGCTACTGAAGCAGATACATGGGTAGGTCCATTTAAAACACATAGTACTAATCCAAATGTAAAATTGCCAGCATATAGATAACAGTGGTTAGACTATCTCTGTCCAGGAATGTATAGCTGGTAATCCAGACAAAGTTATTAACAAATGGTTTCAGAGATTGTTTGAGCCCCTGGTGACAATGATTTTAGGAATATCCCAAACTATGCAGTTGCAACATCACTTAGAACAGGAAAAGTCCCGCGTTACTACATTCAACTTCAATTTATTTGTCCTTATTCAGGGACCAGTTCAGGACATGCACAGCCTCTGCTGTTTGAGCAAGTTAGGGCATATCACTGGCATTACAGCCCCAAATGTCTGATGACTGCCATATCAGTGTGATCAAGGTAATTATCATAAACCTTTGGATCCAGAGGAGGCTTTTTCAGGAGTGGGCACGCCACTTCCTCTTTTAAAGCCTGTGATACTTCTCCATCCCACAAAGATATATTCATCACTCCCTGGATCCATCCAGTCATCCCTCCTCAGCTAGCTCAAATAAATCAAGATGGACTAGGGCCAAAGGAGCAGACAGCTGTAATTGTCTTGTCTGTGTCTTCTGCTCAATACTTCAAAAACATCTTGACTTTGTGTGTGTGCCTTTGAGTCAGTGTTGACTCATGGTGATTGCCTGGACAAGTCCCTGTAGTTTTCTTGGCAAGATTTCAGAAGTGGTTTGCCATTGCCTGCTTCCTAGGGCTGAGAGAGAATGACTGGCCCAAGGTCACCCAGCTGGCTTCATGTCAAAGGTGGGACTAAAACTCACAGTCTCCCAGTTAACATTCAGAAAAGTGATTTCATGATCAAAGTTTCTTGCAAATTTGTCACAGCTGTCTTGTGGTCTCCAATATTGGATTATTAATTCTAAAAAGCTATGCTGAACAATTACTTAAGGATGTACATGGAGGTTGCAAAATAAACCTTCTTTACAAATTTCACCTACCATCACATAATACAAATAAATTGTTACTCTTTATAAATTCAAGAATTGTTGTTCTGCCTCTTTTCGCTAAATATATTGATGCAAATTGTGATTGCATTTTTAAAAAGTGAGGCTTATAGGATTTCTAGAAATGTTGTAAATGGCTGAGGTCTTAAGGTATCACATCTCCTCTCCCAAAAGCCTTTCTGGCCCTGCCTTTTGCTTTGGGTAGCAACTTGGCAGTTTTCACAACTTGTTCTTCCATTCTGGCAATGCAAAGATATAAAATAATTGAAAAATTGAAATAATTCCAATAGTGCAATTCCCTGACCATGTGGCATAAGGGTATGTGACTAGATGATTCAACTCTTTCTTCTCTCCTCTGGAGATAGACCAACCTCATGAGAAACAAACAAGACCTTTCACTTAAAAAGAATGAAAGATAAAATGTACAGACTCTAACTTTAAATATTAAAAATACAAATATTCAATTCTGAGAGAGATAAATTATAGTGCTGGTCAGATCAGGGCAGCAATTTAAAAGAAAATTACAAAAAGCTAATTCAATGTTTCAGGTAGACTACAAGATGGTGGATGGTCTGCTACAAATAGAGTTCTCTCTCAGAATGTTGCAGACCACCAGGATATTCTACATAAAACTTATGATCTAAAAATTTTAAAGCAAAAAAAAAAATGATTATGTCCTAAAATACTATTAAAAACTGAATTATGCATAATTCATTAACTTGTATGGAGAAATAAAGAACATTTAGACTGAGAATTACTTTAGTGTGCAGACACACACACATACACATACACACATCCTTACATACAAAAAACAAATTAACCTGAGCTCTTAGGTAGCCTTTTACCTATTTCTACCCAAATCACTCTATCTTAAAAAATTGGTCCTTTGCTTCAATTCATAAGTTCCCAACTTCTTGGAAATTCCAAAGTTTAATCATATGTTGCTGACACATGATAAACCCAACTCCTTTTCACTCTTGCTACACAGATATCCCTCTTTGTTTTGAAAAGAACCAAACTTTTCTCCCTCCAGAAGAGGGAGGGGCTGAGCTATTTCCTTTGTGTACATGACAGAAAGCATCTCCCCCTGGAGAAGATGTGGACTGGGAATGTCTGACCTAGCAGCTTGCAGTTGAACATGCATAACAGAAGTAGCTTGGATAGCTGATAGATAGACAGACAGACAGATGAGGGGGGTAATGTAGCAAAAGGAAGACGGGGTCTTAAATATTGTCAAACTTTTACTTTATTTATTTATTTATTGAATGTATATGACCACCTGTCTCATAGAATGATCCTTCCACAAGGCTAAAGGGGTAGGGACCCCTTGAATCTCAGGTGGGAGGCTATTCCAAAGGGCTGGGGTGATTAGAGAGAAGGCATACGTCCATGGTCGTACCAAATGACAGCATTTAAGTGAGGGGGCCTGGAGCATGCCCACCCTATCTGACCTAGAGGTGGTCCCACAAATAACCTGGCCCTGTGTCATATAGAGCTTTAAAGGTGATACTCAACACCTTGATTATAGCATAAGATTTTGAGGATTGGAGTCCACTCCTTCATACGCATGATCTGGGATCCTCAATTGAGAGTAAGTGAGAATAAGTAGACTCTAGCCTAGGTCACAAAAACATATACAATAGCATGCTCATGTTAATATGTAAGCTGCCACAAACCTACATTGTTTCAGTTGATACAAATCATTTTCCAAATGAATGCCTTCTTAAGCATTGACCAAAATTACTGGCCTGGAATTATGCTACTGTCTCTGCCACTATGTTAATTTTGACTAAAATGATTCTTAGTTTTTGTTTACCTCTTAACAGAAAAGCTACCTGTGTTCAAATGAAGCAAACATTCATGTGGAGCATAAACATACTCCAATTTATGAAATAAAAATTGCTCAGTAATTGGTGTGCCTCCTGCTTGTTTTCTTGGATAACCATGGTATTCTAAGGAGTCTTCTCTAACACCAAAGCTCAAAAATATCAACATTCTTTTGATCCTGCTTCTTCAGAGTAAAACTTTCACTTGATTTCCATCTAATATTATAGCACTGCATGGTAGTAGGAAATTAGAAGTTTGGGCTGTCTATAAACTTTTTTGTAAATCTGTGCCTCCATTCTTATGCGATATTAGTATCCAGTAGGGAAAGATGAAAGTGACATGTTTTAACTCAAGGCTTTTTTATCCTTCAGAGGATGAATTGTCCCATTTCTTACAGAAGGAAGGTTGTTAATTCAGGTGTCGACATTATAAATGTGCCTTTGGCTGAAACATTCAGTGTGTCATTCATGTCAGCCTCACTCCATCTTCTTTTATTGTAGCATAAACTATCACAGTCTGCAGTTGCTACAACATTCATAAAAAAATAATTATCCAACGCATAATTAAATTAATTGACCAGGAAAGTGATTTTGGAAGATAATTAAAATTAAAGCATGTTTTGATACATTTATATTGTAAAGCATGTTGGGATACAATGCTGATCCACACAGCACAGCCAGCCATTCAAATAGCCAGCCAGCTAAAGAACCAAACTGAACCAGGGAAATATTTGTCATGAACTTATTATTTGTGACTGTTTGATTAATTGGATTGTGAGCTCTGAGTTCCCCTTTCTGTTTTGCTCAATAAATGTACAATGCCGACTTGAGCTCCTGAACAAAAATGTGGAGTACTAATACAAAAATATCAATAAGTAGAATTGTTGCGGGGGGGGAGGTTTTTTTTTGCAAGGAGACAAATTAAAAGAAACTATGTAAATGTCATTAATATGTTTCTTTCACTTTGGTGGCAGAAATGGACAATATTAATTTGGCTTCTAGCTTGGCAAAACTAATATTGGCCATTTCAGCCACCAAAGTGAAAGAAGTCTCTCTTCTTGAATATTAGCTGACATGATTTACTTTATAACATGGAGAATGAAAAAAAAATTCCGAATGAAGCTACACACTTGATATAAACCAGGAGTGAGTTCTAGCCCTGCCTTAGGCATGAATCCAGCTGGGTGACCTTAGGCCAGTCACTCCCTCTCAAACCTGGGAAGAGACAATGGCAAACTACTTCCAAAAACTTGCCAAGAAAACCTCAGGGACTAGTCCAAGCAGTCACAGGAGTCAACATTGACTTGAAGGTACACACACACACACACACACACACACACACACACACACACACACCCCTGGCTTGGCAACTACCCAGAGAATTATAGGAGAGAAGCATCATTTTTTTCTACCCACCCATATTGAATCCAGTTAGGGGGGGAAATCTGAAATGGATTGGAGGGAAGACAGAAGATTTATTTTTCTCTAACATTTTTTTAATGTGAACCATACCCATCAGATAGTTTCAGTCCAACCATACTAAAATCCCATTGATTTTACTATAACATTGTTCCTATTCCTGGGCCAGTCTATTGAGACAATATATGATGAAAAAGCATGATTAATTCTGACATCAATATATGGTGACATATTAAAGCCTTTAGCAACAAACTAAGGCAGCAAGTTTATAGATCCCAGCTTTCCAACCAAAGATCAATGACTTAATGAAATATTGGTTTCATATACTGTGCCAATTCTTCTGATTTTAGTGTTGCAAATAGTTTGTGATTTTTCCAAATTATAGATTATTTAGTACACATGCTTAAAAATGTAGTTCATGATAGCACAGGGATTGCAAAAGGTTAATGCTGGCAGAGAGTTCAGCATAGTTTATGCTCTGAATACTGTGTCTCTCAAAAGAGCTCTGTTTTACACAGGTGATCAGCCAGTTGCCTAGCACCACTGAATTATCTAGCAGCAACATGTTCTGGTAACATCAATACCATGAAACTGGTACCTGTTCTGTTTAGAGAGTGAACTAAACAACTAATGATTAAAAAGAGAAAGGGGAAAAGTTGATTTCTTTGGAAGACATAAATATCAGCTGGCTAGTAATCATTAGAACTGAATGGCAAATAAACAAACAGAAAGTGTGGATGTTAACTACAGCAAGTCTTTTCTACCCCAAGGGCTCAATTCCTTTCAGTGGAACTCAGAAACCAATTGCAACAATATACTCATAGCAGAGCTCTACCCCAGCCATATTCCTGATGTCAGGTTTTGTGAAAGGACTGGACCAAGAACTGTTGAATCAAGCAAAAGAAGTGATGAGGGTTAAGAATGAATCTTAATGGAATTTGCAGAAGGAAATAATGGCGAATGGGAAGCCACTTTCTCCAAAAGTTATCTATATCCCTGAAACAAACTGATGTGTCAGAAGGAAAAAACAGCTATAGAACTGAATTTCCAGCAATACAGAAATGTGAATCTTTAATGAAGTTATAATTGACTATAGAGATTTTAGAATTAAAGGGGCCCAGGATGCTAAGAAGAACATTCTGCTCCAGTATCTTTTTCCAACAAAGGCAAGTTAGGAGCCTCTTGAAAATCAATAAAGCAATATGCTATCAATATGAGGGCAGCAACACTTCTCCATGAAATGTTATCGAAGCAGATATTCAGTGATACATACAGACTCTGAACATGGAGATATAATAAAGCCATCACAACTAATTGCAATTATTACCATAGCACCATACCCCTCCTCTTCTTTTATAAAGTAAAGAGCAGGGTAACTTTTCATTTAATTGGTTTTGCATTTTTGTGGCAGTCTCCACAAATTTAGCTATTACAGGATTGAAATCTGAAATAGAAGGAATTAGTGACTGATCATTCATTCGTTCACTCATATAACTTGTTGCCAACTGCAATCAAGTGATTCTTGGTGACTTAGAATATCATCCAATACATTAAAATATTCATGGTATAATTGTAGTAAAATAAAAGTAAAAATATGCATATAACAAAATACCCTAAAAACAACCACAAACATAAAAAGTAGATGAGAATAATCAGGATTCAAACACTCTTCTAAATAACTCTGTTTTGGCCAGTTTTTAAAATGTTCATAAAGTGGGACTGATTGTAGGGTATTCCACAAAGCAGGCACAGCAACAGAAAGCGAGGAGCCATTAAGAGGTTCTCCTTAGACATCCATTTAGGTAAATATGGCTTTGAAGATACCTTGTAGGAATCAAAGGTCAAAAACAACACTTGAATTGAACTTGGAAGCCAACAGGAGTCCAGTGCAAATCCCAAAGCATAGGTGTAACATGCTCATGCCAGTGTGAACCAGCTAAGAGCCAGGCTGCTGCATTCTGGACTAGCTGAAGCTTCCAGATGGTTTCCAAAGGCAACCCCATGTAGAATGTATTGCAGTAGTCATGAATGATGAAAATGAGTCAGTGTTGGGAGTTCCTCATATTCCAGTTAAGGCTGCAACTAATGCAACAGCTGAAGCTGGCAAAGACAATTCTAGTCACATCTTCTAGTCACATCATTTAACAGTAGCCATGAGTTGAGGAGGACCCCCAAGTTGTAAACTTTGTCCTTCAGGGTATTGCCACCACAACACAAGACAACCTTTGGAGACATCAGAAGCCCATGGTGGACAAACAGCAATTCTATCTTGCTTGGGTTCAGCTTCAACCCATCCAGACCTCACAGCTGCCAGACACTAAGTCTAGACATTGACAGCATCTTTTGCACAGCTTGGGGTATGATAAACAGCTGGGGTATCATCAGTGTATTGATAATACCACACTCCAAACCAAGGGTTTGACCTCCCCAGCAGCTTCATGTAGATAATAAAAAGCAGGGAGGGTGGGAGGAGATCAACCCTGTGACATTCCATAAAGGAGAGGCTACCTGGTGCTTTCTCTCAAAACTAGCAACTGGAACTGCTCACGGATGAAGAAGCAGAACCACTATTAAACAGTGCTTCCAATCCCTAACCCCTGCAGACAGTCCAGAAGGACATCATGGTCAATGGTATTGAAAGCTGCAATTGGCTCAAAAGAACCAGAGGGATGCGCTTCCTCCATCCAGGTCACAACAAATGTCATCCAGTGCTGTCTCAGTCCCATGCCTGGGTCTGAACTTTGAATGAAAATATTTAATTAAAGCATCTCTAGTGTTGCATCCTCACTGATCTGACTAAATGATCTGACTAAAAATATCAGTACATGACATAGTTTGAGAAAGCTCAGGGTCATGATCATTTCTGAATATTTTAAATAATACAAGTTGCGTTTGTAAATACAGGCTGAATCGAAACAACTGGAATCAGGATTCCAGCAGAATGATGTAGGGCATTTTGGAGGCATTTTTGAATAATGTTTGGATGAACTTCTCTAACATCACCGATTTCTTAACTAAAATATTGGGAGGTAGAGAGAATGCTGCACTTTTAGCATAGGGATAATGGCTTCAAGAAATAAAAATACAAAAGCCTAAGAGTACATTTTTATATCACAGAAACCCATTATAACAAGAGTAATATCAAACCCTTTGTTATATCAACACTTTTACAAACTCCATATTTAGAAGAGTAGTGAGGATTGCAGAATACCAACTCAATAATTTAGAATATGAAACAAAAATCAAGTAACATACAGTACATCTGCCTTGCAGTGTATAGTTAAGCCAATAAAATGTATATTCCACTTTCAGCAACTCTAAACTATTTGGATTAATCAATTATCCTCCATAAATAGCACAATATCACAAGTACCACAAGGCATACTGTAGCACTATAGCACAGTTAAAATAAATACACTGAAATTCTTAATTGTTCCTTATTTATTTGATCTATATTTAACTTCTCTTTCAAGTACTCAAGTCATTAATAAAAATTAAAAAATAAAATCAGAATATAAAATAATTAAAATTCACAATAAAAAGCCCTCATCCACAAGCCAGCAACACCGCCCTCTGAGAGCAGGGATATTTTCAAAAGGGCCTTTCCTGAAGACTTGTACATTAGTCACATAAAAGAATGTTAATGTCTTCCCCCAATATCTACCAGCCATGAATGTCAGCTAAATAAATACTTACGCATAGAGTTTTATACCAGTGGAAGGTTTTCTTGGACCTGACACCTTGCATAATCATTATTCTAGATACTTTGGAAGTCTACGTAATTATACTTATGCATAGATTTTCCATCATCCCCAATATCAATTGGAGAGCTTGGTGTTTGGTGTCGTGGTTAAGGCATCAGGCTAGAAACTGGGAGACACTGAGTTCTAGTCCCATCTCAGGCACAAAGCCAGCTGGGTGACCTTGGGTCAGTCACTATGTCTCAGCCCTAGGAAGTAGGCAATGGTAAACCACTTCCAAAATAATGCCAAGAAAAATGCAGGGACTAGTCCAGGAAATCACCAGGAGTAAAAAAAAATGACTCGAAGGAAAAAAAAAAAACAACCCAAAATATTACTTTTCTTATAGGAGCATCCCTTTATACAAGTGACACATGAAGGGGGCTATTGACAAACTTCTATTGGTTGTGAATTGTAAAGAGATGTCTTTGCCTATTATTTATGCTATGTCTGATAAGGTCAGTAACAACTTCACTGTAAGTGGTAGGGGAGAGGTGTTTTGCCTCCATCTCCATACAAGGATACTAGATTCACTTCTGCCAGAGATAAATATAGCATATGGGCTAGCTTGTTATTTTTTTATAGACACTCATCTTGATTAGCTGTGAGACAGCAAGACAATGGACAGTATTTGTTTTAGTAGTACTGATTGGATCAATTAAAAACCTTCAGGCTCAATCTGTCACAAACACTGCTATTCCCCAAGAGTGAGATCCAGGTGCTCTAGAATCCTACATTAGTTTAAAAAGTGGGGATTCAAAAGCTGAGCAGGATGCTTTTGAATATGGTTGTCTAAAATAATATATGATTTGCAATTGGAAATTCTACTGCTAGTTTTCATTATGAATGGAGATAAATTTCCATGCTTATTGATCAGTATGGAGAATTAAGGTTTCAATTGAAGAGAATATTTGTAGCTCAGAGTTGAACTGTGGAGTCCTTGGTGCTCTCTGAGCCTTGTTATTTTCTTGCAGACATTTCATTGCCAGTTTAGGCAACATCTTCAGTGCAAAAAGTTCCTATCAACAGGCACATAGAGGTAAACAACATTTACATACCATTGAAAAGAGACAATAGGAAAGGTAAAAGACCAGAACACCTCCTCACCAGCAATCAACACCCAGATATGCAGAGATTAACACCAGGATTAACACCAGACAAACAATCAAACAGTATACAATACCCTAATCAAGGAACTATTAACTCAGTCAATCAACCAAGCAGCAAACAACAGCCCAATCAAGGAACTCCCAAGGAGAGAACAACACCCCCACCAACACAAGCAGGGCAAGCCACTATATATAAACAGAGAGCAAACCCCACTCCCTTTTCACACTGAAGATGTTGCCTAGTCTGGCAATGAAACATCCTCAAGAAAACAACAAGGCTCAGAGATCACCAAGGACTCCACAATTAAGGTTTCTTCATCCAGTCAAACAATACAGCACTTTCAATTTTTTGTCACTAGAACCTGGGTCCTTACTTTGCATATAATATAATTGCATACTTATTTGTGGCAGATGCTAACTTTGCCTCCATATTGGAGGACATCAAAATCACAATTGGCTGATGTTCTGCTAGACTGGTGCTGCAAGAAATCCACTGGGCTTCATGAGGATTGATTCATTCATTCATTGGAAGCAGCAAGTAGTACTTTTGATCTGTTAATTTGATATAAACATAGAACATATTTAATTTGCTTACTAATATAATAATTTAATTAAGTAACTTTTCAGAGAATGCTTGGCAATAAAACTAGGTGGTTACCGTATTGTTTCTGTAGCAGCATAGCCTATTTTAATTTCCCACATAATAAAAGGAGAAAAGGAATTATTTTGTATTAATGCATCATTTTTGAATGAGTTGTGTTATATCATTAATTAATTAACCCATTTGTCAAGTAAGTTTCCAAACTTTGCATTCTGGAGAGGGTTTCTAAAACTGCAGTCAAGGTTTATGTGCTTGGGAGGAAATATATTGGCCACAATGAGTTTATAGGGAACAAACTAAGAAAAGTTAGGCCCATATAGAAGGTTCCTCCAGCTTAATGTCCTTCAATTGCATTTGGAATTTCTAGCAGCCTGGACATTAATTTTGAGAGGTATAATCTTATTATACTTGAAAAATACCACATTGAGAAAGGAGATCCAAAGTTAGTACAAACAAAAAAAAAGAAAAACAATATTGATTCAAGGAATATTTTGAATATGGAAAGGAAAATATGCAATTAACTAACATTTAATGAGAACCAATTTCCTAATAAATTAAATATTGAGATTTACCCCATGTTAATTGTTAACACCTGACAGCTTATTTATTAATGATGCACGCGTGCCCTAATTTATATTTTAACATATGCATAAAAAGACACATTTTGATTGTTTTCATGAAGCTGAGTTTTTTAATGTAAAAAGGTATAAGAAAAGAACTAGTGGGGAAATATTAGTCTTTTTCAGGGATGGGCAAAGTGTAAGCCTCTGTTAGATGTTGAACTCTAATTTCCAAGAACCTTACTGGTGAGGAATGATGGGAATTGTAGTTATTGATATTGAAGCCCCTCAACATTTCGAGGATCCCATACTTCTGGTCACTTGCAACCAAGCCAACTAAATCTTTTATGGCAATTTAGGACATTTCCATAGCAAGATTCTGCACCAGTTTGACAACTGTTCTGAACTTCTATGTTTGAGAGCTGAGCTGATTTATTTATTCAGCTATTCTTTTTTCCCCTTTTGTGTGAAGTTGAGCTGAGGGGACTTTACTTGCTATGGAATTAGCAGCACCTCAAAGCAGGACAATGACTTTTTCTCCTTGTTCTCAGCATTTCAAGTCACGGATTACCAAATGTTCAGGACATGAAATGGCAGTGGTATGGAAGTGCCCTTAAAAATTAACACAATTACAATAATACAAATATTTGTCTGCTAAAGACCACCGTATCAGTAGCAAGAAATGGGGTATAACACTATATTCTGCCAAAAAGAAATACTTTCATTTTTTGTATTATTAATTTTAATAAAATTTATTAGTTGCAAAAAGTGCTACCAGGCTCCTGATTTTTTTTTCCTACTCAGCAAGAGGTTTTTCTCAGCATTTTCTGCACCCTGGGAAGAAGAGAGTCCACGGAAGAATTCTGCTTATGCTTTTCATCTTGATCGTTGGTTTACCAGTTTCTGAATTAAGTTTGCATTTTTCCTCTCTTTCACAGCATTTTCCTATACTGTATGTTGGAATTTTTTACTCTATCCTTGAAGGATGAAATACATATAATTCCAATAAAATGTTAGGCAGGCATCCCATCCCCACTGGCCAGTAGGAAAAAAAAAGAACACTAGTGTCACCTCTTTTTGTGTATAAATGTGTCATTTTTGAGGAAAACCTTAAAGGAATGGAAACAGTTTTGATTCTATGTATGCCTTTTAGAACTGAACAAGAATTTCATAAAAAGGAGAGTTCTTTGATCTTTACAACCAAGGGAAATTATTTAGGACATTACTCTTATATCTCTGGGCTGGTAAAAGTTCCTCTGGGAGAGTTTTTGATTTATTTGATACAAGAGGAAGTCAGATTGTCTTGGAATTGCCTTCTCTCATGCCTGTTCTTACTCTCCTGAGACTGGAGTCACCATCAGATCACTCTCAAAGTGATTTTGAAATTGGCTCTTCCAAACTTCTCACAGCGAGTGCCTTTTTGTGTTACTCTTCAAAGCTTTTCAAGAGAGAAACCATGATATTGATCAGATGCTCTCATAAATCATTCCAATATCAAAAGAAGCAATTGGAAGTGGGAAAATGTCCAGCACAGGATAGAGTTCGGTGTCCTTTGTGGTAAAGACACCAGCATGTGTCAGCAAACCACAAATAAGGTGGGAGAGAAAAGACCAAAAGGGTCATATGAAGTCTTATCAAAGAGCAACTCTCACATTTTGGAGGAGAATCAGTGAAAGTCTTTCAAATCTAGGATTACCACATATGGACTCCAAATATCCAAACAGGTACTATATAGGAGACAGAGAGAGTCAGAAAACTATTCTGTTCTGGGAGTTTTACAGCTGTATTTGAATCAGAGGCCAATGATCAATAAAGAGTTTAAGAATCAGATTTGGTTTCTGGAGAGGCCTGAGAGCCATCTCCTGCCTCCCTCTCTTTAGTCCCTTGTTTGTCCCATTGTTTTTTCTCAGCAGTGTTGATTCTATCTAAAGCATTGGTTCATTGACTAGTGGTTCCTACAATCTCAGAATCTTATGGTACATACATAACTAAATTGTCAGGCAAGTGAGGCAATAGTGATTTTGAACTAAAAAAGGCACATATCTCTTTAATAACCCATTCATAGAAAAAGGAGGAGGATTTTGCTGTTTTGGCACCATTACAAGACATGGGACACAATTAAGTGCCACCATATAGTGCAAATATTTTTATTTCAGGGAGCTTCCAAAAACATAAATAGGTGACATTGAGGGCAAGTATTTTGGAGATAGAAGCAAAGTAGCCTTTATTTCAGAGTTCAGGCACAGGTTTTTGTTTTTTGCAATGCTACAGACCACAAGGCTTCCTGATTCATCTGAGCCACTTCATAAAGATTTCTCTTTGCCTTAAACATCACAGTTCTGGTCTGATGTAACCAACTTCTCAGGATTTAGTGTCTGAGCAAACCTTATCACATGTTTCTGCTTTGTGATATACAGGATCTTTGTTTATCAGGAGGTGTAACTATATTGGAGAACTTACAGTATAATAATTAAAGAAATGGAAATGTATTTGCCATTGACACAAACAGTTAATGCTTTTATCATTAAAATATTTTCATATTAGTTTATGGTCTTGCAAGAGCAATCAGCAAGGAAGGACTGAAATCTCTTAAAAGTACCAAAGATATCCATCTTCCTTCCTTCCTTCCTTCCTTCCTTCCTTCCTTCCTTCCTTCCTTCCTTCCTTCCTTCCTTCCTTCCTTCCTTCCTTCCTTCCTTCTTGCAACATTTTGGCATTTTGATCTTTTGTTACTTGGCTTCTATTTTTAGGCCATTTTAATGGTTTCATTTCTTTCTCTTTTTTTCTCATCAATGAAAAAGAATTGTGATGACATTTAATATAGCACATTATCTCAAGCTTGTCATAATTGTGGCACAGATACTATAGATAGGTGTCAAAATGTTAATTTCAGAAATGAGTTATCTGTTAAATATCTCCTCTCCTTTCAGTGTGCTTGTAGGTTGTTATATACAGTATTCCATATTTTTTCCTTTTTTATTTGTGAAAAAAATTGATATTTTCAAGATTTACTTTACTATATTAAATATAAACAAAGGCAGATACCACTTTGCCAAATACATATATTCATTTTTTCCCCACAAATTCACCCACTAATATGGCCAATTAACTCTTGCCTGTCTTGAAACTAAGCTGTAAAGTATAGTATGTTTTATAAGAGACTATAAATTATTATAACTTCAGTAACAAACTCTTTTTTACACCTGAATAAATTAAACCAAATGTCAAAGAGCTGCTTATATAAGGTACAAGAACTCTGAATTTTATTTCTCTCTCTCCTTTTATGAAAGAATAATTAAACAAATAAAATTAAATGACGTTAATTCCTTCACAGGTTATTGGGGCAGGGGGAATCCCACATGTACTTTGCCTAGAAGTGTTAAATGCTATGTCAGGCAATACAATTTACTTTGATACAGAAACAGGGACTTTATTGGTTACACTTGGTGTATTTTGGCCCAAATATAACCTTCCTTCAGCCAGCCATCTACTGATCATAAGGGTTGGCTGGTTGTAAGCATACTGCAACTATTTATCTGCCATTATTTTTTTAAGATGGGGAGAGAGAAACAGGTCTATGTCCCTGTTTCAGATACTCATTGTATACCCACCACCACCATTACTATAGTTCTGGGCCAATATTTAAAAGCAATAAGAGACAGACTATGTGAATGGCTCAGCTTTCTGCCAAAGCTGCCATTGATTGAACATACCACAGCTATAAACTTTGCATGCAACCTATCATACTAAGGCTCTATCACATTGAAAAATGGCTTCCTTTGGCCAGATTATGAGCAATTCTTCTCAATGATGTGTTTCACCTCAAGGGCCTCAGTGCTTCAAAATGCCTTCCTCCTCTTGATGAAGAGTAGAGGCAGAGCCATTTTGTATTGTAAATAGGGGCTTCTTCTTGCACATAAATTGTTGCTATGTGAAGTGGTGTGGCCACTCCTCTCTACAGATTAGAAGGCAGGTGTGTTTTTTTTTTGCCTTTCAAAGGGGCGTTTCATTTGAATTCCTGCTGAAGCAAAGTGTCCCTTTGAATATCTATACTGCCCTATTTTCTGTACCCTGTAAATATCCTGCAAATACACAGTATGCTCTACTGATTTATGGCTGTTGTGGGTCTTCCAGGCTGTGTGGCCGTGTTCTGGAAGTTGTGGATCCTAACGTTTCGCCAGCATCTGTGGCCAGCATCTTCAGAGGGCAGGAGCACGGACAGAAGCGAAATCTCTGTGCCCAGGTAGAGTGGCAATGTTTTGTTTGTGAAGATGCTGGCCACAGATGCTGGCGAAACGTTAGGAACCACAACTTCCAGAACACGGCCACACAGCCCGGAAGACCCACAACAGTCATCGAACTCCAGCCGTGAAAGCCTTCGACAATAAACTCTACTGATTTGTTTTGTTACACCTTATCCAATTTCTTGGAGTCTTTGGCATTCTACTTAATCCTCCACACCAGCAAGCCTGACCAAATGATGATCCCATAGTTTGGGATATTCTGGCTCTTACACTTGTCCAGACAGAAGACAAGTAGGTCCATGTGACCTTCCCCGGGGGCTGCTAAGGGAGGAACAAATGAGTGATGCATTGCATAGCTGATGTGGGTCCTACGTATGTACCATACAACCTGGCCCTCCATTTCCCAATGCACTTGATGCAGATCCCAAGCAATTTCCAATAAATGCTACCACAATCTAAAGGAGTAAATCTCTTCTCATTCCTCCCTGCTGTAAATTGGAGAGGGAAATTATCCTAATCAATCAAGAAGAGCCCAGGAGACTTGCTAGATTAAACAATACAAAGTCTTTCTCTTGGGTATGGGGTGAATTTATATATACCCACTGCCTGCACTGGTGGTGTATTTGAGATTGCTGAAGATGAATTCTCAGGTTCTTAAATTGTGCTTTCAGTTTTGTAACACCAAAGGCCCCAACAAAGACAAGTGAGAATGCTGTTCTCAAATTTTCAGTACATGAGATCCATGGAGGCTTCTAAATAGCTCAAAATGTATGCTTTTTCTAAGATCTAGGGTTACTGGTTACATTTTCTACAAATTCTCTATGGCCCTCTTACTAAAGGAAGGTGAGTGGCCATAATCATTCAAGTTGGTGGCAATAAATAGTGGCAAATCAATCTTATTGTGATCCAGTCCCCAACCATTTTCCCTTGCGGACCATTTACCACTGCCTCTTGCATCTTGGAAAAGGCTAAGAAGAAGGCAGATACCTTGGTGAATGTAATCCTAATAGAAACGTTGAAAGAGCTGAGGACTCCTTCCATTGAGTTTCAAAGGTTTCCAGAGGTCTTCTGAGAATTGAAGCACTGAGGACATTCCTCTCAAAACTGGGCTGCAAATTTTGGTTATAATATAAATATGAATACATGGGAGAAAATGTGGGAAACTGGTATTAAATTAATATTGTGTCATAATTCAAGAGAATGTTTTAATAAAATGATGTACTGTTGGTATATGACACTGGTTAAGCTGTCAAAAATGTACAAAGGAGTATCAAACCATTGTTGGAAGTGTGAAAAGGAAGAGGGGACTTTTTATCATGCATGGTGGACTTGTGAAAAAGCAAAGAAATTTTGGGTGCAAATCCATACAATAATGCAAAAGATATTGTGGATTATTTATTTTATTTATATTTATTTATACATCAAATTTCTATCACCGCCCATCTCCCCCCCCCAAGGAGGGACCCTGGATTAACAATATGATGAAACCAGAATTATTTCTATTGGGTTCCATAGACGTTGAACCAGGAAAGAAATATGGGAAATTAATATTGTATATGGTAACTGCGGCAAGATTATTGTATGCACAAAAATAGAAGAATAATGAAATACCCACAGTAGGAGATTGAATTATAAAATTAACGGAGCATTTGGAAATGGCAAAGCTGACCGGTTTGGTCAGTGAAAAAATGGGAAAGACTTTTTTGAAAGACTGGAAACCTTATATGGACTTTTTGTTGAAAGAAGAAAAGACTGAATTGATTACTTATGGATTTGGGGATTAAAAAGGGTTAAAGAAGGAGGAGAAAGAGTAAAATGACAACTACTTGATAGAAAGTATGCTGCTGCCGCTTTCGTTTTTTGTGCACCGCCGTGGCTGCGGCGCTTTCGGATTTTCACGCACCGCCGTTGGTGTGTCGCCGCGGGAAAACCCAGAAGTGCTGATGGCGCGCCATCAGTGCTTCCGGGTTTTGACGTGACACATCTGGGCCCCGCAGGCGACACACAGTTTGGAAAGCTCTGCTGTATGAATTTCTTTAATGCTTGCTATAACTGGGATTGCCACTCTCCGTAGTCTTTAGACATTGCCTCCTGTGTGACCCTTCTGTTTGTTGCTTCTTAGGAGGCGCCTTCTCATGGCTGTCATAGCTGTTGCAGAAACTAGTACTCTGATTGCTTGTGCCAAGGGGCTGGCTTGCTCTATACTCTGACTTCCTGCAGGGATTATGTCATCACCTGGAGGAGGTACCCCAAGGAGTACCATCCACATTGCTCCTAGCTTGCAGATACTCTTGGCAATATTATGGACACTTACTGGCTTTATTCTTTCTCTTGTAGTCTTTTTGGAGGACTAGGTATGCAAAATGAGTCAATGGAATGTGTTTATGTATTCCCATAGAGTCAGGTATCATCAGTATGTCATTACCCAGTTTTATATCTTGACCCTTGTTCAACCAAATGATGCTGTTGAGGTCTGGTCCCAATGCCTGGAGGCTGGTGGGCTTTGGATGGGGAAGAATAGGCTGAAACTCTACCCTGACTAGACCATGTGACAGTTATACCAGCATCATGGATTTTCTATGTCTGGTTTTGAATGCGGTTGCATTCCACCCAGAAAAAATGGTGTTTGATAGTCTTCCTGGACTTGCAACTCAAAGGAGGTAGCAGCTATGACAGCCACTTTCTGGACTGGGAGTCCCTTCGCGTATTTATTCATGCCTTAGTCACATTATGTGTGGATTATTACAATGGTTCTATATAGGGTTGCCCTTGAAGATCACTGAGAAGCTGCAGCTGTTCCAGAAAGCAGTATTGTGGCAGTAATGGATGTTCACATGTAGCCCACATTGCATCTCTGCTGTGTAACCTGCACTGGTTACCATTACTGAGTGCTCTTCAAGGTGCTGGCTGTTAGCTATAAAGCCCTTCATGGCATACAGCCTAGTTATATAAGGAACCACCTCTCCCACTGCTTCTGCCTGTTTGGTAAAATCCAACAGAATGGGCATGCTCCAGGTAGTGCCATCTGTGGGGACCTAGGAGGCATGCCTTCTCTATTACAGTGCTTGCCCTCTGGAATAGTATCCCTCTCTGTTGGAGTTGCCTCAACCCTACTGTCATTTAAACAAGCTTGAAGGCTTTTTCCTCAGGCTCTGGATTAGATAGAGTGTATGTCTCTGAAATTGTGTTAATGTATTGGAGTATGTTGGTTCCTTGATTATAGCCATCTTTTTATATTTTGTTGCATTTGGGTTTTATATACTGCCCAGAGGCATGAGCTGAGCAGACTTATACATTTGGATGGATGGATGGATGGATGGATGGATGGATGGATGGATGGGTGATAGATAGATAGATAGATAGATAGATAGATAGATAGATAGATAGATAGATAGATAGATAGATAGATAGATCAAGGAGAATATTTGTAGCTCAGGGTTGAACTGTGGAGTCCTTGGTGCTCTCTGAGCTTTGTTGTTTTATTGCAGATGTTTCATTGCCAGGCTAGGCAACATCTTCAGTGCGAAAAGGGAGTGGGACTTGCTCTCTGTTTATATGCCCTGGCTTGTCCTGCCTGTGTTGGTGGGGGTGTTGTACTCTCCTTGGTAGTTCCTTGATTGGGCTGTTGTTTGCTGCTTGGTTGATTGACTGAGTTAATAGTTCCTTGATTAGGGTCTATTGTGTTGTTTGATTGCTCCTCTGGTGCTAATCTTGGTGTTAATCTTTGCCTATCTGGTTGTTGATTGCTGGCAAAGAGGTGTTCTGGTCTTCTGGCTTTTCTATTGTCTCTTATGAATGGTATGTAAATGTTGTTTACCTCTATGTGTCTGTTGATGGCTGCTTTGTCTGAGTGCCAAGCTTCCAGGAATTCCCTTAGCATTTTTGGATTTAGCTTGGTCTAGGATGCTCACAGTTTCCCAGTTGAAATGATGGTTGAGTCTGTCCATGTGTTGTGAGGTTAAGGAATTTTCATCGTGACTTCTGACTGCCAGTTAGTGTTCATGGATGTGCTCTGCTAGTCTCCTGTCTGTCCTACATAACAAGGACTACACAATATGCATAAGACACTGCAATATTGTTTGTTTCTGACTCCTGTATACTCATGCACCTTCTGCAGAAAATAGAAGAGAGAGGGGTTGTATCTCAGCATCTGAGCACCACTTTGCATAAGGCCTCAGATCCCCCCCTCCCCCCCTCTCTCTCTCTCTTGAATCCTCTTAATTTCCTCTGTTTCTGCCAAAATTTGGCAGCAGTTTCCCATCCTTATAGTCTTAAATGTATTTTAAAATAATTCTGACTTACAAACTAAGAAAAAAAATTCCTGGCTCCACCCAAATGCATGGCATGGTCCTGCCCATGTTCCTTATCATCCCACTTATTATAGCCCTTGGACCTATCCCATAATATGACCCTTAGTTGTGTACATTAGCTATTCAAAGATAGATAACACATTTGCTTGCTAACTTACTTACCTACTTATCTGCCAATGCTTATATTCTGCTCCAGTAAAATGATACTGAGTGGCTTATGCACCAGCATAGAGTAACAAGGTTAACCATGAAATAATAAGCAAATGACAAATCAAAACAGATTCTGTTATTATACCCTACAACAACAAAGTAGCATTCCTGGAATCCCTGTGGTGTCTGTTTCTTGAGCTGGCTTACTTCAAACCGCTGACAAAGGGTGATAAATAGCATTCATTTCATTGGCGATCACTCGTAGCCGAGTAAGATTGTCTTCCAAAGGTAAAATTTTAACGGTGGATCCGTAAGTGGCTGTAAAGGCCAATTCTGGATCCGCACAACCTCCCACAGTGGGGGCATAGGTTTCCGGGTGGGAGACGGTCATGATGAGGGTTTGCCTGACGTGCCTTCCTTTTAGCTCTTTTCTCCCTTTCGCCCTGTACTCGTGCTTCTTCAAAGTCCATAGCGCCATTAATAAAGGCTGACCTCCAATTGAAATGCTCATGAGTTAGGGCTTCCCAGTTCTCAATGCTGATATTACATTTTTTAAAATTAGCTTTGAGAGTATCTTTGAATCTCTTTTGCTGTCCACCAATATTCCGTTTTCCATTCTTAAGTTGGGAGTAAAGTAGCTGCTTTGGAAGACGATGGTCAGGCATTCGAACAACATGACCGGTCCAGCGAAGTTGATGTTGGATGATCATTGTTTCAATGCTGGTGGTTTTTGCTTCTTCTAATACGCTAACATTAGTCCGCCTATCTTCCCAAGTAATTTGCAGAATTTTTCGGAGGCAGCGTTGATGGAATCTTTCAAGAAGTTGGAGGTGGCGTTTGTAGAGGGTTCATGTTTCACAGGCGTACAGAAGGGTTGGTAGTACAATGGCTTTGTAAACAAGCATTTTGGTCTCCCTGCGAATGTCCCGATCCTCAAACACTCTACGCTTCATTCGGGAGAAAGCTACACTTGCAGAGCTCAGGCGATGCACCAGGAAGCCAACTGGCAAACAACGCAGCTATCAAAGTAAAGGTGTCATATGGGCAAATTGGGTTGCACCTTACCTACTTGACTCACTGTATTTTGGACCAGCTGTAGCTTCTAAGTGGCCTTCAAGGGTAGTCCCGTGTATAGTTAGTTTAAATAAGAGATAACCAAGACATGAGTGACTGTCAACAAGGCCTCCAGATCCAGAAATGACTGTCACTAGAACACAAACTGAAGCTATACAGTGCTACCTGGCCATGGTTTCCAGCTGTTCTTTGAGCAGGATCCATGCATCCAAGAAGACAACTAGATTATGAACCAACACTGCACGGGGGAAGGCAATCCCATCCAGGGCCCAGGATGGAACCTTAACTGGTATTAGTTGGTTTCCATACCACAGCAACTCTTTCTTGCTAGGATTAGGTCTAAAACTATTCTTCTCCATCCAGCCCCTAAAAGGCTGCTCCAGACTTCAGAAGAGAACTTCAACCACATCTCCTGTTCAGACTGCAATTGAAATATTCATGTTAGTGAAATATCTAAATCAAATCTGCAGACAGGAACATCTTGGCTACGACAGCCAGAATTAAGCTTTTGTTCTTTCCTATTTTGATTTTCTCTCTTAACCCATTTCTTCTGTAATGCAGCTGTAGTACATTTCCATTATTTACACGCCTAGGACTAGCAGACTTGGGACTGTAAAAAATTTGGATGTTGTTATGATAGGAAAAAGAGTGTTCCGTATCCTTCTGCTGTCATTTTGTGGTTGCTTAGAGTACTGCAGCCCAGATCTGGATAGCCCCATAGATTCCATTGAATAGGCTTGAGTTCTGGTGACTATGTGAACAAATACTTGCCATGCTGGAATAAGCACTCAGTCTTTATTAAATCCAAGATTGATTCTTGAAGTCAGTGGTACTCTTGGTAATTGTCTGCAGGGCTATAATTTGAAAGTGTCTATCTTCTTTTTCTTGTTCTTTCTCAGTGTCCAGTTTTAACAGCTGTACATTACCACTGGACCAACCATTGTTTTAACGCTTCTGATCTTAGCTGTCATGATCTTATCGAAG
This sequence comes from Charina bottae, assembly GCA_023362775.1. Taxonomy (NCBI): domain Eukaryota; kingdom Metazoa; phylum Chordata; class Lepidosauria; order Squamata; family Charinaidae; genus Charina; species Charina bottae. Next base: position 81,735,644 of record JALMGJ010000003.1, on the reverse strand, counting down.
AGAATATTTGTAGCTCAGGGTTGAACTGTGGAGTCCTTGGTGCTCTCTGAGACTTGTTGTTTCCTTGCAGACGTTTCATTGCCAGGCTAGGCAACATCTTCAGTGCGAAAAGGGAGTGGAACTTGCTCTCTGTTTATATACCCTGGCTTGTCCTGCCTGTGTTGGTGGGGGTGTTGTACTCTCCTTGGTAGTATTTTGATTGGGTTGTTGTTTGCTGCTTGTTGTTTGTCATGATCTTGTCTAAGTTTGCCACTCCCTTCCCCCATAGGATTAATCTTTTTACTTCTCAAGCATGCAGACTATCTTTCTGCTTGAGCCCAGGAAAACAAAATAACCGACCACCTTCACTTCTACACCAAGTTGCCTCATTCCCCTTGATAGCTGAAGAGATGCCTGATGGGCAGAGATCTGCAGGGAGAATAGCCTCATGCCAGCAGATGGGGCGTGGGACATCCCTGCTATGCTGGTTCTAAATGCTCTTCCTTTCTCTCATACCCTTTGTTCTTGGCACACCTCAGGTGGGCTTTCATATGTTTCTGGCTACTCTCTGCCTCTTTCCAAAATTAATTATTTCACCCCTCAATTCTATTCACTTTCATACTATCTGTTTTTAGGAGTTAGCTAAATATTAACTCCGGATGTCAGAATGTCTAGAACAGGGCTTTCCAAAGTTTTCCCGCGGTGACACACCAACCGCCCTTGGTGTGTCGCCGTGGGAAAACCCGGAAGTGCCGCCGCCTTGGCAGCGCGCAAAAACCCGGAAGCGCTGCTGCCGCTTTCGGTCTTTGCACACCGCCGTGGCTGCGGCGCCTTCGGATTTTCATGTGTCGCCGCGGAAAAACCCGGCGCGGGCGGGGGCATGCATGGTGGCGGGAGCGGCGGCAGCCTCCGCTAAAACGCGGAAGCACCGATGGCGTGCCGGTGCCACCGCCGCCGTGCACACCCCCGCTGCCACTTCCAGGTTGTGTGGCGACACAGCCGACTGTGTGTGGCGACACACTTTTGTGTCGCGACACACAGTTTGGAAAGCTCTGGTCTAGAAGCAAAGACAATCTATCTAATTCAACTATTTCTCTCCTCTTCCTCCTCCAAGTTGGTGCAGCAACTTATGTAACTCTTTAATCACTTAGAAAGCAAACAAGCAAACAAACAAGAATAGGAAATCCATTGCAGACATTAAGATGGCATATTGGTTTAAAAGCTTCTTACCTCTGTGAAATGGAATATTAATGCCCTCCCTCAGTAGAGAGCTCCAATAGACAAAATGATAAATACCTAATATTGTTTTAATATAAGGGGAGGGAGCAACTGTATTTAGTGATTTTTATAATGTGCCAATGGAATAATTAATAGAAATAATGTGATTTTGGTTTAAGGGATTGATAATGGAAAATTGTTGTATATCCTTGCTGTTAAAAGTCAGAAGTCATCTCTTTTTGTAATTTTGAAAAACTTTCTCTTGTGTTTCTACACTTTTTTAGTTTTTTTTTCTTTGTAGTTTTTTGGTTTTCTGTAGCTTTTATCTTTGCTTGAAACGTAATAAAATTAATAAATAAAATTCTTATTTAAAAAAAAGAAAATAGGGAAGGCCCTTTTAGTCCTTATAATCTTTCAAAACCTTACCTCCATAATAAGCTTCATAGCATGCAGGTGGATTTTTTTAATAAAAATAAACAGGAACACAATTTGGCTTCAGTATTATGTTCTGTTGAATTTCCAGCTAAATAAACAGTGCACTGAACTGAGCAATACAACATCTGACCAGGTTCTTGAAAACAGTGAAGAAAAGGTTCAACCAATTACTGTTTTTGAAAACAATAGAATTTCAATCCACAGCATGCCGGTCCTTGACCAAAACAGCAGAATTCCTGAAGAATTAGCTGACTCAGGGAACTTGCACATATTCCTATGTCTTTATAAAGCTCCTTTGGAATTCCTAGCTCAAAATCCACCTCAGTGGAGATTGTTCAATGTAGGGGGAATGGAATGATGCTCAAGCATTGGAGTAAAAATAGAAAATGAGAGGGAAAAGTAAACTGAAAGACAGTTTTTCCCTCGTCACAGCATTTTGTTCCAATTCAGGAACATGAGAAGCCATCCTATACCAAGCTAGATTAATAGTTTCTCTATGTCAGTGTAGAAAGTCGAATTTCAGTTAAATAAATCTTTTCCAATCTTGTTTGGAGATATCAGGGACCAGTGGGCCATGCCACCTTATCTATAAACTAGGGCCTTTTTTTTTTCTGGACTAACCAGACTCTGTAATGTTTAAATGGCTTGTTGTTGTTGTTCAGTCGTTCAGTCGTGTCCGACTCTTCGTGACCTCATGGACCATAGCACGCCAGGCCTTCCTGTCCTCCACTGTCTCTCGGAGTTTACTCAAATTCATGTTCGTTACATCGGTGATGCTATCTAACCATCTCATCCTCTGCCGTCCCCTTCTCCTTTTGCCCTCAGTCTTTCCCAGCATCAGGGTCTTTTCCAGTGAGTCCTCTCTTCTCATTAGGTGGCCAAAGTATTTGAGCTTCAGCTTCAGCATCTGTCCTTCCAATGAGCAGTCAGGGTTGATTTCCTTTAGGATTGACTGGTTTGACCTCCTTGCAGTCCAAGGGACTCTCAAGAGTCTTCTCCAGCACCACAGCTCGAAAGCATCAATTCTTCGGCGCTCAGCCTTCCTTATGGTCCAACTCTCACAGCCATACATTGCTACTGGAAAAACCATAGCTTTAACTATACGGACCTTTGTCGGCAAGGTGATGTCTCTGCTTTTTAATATGCTGTCTAGGTTTGCCATAGCTTTCCTCCCAAGGAGCAAGCGTCTTTTAATTTCATGGCTGCAGTCACCGTCTGCGGTGATCTTGGAGCCCAAGAAAATAAAATCTGTCACTGCTTCCATTTCTTCCCCTTCTATTTGCCAGGAAGTGATGGGACCAGATGCCATGATCTGGGTTTTTTTAATGTTGAGTTTCAAGCCAGCTTTTGCACTCTCCTCTTTCACCCTCATCAAGAGGCTCTTTAGTTCCTCTTCACTTTCTGCCATTAGGGTGGTATCGTCTGCATATCTCAGGTTGTTGATATTTTTCCCGGCAATCTTAACTCCGGCTTGTGATTCATCCAGCCCGGCAGTTCTCATGATGTACTCTGCATATAAGTTAAATAAGCAGGGTGATAATATACAGCCTTGTCGTACTCCTTTCCCAATTTTGAACCAGTCGGTTGTTCCATGTCCGGTTCTAACTGTTGCTTCTTGACCCGCATACAGGTTTCTCAGGAGACAGGTTAGGTGGTCTGGTACTCCCATCTCTTTAAGACTTTGCCACAGTTTGTTGTGATCCACACAATCAAAGGCTTTAGCGTAGTCAATGAAGCAGAAGTAGATGTTTTTCTGGAACTCTCTTGCTTTTTCCATGATCCAGCGAATGTTGGCAATCTGATCTCTAGTTCCTCTGCCTCTTCGAAACCCAGCTTGCACTTCTGGTAGTTCTCGGTTCACATGCTGCTGAAGCCTAGCTTGTAGGATTTTGAGCATAACCTTGCTGGCATGTGAAATGAGCGCAATTGTACGGTAGTTTGAACATTCTTTGGCATTGCCTTTCTTTGGAATTGGAACGTAAACTGACCTTTTCCAATCCTGTGGCCACTGTTGAGTTTTCCAAATTTGTTGGCATATTGAGTGCAGCACTTTAACAGCATCATCTTTTAGGATTTTAAATAGCTCAGCTGGGATACTGTCTTCTCCGCTAGCTTTGTTGTTAGTAATGCTTCCTAAGGCCCACTTGACTTCACTCTCTAGGATGTCCGGCTCAAGGTCAGTGACCACACCATCGTATTTATCAGGGATATTAAGATCTTTCTTGTATAGTTCTTCTGTGTATTCTTGCCACCTCTTCTTAATCTCTTCTGCTTCTGTTAGGTCCCTGCCTTTTTTGTCCTTTATGATGCCCATCTTTGCACAAAACGTTCCCTTGATATCTCCGATTTTTTTGAAGAGATCTCTAGTCTTCCCCATTCTATTGTTTTCCTCGATTTCTTTGCATTGTTCATTTAAGAAGGCCTTCTTATCTCTCCTTGCTATTCTCTGGAATTCTGCATTCAGTTGTTTATATCTTTCCCTTTCTCCCTTGCCTTTTGCTTCCCTTCTTTCCTCAGCTATTTGTAAAGCCTCATCAGTCAGCCACTTTGCTTTCTTGCATTTCTTTTTCTTTGGGATGGTTTTAGTTGCTGCCTCCTGTACAATGTTACGAACCTCCATCCATAGTTCTTCAGGCACTCTGTCTACCAGATCTAATCCTTTAAATCTATTCCTCACCTCCACTGTATATTCATAAGGGATATGATTTAGGTCATACCTGATTGGTCTAGTGGTTTTCTCTACGTTCTTCAATTTAAGCCTAAATTTTGCAATAAGAAGCTCATGATCTGAGCCACAGTCAGCTCCAGGTCTTGTTTTTGCTGATTGTATAGAGCTTCTCCATCTTTGGCTGCAAAGTATATAATCAATCTGATTTCGGTATTGACCATCTGGTGATGTCCACGTGTAGAGTCGTCTCTTGTGTTGTTGGAAAAGAGTGTTTGCTATGACCAGCGTGTTCTCTTGACAAAACTCTATTAGCCTTTGCCCTGCTTCATTTTGTACTCCGAGGCCGAACTTGCCTGTTATTCCAGTTATTTTTTGACTTCCTACCTTAGCATTCCAGTCCCCTATGATGAAAAGGACATCTTTTTTTGGTGTTAGTTCTAGAAGGTGTTGTAGGTCTTCATAGAACCGGTCAACTTCAGCTTCTTTGGCATCAGTGGTTGGGGCATAGACTTGGATCACTGTGATGTTGAATGGTTTGCCTTGGATTCGAACTGAAAGCATTCTGTCGTTTTTGAGGTTGTACCCCAGTACTGCCTTTCCCACTCTTTTATTGACTATGAGAGCTACTCCATTTCTTCTAAGGGATTCTTGCCCACAGTAGTATATATAATGGTCTCCTGAATTAAATTCGCCCATTCCTGTCCATTTTAGTTCGCTGATTCCCAATATGTCGATGTTCAATCTTGTCATCTCATGTTTGACCACATCCAGCTTACCTTGATTCATAGTTCTTACATTCCAGGTTCCTATGCAATATTGTTCTTTACAGCATCGGACTTTCCTTCCACTTCCAGACACATCCACAACTGAGCGTCCTTTCGGCTTTGGCCCAGCCGTTTCACACTTTCTGGAGCTACTCGGAATTGCCCTCCGCTCTTCCCCAGTAGCATTTTGGACACCTTCCGACCTGAGGGGCTCATCTTCCGGCGTCATATCTTTTAGCCTTTTGATACTGTCCATGGGTTTTCTTGGCAAGGATACTGGAGTGGTTTGCCATTCCCTCCTCCAGTGGACCACGTTTTGTCAGAACTCTCCGTCATGACCTGTTCTTCTTGACCTGACTTCATTGAGTTACGCAAGCCCCTTCGCCACGACAAGGCAGTGATCCATGAAGGGGTATTAAATGGCTAACAAGGATTAAAAACTTCAATACAAAGAAAATGATAAAATAATAACACTTCCCTGGGGGGCAGATGCACAACCCATGTGCAAGTGCCTGCGGGAAAGGCCAAGTCTTCTTAAAGGCTGGCAGGCTCCTTTTAAAGTGTTGGGTTAACTTCCCCCTACATTTCTTACGGTGCCTCTGATGAACCTTTTTTAATGCATTACATAAAAACATTTGAAAACTCTTAACCTAGTTTTTTAATTTTTATTTTAAAGAAGTCCCATAATGGCACAGTAACACAATTCAGGCCTGCTTCATGGCAATAAGGGTGGCAAGCATGCTTAGTGCTCCTCCCTTATTGCATCAGCCAGCTATTTAGGGTGATCAGTTCCCTTCTGGATAAGAGACAACATGAAGATCCTCCATCTGGCCACTCTGACCAATTTGTACAGCCATTCACCGATAAGGTCACTCAGATTCACCAATGGTATGACTCTATAAGCGCAGAGTCCTTTGTCACTGGGTCACCATCTTATGATGTTACCTGGGATGCCTTTAGGTCTATGGCATCCAAGGAAGTGGATAGCATGATATCTTATTTGTCTTCTGCCTCTGGCTTCTTGGATCAGTGTCCATCCTTGGTGTTGCAAGGAACAGGTAGAGAGGTAATCCCTTGGATTTGGGAGATGGTCAATGCTGATGAAGTGGATTATCTGGACCCTTTTCAATCTGGTTTCAGGCCTGGACATGGAACAGAGGTGGCATTGGTTACTCTCCTTGATGACCTATGTGGGGATTATGACCTATATGGGGACCCCTCTCATCCTTTTGGATCTCTTGGCGGCTTTCCATTCCATTGACCATGTTATCTGAAATGGAATGTGAGAATGAACTTGGAAGGCAGGGGGAAGAGATGCTGCCTAGGGAATGATCAGATAAAAGGGGGAGGAGCCCACAACTGAGTAATGGACAGAGAAAGTAATTTAGAAAGAATCTGCCCTAATTTGGCAGGTGATAAAAAGGGAAGGTGGGAGATTTGTACTTTCAAACTTGCAAGATTCTCTTAATGTAGCCTAACAATAAAGTAGAAGTAGCTTGTCTGGTTGTATTTCCTCTCTGGTTTACCTGGGAGGGCTGACATGATGGGATATACGCTGGCTTAAAGGGGAAAAAACTCGAGGCTTGAGAATAAACAGACAAGAATGCAGCTTGTAGGGCTAACAGTGTTTACTGGTAGCATAAGGCAATAATGCAGATACAGTACATTATCGCAAAAAGGAAAAAGTTGAATATACAAGATACATCATTGTAAAAGGAAAAACAAAAACAAACTTATAAGCAGAGTTCCGTGTATTGATCCCAGGGCCAGAGCTCACGCCATTCATAGCCTCCCATAGCTATGCACTGCTCAGTCCTCAAAAGTAGAATACACATGAAGAACTACATGGCTAAAAGACACTAGAAATCAAGAAGCATAGAACACCATTTTGCATGGTTGTATATTCAGTTCTTCTAGCTTTCTGATTGGCTGGAAGTTAGCTGTGACACACACCAGGCCTAAAGCATTAGGCCTAAAGCACACAGCATGACCTGCTACTGGGTGGCAGTGCTGCATCTAAGCACTGAGTTCCCCCCCTCCTTGCTCTCACAGGGCAAGGCTTCCCACAGAGGAAATCAGGAGGATTTGTTCTCATGGGAAGATCCCATTGCTTGTGTGGGCACTAGTCATAACAATACACACGTGACCGTTGTTATCTTGCACCTGCACTTCACGTCACCATGAGAGGCCTTTGCTTTGTAAAGGATGCAATTTGCCAAAACACTTTTGCTTTGTAGAGAAACCCAATTTCATAATCTCATATGAGAAATCTGACATGACATTCTCTTACTGGACTGCCTACAGAGATTGGGAATTTTAGGCACTCTTCTCCAGTGGTTCTACTTCTTCTTTAGCGGACAGTTTCAGTCAGTGGTGGTGGGGATGTAAGGGCAGCCTGAGGGCCTTTGAGATGTGGAGTACCACAAAGATTGGTCTTCTCTCCTTTCTTTTTTAACATCTATATGAAACCACTGGGTGATGTCATCTGACAGTTTGGGGTGCAGTTTTAGTAATATGCTGATGATACCCAACTTTATTTATTTATTTCTACTTCAATGCCACCTGACTCCAAGCCAACCTTGGGAGACTCACAATATAAAAACTACACTAATACAACAAAATAAATAGAAATACAGTAAGAGAAATAGACAGAATGTCAATCCAGGCAACTAACATCAAAATATAGGTTAGTAATATATGTAACATATGACAAACATATCTAAGAAGGGGGTTCCATCTATCCTGCCCCAAGGCCTGAGAGAATAGACAGTTTTTAAGATATTTTGGCTCCAGCAAAGGACATTGTTACCTTGTCGTGGTGCTGGAGCTTGAGCACCTCAATGAAACCATGAGCTAAACTGTGAAGGGACACCCAAGACGGGAAGGTCGTGGCAGAGAGGTCAGACTAAATGCGATCCCTGGGGAAGGTAATGGCAACCCACCCCACTATTCTTGCAGTGAAAACTAAATGGATCAGTACAACCAGAGATATGTCGGTATACCATCGGAAGATGGGACTCCCAGGTCGGAAGATGGTCAAAATGCTACTGGGGAGGAACAGAGGATAAGTTCAACTAGCCCCAGATGTGATGACGCAGCTAGCTCAAAGCCGAAAGGACGGCTAGTGGCCGACGGTGCTGGTGGTGAACGACGAATCTGATGTCCTAAAGATCAACACACCATAGGAACCTGGAATGTAAGATCTATGAGCCAGGGCAAATTGGATGTGGTTATTGGTGAGATGTCAAGATTAAATATAGACATTTTAGGTGTCAGTGAACTGAAATGGACTGGAATGGGCCACTTCACATCAGATGACCACCAGATCTACTACTGTGGACAAGAGGACCACAGAAGAAATGGAGTAGCCTTCATAATTAATAATAAAGTGGCTAAAGCAGTGCTTGGATACAATCCAAAAAACAATAGAATGATCTCAATTCGAATTCAGGGTAAGCCATTTAACATCACAGTGATCCAAATATACGCCCCAACCACAGATGCTGAAGAAGCAGAAGTAGATCAGTTCTATGAGGATCTGCAGCACCTACTGGATAATATGCCAAAAAGAGATGTTATTTTCATTACAGGAGACTGGAATACTAAGGTGGGTAGTCAAACGACACCTGGAATTACAGGCAAGCATGGTCTGGGAGAACAAAATGAAGCAGGACATAGGCTGATAGAATTTTGCCAAGACAACTCACTGTGCATAACACACAATCTCTTCCAACAACCAAAAAGACGACTTTATACATGGACTTCACCAGATGGTCGACACCGAAATCAGATTCACTACGTCCTTTGTAGCCAAAGGTGGCGGACATCTATACAGTCAGTAAAAACAAGACCTGGAGCTGATTGCAGTTCAGATCACGAACTTCTTATTGCAAAATTTAGAATCAGACTAAAGAGAATAGGGAAGACCCACAGATCAGTTAGATATGAGCTCACTAATATTCCTAAGGAATATGCAGTGGAGGTGAAGAATAGATTTAAGCGACTATATTTAGTAGATAGGGTCCCAGAAGAACTATGGACAGAAGTTCGCAACATTGTTCAGGAGGCGGCAACAAAAAATGTCCCAAAGAAAAAGAAAACCAAGAAGGCAAGATGGCTGTCTGCTGAGACACTGGAAGAAGCCCAAGAAAGAAGGAAAGCAAAAGGCAACAGTGATAGGGGGAGATATGCCCAATTCAATGCAAAATTCCAGAGGTTAGCCAGAAGAGATAAGGAATTATTTTTAAACAAGCAATATGCGGAAGTGGAAGAAGACAATAGAATAGAAAGGACAAGAGACCTCTTCAAGAAAATTAGAAACATCGGAGGTAAATTCCAGGCAAAAATGGGTATGATCAAAAACAAAGATGGTAAGGACCTAACAGAAGCAGAAGAGATCAAGAAAAGGTGGCAAGAATATACGGAAGATCTGTATAGGAAGGATAATAATATTGGAGATAGCTATGATGGTGTGGTCAGTGAGTTAGAGCCAGACATCCTGAAGAGTGAGGTTGAATGGGCCTTAAGAAGCATTGCTAATAACAAGGCAGCAGGAGACGACGGTATCCCAGCTGAACTGTTTAAAATCTTGCAAGATGATGCTGTCAAGGTGATGCGTGCCATATGCCAGCAAATTTGGAAAACACAAGAATGGCCATCAGATTGGAAAAAATCAACTTATATCCCCATACCAAAAAAGGGAAGCACTAAAGAATGTTCAAACTATCGAAGAGTGGCACTTATTTCACATGCCAGTAAGGTAATGCTCAAGATCTTGCAAGGTAGACTCCAGCAATTCATGGAGCGAGAATTGTCAGATGTACAAGCTGGGTTTAGAAAAGGCAGAGGAACTAGAGACCAAATTGCCAATATCCACTGGATAATGGATAAAGCCAGGGAGTTTCAGAAAAACATCTATTTCTGTTTTATTGACTATTCTAAAGCCTTTGACTGTGTGGATCATAACAAATTGTGACAAGTTCTTGGTGGTATGGGGATACCAAGTCATCTTGTCTGCCTCCTGAGGAATCTGTATAATGACCAAGTAGCAACGGTAAGAACAGAGCACGGAACAACGGACTGGTTTAAGATTGGGAAAGGAGTACAGCAGAGTTGTATACTCTTACCCTACCTATTCAACCTGTATGCAGAACACATCATGCAACGTGCTGGGCTTGAGGAATCCAAGGCTGGAGTTAAAATCACTGGAAGAAACATTAACAATCTCAGATATGCAGATGATACCACTTTGATGGCTGAAAGCGAGGAGCAGTTGAGGAGCCTTATGACGAAGTTGAAAGAAGAAAGTGCAAAAGCTGGGTTGCAGTTAAACCTCAAAAATACCAAGATTATGGCAACCAGCTTGATTGATAACTGGCAAATAGAGGGAGAGAAAGTGGAGGCAGTGACAGACTTTGTATTTCTAGGCACAAAGATTACTGCAGACGCTGACTGCAGCCAGGAAATCAGAAGACATCTACTTCTTGGAAGGAGAGCAATGGCAAATCTTGATAAAATAGTTAAGAGCAGAGACATCACACTGACAACGAAGGTCCGCATAGTTAAAGCAATGGTTTTCCCTGTAGTAACCTATGGCTGCGAGAGCTGGACCATAAGGAAGGCTGAGTGAAGGAAGATAGATGCTTTTGAACTGTGGTGTTGGAGGAAAATTCTGAGAGTGCCTTGGACTGCAAGAAAATCAAACCAGTCCATACTCCAGGAAATCAAGCCAGACTGCTCACTTGAGGGAATGATATTAAAGGCAAAACTGAAGTACTTTGGCCACATAATGAGAAGACAGGATACCCTGGAGAAGATGCTGATGCTGGGGAAAGTGGAAGGCAAAAGAAAGAGGGGCCAACCAAGGGCAAGATGGATGGACAATATTCTGGAGGTGACGGACTCGACCATGGGGGAGCTTGTCAGAGGGAGCGCGCGGAGATGGAGCGGCCTGCCTCTCTCCTAGGCACCAGTGATCCAAGTACTATGCAGTAAATAGACTCCAAACAGAAGTTATATCAAATATCCTATTTACTTTATATACATACGTATTTACAGATCACTTCCACAAGTAACAAATGATACACCATCAACGATACAGCTTTCACGAAGTAAAATGGGAATAATGGGAAATGAGAATGTCTCTGCATATATAGTGAACCTGACCAATCACATTATAGGTCACTCTCGTTATTCACCACACCCAACCTAACTCTAAGCACCTGTTGTATGAGTCACACACTGACACATCATTCCTACAACAATGGCTGCTAATTGGGTGACTGTGCAGAATATTTCACCTTTTACCTAGAAATCAAGCCTCTCTGTATAATTTATATCTAGAAGTAAATTCCTGGGTTTATCAAACCCTAACACCCCTTCAATTTACAATAGATAATACATTCAATTGTACAGAATAGAAGACATACACATTTGAGATATACACATCCTATGTCTCTCTATGCTTAGAGGCTTTGTCATCACATCTGCTACATTACACTCAGATGGACAATATTGCAAATCAATACAATACAATACAATACACTTCCAATTATTGACTGATCACATATTCTTGATCACAGGAAGTTTGGTCATCGTTTCCAGTCTCTGTCATGACAAAATCTGTTGTCATCGGGGTTGAAACTTCTTTACACTGTTCCATATTGTTCTCTCTTAGCAGTGCTTCAATCTTCTTCCGCTGCTCTAGAACATAACCCCCATCAACCTTCTGAATACCCATGCCTAGGTAATTCTTAATTTCTCCCAGATCTTTGACATCAAAGTGCTGTTTCAGATTTTCAGTAAATTCAATTACCCTGCTTTGATCTTTCGCTATAAGACACAAATCGTCTACAAATATCAAAAGCAAAATCTGTTCATCATTTTCACATTGCTTTACATACAGACATGGGTCAGCTATACTACACTTGAATCCCATCTGCTGCCATTGCTAAGGCAAACCTAAATGTCTCCCCTCTTAGCGTTGGTGCAAAAACTTCATCATAAGTCTGATTCTTTATCTGGGAAAATCCTTGTGCTACCAACCTAGCCTTATACTGAATATCACCATTCACTAAGGTTTTCTTCTTATACACCCATCTACAGCCTACTGCTCTATGCCCCTCAGGCAGCCTAGTAGATTTGAAAACCTTATGAGAATTAATGGCTTTCATTTCCACATCCATAGCAGCTTTCCATCTACTCTGCTCGGGTTGTGGCAACTTCAATATGTCCCTGTAATTACGAGGTTCATAATCAATAAAACACACTTTTACATCACCTGGTGTATAACGTTGAGGTGGTATGCCCTTGTTAACTCTCTCAGATCTACGCAACACTGTAGCATCCTGCATCATTGGCACACTAGGAGTTAATTCCTCTTCCTTCTTAATCACATCAGTGGCCTCTCTCCGCTCTGAAAACTCAAAACTTCTCTGACTAGGAAGATAAACCTCACTACTCCCGTGTAATCTCTGCCAATTGCTGTGCTCACTAAAACTTGCTGACCTAGAGATAACAACTTTCCTGCCATCAGTGAACCTATATCCCTTGGTCCCTGGCTCATACCCCACAAACGTCAGCTTCTGTGCTTTTGCCTGTCCTTTCCTACGTACCTCCTTATGCACGTGAACATAGGCAGTGCACCCAAACACCTTCAAATGAGCTAATGGTGGCTTCTTGCCATATAACATATAATATGGAGTTTGGTTTACAGATACACTCCATAACCTGTTAATTAAATAATTAGCAGTTAATATTGCCTCTCCCCAGTATCCTCTTGATAACCCTGAGTCAGCAATGAGTGAATCCTTCACTGTCTGCAATGCCAAATTCCTACATTCAGCCACGCCATTCTCAGCTGAACTATGTGGGTTAGTTCTCCTATGCACAATGCCCCTTCTACGGAGCCATTGCTGAAAACTCCCACTCAGAAACTCTGTACCCTGGTCAGTTTGTAAACTACACACCTTTGTGCTATACCTACGTTCTACAAACTGCACCCAGTTTCTAAACTTTTCAAATGTTTGACTTTTAGCTTTCAATAGGTAACAGAACCCAAATCTAGTGTAATCATCTACAATGACTAAAACATATTTAGCACCCCCTATTGAAGCTGGTAATGGACCAATTAAGTCAGCGTGAACTAATTCAAAACATTTATGTGACTTCCTATCACTGAATTTGCTCACAGGAAACACCTTTGACTTTGCAACCTTACAAGCTGTGCAATCCAAATACACTTGGCACTTTTTCAATTCCATTCCAGAACTTGCTTCTGACATCTTTTCAATCACTTTGAAACTCGGATGTCCAAGCCTCCTGTGCCACAGATGCGCACACGAATCATGTGTTGGCTTATTAATTGTAGCTAAACCATGATGGCTGCTGCTTGTCCTGGCTTGTACAATTTCATAAAGACAGTTTTATTTATTTATTTATTATTTATTTATTATTCAAATTTATTCCCCGCCCATCTCCCATGCAAGGGACTCTGGGCGGGTTACAATAAATAAAAATTTAAAACTATACAAAATATCTAAAAACACAAACAAAACATAACAAAATAAAATCCAGGATGGGCTTGGACCCGCAGAATAGATAGTAGAGCTATGGGGCCAGCCAACCCCAGGAGGCACTACCACCTCCCTCGTCCCAGGCCAGGTGGCAAAGCCAGGTCTTAAGGGCCTTCCGAAAGGCCAGGAGGGAGGGGGCCAGTCTCACCTCCGGGGGCAGAATATTCCACAAGGCGGGCGCTATCGCAGAGAAGGCACGCCTCCTGGACCCCGCTAGATGGAATTGTCTTGTTGAGGGGGTCCGAAGCATGCCCTCCCTGCATGTACGGGTGGGGCGGGTCGACGTTATCGGGACGAGACGGTCCCTCAGGTACCCTGGTCCTATGCCATGTAGGGCTTTAAAGGTAATCACCAACACCTTGAATTGGACCCGGAAGCAAACTGGCACCCAATGCAGCTCGCGAAGCAGAGGTGTTACATGTGCCGATCTTCTGGCACTCATAACTGCTTGCGCCGCTGCATTCTGCACCAGCTGAAGCTTCCGGATACTCTTCAAGGGTAGCCCCATGTAGAGCGCATTACAATAGTCTATACGGGAGATGACAAGGGCGTGAGTGACTGTTCGGAGGGCCTCCCGATCCAGGAAAGGGCGTAACTGGTGCACAACTCGCAGCTGTGCAAAGGCCCTCCTGGCCACGACTGCCACCTGCTCTTCAAGCAGGAGTCGTGAGTCCAGGAGGACCCCCAGATTCCGCACTGGATCCGAGTGGGGTAGTGCAACCCCCCCCAGAACCAAAGATGACAACTTCCAGGATCCAGGGGGGCCATCAATCCACAGCCACTCCGTCTTACCAGGGTTCAGTTGAAGCCTGTTGTTCCCCATCCAGACTCCCACAGCCTCCAGGCACTGAGATAAGGCATTGACCGCATCACTTACTTCACCCGGGATGGAGATGTATAACTGGGTATCATCAGCATATTGGTGATACCTCATCCCGTGGTGACGGATGATCTCGCCCAGTGGCTTCATGTAGATGTTAAATAGGAGTGGAGAGAGAACCGACCCCTGCGGCACCCCACAAGTCAGGGGTTGCGGGTCAGCTCTCTCCTCCCCTATCAACACCGACTGGGAGCGGCCCTGGAGAAAGGAGGCGAACCAGCGCAAAACCACACCGCCCGCCCCCAACTCCTCGAGCCGCTCCAAAAGTATACCATGGTTGACGGTATCGAAAGCCACTGAGAGATCTAAGAGAGCAAGGATGGACGCACTCCCTCCATCCCGCTCTCGCCAGAGATCATCCATAAGTGCGACCAATGCGGTCTCCGTCCCATATCCCGGCCTGAAACCTGACTGGAAGGGGTCCAGATAATCCGTTTCATCCAGAATCCTCTGGAGTTGCAACGCCACCACCTTCTCAACCACCTTTCCTAAAAAGGGAAGGTGGGAGACTGGGCAAAAATTGCCCAGGATTGTAGGGTCCAGGGAAGGTTTCTTGAGGAGGGGGTGCACCAGCGCCTCCTTAAAGGCAGCCGGGAACACCCCCTCACTCAAGGACGAATTAATCATCGCCTGGACCCAGCCACATGTCACCTCACTAGCTGATTTCACCAGCCAGGAGGGACATGGGTCAAGCTGGCATGTGGTGGCGTTTACAATCCGGAGGATCCTGTCTACTTCATCAGGCGCAACAGGATCAAACTGTTCCCAGATAACGTGGTAAGTACGAGCCCCTGGCATCTCCCCAGATCTTGTCTCACGCTTGGAGTCCAACTTGGAATGAATCTGAGCGATTTTGTCCTGCAGATGCTCAGAAAACTCTTCCGAACGGCCCTGTAAGTGGGTCTCGCCCTGCTCCCGACCCAAAAGTGATCTTGTAATCTTGAAAAGGGCCATCGGGCGGCATTCTGCGGACGCAATAAGAGCGGAGAAATATTCACGTTTTGCCGCTCTTACCGCCACAAGGTAGGCCTTAACTGCGGCTCTAGCTTGTGTTCGGTCAGATTCAGTCTTCGTCTTTCTCCAGCGGCGCTCTAGACGTCTCTTAACCCTCTTCAAAGCCCTTAACTCTTCCGTGAACCACGGAGAGCAGCGGGTCGAGCAGGGCCGGAGAGGTCGCATAGGCGCGATCTTGTCCAGGGCTCCGGCCGCGGCTTTATTCCAGGCCGCGGCCAGGACCTCCACTGGACCGTGAAGCAAGTCCTCGGGAATAACCCCCAGCTCCTTCTGAAACCTCACTGGGTCCATCAGTCGCCGGGGGCGGACCAATCGAATAGGTCCCGCCTCCCTGCGGAGTGGGGTAGCACAAGAGAGTCTCAGGGTCACCAGGGCGTGGTCTGACCATGACAATGGGGAAAGATGTAACTCTCCCCTCAGATCACATTGCCACTGCTCAGACAAGAAAACTAAGTCCGGGGTGAGACCACTGTCACGAGTCGGGTCACGAATAATCTGAGACAGGCCCATAGCTGCCATGGTAGCCATGAACTCCCGGGCCGCCTCCGAGGACCGTCCCAGAGACGGCAGATTGAAGTCCCCCAGAACCATAAGTCTGGGGAACTCCACCGCCAACCCCGAGACAGCCTCGAGCAGCTCAGGCAGGGAGGTTGCTACGCAGCAGGGAGGCTGGTACAGCAGCAACACTCCCAACTGTTCTCGTGAACCCAACTTGAAAAACAGGGTCTCACATCCGGTCACTTGTGGAGCAGCGCCCCTGAAGGCCACAAGGGACTCTCGGATGACCACTGCCACCCCTCCTCCCCTGCCCCGGTGTCTCGGCTGATGCCACACCCGAAACCCGGCTGGGCATATCTCCGAGAGGGCTACTCCCCCCTCTGGGCCCAGCCAGGTCTCGGTAATACACGCCAGGTCGGCCCCCTCCTCTATGATTAGATCACCTATAAGGGGGGCCTTGTTGTTCACCAACCTGGCATTCAGCAGCAGCAGTCGGAGACCGGAGCCCACGAGGATCTGCTTACCAGGGCCTGGGTATGAACACGGGGGGCCGGAACGCGCCACCGGTAGCAGTTTTGCAAAATACCTTTGCCACAAACATTGTTATCTTTCATAACAATACATTCATTATTACCAAACTGTACAGTATAACCCTGTTTATCCAATTGTGACACACTAATTATATTGTACTCCAGTTCAGGTACACACAACATTGATAATTCAATATTTAACCCTGGTACATATACATATCCCTTACCAGTCACAGATGCAATGCTTCCATTAGCTAGAGTAACATGATCTCTATCAGCTTGCATAAAACTCTTAAACATCTGTCTGTTATTTCCTATATGCTGACAAGCCCCACTGTCAATTAAAAATGGTCCCTTTAAATTTTGTTCTTCACTTGAACTAATTAAAGACAGCTGTGCAGCTTCTCCCGGCTTGGAAATTTTCAGCTTAGCCTTCGGCTTCCGTTTCTTATCACAATGTTTCAACAAATGCCTTTTCGACCCACAGTTAAAACATTTTCGTACATGCAAAACATTCTCAGAATATTCCTTAACACAAACACTGTTTTGCTTAGCACTAATTACATTAGAACACTGCTGCCTCCTTTGTTCTTCTTCTAAAAGCCTGCTAGATAAGTATCTTATGGTTAAATCCTCCTCAGATAACGACCCGAAGCTCATTGCCAAAGTATCCCACGTTTCATTTAAAGAACTGAGAATTATATACACTTTGTTAGCTTCTGTAAATTGCATCTCTCTCTGAGCCAATTCCTGGAACAACCCTGTCATAAAATGCAGGTGATCCCTTATATTATCAGATACCCCTAATCTAGCGTGATAAAGTTTTCTTGTTAGCAAAACCTTACATAACGGTGAGCTTCTTAGATAAACATTCTTTAAAGCTTCCCAACACTTATAGGCTAACTGACAGTCTCTAACATAACATAACTGGCTATCTTCCAGACATAAAATTATGCTTGCCAATGCTCTATCGTCCTTTAGAGCAAATCCTTCATCTTCCAGGTCTGGTTCAGGGCAAAGGACACTCCTCCAAAGCCCTTCACGCCGAAGATACATTTCCATTTTATATGACCATGACGAATAGTTATTGTCATTCAGTCTCTCCAGAGGAAATCCTCCCCCGACTGCAGGCAACATCTTCGCTGTGCTCATCTGTCCTCAGCCCCTTCTGGGCAGACACCGATGATTAAAGACACAGACCTTATCAGAACGTCCTCCAGCTGCAAAACAAGAGTAGGAGAAAAAAACACACACGCAGACACGGAGCCTGGTAGAACTCCAAATCACTCCAAATAGCCACACGACTCCTGGATAGGCTTCCAAAGCTTCCAGCTCACAGACTGCACACGATCCACCGATCCACAGCCAGTGCAAAGCCTTCCGTCGTCTATGGCGTCTCTGCCGCCTCTGGGCCCATAACCCTGTCAGAGGGAGCGTGCGGAGATGGAGCGGCCTGCCTCTCTCCTAGGCACCAGTGATCCAAGTACTATGCAGTAAATAGACTCCAAACAGAAGTTATATCAAATATCCTATTTACTTTATATACATACGTATTTACAGATCACTTCCACAGTAACAAATGATACACCATCAACGATACAGCTTTCACGAAGTAAAATGGGAATAATGGGAAATGAGAATGTCTCTGCATATATAGTGAACCTGACCAATCACATTATAGGTCACTCTCATTATTCACCACACCCAACCTAACTCTAAGCACCTGTTGTATGAGTCACAAACTGACACATCATTCCTACAACAATGGCTGCTAATTGGGTGACTGTGCAGAATATTTCACCTTTTACCTAGAAATCAAGCCTCTCTGTATAATTTATATCTAGAAGTAAATTCCTGGGTTTATCAAACCCTAACAGAGCTGGGGATGGTGATGGCCGACAGGAAGCTCTGGCATGGGCTGGTCCATGAAGTCACAAAGAGTCGGAAGCGACTGAACAAATAAACAACAACAAAGATCTTTTGGAATGCAGGGTGGGAGGCATCCAGATCTCGGGGGGGGGGGATCATTCCAGGGGCAGATGCCACAACAGAGAAGGTGTTCTTCCTGGGTCCCAAAAGATGACACTGTTTGATCAAGGGGACTTGGAGTGCACCAACTCTGTCAGCTCTTACTGGCTGGGCAGAAACCATGGGAAATAGGCAGTCTCTATATATCAAGTATATATCAAGTATATATATCAAGGAATGGGCAAATTTAATTCAGGAGACCATTATATGTACTACTGTGGGCAAGAATCCCTTAGAAGAAATGGAGTAGCTCTCATAGTCAATAAAAGAGTGGGAAAGGCAGTACTGGGGTACAACCTCAAAAACGACAGAATGCTTTCAGTTCGAATCCAAGGCAAACCATTCAACATCACAGTAATCCAAGTCTATGCCCCTACCACTGATGCCGAAGAGGCTGAAGTTGACCGGTTCTATGAAGACCTACAACACCTTCTAGAACTAACACACACAAAAAAGATGTCCTTTTCATCATAGGGGACTGGAATGCTAAAGTAAGAAGTCAAAAAATAACCAGAATAACAGGCAAGTTCGGCCTCGGAGTACAAAATGAAGCAGGACAAAGGCTAATAGAGTTTTGTCAAGAGAACATACTGGTCATAGCAAACACTCTTTTCCAACAACACAAGAGACGACTCTACACATGGACATCACCAGATGGTCAATACCGAAATCAGATTGATTATATACTTTGTAGCCAAAGATGGAGAAGCTCTATACAATCAGCAAAAACAAGACCTGGAGCTGACTGTGGCTCAGATCATGAGCTTCTTATCGCAAAATTTAGGCTTAAATTGAAGAATGTAGGGAAAACCACTAGACCACTCAGGTATGACCTAAATCATATCCCTTATGAATATACAGTGGAGGTGAGGAATAGATTTAAAGGATTAGATCTGGTAGACAGAGTGCCTGAAGAACTATGGATGGAGGTTCGTAACATTGTACAGGAGGCAGCAACTAAAACCATCCCAAAGAAAAAGAAATGCAAGAAAGCAAAGTGGCTGACTGATGAAGCTTTACAAATAGCTGAAGAAAGAAGGGAAGCAAAAGGCAAGGGAGAAAGGGAAAGATATAACCAACTGAATGCAGATTTCCAGAGAATAGCAAGGAGAGATAAGAAGGCCTTCTTAAATGAACAATGCAAAGAAATGGAGGAAAACAATAGAATTGGGAAGACTAGAGATCTCTTCAAGAAAATCGGAGATATCAAGGGAACGTTTTGTGCAAAGATGGGCATGATAAAGGACAAAAAAGGCAGGGACCTAACAGAAGCAGAAGAGATTAAGAAGAGGTGGCAAGAATATACAGAAGAACTATACAAGAAAGATCTTAATATCCCTGATAAATACGATGGTGTGGTCATATGTCTATGAAGGTTCTCAGTCATCCAGGTGGAATTGTCTGTAGCTTGAATCATGTCAACTGGATTTCTATTTTCTTAGTGGAAACGTTTCGCTCCTTATCCAAGGAGCTTCTTCAGTCTGAGCAAAGTTGGTAAGGGAATCCTAAATATGTTCCTAGGTAGCTGTGTGACCTTACACCTGGGGCTAGGTCATGGTTATATTGAGATGTAATTTTTAAGTCCTTTTATAATCTAATGGAGGGTCGTTAAAATCACCATGCTGCTGTTGAGCTTCTGAAATGGTCTTAATCTTCCTAGGCACAGAAGACAACACGGGGAGGAAGATGGGGGAGAGTTTGTGCCTGAGGCCCCCACCTCTATTCAAAGAAGGATTTTCCAAGTTGGCATAAATGGATTCCTTGACCCCTCTCTCAAACCACCTATCTTCTCTGTCTAAAATGTGAACATTAATGTCCTCAAATGAGTGTCCTTTTTCTTTTAGATGAAGATAAACTGCTGACTCTGGTCCTGTGGTGTTATTTCTCCTGTGTTGGGCCATCCTCCTGTACATAGGTTGTTTGGTTTCTCCAATGTAGAGTTCAGAGCACTCCTCACTGCACTGGATTGCATAAACTACATTGCTTTTCTTATGTTTTGGAGTTTGATCTTTGGGGTGTACAAGCCTCTGTCTCAGTGTGTTGGTGGGTTTGAAATATACAGGTATGTGGTGTTTGCCAAATATCCGTTTTATCTTTTCAGACACGCCAGCCATGTAGGGAATGACCAGGTTCTTTCGTTTACTCTGAGTCTCAGCCCTATCTGTCGCTGTTTTAGGTCTGGTAGATTTAGATTTGGTGAAGGCCCAATTTGCATATCCACAGGCCTTCAGGGCTGTTCTCAGGTGCTGATTTTCATTCTTTTTGGAATCCATGGAGGTGGGGATGGTTTCTGCTCTGTGTGACAATGTCCTGATGACTCCTAGTTTGTGCTGCAGTGGATGGTGGGAGTCAAACATCAGATATTGATCTGTGTGTGTGGGTTTCCTGTAGATCCCTATTTCTAGCTTGCCACCGGTCCCAATGAGGACTTCACAGTCTAGGAATGCCAGTCTGTTGTCCTTGGTGTCTTCTCTGGTGAAGCTAATGTTGGCATCTATAGTGTTTATATGGTCCGTGAAGGCCTGTACTTCCTGGGCCTTGATTTTGACCCAGGTGTCATCCACATACCTAAACCAGTGGGTGGGCACCGTTCCCTGGAATGTGTTGAGTGCTTTCTTCTCCACTTCTTCCATGTATAAATTGGCCACAATGGGTGACACAGGAGAACCCATGGCACAGCCGTGTTTTTGTCTGTAAAAGTCACCTCTGTATGTGAAATAAGTGGTGTTAAGACACAGGTCCAGAAGATGGCAGATCTGGTTTGGGTTGAGATGGCTTCTCCTTTCCAGGGTGCTGTCCTCTTCTAGTCTCTTCCTGACAGCGGATAGAGCATGAATGGTGGGGATGCTGGTGAAAAGGGAGGACACATCAAAGGAGACCATAGTTTCATCTGTATCCAGTTTCAGGATCTTTGCTTTGGAAACAAATTCTTCCGAATTATGGATGTGGTGTTCAAAGTGTCCAACTAGAGGTGCTAGTATGGTAGAGAGGTGTTTGGCAATGTTGTATGTTACCGAATTGATGCTGCTGACTATGGGTCGGAGCGGTGTTCCTTCCTTGTGGATCTTAGGAAGTCCGTAGATGCAGGGGATGGCTTCTCCAGGATACAGACGGTGGTAGGTAATCCTATCGATGGAGCCATCATGTTCCAATTGTTTCAAACTGTCTATTGCCTTTTTCTTGTAATTGTTGGTGGGGTCTCTTTTCAGTTTTTCATATGTATGGTGATCCTCCAAAAGTGAGGTAATTTTATTGTGGTAGTCTGCAGTGTTTAGAACCACTGTACATCTTCCTTTGTCAGCAGGTAAAATGGTGATGGTTTCATCTTTGCTGAGGGCTGTCAGGGCTCTCCTCTCTTGGACGGTAAGGTTGGGGGGAGGAGGTTGAGCACTGGACAGAGCTGCAGATATTTTAAGCCGGAGTTGTTCTGCTTCTTCAAAAGGTAGGTGGTTGTTGTGGATGGCAGATTCTGTGGCTGTAATGAGCTCCACAACCGGAACTTGCTTGGGAGTGATGGCAAAATTAAGACCTTTGGCTAGGACATCTCTCTCTGGTTGGGTAAGTTCTCTGTCTGAGAGATTTTTCACCCACATGTTCTTTTTGTCCTCTGTGGTCCTGTTGTTGTTGTTCCTCCCAGTGGTTTCTCCAGTTCCTTGTTTCTGCTTGCTGCGAGAAAGAAGAATGTCAAATTTCTTAGTTTGCCTCTCCTTTGTCTTGTGATGCTGGGCCAGCTGTACTTTATTGCCAAGCTGAATAACTCTATCCAGGATTGGGTCAGGAAGGGTGGCTGTGAGTTCCTGGTGAAGGTTTTCAAAATTGTATTGCAGGGCATCAATGGTGAAGTGGACTTGCCTTATTCTTTCATTTAGAAGATGTCTTTGTGCCTGCTGCAGGATCTGATCTGCTCTGTGACCCTTAACTGTAGATTGCAGGCGTAGGCTTGTCGGGATGAGTCTCTGTTGTCTGCATCTGAGGTTAAAACGTAGGTGGTTTCTATAGTCTGCCACCTTTCTTGCTGTCTTCTCGAATTTCCTTACCAACTTCAGGGTTTCATCCCCAAAATGTATGGCAATATGTCTATGAAGGTTCTCAGTCATCCAGGTGGAATTGTCTGTAGCTTGAATCATGTCAACTGGATTTCTATTTTCTTAGTGGAAACGTTTCGCTCCTTATCCAAGGAGCTTCTTCAGTCTGAGCAAAGTTGGTAAGGGAATCCTAAATATGTTCCTAGGTAGCTGTGTGACCTTACACCTGGGGCTAGGTCATGGTTATATTGAGATGTAATTTTTAAGTCCTTTTATAATCTAATGGAGGGTCGTTAAAATTACCATGCTGCTGTTGAGCTTCTGAAATGGTCTTAATCTTCCTAGGCACAGAAGACAACACGGGGAGGAAGATGGGGGAGAGTTTGTGCCTGAGGCCCCCACCTCTATTCAAAGAAGGATTTTCCAAGTTGGCATAAATGGATTCCTTGACCCCTCTCTCAAACCACCTATCTTCTCTGTCTAAAATGTGAACATTAATGTCCTCAAATGAGTGTCCTTTTTCTTTTAGATGAAGATCTTCTGGACCTGTGTCTTAACACCACTTATTTCACATACAGAGGTGACTTTTACAGACAAAAACACGGCTGTGCCATGGGTTCTCCTGTGTCACCCATTGTGGCCAATTTATACATGGAAGAAGTGGAGAAGAAAGCACTCAACACATTCCAGGGAACGGTGCCCACCCACTGGTTTAGGTATGTGGATGACACCTGGGTCAAAATCAAGGCCCAGGAAGTACAGGCCTTCACGGACCATATAAACACTATAGATGCCAACATTAGCTTCACCAGAGAAGACACCAAGGACAACAGACTGGCATTCCTAGACTGTGAAGTCCTCATTGGGACCGGTGGCAAGCTAGAAATAGGGATCTACAGGAAACCCACACACACAGATCAATATCTGATGTTTGACTCCCACCATCCACTGCAGCACAAACTAGGAGTCATCAGGACATTGTCACACAGAGCAGAAACCATCCCCACCTCCATGGATTCCAAAAAGAATGAAAATCAGCACCTGAGAACAGCCCTGAAGGCCTGTGGATATGCAAATTGGGCCTTCACCAAATCTAAATCTACCAGACCTAAAACAGCGACAGATAGGGCTGAGACTCAGAGTAAACGAAAGAACCTGGTCATTCCCTACATGGCTGGCGTGTCTGAAAAGATAAAACGGATATTTGGCAAACACCACATACCTGTATATTTCAAACCCACCAACACACTGAGACAGAGGCTTGTACACCCCAAAGATCAAACTCCAAAACATAAGAAAAGCAATGTAGTTTATGCAATCCAGTGCAGTGAGGAGTGCTCTGAACTCTACATTGGAGAAACCAAACAACCTATGTACAGGAGGATGGCCCAACACAGGAGAAATAACACCACAGGACCAGAGTCAGCAGTTTATCTTCATCTAAAAGAAAAAGGACACTCATTTGAGGACATTAATGTTCACATTTTAGACAGAGAAGATAGGTGGTTTGAGAGAGGGGTCAAGGAAACCATTTATGCCAACTTGGAAAATCCTTCTTTGAATAGAGGTGGGGGCCTCAGGCACAAACTCTCCCCCATCTTCCTCCCCGTGTTGTCTTCTGTGCCTAGGAAGATTAAGACCATTTCAGAAGCTCAACAGCAGCATGGTGATTTTAACGACCCTCCATTAGATTATAAAAGGACTTAAAAATTACATCTCAATATAACCATGACCTAGCCCCAGGTGTAAGGTCACACAGCTACCTAGGAACATATTTAGGATTCCCTTACCAACTTTGCTCAGACTGAAGAAGCTCCTTGGATAAGGAGCGAAACGTTTCCACTAAGAAAATAGAAATCCAGTTGACATGATTCAAGCTACAGACGATGGTGTGGTCACTGACCTTGAGCCGGACATCCTAGAGAGTGAAGTCAAGTGGGCCTTAGGAAACATTACTAACAACAAAGCTAGCGGAGAAGACAGTATCCCAGCTGAGCTATTTAAAATCCTAAAAGATGATGCTGTTAAAGTGCTGCACTCAATATGCCAACAAATTTGGAAAACTCAACAGTGGCCACAGGATTGGAAAAGGTCAGTTTACGTTCCAATTCCAAAGGAGGGCAATGCCAAAGAATTTTCAAACTACCGTACAATTGCGCTCATTTCACATGCTAGCAATGTTATGCTCAAAATCCTACAAGCTAGGCTTCAGCAGCATGTGAACCAACAACTACCAGAAGTGCAAGCTGGGTTTCGAAGAGGCAGAGGAACTATAGATCAGATTGCCAACATTCTCTGGATCATGGAAAAGCAAGAGAGTTCCAGAAAAACATCTACTTCTGCTTCATTGACTATGCTAAAGCCTTTGATTGTGTGGATCAGAACAAACTGTGGCAAATTCTTAAAGAGATAGGAGTACCAGATCACCTTACCTGTCTCCTGAGAAACCTGTATGCGGGTCAAGAAGCAACAGTTAGAACCGGACATGGAAGTTGTTGTGTAAGTTCAGGCCCGCCTTCTTTAAAGACTTCAGCAGGAATCCCATCAGGTCCACTAGCTTTGTTATTTTTCATTTGTTTAGTGGCTTTACTGACTTCCTCCAAACTAGGGGGTACTGCAAGCTCATTTCTTATTTGTTTTTGCGGGATTTGCAAGAAGACTTCATCAGCCACAGTAGAGTGATGATTAAAGAGATTGTAGTAATGCTCTTTCCAGCGCAGTGCAATAGACTCTTTGTCCTTTAGAAGTTTAGCACCATCTACTGAGCGTAAGGGATTTGTACCATGGTTTGTTGGTCCATAGATTGCCTTTATGGCATTAAAAAAGCCCCGTGCATCATGAGCATCTGCAAAATGTTGGGTTTCTTGGGCTTTTTTTATCCACCATATGTTCTTAAGTTCTCTAGTTCTTCTTTGGACTTCTGCCTTTGCACTGGCGTAGATTTTTTTCTTAACGGCACAGTTAATATCTTTTTGCCATATCTGGAAGGCTTTCCTTTTCTTGTCAATAATATGTTCAATCTCACTATCGTTCTCATCAAACCAGTCCTGATGTCTCTTAGTCTGGTATCCGATAGTTTGTTCACAGGCTGAAATAATAGAAGTCTTCAATTTAGTCCAGTGTTCCTCAACATTTTCAGGAAGTTCTATAGGCAGATGTTCCTTGAGAGTTGATTGAAAGCAAATCCGTTTAATAGAATCTTGAACGGCCAGTGTATTCATTTTACGCCTTGGTTTTCTTCTTTGGAGCCCACAATGAGGGACAATCTTTATGGCCATCGTGGATCGAATTAATCACTGGTCTGTCTAGCAGTCATCGGCGCTCATCATGGCTCTGGTGAGAAGTACATCACGGCGATCTCTAGCACGGACAATTACATAATCTAAAAGATGCCAGTGCTTCGACCGTGGGTGCTTCCATGATGTTTTAAATTTATTTTTCTAGCGAAAGAGTGTGTTAGTAATGACAAGGTTAAGCTCTGCACATTTAGTCAGAAGTAAGATTCCATTTGTGTTCCTGTTGTCAACTCCTTCTTTCCCAATGATCCCTGGCCACAAATCAAAGTCATGCCCAACTCTTGCATTGAAATCGCCCAGGAGGATAATTTTATCCTCCTTTGGTATGTCTGATAAGATGGTGACCAGCTGGGTATAAAATTTTTCCTTGATATCCTCATCTGCATCTAGTGTTGGTGCGTAAGCACCTAGGATAGTTGCCTGTTGGTTTTTGGCGAGTTTTATTCGGAGAGTTAAGAGTCGTTCGTTAATCCCAGTGGGAACTTCTGACAAGAGCTTCACAAGGTCGTTTTTGATAGCAAAGCCTACCCCATGTATTCGTCATTCTTGTTCAGGCAGTCCTTTCCAAAAGAAGGTATAACCTCCTTTTTCTTCCTTCAACTGTCCTTCTCCTGTTCTTCGAGTTTCTTGGAGTGCTGCTATATCAATATTAAAACGTCTCAGCTCCCTTGCAATCATGGCAGTCCTACGTTCAGGTCGTTCACTATCCATATTGTCTTGCAGTGTCCGTATATTCCATGTTCCAAAATTCATGTGTTTTTTACAACCGCTAGATGGTGACCCCACTGGTCGCGGTAATCCAGTCAGGGAGAAAATGAGGCAGACTATGTTTAGGGAACCTTTTCTACCCCCCTCCCCATATGGGGTGAGCAGAGTGGATCCTAAATAGGGCTGCTCAGTCGTGGATACAGCTGCCGAACTACTCAACTGCCTCGATCCTTGAGTCAGGGCGACTGAATCCCTATCCACCACCCATGTGCTGGTCCACGACTAGGAGCTTCCAGATTACACAGTCCTGCCCCCGTTGCCATTCGTCAATCGCCATGGGACTTTTGGTTGTTTTGGGTTTGGTGTGGTTGGAAGACGCCTGTGCGTGAATTTGTTTTATGTGTGGAGATGATCACAATGATCAGCACACAACCTTCACAGAAAAAGGCTCTGATCCAATGGCATGGATACCATGACGATTGGTGACCTTTTGTCTGCTGCAGCCTTCATCCGCCTTCGCAGCCGTTGTAACAATACACCTTGTTATCTTCCGCCTGTTCTGCCATTGAGGACTTTCTTGGATCGTTCTTTGTCTGGTTCCTCCCCCTGGACCTTACCACCATGGGTGACCCTACCAGGAGTACATGACTCCCGACGGCTTTGCTCACAGGGTTCATTGGGAACACACAAGCCCACTCACCACAACAAGGTGTCGATCCAGCGAGTGAGAGACAGATTATAAAGTAATGTGGTCACACTCATGTATTTTTTTTTTGTGATTTAAGTATGAAGAGTTCCAAGGTGTGACTATTATTTTAAGCACATTCAGCCAAACATGTTTATAGCTTTCTTTCTGATAGATTTTTCAGATGTTCAGGGCATAGCTTTCATATATCCCCACATCTTTCCTCATTTTACCTGGATTCATCTATATATCCGTATTTATAGAGGACAATTGAATGTGCATATTTATTCAGCTATATATTTATTCAGTTATATATTTATAACACACACCCAAAACTGTGTTCAAATATTCTTACCTGTAGTGATGGAGGGGAGATGGATATGCGCAGTGGCCTGATCCACTGAGTCTTATTATAATGGGGACATTTTTAGCAACTTCATTCTCAGAGAGTGTAACCACACTCAGCTGAATTTAGTTACAGACCTCCATTCAATGAGGGATTCTGCACAAACAAGATTCTCAATCTGGTGGAATACTGTAACTTCATTCAGCCAATTAAAACAGTTCTGGGAATGGAGGAAGTTGAATTACAGAGTGTGCACTCATCTTTTCTCCATTGTTAGGATTCTTAATGCCCAAAGGGAACATTTTTTACCCTAAAAGGTGTATTAGAGCCATCCCTTGCACATTTTGTGCCACACCTAAATGCTTTCTAATTCTTCCCCGCTAATATTCTCAGAGAACATACAGTAGGTACTGTCATATCTTTGTATGTCAAGGCTTTGGAATAACAATAACAATAATTTCTTTAAGGGATCTCAAAGCAGTTTTCATTCATCCTCCCATGGGGTTGCACATTTTACTTTTGGTCAGTATTAATAAATGGAGTAAATGGAAACCCTGATGGTAGTTGTTCAGAGGCAGTATGCTATTGAATCCAAGTTTCTAAAAGGATGGGCAATAGCATGAAAAACAACGATACACTACTTTGGGGCATCTTGGAGGCATCTAATAAACAAATGTAGGAGAGATGATGGTGAATTATATACATCTCTGGTGTGATATAGCAAGATTCTCATGTCCTTGAGTCTGGAAGTTTGTAGTGGCTCTCTAAATCAAGTATAATTTTATTTTGGTTAGCCTGGACACATGATGAAGAATGGGACATCTGAGCAACTGGCTCTGAAATCAACTCTTGATTTAGAATGTTACTGTTACCACAGAAGGAAGCCCAGAAAAGACAGGTTTGCATTTCCAAGGAGACAACAAGATGTGGATATGTGAGTGATCTGTTGCACATTTCTTTTTGGTATTTCCAATGTCATGCACATTGAGGAAATCAATGTACCCATTCTCTCCAGGGAGAATTATGTGAGCTTTAACTGTTCAAATATCGTACCTTTTTTCCTACTGTGGATGAAAGGCAAGAACATTCCCACTTTGCACTTTATGCTCAAAGCATAAAAATTGGATGGCAGAGTCATTCATGCATTTGTTTCTTGTAATATGTGAATCTACTCTAAACTGACAACTAGTGCTGAAAGATAGTTTACCACCTCAGATGAGCTAAGACAGGATAATCAATATGTAATGAAAGTACCTCACTTCTGCCAAAAAATAATTGCTGTAAATTGGACATTGATTAAAAAGTGGTAGTTGTACTCTAGAATATTGGTGCAGGTTCTCCATATCATGAGGAAAGAAAAGCAGGTGTTCTTTGAAGTCAAATGCACCATTGCAAAATTTCTCCAGAATAAAAACAGATGGAAATGCCATAGCTTGAAGCTTTGCAGCTTTTGATTCTATTCTATAACATATTGCCCTTCAGAAAATTAAGATATAATGTTCTCCTACTCTCTGTCTCTGCACCTCCTCAATTTTAATACTTACGACTATAAAATCCTTACCATTTTATCCAGCAGGAATATTAACTAACAGGACTCAAGCCAGCATGTATTTATCACTAAAAAACCAAACTCTTATCACACAGTCCAGATGTCTGATTCTTCTTATACCAGTATATGTATGTGTGTGTGTACACACACACACACACACACACACACACACACACTATACACACACTCATAATGCGCCAACATTCATTTACTTTCTCATACCTATGTTCTCTCGCCATGAAAAATCAAATATTTTCTAACCAGGTTAAGCTCAGAACTTAATGCCAAATGTTTCAAAGCAATGAAAGGCCACTTCATTTTAAATAATGACCAAATCACATTCTGACACGCTCACCAAGGAGATGTGTGTAGAAAATTGGCATTCTTCCAGAGCATTAAGTAGTCAGGCTGGAGGTTTTCATATTCTGCTGTGCAGATACATGCAGCCATGCTGTGTTAACCAGAAAGATGCTGTTTCTGCATAACCACTAAATATATAAAATAAATCCCAGGTTTATTGCACTTAATTATTTTATTAGAAAGTGTAGGTTTATTTTCTTGCCTTTTGAATGATAATTATTTTCAGCTGGGAATTTTATCCAGTTGTGTTTACATTCATTTACATTTTTCTCCTGTTTCTCATTTGATTTCTCTACAGTATCTGCCTATACAGTACGTCATTTCTCACTAGGTAAAGGGTTAGTTGCTTGCCTTTTGGTATTTCTGATCTCTAAAGAAAGCTGAAGTTCCTGAAAACTAATGATATATCAACATCTCCTGAACATTTTCTTCTCTTGCAAGATGAGCTTCAATTTTTCTATCTCTTTGTCAGAAAGCTTTGGAACAATTTCTTTGTTGATATTTTTAAAGTTTATCTGAGTGCAGCAAGGTGACCAAGGATGCTGTGAGTTTGTGTTGGAAATAGAGTCCATCAACCTCCCTTGCTATCCACATTTTGTGATCTGAAAAAGTGCCATCATAGTATTATCATCATTATAATGAAGATGGTATCTGATTAATATGTGGATTTGATTAATGCATGGTAAGAGAGGAGAAGGATATAATGTTACCTTTTTCCGATCAGTTACTGTAGATCCTTGCCTTGTTTGCAAGTATGGACCTGGAATCAAAAAGTATAAAGCTCTGAACAAACAAGTTTCTAATTCAGTATCCTGGGTATTTTAACAAATGCAGCATCCAGGGAACCAACAAAGAAGAGCAACGGAGGAGCCATTATAGATCATGGCAGAGCATATACGTTGTATGCTGAAAATTCCCAGGTTCAGTCTCTGGCATTTGTAGATAGGGTTGGGAATAAGCATGATGGAGATGTTTGCAAATGTTAATTTAAATTAATCCATATAAATGCTGTGTTTCCAAAGCCTATATGTGAACTGTAATCAAGTTGTGCACTGGAAGTTTTCAGTGTGGTTTGCAACTCAAAATTAGTTCATCAAATGCAAATATTACGTAAAATGTACACAAAAAGCATGCATTAACTAGGAAAAGTATTTACAAACTGTGTGGTTAGATGATGAGAACTGGACAGTGACAGATTCACCTATTCTTAGCTGGGGAAAAAAAAACCCTATCTGAAACCCATTATTAATCAATGAATATTGAATGAGGTAGATGGATTAATGGTTTGACTGAGAATGGGGATTTCTTTGCTCCTGCTAGTGTATCACTGGGTTGTGTAACCCTTTATGACAGTAGTAGAAGTCTTTTGAGTGAAAGGAAAAGTGCTGATCTACAAGTAGGCAGGAGACCCAGGTTCCTCCCCTGTGGAATGATATCTCCCCAGAGCTTCATACTGCTCCATCCTTTTGACTTTTTGCAAACTGCTAAAGACTTGGTTGTTCTCCCAGGTCTTGGGTTGGGTTGGTGGCTGAGCCTCTTTGGTTTTGTTGTAGTTGTTTGCTTGTTTGGTTAGTTCTTTGGGTTTTGTCTCTGGTCAGCTGTCTTCTTTTTCTTGATATACTTTGTTTTCTTCGAGTTTTTTTATTCGTAAGCTGCCCAGAGTCACTATGGAGTCCGGCGGCCTTGAAAATGAAATAATAAATGAATAAAACATGTAAAAATTGTGTTCCCCATCCACTTACAGAAACACCAATCCTTTCAATAAAACACCTTTCTATTACATTGTAAAACACCAGGATCAGAAAGAAAGGGAAAAAAAGAACTTGTGTGATTGGCAAGTCTCTCATAGAGGAATAGTCAAACAGAGCTGTCTGTATTGCTTTATATTATGTAAAACACTATGTCCATAGATCCCTAGTAAGATGGCATACATATAAAACAATGACTAATGTTACCAGAGAGACCTTGCAGATAATATCCGATATCAGAGTTATTGACAGAACTTTCATTCTCAAATCCAATTTACATGTGCAAACAGCTCCCCTTGTGTTCAGCTGCCTCCTCGCCTCACCTTATTTTACATCATTGTCAAGGAAAATTAAATATTTGACTTGGCAGGCACTTCGATTATTTATGTACATGGAGAAGATCTGACTTTTCTTTTCAGGTCATTTAACAAATATTTGTGATTACCTCCCACTCTCATCCATACCAAAACTATCCATTATAGATATACACACACACAAAAATCAAACATACCAAAACACAAAGAGCAGGAAATAACTCAAACCATAAAAAGACTTGGACTTACAAGTGGACTGTATCCTCAGCCCAATGAAAGAGATCTTTTCCCCACCTAATGAACCATCAAATTATACTTACCAAAACCATTTCACCTCAGTCCCCTTTTCCTCCCAGCAAAATAGAATCTATTGAGATATTCCCTTAAGGCTTCCTTGTGCTTCTAAGTGAAGGAGATGAAAATTGCTGCATTTCTTAAAATTTAAATCAGAAATTCAGCAGATTGAATTCCAGGGCAGGAAGGGATATAACTCAAATTAAAGGTTGTATGAGTTGACAGTAAGGAACTTGCTTCCATTTTTAAAAATATTGTTAATATAGCAGTGCAAGACTTTTTCAGGAGTATTTTTACAAACTAAGAGATGCAGGATATTAGGGGAAAAATACTTCGGAAAAACCTATATGTTAGGAACAATGTTTGTTTGTTTGTTTGTTTGTTCATTCGTTCATTCAATCAATCAATCAATCAATCAATTTATATAGCCGCCCATCTCAAACCAGTGACTCTGGGCAGCTAACAATAATAAAAACAATCAAACAATAAAAACAATAAAAAAATAAAATATAAATACAGCTGAGAGATCTTAAAAACCATCGGTGTCAGCACAACCATGAAATGGGGCCCTTTGCAAATATGCTACATGTTAGAGAAAGCTTATTAATATTTGTGTGGCAACAGAAACTCAAAATAGGATAGAATACCCTTAAGCCTGGAAACTGAAAAATTCAAATAAATTGTCTTTTTTATTAATTTTAGAAACTAAAACTAACATGTGTCTGGTTAAGAGTTCTGACTTACCTGGATATCAACATACTTAGACAATATAGCCAATAACAAGATGGCAATAAAGCTCATCATTGCCACCATGAATGTCTGAAAGGTGTGTATGTAGTCATATAACATGAAATGTTTAAGATCAAACATATGTTGGAAATGCAAAATAAATGTGGGAACTTTTTATCACATTTGGTGGACATGTCAAAAGACCAAAAAATACTGGGGCAAAATTCATGGTAATATATGTAAAATATTCAAAATGGATATGGAAAAAAAATCAGAAACTTATTTACTGGGAATTATCGACATGAAGATGAACAAGGAACAAAAAAAACTATTATACCATTTGACTACAGCGGCGAGGATTATTTTCGCAAAACACTGGAAAGAAGAAGCTACCCCCTCAATAGAAGAATGGATAATCAAAACGATGGAAATAGCATAGATGGACAGACTGACAATTTTAATAAAACAAAAAGATCTGGGAGATTATGAACTTATATGGAACCCATTTATAGAATTTCTGCAAAAAGAATATAAAATAAAACTATTGTAATGGAAAAATATTAGAAGAGATAATAAAAAGAATATATTAGAATATATGCACTAGAATATAAGAACAAATGAAAGGTTTAAAATAAAATAAGAGTTAAGATATTTATATATTAAAGAAACATTAATAAAAAGAGGAATACAATAGAAATATAGCAAAAATTAAAACTAAAAGTAAGAAGCTATCTTCAAGAAAGAAACAGGAAGTCGTTTTAAATTAGTTGTTTCACGTGATGTGTTGTTATAAGGATTTTGTTATATAGGGTTATTTAGTTTTGAATGTATGTTTATTAAGTTTGTTATGTACTCTGTTATTCACTTTTATGTTGTTGATGTTGTTGATGTCTTTGTTTGTTTGTTTGTTTTTTCTTTTAATAATAAAATTACTTTTTTATAAAAAAAAAAAAAGTGTGTATGTAGTGAGGCACTAACCTTGTGAGATTAGCTTCAACATTTTCAGTGACATCAGAACACTTTTCTTTTCCTTTGTAGCCTGCTATGCCAAAGGTTAGTTATTCTATACTGCTAGAATGATGACATTTCAGCCTCCTTCCTTCCTGTCACTGTTGAGCTGGACAGTCTGCTGGATGGAATGACATCCATATCAAGCCTGGGCTTGACTGGCTGTTAGCAACGAGTCTGATGGACCATGATCCTCAAGCAAGGATGAAGCAGAAACCTTACTCTACTACACTATGAAAGAAAAAAAGTTTTGGCAAAGTAGAACTTGTGATGTTGAGAAATTAAAATACTTTCACCAGAGTTTGTAAGGTAGGCATATTTCTAAAATCTGAAGCAGACTTATATGTGCACATGTAATATGCACATACACACACATACAATGAGAGTTGAAAGCTGAAATAAGAGCATACAGGTTAGTGGGCCTTGTAGAGCAGATAGACTATCAAAGTTGCATTCATGAAACTGAGTTGATCAGGCAATTTGTCCTCTGTTTTAGCTAATTATCATAGATAGTTCTCTTTCCCAAAGAGTTTACAATCTAACATTTGATGTTGCCATAGGCAAGTGAAGTGAAGGAAGAACATAATAATGGAAGAATGTGATCTAATATGATCAAATACTAGTGAATGAGATTATATATAATCCATTTATATTTAGATGAATAAACAAAATTCATGTCTATTAAACCTTGCAAAGGATTCACATACTGAAATCTTCATTATTCAGACTTTAGAGACAATTTTATCACTTAAAAATATATATAAATATCAGTGCATCGGGAAAAAATGAAAAAAATGTACATATTTAAGAAATTTAATAACCAAAATGCATTTTCCCATGGCAAAAAGGCTTGGGAGAATAATCAGGAAAAGTACATCCAGAAAAGTCTCCATTATGATAAGTGAGCATGAAAATATAGTTACCCAAAAGAATGTTAACTGAGGCAGAAGTGGATTCCTGCATTGGTCAGGAGGTTGGATTAGATTATTTCCAAGGGTACTTCCAACTGTTACGTTCTATGATTCTACAAAAGGAACCCTACATTTAAGAGGGAAGAAAGAATAGGCAAAAAAGAAAAGAAAATGTAAACACAGACATAAATCTTGTGCAATATTCCTGACCTTGTCAAACTAAGGTTGTCAACTCCAGTTGAAAGCAATCCTGTAGATATTCCTCTCTCCAATAAGCTACTCTCCAAAAGTGTGCAGGGAATACACAGACACCCATGATCAAAAGTATGGTTTTTGTTGTTGTTCAGTCGTTTAGTCGTGTCCGACTCTTCGTGACCTCATGGACCATAGTACGCCAGGCCCTCCTGTCCTCCACTGTCTCTCGGAGTTTACTCAAATTCATGTTCATTACATCGGTGATGCTATCTAACCATCTCATCCTCTGCCGTCCCCTTCTCCTTTTGCCCTCAGTCTTTCCCAGCATCAGGGTCTTTTCCAGTGAGTCCTCTCTTCGCATTAGGTGGCCAAAGTATTTGAGCTTCAGCTTCAGCATCTGTCCTTCCAATGAGCAGTCAGGGTTGATTTCCTTTAGGATTGACTGGTTTGACCTCCTTGCAGTCCAAGGGACTCTCAAGAGTCTTCTCCAGCACCACAGCTCGAAAGCATCAATTCTTCGGCGCTCAGCCTTCCTTATGGTCCAACTCTCACAGCCATACATTGCTACTGGAAAAACCATAGCTTTAACTATACGGACCTTTGTCGGCATGGTGATGTCTCTGCTTTTTAATATGCTGTCTAGGTTTGCCATAGCTTTCCTTCCAAGGAGCAAGCGTCTTTTAATTTCATGGCTGCAGTCACCGTCTGCGGTGATCTTGGAGCCCAAGAAAATAAAATCTGTCACTGCTTCCATTTCTTCCCCTTCTATTTGCCAGGAAGTGATGGGACCAGATGCCATGATCTGGGTTTTTTTAATGTTGAGTTTCAAGCCAGCTTTTGCACTCTCCTCTTTCACCCTCATCAAGAGGCTCTTTAGTTCGTCTTCACTTTCTGCCATTAGTATGGTACAATTATAAAATTGATGTCAATCTGCCAGTATCAACAATTCTCTCTCACATCCACCAAATCGTTCTTAAACTCATTATAATGTTTCTCTTCCAGCAAAAAAACCAGCAGGATAAAGATGCAGTAAATAGAAGGGATACCTGCAGAAAGAAAGAAAGAAAGAAAGAAAGAAAGAAAGAAAGAAAGAAAGAAAGAAAGAAAGAAAGAAAGAAAGAGGGAAAGAGGGAAAGGGAAAGGGAAAGGGAAAGGGAAAGGGAAAGGGAAAGGGAAAGGGAAAGGGAAAGGGAAAGGGAAAGGGAAAGGGAAAGGGAAGGAAAAATGGAAGAAAACCAGATGCAGATGAATCAAAATAGAGAATTAGCTACTGGACAGGGAACGAAAGAAGAGGGAGAAGCCCTGTGTAGAGTTACCTTCACAAAACAAGTGGCCCCTCCCAAGCACCAGGTTTTATAGGTATTCCCCCAAAGAGATCCAAACTTTGCAGCAGTGGCATCTGCAGTTATTTGAACCATTTGCTCATTCCTTTGTTTTTGAGTTTTCAGTATTCTTCTTAGTGAATGAAGAAACCAGAAGAAACTAGTTTTTTAACCAGTATTTATCTCCCAAAGCTACCCTCCTGCTGCTGTTTTAAAAAACAAAACAACCATTGTTCACCATTTCATTGTTTTACCTGTCTTTGAGGTAGAAGGGTTTCACCCCCAACCAACAATTAGCTGAGATGAATAAGTACTGTAATACTTACTCAGGGGGCCTATTTGGCAGTTGGGTTTCAAAAAAAAAAGCTCCAGCATTTCCATAATGCACTTTGGACTTACTTTTTATTTTTATTTTTTTAAATTCTACCAGAAAAATAGGTAACTCAGGGAAAGGAAAATAGTAATTTTAAAAAATCTGCTGTGTGATCCTCTGTGTTATGTTACAGCCACTAGAGTACTGGAACACCATTGCTAGCAGCAGCTTCATCAGAGATTAGAGGGGTTTCTTCTGCTTTCAAACTACTGATATTCTGAGTGTCAGAGAAACATTACAACCACTATAGTACTGGAACACCATTGCTAATTAGCTGAATGTCTTCTATAAGAGAAGTTGCATCAGATATGCTAAGCCAAACCAGGGAGAAAGAAAGGATCATTAAAAAAAAAAAGGAAAGCTGGTTGTTGGGCCTATATGTGTATACACTTTGATGCTTTAACTTTGCATATATAAATTAACTTTTTACAAGTTTTTTATATATGCCTATGTGTTGGGTCCATGTACACACACACACGCATGTACATAGATGCACAAATGTAAAAGTATATAGTCCATTAAGACCTGCCCAGAGCAAGAAAAGTTATTGCTAGTTGCTTTCCTGGCGTGGAAAGTTGGGAGGGCAAAGCAGCAGGACGTCTGTCTGAACTGAAAACCTGGCAAGTTGCTGTTGAAGGGTTTTAATCTAGACAGAATTTCCTTTAACTGGCTTAGAGAGTCCAGCTGGCATCAGCATAGGACAGGAGCAACTCAATGGCATAGTGCAGGGCTTTCCAAACTTTTGCTGTTGGAGACATACCAATGGCCAGCGCACAAAACCCCAGAAGCGCTGGCGCCGCTGCCACGCTTTCGGGTTTTTGCGCGCCGTGGCGGCGGCTTCAGCAGCAGTGTCCTGGAACCCGGAAGCACTGATGGCCCGCCGCTGCTGCATGCAGTGGTGGTGCACCATCAGTGTTTCTGGGTTGTCGTGCGACACACTTGGGGCCCCCAGGCGACACAGTACTGTGTCGCGACACATAGTTTGGAAAGCCCTGGCATAGTGTGTACATGCCTTTAGCAGCAATTCACCACCATCCTACCCTTCTATTGTTTCTTGCTTCCAACCATCTAAGTTAAGAGGCAGCCTAAACTTGAAATTGCATTCCCTAAATGTTGTATTTTGAGTTACTGTAGTGTGTCTGCTTTTCATGCATTTGCGATTAATGGCTTTAGATATCTAGGATTCATATTTTTTTTCAAGCCAAACCTTCATTCCTTAATACAAATATTCTAATGAAACAGTTGACCTTGCATCTTAGTTGGCACACTGGCAGCAAAATTAAGTGTGTCACCTTCATTTTCCTATTCAATATTCACACCAAGAAAACCGATTATTTGACATTCTATAGCAGCATTCTGGAAAATAGGTGCATCAGGTTTAAACCTTCCAACTGAAGATATTGACACATCTGACATCATACCTGCATTCCAGTATTTTATCCAAGGGGTAAATAACAACTTTGATTCTAAGTACTGTTTACTCTTTGGTTTTAATAACAAGCATCCCATAGAGCAAATGTTCAAATCTAAGTGCTTTCCACATGAAGAGCTATTGAACTACATTAAAAGACATCTGAATTATCTAAGGCTACATTTAATTTGAACCAATTGTATGTTGTGAGCAATACGAAAACACACATCCATTATATAAGATTAGCATCATCTCTGTGTGTATCCATATTTTATTTATTTATTTATTTATTTAATTTATTCCCCGCCCATCTCCCATACAAGGGACTCTGGGCGGGTTACAATAATTAAGACTTAAAAATTTAAAATATTTAAAACCATACAAAGTAAAAGATGTATAAAAATAAATCCAGATATAAAATAAAATAAAATAGAATCCAAGATGGATTGGGGACCGTAGCATAGGTCTTATTGCTACGGGGCCAGCCAACCCCAGGAGGCACTACCACCTCCGTTGTCCCAGGCCAGGCGGCAGAGCCAGGTCTTAAGGGCCTTCCGAAAGGCCAGGATTGAAGGGGCCAGTCTCACCTCCGGGGGCAAGATGTTCCATAAGGCGGGGGCTGTCGCAGAGAAAGCACGCCTCCTGGACCCCGCTAGATGGAATTCTCTTGTTGAGGGGGTCCGAAGCATGCCCTCTCTGCACGCACGGGTGGGGCGGGCTGACATTATCGGGACGAGACGGTCCCTCAGGTACCCTGGTCCTATGCCATATAGGGCTTTAAAGGTAATCACCAACACCTTGAATTGGACCTGGAAGCAAACTGGCAACCAATGCAGCTCGCGTAGCAGAGGTGTTACATGTGCCGATCTTATGGCACCCGTAACTGCTCGCGCCGCCACATTCTGTACCAGCTGAAGCTTCCGGATACTCTTCAGGGGTAGCCCCATGTAGAGCGCATTACAGTAGTTTATGCGGGAGATGACAAGGGCATGAGTGACTGTTCGGAGGGCCTCCCGATCCAGGAAAGGGCGTAACTGGCGCACAACTCGAAGTTGTGCAAAGGCCCTCCTGGCCACGACTGCCACCTGCTCTTCGAGCAGGAGTCGCGAGTCCAGGAGGACCCCCAGATTCCGCACTGGATCCGAGTGAGGTAGTGCAACCCCACCCAGAACCAAAGATGACAACTTCCCGGATCTAGGGGGGCCATCAATCCACAGCCACTCCGTCTTACCAGGGTTCAGTTGAAGCCTGTTGTTCCCCATCCAGACCCCCACAACCTCCAGACACTGAGATAGGGCATCGACCACATCACCTACTTCACCTGGGATGGAGATGTATAACTGGGTATCTTCAGCATATTGGTGATACCTCATCCCAGCGGCTTCATGTAGATGTTGAACAGGAGAGGAGAGAGAACCGATCCCTGCGGCACCCCACAAGACAGGGGTCGCAGGTCAGCTCTCTCCTCTCCTATCAACACCGACTGGGAACGGCCCTGGAGGAAGGAGGCGAACCAGCGCAAAACCACGCCGCCTGCCCCCAACTCCCTGAGCCGCCCCAAAAGTATACCATGGTCGACGGTATCAAAAGCCGCTGAGAGATCTAAGAGAGCCAGGATGGACGCACTCCCTCCATCCCGCCCTCGCCAGAGATCATCCATAAGCGCGACCAATGCAGTCTCTGTCCCATATCCTGGCCTGAAACCTGACTGAAAAGGGTCCAGATAATCCGTTTCTTCCAGAATCCTCTGGAGTTGCAATGCCACCACCTTCTCAACCACCTTTCCTAAAAAGGGAAGGTGGGAGACTGGGCAAAAATTGCCCAGAATAGTAGGGTCCAAAGATGGTTTTTTGAGGAGGGGGTGCACCAGCGCCTCCTTAAAGGCAGCCGGGAACACCCCCTCACTCAAGGACGAATTTATAATCGCCAGGACCCAGCCACATGTCACCTCTCTAGCTGATTTCACCAGCCAGGAGGGACATGGGTCAAGTTGACATGTGGTGGCATTTACAATCCCAAGGATCCTGTCTACTTCATCAGGCCCAACAGGATCAAACTGCTCCCAGATAACATGGTAAGTACGAGCCTCTGGCATCTCCCCAGATCTTGTCTCACGCTTGGAGTCCAACTTGGAATGAATCTGAGCGATTTTGTCCTGCAGATGCTCAGAAAACTCTTCCGATCGGCCCTGTAGATGGGTCTCCCCTTGCTCCCGACCCAAAAGCGATCTTGTAATCTTAAACAGGGCTGTCGGACGGCATTCTGCGGATGCAATAAGAGCGGAGAAATATTCACATTTCGCCGTTCTTACCGCCACAAGGTAGGCCTTAAAAGCGGCTCTAGATTGTGTTCAGTCAGATTCCGTCTTCGTCTTTCTCCAGCGGCGCTCTAGACGTCTCTTAACCCTCTTCAAAGCCCTCAACTCCTCCGTAAACCACGGAGAGTGACGGGCCGAACAGGGCCGGAGAGGTCGCATAGGCGCGATCTTGTCCAGGGCTCCGGCTGCTGCCTTGTTCCAGGCTGCAGCCAGGACCTCCACTTGACCGTGAAGCAAGTCCTCGGGAATAACCCCCAGCTCCTTCTGAAACCTCACTGGGTCCATCAGTCGCCGGGGGCGGACCAGTCGAATAGGTCCCGCCTCCCTGCGGAGTGGGGTAGCACAAGAGAGTCTCAGGGTCACCAGGGCGTGGTCTGACCATGACAATGGGGAAAGATGTAACTCTCCCCTCAGATCACATTGCCACTGCTCGGACAAGAAAACTAAATCCGGAGTGAGACCACTGTCACGAGTCGGGTCACGAATAATCTGAGACAGGCCCATAGCTGCCATGGTAGCCATGAACTCCCGGGCCGCCTCTGAGGACCGCCCCAGGGACGGCAGATTGAAATCCCCCAGAACCATAAGTCTGGGAAACTCCACTGCCAACCCCGAGACAGCCTCGAGCAGCTCAGGCAGGGAGGTTGCTACGCAGCAGGGAGGCTGGTACAGCAGCAACACTCCCAACTGTTCTCGTGAACCCAACTTGAAAAACAGGGTCTCACATCCGATCACTTGTGGAGCAGCGCCCCTGAAGGCCACAAGGGACTCTCTGATGACCACTGCTACCCCTCCTCCCCTGCCCCGGTGTCTCGGCTGATGCCACACCCGAAACCCAGCTGGGCACATTTCCGAGAGGGCTACTCCCCCCTCTGGGCCCAGCCAGGTCTCAGTAATACACACCAGGTCAGCCCCTTCCTCTGTGATTAAATCACTTATAAGGGGGGCCTTGTTATTCACCGACCTGGCGTTCAGCAGCAGCAGTCGGAGACCGGAGCCCACGAGGAACTGCTTCATATATATACAATAAATGAATGTGTTTCACTGAATATTTGATTCTCACATCTACATTAAGAACAAGATGGAAAATTGTCCAGTCTGGACTTTCCTAAACTATCTGTAACAACTAATACCTGATTGAGAAGGCTACTCTGTGCATCTCCTGCACTCTTCTCAGGCACATACAACAATGATATTTTATTGTATGCAAGGAATGGATCTCTTAAGTATTTCTTATCTGACCTATAATTTTTGGCAGCCAAGACTAGACCATTGAAATTCAGAGGCAAAATAGTGATCCCCATGATTGTGAAAGTCTGATTCAGATAAGAAGCCTGAGGCTATACAATAACAAGGCTCTCAATACAGTTTAAAATTCTACTTTTCAGATTATTTTTCGTAAGACATACACGGTCCTGTTGAGTTAATTCAGGAATACCATCACAAGATTTTGTGCAATGTCAAAAATGCTACACACAAACACACACACACACACACAGCCAAAGTATACAAATATTTTACTTTTTAAACATTAGATTAGAAGTTCAAAATATGTGTTCTTAAAATAGCAAGAACACAAAGACATTATGATATTATGAAATTTGTTTATCTCATGAAATTGTGGGCACCTTTATTACTTTATTTATCTTTATTACTCTTTTTTAAAAAAATAGAGGTCAGTGGACACCATTTAGTGGCTCAGAGGGTGCTTTGACACTCTCAAGTGTATGTTGCTCACCTCTTATGGGGTCATATTGATGCAGAAATTGCATTACACATTTTAGCTGGTTGTAATGGTTTATGATGGCTATATTATTGTTGTTATAGTTAGAAGGTACTATTATAATATTTGTCAATTTGCTTTGATATATTATAGTATAATGATAAACTACACTTGAAGGTGTTTATTTTAATAGATGACCTATAAATAGTTTAAGTATGATGATTGTGGGGCGTGGTGGCTCAGCGGGTAAGACACCAGGCTTGTCAATCAGAAGATCGCAAGTTCAGAGGTTCGAATCCCTAGCCCCGCGTGACGGACTGAGCTCCCACACTAGCCCCAGCTCTTGCCAACCTAGCAATTCGAAAACATGCAAATGCAAGTAGATTAATAGGTACCACTTCGGTGGGTAGGTAACAGCGTTCCGTGCACGTCATGCGGCCACATGACCGTGGAAGTGTCTTCGGACAACGCTGGCTCTTCGGCTAACAAACGGAGATGAGCACCAGCCCCTAGAGTCGGACACGACTGCACAAATGTGCGGGGGGAACCTTTACCTTTACCTTTTTATGATGATTGTATGGATATAGGGAAGTGAACTGGGATAACAGACCATGAAGAAGTAAGATGGCAGGGATATAAAAGATATAAAATTTATTCAAAGTTCTGTCAAGATATTATCCAGAGTGTTTGGACCATCGAAGAAGAGATTGTTGCTAAACTGTGTCATTTGGATGAAATTGTTGTGATGGAAGATCTTGAAAAGGATGAGGGATTTTATGTTAGTGAGATTAAAGTAATGCTAGGGGAGCATTGTGATTTGGTGCTGAGGGAGTTAAAGCAACAGTCTGAATTTAACCTTGTACAGGGAGTCACTCTGTTGGGGTGATGTTATGACTATTTGAATCAGTGTTATGGGAAAGGAGAAAATATGTTGTGTGGGAGTCTTTTGTTGTTGTTGAGAAGTCTGAGTGTTTGAAGGTGACAGTGGGGCTGTTTGACTTCTGTAAAAAATTGCCTTATGTGTAATAGGGAGAAATGCTTTTGGGTATCAGCCATGTTCATTTCAGTGGGCCTACTTGATGCTTCTGAAAAAGTTGCAGTGATAAAGGCCATGAGGTGTCAAGTGCAAACATAAACTTAAAAT
The DNA here is from genome assembly GCA_023362775.1 of Charina bottae. Lineage (NCBI taxonomy): Eukaryota > Metazoa > Chordata > Lepidosauria > Squamata > Charinaidae > Charina > Charina bottae. Next base: position 81,692,599 of record JALMGJ010000003.1, on the reverse strand, counting down.
CCATGTGCTTGGCTGCTACCTGCCTGGGTTAACGTTGCCTGTTAACTAACTGACTTCTTAGACATGTACAGAATGCAGAGAACAGTGAGTAACATTACTCATAAATTCTGTCAAATAAAGGAATAATTATAGTCTATGCATGTGAGCAGTAAAATGTTACATCACTTAGGCTTATGAAAACAGAAACACTTCATGATTTCACTGAAGAGGAATGCTAATGCAGCAGATTGTCAGACTAATCTTAATTGCTCTTTTTAAAAACTCTCTTCCATGTGATAACAGGGGCCAAATGGAGCATTCAGCCAGCCTCCGCTTTAGAGAGATATTTGCTAGTTTCACACTGAGGAAACCAGTCCTGTTTTTCCTCCCAAACAAATCTACTTGAATGTGGCCTCTTACAAAAATTTTCTCTTCCATTTCGGTTTCCACCTCTAGAATTTTATCAGATGTTGACTAAGATGTTTGTCAAATGTCGACTACAATTTTCAGTTAATTGACTAAAAAGAGGTTTTGAGTATTGAGACACCCACAAAAGGCCTTACAGTGACCTCAATGCTCTTTCAATGAAAGGATAAGTCTTTTTTCCCTTGACGTGAATATATATTTTTTCAGTTTTGATAACACTTTATTTTCAGAACAAAAATACCACCCTGCTGCCTTGCTATTTCCATGGGAACCCCCTGCATCAGCTTTAGCAGCTAAATACTGTGCACAATCTTTGTTGATGTGGGTTTCATTTGAACTGAAATGATACACTGTGCTTCAGAAATAGTTGCGTAATCTTGGCCTGATTTGAAAACCAGTCAAGTGTGTGCCTTCACCAAAATGTCCACAATTTCAAATTTGCAACATCCTACCCTGGTTTGGAGAATGCAGAAACCCCCCCCTCAAAGGATCTCTGTAAGTGCATTTTGATATTCATGAAAAAGATCATAAATGACCAGGAATACAAAATAACACAGGAAAACTTTTTTTAAAAATTCTCCAACTTTACAAAACAAATGTCTCTTGATAGAGAATTTAACAATTATTCTTAAGTACTTCTCTAATATCACATAAGATCTGAAAGATCTGAAAACCTGGTTCTGCTGCCTAGCATGGAAGGGGAAAGGTAATAGCTCCTTCTGGGGGTGGTTACTATCATAATGCCCTCCCCATTGTTTGAGATCGATTCGCCAGATTAGATTTTATATTTATTTATATCATATAAATAATTTGTAATTTTATACTTGTATTTTAATCTTAATTTTTATTGTAAGCCACCCAGAGTCCCCTGTTTGGGGGAGATGGGCGGTCATATAAATTTGAAAAATAAGTAAGTAAGTAAGTAAGTAAGTAAGTAAGTAAGTAAGTAAGTTAAAACTGAATGATCGTGTTCAGGTTGCAGGTGTTTGCTTCCTATAATCATTCTAGGAGTCCAAGTCTGGGCAGATTTCTAAGATGCTTTATCTTCCATTTATATCCTACTTTTTCTCTAAGAGGAAAGTAGAACACCTGAGGATCTCACATAACCTGTCAGACAGGTTGGCTGAGAAAGAAGTCACCCCATAAGCTCCAGGACTGAATGTCAGGTTGATGCTGGATCTCCTGGTCCAAGTTCAATATCTTAACTACTGCAGTTCTAGCTTTCCTATCATTACAGTGTTTCCAGTTAATACTCATGCACAGAGTTTGTCTTGTGTTAGCCTTTGCCCACTCTAGCTAGGAATTCTGGGAACTGTAGTTCCAACACTAGGAGTCTTCCAGAAATTGCCCTCACTGCTAGGGATACTAAACTATACTTGATTTTTGAATTTTCAAAGGTGCAAGCACAAAATTATATTTTCTAACACAGTGTACACATATTTTATACCCTTTTCATTGGAAATAATTATTACCCTTGAATCATTTCTCCTTCTTCAGAAACACTATTTAACCAGTCAAGTCATATGTAGCACAGGAAAAAAAGTCTTAATATAGTTTGATAGATTTGAAAATTAGAAACTCTGAACCTTCTAGAAGTCCCCCCACCCACCCAAAAAAGCTGGAAATCTCTTTGCTTTAGTATTATGACTTTGGTCTTTATCTGTTAATTAAGGCTATTCTATTATGAGTTAGTATTTCAAGGCAGCTTATTATTATTTCAGACAAGCAAATTAAGCAGAAGGGAAAAGCTTCCTATTCCTGGAAAAATTGAACACGATTCACAAAATAGCTCATTTTGAATGGCACAGGGTTGCTTCCTCATCATTGCTATAATGACCTGCCTAATTCTGCAACCAAATTATGTAATTCGCATTCCAACTAATAGACTAAAACCATAGTACTTCTCCTGTATATGACCAATGTGTAATGGATGGAAACAAACTCTAAACTTGGGGGTTCATTACTATTTTTGTCCCAAATACTTTTGGATGGTGGGATGGGAGCTGAATTCCAAAAAGTAAACAGGGCTAGAACAAAAATGAAGTGTAATTAACAATATAATGCCATAATATTGCAATTTTGAGGTTAAACTTTGAAGGGACTATTCAAAGGCATGAAATGAAGGCATTAAATATCTGGGGACTGCATCCTTACTCTAGCTCATAGCTTTCCAAACTGTGTGTCGCGACACTTTAGTGTGTCGCAACACAACCCAGAAGTGGCGGCGCGGGGGTGCGTGTGGGGGTGCGCGTGGTGGCAGCGACGACGGCAGCGGTGCGCCATCAGCACTTCCGTGTTTTAGCGGAAAACACGAGGCTGCCGCCGCCACCACCATTCACGCCACCGCTGCCACGCGCCCCCCGCGCCACCGCCGCTGCCGTCATTGGTGTGTCGCCAACGGCGGCAGTTTGGAAAGCACTGCTCTAGCTGATAAATAAACTTCTCCAGAATTCAAGGACAGAACTATGGACCCTGTTAAACTATTATTTATCTTTATCCCCCTCTGCTGAAAAGACCCATTCTGGTTTATTAAATACATTAATTTAAAAGTAAACTCTTCCATTCTAACTATATAACCACTTTGCTTATTTCTCAGAGCTTGCAGATTATTTCTTGTTCCTTTCCTGAGCAACAGGCAGCCTTAAGGTATGGCCGATGGGTTTCTTCTTGATTGCATCTATCTTTCTTAACAATAGAGATGAAAGGAACCTCTCCCAATTTTTGTCTATGAAGGTTCTCAGTCATCCAGGTGGAATTGTCTGTAGCTTGAATCATGTCAACTGGATTTCTATTTTCTCAGTGGAAACGTTTCGCTCCTTATCCAAGGAGCTTCTTCAGTCTGAGCAAAGTTGGTAACGGAATCCTAAATATGTTTCTAGGTAGCTGTGTGACCTTACACCTGGGGCTAGGTCATGGTTATATTGAGATGTTATTTTAAGTCCTTTTATCATCTAAAGGAGGATCGTTAAGATCACCATGCTGCTGTTGAGCTTGTGAAATGGTCTTAATCTTCCTAGGCACAGAAGACAAAGCCGGGAGGAAGATGGGGGAGAGGTTGTGCCTGAGGCCCCCACCTCTATTCAAGGAAGGATTTTCCAAGTTGGCATAAATGGATGGCATAAATGGCATAAATGAGAGAGGGGTCAAGGAATCCAACCTGGATTTATTTTGCCATAACAAGAATAACAGATCATCTGCAAATGACAGCAAAGAGATGTAAGAAACTTTGACACTCTGCTGCCATCTGATGATTGTCTACATTTTTACAGCCAAGATCTGTTAGCCCTACATAACCAAATAACACCTTATTCTTAGATAATCATGTATAAATAATAGGGATATGTAACTTTTACTATCTGTTCAGTACTTAAATGAAACATGGCTGATTTAATGTTGTAAGGAAGACATGAACTGATTAAAGCAGTTTGCCCCTCTATATTAAAAGTGTGACTGTCATTAAAATCAGAAACTTCATGGCAGTTCTGTTGTCTACTTGCATATCTCGCTGTTATCCTTTATTGACACAACATGCAGTACTGTATTCTATAGCCTTTCTTTCTGAATCAATGGGTAAGATGCATTTTAAAAATAAGTTCCAATTCTAAAAGTCTCAAGGTGTTGTTCATGCTAGGAGGAACTTCAATTCTACATCAAGCCAATCAAAAAAATGATTATTTTTTTTAAAAATCTCTCAGACAGAGAACTCACCCAACCAGAGAGAGATGTCCTAGCCAAAGGTCTTAACTTTGCCATCACTCCCAAGCAAGTTCCGGTTGTGGAGCTCATTACAGCCACAGAATCTGCCATCCACAACAACCACCTACCTTTTGAAGAAGCAGAACAACTCTGGCTTAAAATATCTGCAGCTCTGTCCAGTGCTCAACCTCCTCCCCCCAACCTTACCATCCAAGACAGGAGAGCCCTGACAGCCCTCAGCAAAGATGAAACCATCACCATTTTACCTGCTGACAAAGGAAGATGTACAGTGGTTCTAAACACTGCAGACTACCACAATAAAATTACCTCACTTTTGGAGGATCACCATACATATGAAAAACTGAAAAGAGACCCCACCAGCAATTACAAGAAAAAGGTAATAGACAGTTTGAAACAATTGGAACACGATGGCTCCTTCAATAGGATTACCTACCACCGTCTGTATCCTGGAGAAGCCATCCCCTGCATTTACGGACTCCCTAAGATCCACAAGGAAGGAACACCCCTTCGACCCATAGTCAGCAGCATTAATTTGGTAACATACAACATTGCCAAACACCTCTCTACCATACTAGCACCTCTGGTTGGACACTCTGAACACCACATCCATAATTCGGAAGAATTTGTTTCCAAAGCAAAGATCCTGAAACTGGATACAGATGAAACTATGGTCTCCTTCGATGTGTCCTCCCTTTTCACCAGCATCCCCACCACTCATGCTCTATCCGCGGTCAGGAAGAGACTAGAAGAGGACAGCACCCTTGAAAGGAGAAACCATCTCAATCCAAACCAGATCTGCCATCTTCTGGACCTGTGTCTCAACACCACTTATTTCTCATACAGAGGTGACTTTTACAGACAAAAACACGGCTGTGCCATGGGTTCTCCTGTGTCACCCATTGTGGCCAATTTATACATGGAAGAAGTGGAGAAGAAAGCACTCAACACATTCCAGGGAACAGCGCCCACCTACTGGTTCAGGTATGTGGATGACACCTGGGTTAAAATCAAGGCCCAGGAAGTACAGGCCTTCACGGACCATATAAACACCATAGATGCCAACATTAGGTTCACCAGAGAAGACACCAAGGACAACAGACTGGCATTCCTAGACTGTGAAGTCCTCATTGGGACCGGTGGCAAGCTAGAAATAGGGATCTACAGGAAACCCACACACACAGATCAATATCTGATGTTTGACTCCCACCATCCACTACAGCACAAACTAGGAGTCATCAGGACATTGTCACACAGAGCAGAAACCATCCCCACCTCCATGGATTCTAAAAAGAATGAAAATCAGCACCTGAGAACAGCTCTGAAGGCCTGTGGATATCCAAATTGGGCCTTCACTAAATCTAAGTCTACCAGACCTAAAACAGCGACAGACAGGGCTGAGACTCAGAGTAAACGGAAGAACCTGGTCATTCCTTACATGGCTGGCGTGTCTGAAAAGATAAAATGGATATTTGGCAAACACCACATACCTGTATATTTCAAACCCACCAACACACTGAGACAGAGGCTTGTACACCCCAAAGATCAAACTCCAAAACACAAGAAAAGCAATGTAGTGTATGCAATCCAGTGCAGTGAGGAGTGCTCTGAGCTCTACATTGGAGAAACCAAACAACCTTTGTACAGGAGGATGGCCCAACACAGGAGGAGCAACACCACAGGACCAGAGTCAGCAGTTTACCTTCATCTAAAGGAAAAAGGACACTCATTTGAGGACAATCATGTTCACATTTTAGACAGGGAAGATAAGTGGTTTGAAAGAGGGGTCAAGGAATCCATTTATGCCAACTTGGAAAATCCTTCTTTGAATAGAGGTGGGGGCCTCAGGCACAACCTTTCCCCTATTTTCCTTCCTGCTTTGTCTTCTGTGCCTAGGAAGATTAAGACCATTTCACAATCTCAACAACAACAGCAAGGTAATCTTAACGATCCTCCTTTGGATGATAAAGGGACTTAGAAATAAACATCTCAAATAACCATGACCTAGCCCCAGGTGCAAGGTCACACAGCCACCCTAGAAACATATTTAAGGATTCCCTTACAAACTTTGCTCAGACTGAAGAAGCTTCTTGGATAAGGAGCGAAACGTTTCCACTGAGAAAATAGAAATCCAGTTGACATGATTCAAGCTACAGACAATTCCACCTGGATGACTGAGAACCTTCATAGACATGTCTCCAAGCTCTTCTTAATATTTAATGCTACTTTATTTGAAGATTTTTCTATTACAAAAGAACAATATATTAATCAACAATTAATACTTGTATTCATTTTAAACATAGCCACCAATTTTGATTTTTATACTCTGTAACCAATGTAAAAGATAACAGCCTTTTTAATTATTCCATTTAAATTTATCAAGGAATTCAAAAATTATTAGAATTGTTTGAAAGTAAAACAATGTTTATATTTTCATAAACCAAGCCATTTTTTGTTTTTCCCATCTTTCAAATCCTTTTTAATAGTGCTAATTAGCTCACTATGGTATTTTTATTTATATCTGAATAATTAGCTGTAATATAATATTTTCATAATTTTTAAAATTTTCATAATTTTAAAGTATTAACAGAACTTTACTTTGTTGTAACTTTAAATCAAAACTTTCTGAATCAGTGGAAGATGTTGAAGTTGTGTGACTTCCCCCTCCCCCCCAATCTTTAAAGCATATCAAACTAATATTAATCCAATCATTCCTTGGGCCCCGTCCAGTTAAGTTAGTAAGTTGTACAGTAGCATATCTGCATATGATAAATATAAGGTCATTCTTGCTAGTCCCTCTTTAGTGAAAAACTATAAAACTCTGAATGTTGACTAATATCTGTGCTCTTAGCATGTAGAAAAAATCCATAAATATAAGAAATTGGAAAAAAAAAGGTAGAAGATATATTCCCTCACATAAGGCTTTTTAATATATATATATATTGGGAGTCAAAATGGCTAAAGAAATCTTCCTACATTTACAATATTTTATAATATACTGTATATATTATCCATCATTTATTTTCCCCAATGACAATTTTTAATCACACTCAATGTAGGATCCAATAACTTAAGTCTGCCTACCAACAGCAATGAGAATATTTTCATATCCTAGTGAAGTATGAAGTTAGAATGAATTAATGTGGTCCTTATTTCTATATTACTTATTCTAGCCTTTCTCCATAAATCTGGGACAACTTGCTTGAAGATGCTCCTATTAACTTAGTAGCAATTTTCTCAGTGTATCTGACACTTTGTGAAATTTGGAAGAAAGACTGTCTCTGCTGGAGATTAAAACTGCCTGTAATTTTCTTTATAATGATAAGAAAGGACACCCAGCTCTGGGGTCTGCTTTCCTTTGTTCCACATTTCCCATTTCTTGTCAACTAATAAAAAAGAAAACTACTATATAGCTGCAGTTGTCTAAGCTTTCTATGGTATTCCATTTATTCATGAACCAGCCTAATAGTTCAGTCTTCAATCAAAATTCCTCCTCCTCCTCCTCCTCCTCCTCCTCCTCCTCCTCCTCCTCCTCCTCCTCGTCTCATCTATAGCCCAACTAACCCTATGATGAAATGGAGAGATTAGCATATAGCTTTGTGTATTGTGGCTAAAGGATTCCAACACAATTCTCATACTGTAATCTAATTAATCAGCATGTTCATATCTTTGGATCCCTTTAGAATGCTAGTGTGAGAAGATGCTGCAGTATTTGATGAGAATATATTGCCATCCCCATAAATAGTTGCTTAGAATAAATACCTGGAGTAGCCACCATTTTGGAAGTTTACAATAACATCTGCTTCATACCAATTATCTAACTCTCCTGATAGATGTCTGTTAATATCCACTCCTGTTAATAAAAGGCCAAAGGATTGATTAAAAAAAGTAAAGGTAAAGGTTTTCCCCTGCACAGTCGTGTCCGACTCTAGGGGGCGGTGCTCATCTCCGTTTCTTAGCTAAAGAGCCAGCGCTGTCTGAAGACGCCTCCGTGATCATGTGGCCGGCATGATGCGAGTGGAACACTGTTACTATCCCACCAAAGTGGTACCTATTTATCTACTTGCATTTGCATGATTTCGAATGGCTAGTTTGGCAAGAGCTGGGTCGAGTGCGGGAGCTCACTCCGTCACGCGGCGCTTGGGTCTCGAACCGCTGACCTTCTGATCGACAAGCCTGGCATCTTAACCACTGAGCCATTGCACCCCCCTAAAGGATTTATTACTTGGTTCTTTTTGCCCAGTTGCCCTCAGGCACAAAGCATACAGACAATGCTTAGTTGTCAGGTATACTACTGGATTCATTGCTGTTTACAGTAACAGGAGTTTAAGAAGGGCATATATCCTTGTGAGGGAGATGGGCAGGATATAAATGTAATAAATAAATAAATAAATAAATAAATAAATAAATAAATAAATAAATAAATAAATAAATAACTTTGTAGCATCTTATAGCAAGGGAAATTTACAGAGCAGATGAATATATTTTCATTTATCTCAGTATTGGTGCCAAGTGTTTTCTTGGCAATAATATAGGAGGAGTTTGTCACTGCCTTTTTCTGGTATGTTGCTATGTGTGTGTGTGTGTTTGTTTCTTAACTTTCTCTTCTAGCCTATGGTTCTGAAACTCCCTGATAGTCTCCCATCTATAATAAAGTCTCCCATCTCCCTGATAGTCTCCCACTATAATAAAAAATGCTATGTATAATTTATATAATAAATTATAATTTATAATTTATATTATTATATTAATTTATATTATATTAATTATATAATTTATAAAGGGAGTTGTGCTTAATCCTTACATTTTTTTTACTATACCAATGAGATTGATAATAATTGATATACAGCACATCTACATAGGAGAAAGTTAAGCCATATGGCCAGCATAGAAGAAAATGCTAAACCATTCTAAGCACACAAAGAATAGCTTCAGGGTCAGTTTCATATGTCTGTAATGAACAGGAATGGAAGCTTCATTCTCTGGCCTAAACCAGCTGAGTAGATTGCACCCCCTTATTATGATGTATTGATTTAGTGACTTGATGCATTATGCAGGGCTCTCGAGTGCTCCCAGGGTGAACTGGCCACAAAGGATCTCATTAAAAATAGCCACTCTTCTGCTTCTCATTGACAATGTCTATGGGATGAGCACAAACAACCCAGAGATTTTGCTCAGAAATATGACTTTTGTTTTTTTAAAATGTCAGGCTCTCAGTATATTGAAATGAAATAGTGTCTAATTTCCCCAGGAAAATTCCATTTGGAATCATAAATGACAGAGTAAGTATAAAATCTGTCTTCTCAAATAGCATAATTCTTATAAATAATTAAACTTTATCTTGTTCAATATATTTCAATATATTTTATATTGAAATCCAGCACCATTTATGTTATTTGATCATATTTACCATGAAAAAAAGAAAAGCAAAGCAAAATATACCTGCTATATCATATTTAATACCTTTTGGATTTCCAGTTCAAACTTAGAGACTATTGCACTCTGCATCTCTAAATGAAACTAAACTTCCTGTCATGGAATGATAAAATAGAAGGGATACTATTACAGCATTCCTAACAGATGGCCATCCAGATTTAGTTTAAACAACTTCAGTGAAGGAAAATCCACCACTTCCGAAAGCAACCTGTTCCATTACAGAACAGGTCTTACCATTAGGACATTTTTCCTTATGTCCAAATGAAATCTCCCGCCTTCTTATTTAAACCCTCATTGTTTCTTGACCACCTTCTGAAAAACTCAACAATTCTGGCCAGTCTTCTATATGACAGTCCTTCGGATACTTGAAGACAGCAATTATGTCTCCCTATAGTTTTCTCTTCTTCAGGCTAAGCATACCCAACACCTACAACCGTTCCTCATACTTTTTTTCCACCTAGGGCCCTTATCATCTTGGTTGCTCTCCTTTGAACACACAAATATTGAACTACAAATTCAGTTTGAAAGTTGCCACCTCTGAATCTTGAATCTAAAATTTGAACCAGCTCCTGGTTGTTTTCACACTCCTACAAATTACCAATTTCCTACTTTCCTATTTAGGTAAGAGAGAGGATTGGCTAGTGCCTGAGTTCTCTAGTGTTAGTACTTGAGTATTATTTTTCTCATATATCAGATTCTATGCATGCATAGTGCTATTTTACATGTACTCTCCTATCTGTAGCTTGAATCATGTCAACTGGATTTCTATTTTCTTAGTGGAAACGTTTCGCTCCTTATCCAAGGAGCTTCTTCAGTCTGAGCAAAGTTGGTAAGGGAATCCTAAATATGTTCCTAGGTAGCTGTGTGACCTTACACCTGGGGCTAGGTCATGGTTATATTGAGATGTAATTTTTAAGTCCTTTTATCATCTAATGGAGGGTCGTTAAAATCACCATGCTGCTGTTGAGCTTCTGAAATGGTCTTAATCTTCCTAGGCACAGAAGACAACACGGGGAGGAAGATGGGGGAGAGTTTGTGCCTGAGGCCCCCACCTAGCCCCCTCCCCATATGGGGTGAGCAGAGTGGATCCTAAATAGGGCTGCTCAGTCGTGGATACAGCTGCCGAACTACTCAACTGCCTCGATCCTTGAGTCAGGGCGACTGAATCCGTATCCACCGCCCATGTGCTGGTCCACGACTAGGAGCTTCCGGATTTCACAGTCCTGCCCCCGTTGCCATTCGTCAATTGCCATGGGACTTTTGGTTGTTTTGGGTTTGGTGTGGTTGGAAGATGCCTGTGCGTGAATTTGTTTTATGTGTGGAGATCGGTGCACAACGATCAGCACACAACCTTCACAGAAAACGGCTCTAATCCAATGGCATGGGTACCATGACGATTGGTGACCTTTTGTCTGCTGCAGACTTCATCTGCCTTCGCAGCCATTGTAACAATACACCTTGTTATCTTCCGCCTGTTCTGCCGTTGAGGACTTTCTTGGATTGTTCTTTGTCTGGTTCCTCCCCCTGGACCTTACTGCCATGGGTGACCCTACCAGGAGTACATGACTCCCGACGGCTTTGCTCACAGGGTTCATTGGGAACACACAAGCCCACTCACCACAACAAGGTGTCGATCCAGCGAGTGAGTATCTCAGCTACAGGAGGGCTGAATATGCAAGCCATAAGGCTGTATTTGGTACCAACACATACCGAGTTACAGAAGGATCTGCAAAGAGTTTGCCAATTTCTAACTACCTGTATTTCTTTTATTGTTAGATAACTACCCTGGAACTGTGAGATGTTTCATGGAGCAGGTCAGGTTGTACATTCCATAATAGTTGGTCCCAAAAATTGGTGACACAATCAGAGATATTAAAGTATAAAGGAAGCTGAACTCTGGGTTGTAGATCTTTCAGGCATATATCTTGCCAAAAATGCTGAAAGGTATGGCAATATAATTGTTAAGCCTTCGAATACACTTTTTTTTCCTGCTGTGGCTGTTTTTGGTTGTATTTTAGAAGGCCTTTAGATTGAGGACCCTTAGCAAGTCTAAAACAGGTATATCATCTAGTTTGAAGATTTACATTTCACAGAAGGCTGCCCCCAATCTGGTTACCCTATTTAAAATTAGACTAACAGCTTTGAGAAGCATGGCCCTGTTTCCTCAATATCCTTAAGCCAGTCATTCACTTATCAGATCAAACCCTCTTACTGTAGGATTTGCTCAACAGAGTGACACTAACTGGGACTATGTCTGTCTGTCTGTCTGTCTGTCTGTCTGTCCTATCTAATCTATCATCTATCCATCTATCCATCTGTCTATCATCATCATCATCATCATCATCATCATCATCATCTCACCATATTGAGATAAACAGTTCCCACTCTCTTTTTCTCAGACTGCCTAGTATCCCACACTTTCTTGTGCCTGGAGAATATTGGCCTGACTAACCCCTTCCCCATTGGCTGGGCAAAAGTGTTTGGGAGGAATGTTTCAGGCTGCTACTACTTAACAGTGAATTCAGTAATTGAGAGGCTTGCCATTTCAGCTGGCTTCTCTCCTCAGCTCTTTTTCTTTGGTGCAAGATATGTAAATAGGAAAATTGACTGGACTTTAATATTTTGACATAACAGAGTTAGTTTAACCCTGTGTATGTCTGGATCTGGGACTAGTTGACTCTGGGTAAATATGCAGAACACACTAAACCTCTTAATTGACCCAATTAAACATGCTATGGGAACAGGATCAGTTTGTCTTTATCACTTAATGATCAATACAAATTCCAGGGCCTAGAACAAACTGAAAAAAGAAAATTAATAATTTTTTTATTACACAAGAATGAGACCCCATTCACAAATTACCAGTACCAGCCCATGAATAAAGAGGATGTGAATATTGCTAAGTAGCCACTGTTCACACCCATTTCTTTTAAAAGGAAAAAATCCTTTGAAATATATTTGGGTTATTAGGATGAGTGATATAAGTTGGTAGAAGGTATCATTCCAACACTTTCAGACCATTGCTTTGGAAAAAAAATGTCTGGACTGATAAGGCAGGGAAAAATATTAATTTATTTGTCTTAACTGCTATTTCTTAGCAAGCCTAAGCACTAAGGTAGATGATGATGATGATGATGAGGTGGGAAGATATAGTTGAAAAAGTAGTAGAAAATGAGCAGGTTAAAATATTGTGGGATTTCTGAATACAAATTGATAAAGTCTTGGTGCATAACACATCAGATTTAACTGTGGTTGAAAAGAAGAAAGTGTGGATAATTGATGTGGCAATACCAGGGGATAGTAGAATAGAAGACAAAGAATTGGAGAAGGTCACAAAGTATCAAGATCTGAAAATCAAAATTGAAAGATTATGGCATAAATCAGCATTGACAAAATTTCCACCTGTCAATTACAAAAGGCCACAGTGTTCTTGGGAAGAACTCAATGCAAATGAAGGCCAAAACCAGCTAAAGAATTGGCAGCTGTGATTTCATGTTGTGTATCATCATCATTACTGGCACATATTAATTTTTACAGATGTTCCAATGAATCATTTTGGCGACTGTGTTATGTCATTGTTTATAATCAGTTTTGTGATCTTCTTGCACGAGCTGAATATATGATCTACGGTTTCTTCTGCTTCTTTGCACAATCTGCACTTTGAATCACTTGATGATGATTTTTCAATTCTGGCCTTGATTGCATTAGTTCGAATAGTTTGCTCTTGAGCAGCCAAAATCAAGCCTTCTGTTTCTTTTTTTAATGTTCCAGTTGTAAGCCATTGCCACGTTTTATTGTTATCCACTTTCCCCTTGATCTTTTGTAGAAATTGACCATGTAATGCTTTTCCTTGCCAGCATTCTGTTCATGTTTTTATTGCATTATTTCAATATTCATGTTTGTTTCCTGTACATTCAGTAAGTTCCAATTTTTAACTTACATCAATGTTTGCAGGACCCCCTAGTTGCGTGCGAGTCTTGACTGGGGAAATGCAGCCCCATCCAAGACCAAAGATGGTGACATCCCCGACCCAGGGGGTCCAAACAGCCGCAGCCACTCAGTCTTGTTAGGATTGAACCAAAGTCTGTTCTGCCCCATCCAGACCCAAACAGCCTCCAGGCACTGGGTCAATACATTGACAGCTTTACCTTTGCTGCTCAGGGTGGAGGTGTAAAGTTGGGAATCATCAACATACTGATGATACAGCACCCTGAACTGGTGGATGACTTCACCCAGTGGTTGAGAATGGTCCAGGAAAGGGGACAGCGTCAAGCCTTGAGGCACCCCATACTGCTCTGATTTCAAACTCTGGCCCGCTGGCCCAGCACAGACCTGCACAGCTTCAGCCACTCTAGGCACTGGGTCTCAGGCTTGCTGGTCCTCCGACTCTGCCCCTCTGGATCTGGTGCTGAGATGATTCCAACAGCCCCTGGGATTCCAGCCTCTGCCTCTGCTGAGGCCTCCAGCTGGCACCACCATCATCAGTCTCTTCTTGCCATCCTGCCACTACAGCAATCCATCGCCCCTCTCACCAGCGGGAACCCAGCGGCTGTACAAATGGCCGCAAGAGTAGCTCTGCGGCACCACATCACTGTAAGGAGCTCCCAGTATGCTGTGGTTACAGGTGAGTAAACATAACAATAATTTACAGAAAAACTAAAAGACAGCATCCAAACCTCAAAAAACAAACAAACTCAGCAAGCCCCTCTGAACACAACACACTTCCAGGCTGCCGTCTTGCACTCATTCACATTGATCATGAATGCACGAATCATTCAGTAATTCTGTAATAATAGCCGCCCAGAGTCCCCTCCGGAAATGGGGGGAGATGGGCGGTGATATAAGTTAGAAATATAAATAAATAAATAAATAAATAAATAAATAAATAAATACATACTGTAAGTAGGAAGCATCCTGCTACATTTTACAGTTAGGGTTTCAAGCAAATTCTCCACACTTAAATGCATAAGCAGACATGGCACAAAAATGTTATGTTTGCTGTTCACATTGTACTAAATAATAGTACAAAATTGCCCCCTCCCCCCAACTCCTTCTGCCAAACCCTAAGTTCATAGCTTTCCAAACTGTGTGTCACGACACATTAGAATGTCGCAACAAAACCCGGAAGTGCTGATGGCGCGTCACCGGCGGCGCTGCGGCACATGTGGTGGCAGCGGCGGCAGCGGCGCGCCATCAGCGCTTCCAGGTTTTAGCATGACACATGAGGCCGCCGCCGCCGTGCAAGATGACAACGATGTGTGCGCCGCTGCCGCTGTTGGTGTGTCGCCAACGGCGGGACTTTGGAAAGCACTGCCTTATTTCTTCAAGCATGTGCTGTCCTTAGGAGAATTCAGGACAGTTGATCAGTGGTGATCTGCTGAGCCAAATTACTGGCCAGAGGGGTTAGTAATATTAAGAGGAATTCATAAATCCAATGTAGGGAACAAAAAATAAGCATATCCTGGGAATCATCAAAATTCTGTTTTCTTGACTGTACCTTCTTTGGAATGATAAAGATTGCATGAAAAAAAAGTTGTTTTTTTCTTAGACATCTGCAATAGTGCCTGCAGAATGTCCTATCTCTTCCTTTCTTATGGCAGACAATGTGAATGGGATATGTGGGGAACAGAGCTCTGTTGAACCCCTGGCAGTTCCATTACGATAAAAGATGTTTCTCTGTTTCTGCTATCTAGAATCGTGGAGTTCGAGAGAAAAAGTGTGTTTTGGGTCACGTTTAGTTTGAGGGTTGAAAAGTTAGAGCTCAAAAAGCCTTCACTTAACATTTTAAACCGTAGGAACAGTCTTGCTAGATAAACTTAGCAGTTATTGCAAAGCACTCTTGTAATTAAGAAACTCATGGTATTCCTCCACAGTTGAGGAACTAGTGCTCTTTTTTTTTATTTCTGGATATGAATTCTACTGGATTCCATTATGAAGACACTTCAAAGTTACTGTTAACCTGAAAAAAAATGTTATGCAACTTTATCCTTAATTACATTTTAGCTTTTCAGGGCTTAATAAGATGGCTATTGACTAATCAGGATTTTTCTTACCAAACCAGTAAAGTATATACAAGCTGTGCAATTTTTTTCCTTTAAATTCATTTTTTATGTTCAGCACTATTTTCCTTTAAGACATGGTTAACCTTCACAATGATCTTTCTTTTTTATTAAAAATAAAACAAAATAGATTGTTCTACAGGTAAATCTATTAGTCAATGTTTCACTTTCTTAGCTTCTTTTAGTTTATTTCATAATAATTGGATCTTCTAGTAAATCCCATTTTCCAGTTTTAAATTTGCATTAGAAAAACTGTGCTCCAGACTTTATTTTTATGCTTTATTTGATAGCTTAAGGCAAATAGATTGATAATTCAATCAGTTTTGCAGAAAGTTACATCATAGATAATAAGAAATAGAAATAACATGCTCAGTGCATAATTCAAAATGAAAGTCAAGAGTGATATTCAGATTGTTCATTTACGCACATGAAAATAATTCAGTTATTGGAAAGATAAAAGACAACAGATGCCTTGAAAACATTGAAAAATCAATTGAAAAGTTGTTGCATCACTGTTCAGTCATGACAATCTACTTTCAAATTTTACCTACATAAAGGGGATGATTTCTTTACTTAGGAAGAATAGCCTTCAGATTCCAAGGATCAGGTTAAGCAGGAATCTGGATGATGGACCCAGAATGGAGTAATCCAGCCACTTACTGATTTTATTGAGAGAGTTCTTAGCTTTGGATATACTTTGTCCCTTGATTAGGATTCAGACCCTGTTATTCACAAGTTAATTAAGCATAAAATCATCTGAAATAGGTGTACTTAATTAATTTAGAGTTTTGTACAATTTACTAGCTCCAGCTCTTACCAACCTAGCAATTAGAAAGCATGCAAATGCAAGTAGATTAATAGGTACCACTTTGGTGGGTAGGTAACAGCGTTCCATGTGCGTCATGCGGCCACATGACCGTGGAAGCATCTTCAGACAACGCTGGCTCTTCGGCTAACAAACGGAGATGAGCACTGGCCCCTAGAGTCGGACACGACTGCACAAATGTGCGGGGGGAAACCTTTACCTTTTTTTTACAATTTATAATCTTTGTTGTTTAAATCTTATGAAATGTTACTTTACTTTTGATTTTATTGGTGTCACAAATAAATCAATTTCACTATTGTTGTTGTTCATCATTCTTTCAGGTCTACCATATCATGGAAGTAAAACTCTAGTCATTAGATGGCAGCAAGAAATACAGAAAATTCTAACCCTTTCCTATCATCTAGTGCAGGGGTGGGGAACCTTTTTTCTGCCAAGGGCCATTTGGATATTTATAACCGGGGACTGGGGGGGGTGGGGGGGTTTCTGGGATTTCCGCAGACCGGGGGCCGGAGTTTGTGGGCGGGAGCCAATCACAAGCACTGGGGGGCAGGGTTTGCAGGCGGGAGCCAATCGTGTGGAAGGGGAGGGGTTTGCGGGCGGGAGCCTGACGTTGCCCACCCCTAATCTAGTGGTTGTCAGCATTTTTGCAGCCCAGGAATGGTAGCCCTAATTCATTAACAGGCTTAATTAGATTCCACATTTTCTCATACCTTGCTCATCTGATCAGAAGTACGAAGGTTTTGCAGCACGAGACAATGGTGCCTGCTGAAGAGTTACTTTTGGAAATTATTTATGCTTCCCACCTTCAAAATTGAATAAATACATTTAACTGGCAAACTGGATTTTTCTCTCCTGATTTGTATATTGCAATTAAGTCTCTGCTGAACTTTTACTTAGGAACTTATTAAATCCCATCAAGACTAATGAATTGTTTGCAAACTATACACTTGTTTTAGCTTACTGAATGGTATATTAATAGCTTAATGAACTGTGTATTCATAGGCAGATATAGAATGTGGTGCATCTTCTCACTGTAGAGATCCTTTGACTAAACTGGATTATATGGGTTTAATTATTTGTTAGTTAGGTGAAAATATCTGTATACTATTCCATTTTGTAAAATTATTTTTCAGAAGGAAAGAAACCTGAGCTAAACGGAAGATAATTTTTTAGCCGGAATTCCAAGAATTCAATATGTTAGTTTTGTACATTTGGTAGTCAACTTAACCTGTCTAAAGCTGGGAGGTTGTCCTAGACAAGGAACCTAAGGAAACTGGAAGAATCAACAGCTTGACTTGATACACAGAATGTATAACTGGAGTACAGTATTTATCAAAGAGCTCCACAGGGCACGTAGCAATAAACGTTTGAAAATTCATAGCAAATTGATTTTGAAATCAGATTTTTTTTTTTAAATATTATTTTTACCTGAAAGACAAATCCACAAGAATCTCTAAGGGGGGGACACCATTCCAGAGGGCAGATGCTACAACAGAGGAGGTCTGCACAATGACATCATTTAATTGCATCCACCCTGCTTGAGTGTGCTGAAGGTGGGCAGAAATAATTGAAGATAAGCAGGCCCTCAGATAGCCAGACTGTATGCCATGAAGGGCTTTAAAGGTAATAACCAGCACCTTGAATTGCACCTGGAAACCAGCTGGTAATCAGTGCAGTTTACACAGCAGTGGGGTCACATATGCATAATTTGACACCCATCACCCCCCAAGGTTCCATCTTGTCTCTGGCAAGATGAAATTATGGGAATAAATAATGTGATGTCATCCTTTTTTTCATGTTGCACCAAATATTATTGAAATCTGTCCTCCAGTTTTTCAAACCATTTCTTTCCCTGCCAAAAAAAAAAAAAGCTACTCATATTCTGCTTCATTTTCAGAGGGCTCTTGAACTTAGCTTGTCATCATGAGATGGAGAAGGGGATGAATAATGTTTTTCTATTACACATTTTTCTTTTACTGAGGTTTCTTGAACAAGCCATGGACTCACATAAAAATTATTTTATATAATTTCAGACACCGTCTTATTTTTTCCCACTTTGACCACATATTTGCTTCCATTACATATTTCATATTTGCACACTGACAGGTTTGTTTGTTGATTTGTGTATTTTCTGGGTGCATATCTTCTAACTGCATTTAGAAATCCTGTAATGATTAACAGCATATTTTAAAACATTGCAGCTAAAAGGAAATCAAACACAATCAGGAGCAACAAGGAAAATCAAAGTAGAATAACAGCCTGGTCAGACCAAATGCCTGCCTGTAAAAACAAAAAGTGTTTTCAGTTAGCATACTGTAGTTCTGGTGTGCCATTTCTCTCTTCCCAGGATCAGGAGAAACCACAAGACTTAATTCATTCTATTCAAACTCTACATAATTACCTCTCTGGTTTCAGACCTGTGAGTGTGAAATGAGGAATGAAAGTGTTTGTTTTAGTAAATACTTTCATAAATCAGTAGAAATCCGCTTGCGAAGTACCAAGGTTTTGCAGCACGAGACAACGGTGCCTGCTGAAGAGTTACTTTTGGAAATTATTTATGCTTCCCACCTTCAAAATTGAATAAATACATTTAACTGGCAAACTGGATTTTTCTCTCCTGATTTGTATATTGCAATTAAGTCTCTGCTGAACTTTTACTTAGAAACTTATTAAATCCCATCAAGACTAATGAATTGTTTGCAAACTATGCACTTGTTTTAGCTTACTGAATGGTATATGAATAGCTTAATGAACTGTGTATTCATAGGCAGATATAGAATGTGGTGCATCTTCTCACAGTAGAGATAGGAGGGCTGCTATGATCGTCCATGGCAGCATTGCAGTAACCAATAGCACTGCCCCGGAGGTGACTGGTTGCGAGTTCTTGCATGCTGGTGTGCTGACTGACTAGCTGCCCAGCATGAGCTCTTGGACCTCAGCTTGGGGGATGGTGTTGGTGTATCTGAGGCTTGTGGTTTGGGATGATTGAAACCTCCATACCCTAGGAGAAAATTTTAGGATGGCTTGTGACTTCTGTGACAACTATGGGTTTGGCACATGTAACTGTAGCTTTGATGCTATAGGCAGTTACAAGCTTGGTCTATCCTTTACTTCATAGTAGGTAATATGTGATCTGGATCTAGAGAACAATAGCAACTGTCTTTTGCTTTCTGGTCAAACTGTGGATTGTAGCTTCCCTGAACCTCTGCAAGGGTAGAGGAGCTATTAAACAGTCTACTCCAGGTGCCTGGTGGTTCTCCTTAATTTCCAAAGGTTTCTTGGGGATTTTCTTGGCAATTTGGCTGGCAGCTCTGTCTCACTGTTGGTAGATATCTGGAATATGTAGTGAACCCAGACACTGGATGAGATTGGTGATTGGAGAGTGGCCAAGCAGAGCCATTCTCCAGTAGCTCACTGGTAGCTTCCTTGAGAAGGTGCCTACAGTGATAATGGCATAAAACCAAAAATGAACATGACTAAAGCTGTGGTACAAACTCACATTTGAACCTATTAAGTGAGTATATGAGCTGTGTAGTATCAGCCTTTCTCTGTTTACTGAATCCACAAACTCTCAAATGATAATCTAACTCAGGGTAACCTAGATACTTTTGGGGAAGGGGTGAGAAAATTTGCAGGCCATTCAGATGATTTTGTAGCTTTTCTGCAGATAAGTTTTTCATATTAGCTCTGATTTCTATGGCAGTTGGGCAGATCCAAGTGAAGTGAACAAAAAGTTTTTAACGTTATAGAACTTGGGGAAGGGGATGAGGTTCTCTGTAGAATGAGCTTTGTCATCTTTAAACTTGATTCACATCCTTCAGGCATTAAGGCAAGGTGCAGTGGCCGATTTGGGAGATGGTTAATGCTTCTTTGAGGGAAGTTGTTATGCCACCACATCAGAAAGTGGCAGTGATTCATCCTCTTCTAAAGGAGGCATTTCTTTATTTATTTATTTCTTTATTAAATAAATTTATATGGCTGCCCAACTCACTCTTAGTGACTCTGGGCAGCTTGCAGAAATAAAACCTCAAATACAAAACCCATTACACCCCCACCCCCCTGGTGACAACAATACATTCAAACATGTGATGGGCTCCGCATCAACCTGGGATCCCCAGGCCTGCTGGCAAAACCATGTCTTCAGGGCCTTTCGGAAGAGTATTAAGGTGGGGGGCCAGTCTTATCTCTGTGGGGATGATGTTCCACAGGGAGAGAGCCACCATGGAGAACACCCTTCTTCTTGGACCCACTAGATGGACCTTCTTAATGGGGGATACCCATAACATACCTTTTTGGCCCTACCTCCAACTTCTTCCGTTTAGGGGGAAGGTTGTTGAGAAGGTGGTGGTAAATCAGCCACAGAGAATCCTAGAAGTAATGGATTATCTGAATCCCTTTAAATTGGGATTTAGGTCCAGGCATGGAATAGAAACAGCCTTGGTTGCTCTACTAGATAAATCTTCATTGGGACTTGGGTAGAGGAGTGCCCCTTTCCTCATCTTAAAGGACCTCTTGTTGGCATTTGTACTGCCTTCCACAGTTTGGAAAGCGTGACCATTTTATTGTGGTTCTGTTCATACCCAAGTGGGTGATTCTAGTTTGTAGTTGTAGAGGATGAGTGGTTGAAACTTGGTCACTCCAGTGTGGGACACCACAGGGTTCAGTCCTAACCTCTATGTTATTTAACACATATATGAAACTATTGGGAGAGGTTACCCATTGATTCAGGTTAAGGTCTCATCAGTATGCTGATGATGCTCATTAGTATATTGCCATCCTGAACTGAGTTAGAGATGCTGCAAAATCATGTCTAGAGGCTGGGAGAATATGGATGGCGAGAAACAAGATTAAATTCTACCAAGGTGAAGCAGTTTTTCATTAGTAAACATCCAAGAATATCAGCACCAGTGATGGCTCTTAACAGGTTCACTCCCAAAGATTTTAGTCCGTGACTTGGGAGTCCTCCTGGACTCATAGTTCCTGCTAGAACAGCAAGTGGAAGATGTGGCCCAGTGGAGTGGGGGGAGGCTTCACCCAACTTCTGGTTTGCCAGTTATGCTCTGGCAACTGTTACCCATGCCATGGTTATCTATAAAGCTACCAAATGTGATTCTGTATTTCCAGTCCAGTTCTCAAGAAAGGAATTATTGAAAATCCCTGTATTGCACTGAGAGATCCATGAGGTCAGGACAATAAGCCTTTCTGGCAATAACCACCTCACTCTACCCAGAATATTCTGCCTGAAGAAGTACAGCTGGCCTCAATTCCTTTTCTGGTTAGAAATGGTCTGAAGACTCTTACTCCAACAGGCCTTTGGCCCATAGCCTAACTGTTGGATGACTATTGTTTATTATGCTCTTTGTGTTATTTTTCTGGCTTTGCTTATTGTGTACAATGCAGAGTGCTAGTGACTGAGCTGTATATAAAAACTGTAAAGTAAAATAAATAACTGAATAAATTTACCCAGCTTCTTTTGACAGTTCCCTTTTATTTATTTATTTTCAGTATAATATATAATTAAAGCCACCCTTTTAAAGTTGAAGTGAAGCCATATGTACATGTGAATGATGTTTGTGGCATTCAAAAATTAAATGGACTTTATCACTCAACCTAAGGTAGCATAGTTTAAAGGTATGTACAAAAATGTTTTACAATAATTGTAAATCAATTTTATCTGCTGCTTGATATTTCTTCTCATGAATATATTTTATCTGAAAATGTGAAGTATACACTTGATTACAGGAGAAGTATGCAACATTCTAAACTTAAGGGTACTGTATAGGTCAAATAAAACATGATATGGGATTTTATTTTCCCTTGTCAGTTTTTCTGGCTGGCACAAAACATAGCTTTTGAGGGCATTTTCAGTGAGCAAATGTATGTCAGTGAAGAATCAGGAGGGGCTTGGTATCACCTTTTCCGACTAACAAAATGTATTAAATTTTATTAAAAGGCCTTATGCCATTTAATAAAAATTGTTAGTCAGAAAAGTGCTACTAGAACTCCTCTAAGTTTTTTCTACTGTAGGCTAATACGGCTGTCCTCTTGAAAGCTCAGTGAATACATACTTTTCATGCAGAAGCCACAGTTTCAGTCTTGAAAAGGTTCCAGCTGAACTGGGGAAGATTCCTGGCTGACGCACTGGTGACCTATTGCCAGGGCAGAACCTTACGACTGAAATTCTAAAGCAACTAACCCTGGGAGATCCACAAATGACCAGAGAAAAATGTACATCTCATTTTTTAAAAAGCATTGTATAGTCAAGTATTGGTCATCTTTAGTAAAAAAAAAATCCCTTCTCACCCCTATGGGTGTCTTCCTCAACCTTGGGTCCTCTAACAGAGGCCTGGGAGTTTGAGGGTTCTGCGCAGTATCTAGCATTGCACTCTTCTGGATAGAGAGCTCTGATGTTGTTCCTGGGATCTGTTGGACCCACTCTTCCAGCTTAGGAGTCACAGGCCCGAGTGCTCCTACTACCACTGGGACCACTTTGGCCTTCACTTTCCACATCCTCTCTAGTTCCTCCTTCAGGTGCTGGTACTTCTCCAGCTTCTCATACTCCTTCTTCCTGATGTTGCTGTCACTTGGCACCACTACATCTATCACCACCACTATCTTCTGGTCCTTGTCTACTACCACAATGTCTGATTAATTGGCCAGTACCTGCTTGTCCGTCTGGATCTGGAAGTCCCACAGGATCTTAGCCCTGTCATTCTCCACGACCTTCTGTGGAATCTCCCATCTGGACTTCAGAGGGTCTAGCCCATATGCTGTGCAGATGTTCCTGTACACAATGCCAACTACTTGGTTGTGCCGTTCAGTGTATGCTGTTCCTGCCTGCATCTTACACCCTGCCACTATGTGTTGGACTGTCTCTGAGGCCTCTCTGCACAGTCTGCACCTTGAGTCCTGTCTAGTGTGGTAGACCCCTGCTTCTATGGATCGGGTGCTTAGTGCCTGTTCTTGTGCTGCTATGACCAGTGCCTCAGAGCTGCCTTTTAGTCCAGCCCTTTCCAGCCACTGGTAGGATTTCCCAATGCCAGCCACCTCAGCTATCTGTCGATGGTACATCCCATGCAGGGTCTTGTCTTGCCATGGCACTTCCTCTGCTTGATCTTCCTTCCATGTCTGCTGCTGCCTCAGGCATTCTCTCAACAGCTCATCTTTAGGTTCCATCTTACTGATGTACTCCTGGATGCTCTGGATCTCATCCAGGACAGTGGCTTTGACACTCACCAGACCAGAAATACAGTATATATATGAAAACATGTGAAACAATAGAAAATATGCAATATGCAAGACCATGGAACATGTGTGCACAAGATAGAACAGGATATTTCCACATATTTTCATTCTAAGGTATGTATTGGAAACATTCCAATACATTGTTGGGCAAAACGTTGGGCAAAACGTTGGGCCAGTCACTCTCTCTCAGTCCTAGAAAAGAGGCAATGGCAAACCACTTGTAAAAAAACTTGCCAAGAAAACTGCAGGGACTAGTCCAGGCAGTCACCAGGAGTCAAAAATTGACTCGAAGGTACCCCCCCCTCCAAAAAAGACATAGATGTACCTGTAAGGCCTCTACCCTGTGTCTTCACCTGCCTGACAGTGGCTTTGACACTCACCAGATCCTGCCCACCCTTTTTCAAGCTGGTGTACAGTCTCTGGGTGTTGGACTTGGGGTGAAAGCCTCCATACATTGTGAGGAGCTTCCGGGTCTTCACATCAGCAGCCACCATGTCCTCCCTTGGTCAGCTCACTGTACCAGCAGGGTATCTGATGACTGGCAGGGCATACATGTTGATGGCGTGAATCTTGTTCTTCCCATTGATCTGGCACTTCAGGACCTGTCTTATCCTTTGGTGGTACTTAAATGTCGCTGTCTTCCTTGCCTCCTCATCGTGGTTCCCATGTGACTGTGGGATACCAAGGTACTTGTCGCTGGTCTGTATATCTGCTATGTGGCCTGCTGGTAGTTCCACCCCATCAGTCTTAACTATCTTCCTTCTCTTTACTACCATCCGGCCGCCTTTCTCTAGTCCGAAGGACATCCCAATGTCCTCACTGTAGATCCGTGTCAGGTGGATCAGTGAGTTGATGTCTCATTCACTCTTACAGCTTGATGTCATCCATGTAGATGATGGTAGTTCCACTCTTGAACTTTTATCCGTGTCCAGTTCTTGTGATAATCTGGCTGAGGGGGTTCAAGCCCATGCAGAACAGCAGTGGGGACAGTGCATCACCTTGGTATATGCCACACTTGATGGCCACTTGTGCGAGCTGTCTTGAGTTGACTTCCAGTGTTGTCTTCCACAGTCCCATTGAGTTCTTGAGGAAGGTCCTTAGTATCCTGTTGACTTTGTATAGCACCAGGCATTCACAGATCCATGTGAATGTGGATTGAGTTCTAGACTTTCCTGTAGTCAATCGAGGCTGTGCTCAGATTGGTCTGTCTAGACCTTGAGTCTCGGGTGACTGCTCTATCTATGAGCAACTGGTGTTTGGATCCCCTGGTGTTGTTCCCAAACCCCTTCTGAGTTGTGCTCATGTACTGCCCCTTTTGGTCCAGCCGCTTGGTGGCTATGATGCCTGATAGGACTTTCCATGTTGTGGGGAGGCAGGTTATTGGCTGGTAGTTGGATGGTGTTGTTCCCTTGTTGGCGTCTTTCATGATCAGCACTGTCCTACCTTGTGTTAGCCAGTCTGGGTGGGAGCCTGCTGCTAGCAGCTGGTTCATCTGTGCTGCTAGGCGTTCATGCACTGCTTTTAATTTCTTTAGCCAGTAGGTGTGGATCATGTCCAGGCCAGGTGCTGTCCAGCTCTTCATGTTCTTGACCCACTGTTGGACGTCTGCTACTGTGATGGTGACTGGTTCCTGCTCTGGGAGATTTCTGTGGTCTGCTCTCAGGTCCTGCAGCCACTTTGCACTGGTGTTATGTGTCTTCTCTTTCTCCCATATGTTCTTCCAGTACTGTTCAGTTTCTGCTGTTGCTGGCTCTGCTGTTACTCCATTGTTGCACTGCAGTTGGGAGTACACCTTGGATGGTTCTTTGGCGAACAGGGCATCTTGGCCTCTGCTTCTCTAATGTATCTCCTTAGCCTGGTAGCCAGTGCTGTGAGCCTTTGTTAGCAGTCTCTAGGGCAGGGCTTTCCAAAGTGCCACCGCTGGTGACACTCCAGCGGCGGCGTGGGGGCGCGCGCATGCGGCGGCGACACAGAAGGATGTGCGGCGGCGACAGCACAACACAGCATGCAGCGGTGGCACATGGGGCGTGTGGCAGCGCGGGGGTGTGTGCGGCGGTACGCGCGCATGGCAGCAGCGTGGGGGGGCGTGCGGTGGCGTGTGTGTGCGGCGGCGGTGGCAGCAGCTGCCGCTGCTGTGCACATGTGTGCCACCACTTCCAGGTGGTGTGGCGACACACCACGTTGTGTGTGGCGACACACTTTTGTGTCGCGATACACAGTTTGGAAAGCTCTGCTCTAGGGCTTCAGATGGAGTCAGGCCCTTGTATTTTTCAGTAGCCGAGTCTTATCCTTAATCTCCACACCCTTCTGTAGTTCCACCAGCTGACTAACTTATCTCCAAGTTGCCTTGATCTTAGCCTCCAACCTAGGCTGACCATATTTTCTTGAGACAAAAACAGGACATTGGGATGGCAAAACGGGATGGGGTCTTATGTAATGTTCCGTATTCATGAAAAAGACAGAGGTCCCCACCCCCTGGTCTGCGTGATTGGCTCCCGTCTGCAAACCCCGCCCCCAGTTCACACGATTGGCTCATGCCTGCAAACCCCGCCCCCCTGTCCAGCCTCCTCTCTGCCCTCCTTTGCCACGCGCTGATAGGCAGGAGGGCTTCCTCTTCCAGGCTGCCTCCAATCGGCAGCTCTGGCTCAGATCCTCCTTCCACGCCATTCCCGCGGGGTTTGAAAAAATGGGACAAAATTGAGATTTTTATCGAAACGATGGGACAGTTGAAAAATGCTAAAAAAATGGGACTGTCCCATTCAAAATGGGACGTATGGTCAGCCTACTCCAACCTCATTTTCCGGGGGGAGTATGTATTGCTGTTCTTTTTGATCATGTAGCCAAGCATCTCCAGGATTACAGTGGCTGTAGCATATACTAGTTCATTGGTTTGAGTTATGGTGGTAGTAGGGATTGTCGTGAGGGCTGTGTTGGCATCTTCTAGCATACTATATACTTCTCCACTGAGCCTTGGTAATCAGTCTCGAGAGTTGACTGTAGCTAGTTTATCCATGATCTTTTGCCTCATATCAGCTGCTCTGCTCTGTAATGGAGGGGGTGGCAGTGATGTTCCAGCTTCAGGTGTTGGCTGCACCTCCAGTTGTTCTTCTGGGTCTTCTTGAGTCCGGGATATAATGTGTAGTTGGTCCATCTCATGTTATGAGAGCAGCTTCCTCTTCACTATGCTGAAGAATTGGGTAACTAGCTGTTTCTCAGTTAGTGTGGATGCAGGTCTTCTGTCCATCCATAGTTCCCTCATATGTTTCATATATCCCCTCTCATTAGGTCTACTGTTGTAGTAGCATTCCATCAATTCCAGGTTCTCTTGTCTCGTCCATGTATGGTTTGTTCCAGTAGCCCACTTATCGTCAGATTGTCTTGGTTCCCCAACATCTGATGCAGACCTTGTTAATCTGGGCAACGTCCGAGCTGGCATTCTCTCTTAGTTTGTGTCACTCTCATATTTGAGGTAGGCAGGTGAAGCATTAGGAGGTCTTTGCCCAAGGACCCCTACTGGTAAGGTAGGTACAGCTGGGATTTGAACCCCGGTCTCCTGCTCCAAAGGCGGCGCTCTAACCACTACACTATCCAGCTGCTCAACACACACACACAGAGAGAGAAAGAGACAGAGTACATACACACACAAACAGGTTTATATATAAATATATTTTTATTTTATTTATTTATTTATTAATCATATTTATACCCCGCCTATCCCCTCCCTATCGGAGGACTCTAGGCGGCTTACAGCATTGAATTCATATATATTAACATTCAATATTACACAATGTTTTACCGCGCGCTGGGGAAAGGGGTAGGGAACCGACTCTTCAGTGGGTATTGGACTACAAGTCACAGGATACCTTGCTTCTGAGTCGGCTGCTGACGTCCTGGTTGTTGTTCGGGATTCGTCATCCTCCGCCGTCCTCCGCCGCCATTTCACGAGGTCTTCTTCGCTCCGGAGGCGACCCCCGACAGGACGCCAGCAAATTGTCCCACGTAAGGTGGTACCCATTTATCTACTTGCAATTAGCTTTCGAACTGCTGGGTTGACAGGAGCTGGGGCAAGTGACGAGAGCTCACCACGCCATGTGGAGATTCGAACTGCCGACCTACTGACCAGCAGTCCTACAGCATCAGCGGTTTAACCCGCTGAGCTACCGCGGGTAGTTGCCAAATTAACTGAGTGCTTCCCCAGTAAATATAGAGAGACAGAGACACAACAGTCAGAAATAATCCCCATCCCATAAAGAAGCCTTAAATTTATATTCCCAAGTAATCTAGCCATACCACTTCCCATAAGTGCAAGAAATATTTTGCTAAGTAGGCCACCTAAGGTAAGGAAAGTTTTTGTGACAACTATTTGAAACAATAAACATTATATTTTGGTTGAAATCATTTAACAGTACTAAAGTTGGGGCTGTTTTTTTTTTAAAAAAATCTAAATTGAAAAAGCTAGTCTATTTCTTCTTTTCCTCTATCTAGTCACATGAGATATTCAGTAAATATTACTGAATATATAATATATATAATATATATTTATAAAATAAATAAATATAAATTAATTAATTAATCCTTAAAGCTGAGTCTGTAGCTCAGAGCTTTCCAAACTGTGTGTCGTGACACAAAAGTGTGTCGCCACACACAGTCTGGTGTGTCACCACACAACCCGGAAGCTCTGATCATCATCAGCGCTTCCGGGTTTCCCCGCGGCGACACACCAACGGTGGTGCGCAAAAACCCGAAAGCGGGAGAAGCGCTTCCAGGTTTTTGCGTGCTGCCACAACGGCGTCATTTCTGGGTTTTCCCGCGGCAACACACCAATGGCGGTTGGTGTGTCGCTGCAGGAAAACTTTGGAAAGCCCTGCTGTAGCTATTGATTCCTAATTGTTCATCTGTTGGAATGAAATCCGTTTGTTTGTTTGTTTATTTATTTATTTATTTATTGCATTTATATCCCACCCATCTCCCTCACAAGGAGGGACCCTTTTACTGTGCCTTTAGCAAAAGTGCTGCATATAGGAATTCAGTTAGGGAATTTTTCTCCTTGTTGGAAAAGTCTGCACCTGATGTAAGGCCAGGCTACAGCTAGAAGAATAAAAACATGTTGACAGCACCTTATTCACCTGATGATATATTTGACATTCATGATGTACAGTTCCATTATTTATAGCTCCTTGTTTATACTTTTATGAATTTATTATATAGATATTATTGGGTTTCATATTGTATGTAAAGTACTTCTGTG
Source organism: Charina bottae (assembly GCA_023362775.1). NCBI lineage: Eukaryota > Metazoa > Chordata > Lepidosauria > Squamata > Charinaidae > Charina > Charina bottae. The sequence goes on along the minus strand of JALMGJ010000003.1, from coordinate 81,663,666 downwards.
TGGTGCATCACCTGGAAGTGCTGGGCAAGGTAGGCAGTTTATAAATATTTCATTTCAGATAAATAAACAACCCATCAACCCTGCTGGCTCTCCTTCAGCTGGCACTAGCCAATCCTCATGCTGCAATAGAGAGAAAGAGGAATTTTCCCTTGGTGCACTGAGAGACTGGTCTGGCCTACCTGAAATTGCTTGCACTCCCACTGGCCTCTCAACTTGTTCCTTTTCTTTCCTACCTTTAAAATTATAATATCAAGGGCAAGGTTTTTTGTTTTATTGTTTTTAATTAGTTATAAGCAGGTATACGGACCTTTCAGGCTAAAAAGCAAGGTAAAAATGGTAAAGAGAAAAATATAGTTTCTTTGCTGGCAGCTCACTGTACTGAGATTTAGTACTTGTCTTTATTACATAGTTGATTACATAGTTTATTCACAGATAATAAAATAACCAGGTTTATAGAACCAGGCACTTCTCATTACTACAGTCTGACATTTATCAAGATTTGAAAGGTTGTCAGAAGCAAAGGACATTAACTTTTCTCTAATACAGTACTCCTCGCCATACTGTCAATCAGAGTTCAAATCTTTGGCCAAGCATTCAGAAATTGCCTGTGCAAAACTCTAAAGGGGCCCTTTGCTTTTGAAGATCCTCTCAGCAAAGTGCCCCTTCAAAGATGCTTTGTGAAGCAGTGTGACCCCCTCCCCTTGCTTTTAACAGCAAAGTGGCCCCTTCACTTTGCCTGCTCCAATTCCCTTTCCGGGGATCTAATAGACGGAAAAGGCTTTTGAGTACATGCAGCATATGCGCCACACCTCTTCTGACCATTTGCAGTAATCTACTGGAAGCGTCTTCCAGCTAATGGAAGTTCTGAAGGAAGAAGCTTCAGGATGATTCAAAACACCTCGGTAAGGCAAACCTCATTGCCTTGAAATCTGGACAACTATAATGCTTGCATGGTGCAAAACACTTCCTCAAAAGAAGGCTCAGCCACCTATCATACATTAAGAAATGTCCCAAAGAGGATCCAGAAATATGTCAATCATCTCCTTGCAATTTGAACAATTTAAGCAATTTCTTTCCTGGCATTCCTTCTGTAATCTCACCCTGTATAGTCCCCCCCCCCCCACATACACACTATTACTGCTCAGCACAGCCATACTCATGTAGCAAAACCATACAAGGTGCATAGCCCTGGCAATGTGGAAAGTCTTCGTTACATAACTCCCATAGTTAAGATTACATTTAATCCCATGATACAAGAGATAAAATTCCAGATAACATGGATAAATCAGATTACCCTGAGATCACTTTTATTTGATTTTTAAATACAGATCTGGTCATTATCAGCATAATGCCAAGCAAGTAGCTCTGAAAGTATTTCCCTGAAGCACTGTATAAATCCATTGTACGTTGGGACCAAGAATACAGAATGGTAGAACTCTATTCTTTTTTAAAGGTCCTCTGCAATCTAACACAGAATAAAACCAGCAACAGAAGGCAAATCAGTGCAGCGAAATGCACATCAAGTTTTATAACTTCATAGATAGAAGTAAAAGGCAACAAAAATCAAGGGGTCTATATGCACTAGCAGGTTTAATTTTAAAAGCTGAGGATCCTCCTCCTCCTCCTCCTCCTCCTCCTCCTCCTCCTCCTCCCCCTCCCCCTCCCCCTCCCCCTCCCCCTCCCCGACATGCAGAAAAGATCACAAATCTATCTAGGCAAGACTATCATCAGCTGGCTGTCAGCACTGAAAGGACTTCATTGAAGCAGATGAAACAGTACATGTCATAATTCATGTACTGTTTCCCTGGGAGTACCCAGGGAAGGGCTTTTAAAGGTGACCTTAAGTTCTGATAAAGTATATGAGAGAAAGCTTTCCTTGCAGCATTTTCACTATTTTATAAATAGGGGAATACTAGAAAAGAAATTCATTAAATGTTCACGTATAAGGGCCTTTTAAAACAGCAATGTCTTCTTTTCTTCAAGAAATCTTTGTTAACCTTTCTTGCTCCACTGCCACATGAAGGATGGAGCTGCAGTTGGTGGCCAGCAACATGTCCCACCATTAATAACCTGTAGCATCCTGCCAGAAGTACTGCTGCTCAAGAAACACTTTGCCTAGGCTTCCGGTGGGAATGGCGGACTCAACGGCTGTGCCCGCTGCTTCAGCGGGTGGCGCTGACAACGCGGTAACTTTTTTCAGGCTCAGGCAGGTTTTCCTGAAGGCCAGAAATGTCCTCCGGATCAAGGAGAATACAAAGAAGAAGATTGCAAACAGCGTTTCGCATTCGACTGGTAAGAGCCAGCTGGAGGTGGGGACTTCATCACTTTCCAAGCCACACTGTAGCCTTAAAGGGACACTAAGACCGGCCACCCTATTTCTAAATCACCAATTTGTATTTTTTAAAAAGTATATGTACCCCAAGAGAGGCTTTTTACACTGAGGAGAAGCTGGTTCTCTTGTTGCTTAACGTTATTTTTGGGATTAATTTTTTTAAAAAATTCTTTTAAGTTTTGGATTTCATTTTCCTTCCAAAGGAAATTCCAAAGATTGAGAGTAAACAATTGTCTTCCTGTTATTATTTTTGTATTAAATTTGAAGATATTAGCATTTTCCTACACATTGAATCGGCTGATTTGAACCTTAAGCTTTCTGTTTTTACTTTCCCTTGAGAACTGTCTGCTATCTCACTCTCACCTTATGTAAACACACTTTGAAACTCTTCCATATCTTCGACTTTCATTGGTTAAGCTCCTAGGGAGCGCCATAATCTACTGCATGAGACATGGAGGATTTCAAACAGATTCTTTCTGACTCTCACCAGGATTTTAAACAGATTTCTTCTGACTTCTATCAAGCTTTTATGCAAGATATCCAGGACATTGTGGAAAATATGAGATCTAAAATGTGCCATCAGGTTGGGGATGTGGTGGATGAAATTGAGGAATTTAAGAGCGATAGAAAGGTTTTTTTTAAGACTGAGATTGGGATTTTTATCGAGATGCTGGATGAAGATTGGATAATGGAGTTGGAGAAATCTAAGCAGGAGAGTGATCTGTAAGCCATAAGTAAAATCAATCTCCTGGTGGAATGCCATGAAAGAACCTGGAATCTTTGAGGGGGGCAGTTGGGCTGTTTGATTCTTTCAGGAGGAAAGCTCTGTGCACATTGTGGGGATATGTAACTGCTTTCGGTTTTTTTGAAGTGGGATAAGGGTTGAAGAATGTTCATCTGGTTTGCTTTAAGGATTTGATTGATGCTATTTGCCTTTAAAGATTTGGATTTACTGTTTTGAATTGGCTTTGTTTTTTAGGTTTATTAAGATGAAAATTATTAAAACTGTTGTATTATGGTTAAAGAATGTTTATCTGGTTTGCTTTAAGGATTTGATTGATGTTATTCCCTTTTAAAGATATGGAATTACTGTTTTGAATTTTCTTTGTTTTTTGGTTTTATTAAGATTGGGATTATTAATATTGTACTATTAAGTATAATAGCAGACAACATGTGCTTTTAAATTTCATTCTTATTATAGTAGACAGAAATGTATAGAATAGTGGTAGGAAGGGAATAATTAAATATGTTTTATCTTTTGGAGGGGAGAAAGATGTTTAGGAGGTTTATATGAACTTTCTTTTCTTTATTTTAATATAAGGGGGAGGAGTAACTGTACTTAGTGATTTTTATTATGTGTTAAAGTGGAATGACTTATAGAAATAATGTGGTGTTTTGGTTTAATATAGAGTAAGAGATTGATTATGGAAATTTTTGTATATCCTTGCTGTTAAAGTTGGAAGCCACATCTTTTTGTAAATTTGAAAAAAAAATTATCTTGTGTTTCTGCACTTTTCTAGTTTTTTTCCCTTTCTTTGTAGTTTTTTTTTTGGTAGTTTTTATTCTTTTCTTGAAACCTAATAAATTTTACTATATAAAAAAAGAAACACTTTGCCTATAAAATCATTATCTTCAACTCCATGGCTAAGATCAGGATCTTAGACTTTTTGGCCATACATTGCACATTAAATAACAATCCAAAGTTTTTAAAAATCTGAACCATATGAATCCATAAGCACAAGACCAGTTTGGGGGCACATAACTAATACCATGTTATGCCAATAGCCATTAATGACATAATGTTGCATATTTCCGAGTTCACAGAAAAAGCCCAGATCTCTCATTTCAAGCTGGTGGAATGGTTCTGCAATCTGTCAACTTTTAATCAATTCTGAATAAAATAAGAGAACAAATACAATTATGCAATGAAAAGTCACCTAGCTCCAGAGAACATTGTTTATTGATGTTTATCTCAGATGGAGCTTAATTAAAAGAAAACTACTATTCTGGCATTACATTAATCTGAACAAGAGTTAACATGATTCCAAATGAGATCGTAGCTGATAGATTGCTTTCTTCAAGAGAACACGGTTTGATCCCTCCTTAAGGCATTTAAATATGTTAAAACCATAGGAAAAAGATTGTTAACATTTAGTGGTTCTCCTTTAAGAATCAAATATTTTTATTATTATTTGATTATAATTTTGGAGCATTCTTATGAATTAGTAAATTGTGTACGTATGGGTTTGAATACAGAGAATGTTTCTGTCAAAATAATCTTGGAACAAGATCATACATTTTTCTCACTTTACTGTTTTACCATCAGATCAACTGATGGCTACTATGTATGAATTATCAAAGGGCAACCATCTCAGTCATAGCATCATAAAGAGCACCATATTTTTCAAAGGAGCTTATTCTCACATCAACCCGCCACATGCTAAGTCACTGAACAATGATATAGTGATTGATATGTACACTTGTAACAACTCTATCAACACAACTATTCAAGTAGGGTATGGGCAATCCACCTTTATAAAGGAGAAAAAAGCTGACACTGATTTATACTATGCTGTACATGTGTTAGGGAAAAGAAACCACAGTTATTGGCAATGTTACCATTACTGATTAAAATCAACTGAATACAAATTTCATATGGTTAAGATGATATAAAAGAAAAATAAAGCAAACAAAACTATTTATAAAGACTGCAGACAAGGAGCTAGAAAGCCCTGAAGAAGTGAAGTAGTCTAAATTAAAGGTCAGATAATATTTGAATTCACTCAAGAAGCCCAGTAGAAAGGAGAGGGCTGCTCCTACTAGGACCTTCTGTACCTTCTTGGAGTACTCACCTTGTGGATAGAAAATCATAACACAAATTTTCATTCCCCCTGCCCCCAAAACTACCTCAACTGTCAATAGGAAATAAATTTATTGCATAGAAGATCAAATACTTTTTGGGCAGTATTTTTTATCAAGGGCACTGCAGAATGGCTTATACAGTTTTATCCATGTAAAAACTTCCAAGTCTAAAATGGAATAAAGGCTCAACACTCAGCACAATATATTGTTTGAGTCATATAAGCATAAAATGAATGGTACCATATGAATCTACTAATTTTATCTTTAAAATACTGAAATATGCATGTCAAATAACCTGGAACTAATATAGGGAACAACCATTTATGCAAAGCAAAAGTCTAAGCTAATTAAAGCCATGCTTTAAAACCATCTTCTTGGCTCATCTCCTTTTATTGTGTTTTTATTTTTTACATCCTCATATAACAAAATGAACTTACACATTATTTAACAGATCCTTCAAAAATGCCTCAATATTTTTGCTCTTTTTCTACTTAAAGCAGAAGAATAAAGGTTTGTTTTCAACAATAAATTTATCTTACCTGTGCTTATCAACTAAAACATGCCAATTACAAGCACTAGCAAGCTTATTTTGAGAAAGAACAGCTGTTTTAACTTCTAAGGTTAATGAGATTTTTTGGTCTATGAAAAAGTGTTGTTCTATTCTTAAAGGGAAATGAACTTAATGTATCTGGCTGAACAGAATAATAAGCTTTGTAAAAAAGAATAAATGCATTTGCTTCTGGTGAATATATCAGGAAATGAGGGGGAAGAGGGAAATCTACAAGAATCAAATCAATGGTAAATATTGAATGTCTTCATTTGTTCCTTGGGGATTAAGTGATTCAGTCTTCAACCTACATTTTATTCCTTTTTAAAATAAAGGTGTTTCATTAATGCTCTTACCTTGTTCTATAACCCAGAATCATAGCTCTGAAATCTGATGTGGGTTTTTCACATAAAATGTTTTAGTAAACTAAACATGTAACTAGTAGTCTATGTTGCTAGGGAGATTGACTTTTTTGAATGAAATTATCAGGGTTTCTGTTATCAATGAGATAAAGGTTCCAAAACAAACTCATTCCCTGAGCTAACAGGATGACCAGATAGGGGATGAATATTTTTATGAACCTTGGATAACAGGCAGAAGACAAGTACCACCCAGAGTTCCCCATTGGGGGATATGGGTGGTGATATATCAATCAATCTCTTCTATTCTATTCATGTAATATATCCCATAAGGTAGCATTCTTCCAAAATTTCTGTAAACTGTATTTTGCTGTATTGGATTGGATTTTCTAGATTTAATCTATATAATATAATCAGAATTGTGAAACTCAATTTCTCAATTCTGAACTCAACCATTTGGATTGGTCCCTACAGGCGAATGGCTCCTCCAAGAATGAAATCAGGAGAGCTATCAAACCGAAAAAACAGCACTCAACTGAAGAAAAACAGCCCCCCAGAAGCAAAATATTTCTGCCCTACATTAAAGGAGTCATGGACCACATGGAAAAACTAATAAAACATAACCTCCAAACAGTCTTCAAACCCACCAGAAAAATACAACAAATGTTAAAATCAGCAAAAGACAAAAGGGACCCCCTCACCGCTGCAGGAGTTTACCGCATACCCTGCAGCTGTGGACAAGTATACATTGGGACCACAAAACGCAGCATCCAACACCAGGATAAAAGAACATGAAAGACACTGCAGACTACAGCAACCTGAAAAATCTGCAATAGCTGAACATGCTGTCAAACAAACTGGTCACCAAATCTTATTTGAAAACACAGAAATACTGGACAACACCAACAGCCACTATGTTAGACTATACAGGGAAGCCATTGAAATACATAAGCACCAACACAGTTTCAATAAAAAAGAAGAAAGCCTAAAGATCAACAAAACCTGGCTGCCAGTCCTGAAAAACACAGCTTTCAAAAGGTCAATGAACTCTACTCAACCACAGAAATATACAAGCAACTCACACAATAGATGTGCTAATCCCACACTCGACAGCACCACACCCCCTAATCACCACAAAGAACCCTCTCCTAGTCTCTTGTAAATGACCCACAGAAGACACACACCCTCTCAGCAGTTATAAACACCAGCAGGAAGACACACCCTCCACTTGGGCACAGAGAGAATCTTCTAGCTGTGCTCCTGTCCTCTGAAGATGCCAGCCACAGCGACTGGCGAAACGTTAGGAACCAAAACTGCCAGAACACGGCCACAGAGCCCAGAAAACCCACAACAACCATCGGATTCCGGCCATGAAAGCCTTCGACTATACATTAATCTATATAAGTTATTTTTTAATTGGGTAATTAATGCACACCTAATCTTCTTAGGCCTACTTCTTTTACTACTATAGTGGGATCTGATGCTAAATTCTGAAGGACAAATCGTTCCTCTCATGTTAAATTGGCACATGAAATTTTTTGTTAGTCTCTAATTGAATCAGATCATTAAGAATACAGCACACAAACAATACAACCTCACCCACCCCAAAAGAAAAATATGTCTGGATCAGGGAGGCATACAAATGAGATATGGTCTAATGAGAATCCATATTATCTAGAATTTGCATTTTAAAACAAATTTTGTATTTTCATTTGTTAAAGAATCTTTAAGAAAAGTATCTTACTTTTTAGATACTTAAACTTAATCATGTTGAGTAGTAGGGACAAAAGGAAATCTCTTGTTGATATTCAGTTCCTGAGTAGACAGAATTCTACTATAACTAATTCCATTAAGTTCTTTTCCTGGATATTATTGATGTGCTTTTTTCCTTCATTTGATCATTTCTTAATCTTTTTGTAGGTGTCTTCTGTTTTTCTACTAACATTATCATTTATATCTCTTATTCTGTGACAGCCAAATTAGTGGTAACTTCAGGTGAAAAATAAACCTTTTCTTTGTGGTCTTCTTATTCAATACACTTTGGGTTGCTGCAATCTTCTTCATCAAAATAAATATTTCCTATTGATACTTGAGACATTTTCTCTTCTCCCATCCCTCCCTCCTTTTCTCTCTCTTTCTTTTGGTTTTCAGTTTCTGCTATCTATATGAAACCCAAAGTGCTCTTACACTGGATTACCATGCTAAACCTTGTTTGGAGAATCCCCTAGAAGGCATGTTTGTGACTTTTAGCTTCAGAGTCTTTGAATCTCAGAAGTGAAAGACTAATAATATTAATAAACATGCATAGTTTAACGTTCACTTCTGTGCACGGATTCCTGTTTAAAAATTGAAACTATGCCAATTATGGTTTCTCCACATTATTTCAATCTAGTTATGAACATGCACACTTCCAAAACATCTGCATAGAAGAATAAGAAAGTGTTTAGCAGCTTTAATAGTATATGGGAATGACCTTGGGAGACAGGAGGGAGAGCCGCAGACTGGACAACCGGTGTGTAAAAGGTATCTCAGCCCACAGAAGGATGGAGGGCAGGGGAAATGTTTCAGAAGGGACCCTCCCTAGTTTTCCCGAGAGTAAAAGGAAAGGAGGGGAGAAATACTTTCAGTCTTCCAAGATTCTGTTAATGTAACCTAACAATAAAGATAGAGCTAGTACTCCTGGTTTTGCTTCTTGTCTGGACTACCTCTCAGGGATAACGGCAGCCCCATGTTGGCTTTTTAATAATGTGATATATTTTATTTGTTTTAATTTTTATTAAGTGTTTTTTTTGCTTTGATAACAAATTTTAGATATATTCTGGTTTCTTTTCAGACCATACAAATATTTCTTATTTTGAGAGATTATTTTTTTTAAAGAAATGGTGACTCTATTGGTATGAAGTATGCAGTCTCAAATCCATCCAAGCAATGAAAGAAACTCACTGATGTCATATCTGCACTTACCATTTAAGTTGCTCCTATGCTGGCTCATGTTAGTTTGACTGTAAGCCATTTTAAGAAAATCTGGTCTGGACTGAGACACTTGGCAGTAATTTGCACGGTATCTTCTCTGAACTGCAGACTGCCACATCCTCCCTCTTTTCCTTGCTGTGGGTCCATCTTCCTGGACAAATGTACTTATTCTATCCAACCTCAAAAACTCTGGGCAAGTTAAAATTAATAAATGCAACAAAAATAATAAATCAACAATCACATACTTTACACACACACAGAGAGTTTATATATGTAAAATTAAGACATCAAAATATACAAACATGCAGTTACATTAGGAAGCCTTAAACATCCTTTCTTACTGCTGTTTCTTTTCCATTGTCTTTTAGACACATTCTTACCATGAGTGCTTTAATAGCACAATAGTTATGCCTTGTAAATAGAAGGCTGCTGTTCTGAAATGCAGCAGAAATCTTTCTTTCTTTGTTTATTTATTTACTTATCATATTTCTTTACCGCCCATCTCGTATTGCAATGACTCTGGGCGGTAATTACTTTTTTCCTTGTACTAAGCTTATTTTCCATATGTTTTTTTTTTAAAAAAAAGAAACTCCACTGTTGAATTTTTTCAATCGTTTTCCAGTCACCTGGAATAGTTAGGCCTTTCAAACCTATAATGTAGAGAGGACACAGGAACACATACATACGGCTCCTTTTCCATCCCTCACTACTTTCCTTGGCTGAACCAGAAGACTCTTGTTTTTACTTAAATGTGGTTGCAGTTGTCAGAACAATCTGCTTCTTAATTGTGCAATGGACTGTAAGAAGGGACAACCTTCTTTGAGATCTTTCCACAGAAGATGGCTGAGAGTGTGAGATGCAAACAAGAGCTTACAAAATTAACCACGCAGTAATTAACAGATAGCTAGCTTGATTTATTATCTTTTGCAAAAGGGTGCACTCTCCCAACGCCACAAGATTGGCTGATAGGAAGCACACACCAATACAGAGTCATGCACGGTATATATACGTTCTTCCCGACGCTGGTTACAATTGACCCGGCCGCATGATGATTAATTGTCATAAATGATTGTTCGTCATAAATGATCAATTGTTACCCTTTAACCCCCTCCCCTAAATCCTGTCCAGATACATCCTACTTTTCTTCAACATTGCTCTTCCTCCTTTCCCTATTGTGTGTTTCTTTACCATATGCTATTTGTGTAGCACACAGTTCGTTACTTATGGTTTCCTGCTTTTCAGCAGAGTTACACATGTCCTTTTGTCTTTTGAACCCCTGACCTATAGTTAGAGTTCAGCATACCTCTGTTAATACCCTTAAACAACTATATATTCAGACCAATTTGAAACTGACATGTAACAGACATCCATGCATGTAGACCGGCCCATACAAAAGTGTCCAGCACAATTTGCTGACGCCTGTCTGAGCACCCTTTGAACCCTAACCCTTAAATTAAGGCCCCCCACTAGTCTATTTTAGTTACTTCAGGCTGGTCCTACTGGCACGTATCCTGTTCTTCTTTTGGCCATTTGTATTTGTCTATTTCCTTTATCAATAGGGTGTTATTTATTGCCTCCCATGACCATGTCTTCGTCTAGCTAGGAATGTTGAACTCTGAATGCAGTCTGGCTCATATGTATAGTTAGAATGAATCCAGTATGGAGTCACTTTTGTAAAAGAATAACTATACCTAATTTCACTTCTGACAAGAGGGGCTGAAAGGAGGCAACATTTGTGTTCCCATGCCCTCTCCACTCTTACACTTTGAACAATTACACTTAATTTCTTTAAATGGAGTTATTGGTCTCAAAGCAGTTGTACTGATTGTAGCCTAAAATTTTGTAACTCTTCTTCTATGTAGAGAAATGTAAGAGAAAGTAACAGTTACAATAAGTTAAATGAATGTGTGGAATTGCCTGCAGAGTGTTAACTGCTCATTTCATCAGTAATGAGAAAGATCTGAAGACAGAAATGACAGAATATTAACAAATTAAAACAAATATGATCTATACTGCACACATCCCTCTATACCTATAATTAACACATAATTATTCAAGCAGAATTTTACTCTGATAATTCCAGACACTTACAGATTCCCTGTGTGAGTGTCACAGAAGAGAGAAATGGATGTGTCTGCTTGTTAAACACTGCACTTCTAAAATACAAACAAATCTTGAAATGTCCTTTTGCTCAGAGTTCTGACAGCATGACCAAACAGAAATAAAACCAGACAATAACCAAGACAAGGCTACTTGTCACAGGCGTATCACTTATTTTTCCATAAGTAGGGCTGTTGAGTAGGCAGCATAGTTGTGAGTGATCTGCTTACAAGATAGGTGCCATTATGTTTGGATAACAGAATATCAGATGCCAGAGAAATGTAATAAAGCCTAAGATCTGTCCTTTAAGGCAAATCTTAATGTCTTAACGGTCAGATCTTAAGTTTTAAAACTTGTCAGTCATGCCAGAAAACATCCCGGCTATCTTATGTTGGAAGATTGATGGGAAGCAGGGTAGAAAGTACAACAACAGAATCCCTATCCTTGTTCACACACCTTCAGTAAGTAATAAATGCTAAAAATCTGGTGACAGCTGAGCAAAGGATCTGGTTAAGGGCTGAATTCACAATAGGCCATTGCAACTCTGCTTCATCATCCTTTGTTCCGTAGATACTTTTGAAACCTAAGATACAGTGCTGGGAGAAACTTATTTTCTCTTCTTCATCCAACAGGACTCTTAATGCAAGCTGGATTGGCTTATATATTCAGGATCAAGCTAACAAGCATATTGTTACAACACATACTACTGGCAAGGCTCACATTATATTAAATCAAGCATTTACAGGAACAGTTTGCAGTTTAGCAATTACTTGTTGAAAGTAATTATATCTAAGGGACCAGTACATGCACCATTCCACTCTTCTTTTCAAAGAATTCTTTTGTATTAGGTGGGAATCATATCTGGGTAGTTGTTGAACAGCACTTTTCATAATATTTCAGTTCAATGGCAAAGTTGCTGGTGGAATTTGGAAAACAGATGTATAGCAAAATAATTTTAAGTATACCTGGAAAATATCACAGATAATACTGATATATCTTCCATGGCAGCATATGATCCTAAAGAACTTTGGGGAAAGAAATGAATAAACTTTTCATTAGAAATATTCTATAATGTGTAAGTAAAATACATGATTAATTTAAAACACCCATACTCTTGAATGACCTTTTAATTAATAATTGCCCTGTTTAAAGATAGGGACAATTTAAATAATTAAACCACAGAAGAATATAAAAAACAACAATGGTGGAAGACAGTTATGATTTAGTTCTTTGAATGCCTGAGTAAAAAATCTCTGCAATTAAAATACAGAAAAAGAGGAAAGTATTGTGGCCTGAAGCTATAGTATTTACTCTAGAGAAAACCAGAAGAAATAATCTAATTTCTATCTAGGAAAATTAGTCCCTTGCTTTTGCTAGGGATAACTGGATTAAAGATGGTGTTTGTGTGCATGTGTGTGTGTGGGGTGTCTCAACTTTGCAAAACAAAATGTTGACATCTTAATACATTTGAAATGCAGTTCCAATAGGAGCCAAAAAGCAAGTCTCCTGTCTGTAGGAAATTATATTTACAGAGATCCACTGTGATGTTAGACATAGCCATAGTACTAATGCGGCATTATACTATTAACTGCAGCTTCAAGATCTGACCTGCAAATATCCTGAAAGCTGCTAGATCTCTTTTCTGCCAACTATTAGCCATGCAAATTCTTGCAACCCAGGTGTGGTAGGCCTTGTTTTAGTAGGGTGTGGGGAAAAAAGTCTTGTAGATCAGAAATTTGACATAATATTTCATGGATGGATGGATGGATGGACGGATGGATGGATGGATAGATGGATGGATGTGCAGGATTGTTATCCAGGTTGCTGGTAGAAAACTGCATGATGAAGGGTTAGATGGCAATGAAAAGCAAACAATGTCATTCAGCTAGAACTTAAATCCACAAAAAACAAACATGCTATGTATCTGCACAAATAACAGCTTACTGAAGATGTTATTTAAAGGCATATGATGATGAAAAGGACTTAAAAGTCCATGCTACAATTAATTTGTTTTTAAGGTGCTCTCTCTTGAACCTATTTTTTTTAAAATGGGATCCATCTTTCATGATATTGGAAGCAGATCTGCACTAGGCACACCAGGCACACCAAAGATGGCCATATTATAAAAAGAGACAAATGAGCTTGATCTTGCTTCATGCTCTCATCTGGATGGAGCCTTAGTATCATAGAACCAAGAGATGGAAGAAGCCAATTTGGCCATTGACTCAAATATTCTGTTCTGTGCAGAAATTGAAATAAAATAACCTTTGGTCTTCAAGGTCCATTTCAAGGGTGGAAAAGGGAAACTATTCCAGAGGGTGGGCACAACAACAGAGAAGGCATGCTGCCTAGGTCCCATCAGATGGCACTGTTTTAAAAATGGGACCTGGAATATGCCCATTTTGTCAAATCTTATCAGACTGGCAGAAACAATGGGGGAAACATGATCCATCAGATAACGACACCTTATTGCATGAAGGTTTTTATAGATCACCAGCATCTTGAATTGCACCCAGTACTTACTGGTAAGTGGTGCAGTTCATGAAGCAGAGGTGTTACATTGGCATATCAAAGTGTGTCCATAACTGCCCACACTGCTGCATTCTGGACCAGCTGAAGCTTCTGAGTGGAAACCTGCCCATTGGGCCTACTAGGCATCTCCAAAATCTTAGCAGTATCTTCTGTTAAGCTACCTCTGCTTTACCTGAAGAGCTTTTCAATACTAGTGTGCTTTAAATAACTATGGGGAAGAAGAAGAACAGCATCCCTTTTGAAGTTATCCATCAACAGATAGCACCGGACAGAAAACAGAGTAGACTCAGGAATAAACACAGCAGTGTTTCCACTATGGTGAGATACATTATTTTTCTATTTAAATTATAATTGTTTATAATTGTATCTAAAGCTCTAAAGTTCCATATCTTTTGTTCCATTTTTGTGGCATTTCTTTATTTAGAAACTGAGAGAGATGTGAACAGGAAGGGGAGACAATCTCAATTCACCAGCCTGAGGTCTACAGCTCACAAATGAGTTGGTACAGATCTAATCCCGCCTTAGGCATGAAAGCCGGCTGGGTGACCTTGGGCCAGTCCCTCTCTCTCAGCCCAACTCACCTCACAGGGTGGTGGTTGTGGGGAAAATAGGAGGAGGAAGGAGTATTAGGTATGTTCTCCGCCTTGAGTTATTTATAAAAATAATAAAGGTGGGATAGAAAATAAATAAATAAATAAATAAAATCCTGCACCACCACCACCACCACCACCCAAAAAAGAAGGAGAAGCAAGGAAGACTATACAGACCGTTCCGGAATGGCATTATAATTCTGTGTGCTTCTTTGTCTCACATGCACACACACATAATATATTTCTTTGGTGACCCTTCACATAAGTTTCTTGGCTGAACTTTGATTTTGCCATGACCTCAGGAAATTGAGTTTAAAATCCTTTTGGCTATTTTTTAATTGCCTCAAGAACCATCTGAAGATTTATAGCCATCAGCTATATTTTAGCATATGCTTCAAACACTGTGTCAGTAAAATACCTAAAATTGGTAAATGCTTTGATGAAACTTTCAGAAATTTTTTTCATCTGCATTGCTGTTCAGTTTTATTTTATCTCTGTGACAGTTCTTTAAAGATCTTCAATCATGTAGATCAGTGTTTCTCAAACTTGGAACTTTAAGAGGTGTGGACTTCAACTACCAGAATTTCTGGTAGTTGAAGTCCACACATCTTAATGTTCTAAGTTTGAGAAACACTGATGTAGATCTTTAACTTTAACATAGAAAAACAGCATGTCATCTACATATAGCTCAAGGAGCAGAAAGAGAAGGAGATGTATCTAAGCTTATTTACTTACTTTATGGAGAAAATATCACTTTGTATCAAGCATATCTGTTAACTGACAGCATCAACTTGCTTTCTAATACAGTGACAGCTGCAGCAAAATGTAATTCCCACTCAAATAATATATGGCTTTTTATTTCTTCACCACAGGAAAGGAATCAGAACACGAGGATGCTAGAGAATAGTTTGTTTCTCTCTTCTTCTTTTTTATAATAATTTTATTAAGTTTTACAATACATGTTAAAAGTTAGAATAAGGAAAAGAAATAGGATAGAAATACAAAATAAGAAAAAAGGGTAAAGAAAAAGTGAAGTTGAAAAATAATAAACAAAGAAAATATAGAAAATAGATGTCCTCCAATCTATCTTTGAACTTAAGGTACAATAATTAATTTTAAATGTTGGTCCTTCATATAATACACAGGAACTTTTCTTTGTCATATGTCTTTTAATTTCTATAATCCAATCTTCTGATCTTCATATGGGTTTCACCTTTCTTACTGTCTCCCAATAATCCATCTTTGGCTTCCACTCTTTGAAGTAGTAATTAAGTGTTGAATGTTCATTAGTGCATTTTTATCTCTTCCATAAAGTCCAATTAGTATAACAAATAAAAGCCTTATGTACTTCTAATAAACTACAATATATTCTATTCATATTATGATTATACACTGCTCAAAAAAATAAAGGGAACACTGAAACAACACAATGTAAGTCCAAGTCAATCACACTTCTGTGAAATCAAACTGTCCACTTAGGTAGCAACACTGATTGACAATCAATTTCACATGCTGTTGTGCACATGGAATAGACAACAGTCGGAAAGCATAGGCAGTTAGCAAGACATCCCCAATAAAGGAGTGGATCTGCAGGTGGTGACCACAGACCACTTCTCAGTTCCTATGCTTTCTGGCTGATGGTTTGGTCACTTTTGAATGCTGGCGGTGCTTCCACTCTAGTGGTAGCATGAGACGGAGTCTACAACCCACACGAGTGGCTCAGGTAGTGCAGCTCATCCAGGATGGCACATCAATGCGAGCTGTGGCAAGAAGGTTTGCTGTGTCTGTCAGCGCAGTGTCCAGAGCATGGAGGCGCTACCAGGAGACAGGTCAGTACATCAGGAGATGAGGAGGAGGCCGTAGGAGGGCAACAACCCAGCAGCAGGACCGCTACCTCCGCCTTTGTGCAAGGAGGGACAGGAGGAGCACTGCCAGAGCCCTGCAAAATGACCTCCAGTGGGCCACAAATGTGCGTGTGGCTGCTCAAACGGTCAGAAACAGACTCCATGAGGGTGGTATGAGGGCCCGACGTCCACAGGTGGGGGTTGTGCTTACAGCCCAACACCGTGAAGGACGTTTGGCATTTGCCAGAGAACACCAAGATTGGCAACTTCGCCACTGGCGCCCTGTGCTCTTCACAGATGAAAGCAGGTTCCCACTGAGCACATGTGACAGACGTGACAGGGTCTGGAGATGCCGTGGAGAACATTCTGCTGCCTGCAACATCCTCCAGCATGACCGGTTTGGCAGTGGGTCAGTAATGGTGTGGGGTGGCATTTCTTTAGGGGGCTGCACAGCCCTCCATGTGCTTGCCAGAGGTAGCCTGACTGCCATTAGGTACCGAGATGAGATCCTCAGACCCCTTGTGAGACCATATGCTGGTGCGGTTGGCCCTGGGTTCCTCCTAATGCAAGACAATGCTAGACCTCATGTGGCTGGAGTGTGCCAGCAGTTCCTGCAAGATGAAGGCATTGATGCTATGGACTGGCCCGCTCGTTCCCCAGACCTGAATCCAATTGAGCACATCTGGGACATCATGTCTCGCTCCATCCATCAACGCCACGTTGCACCACAGACTGTCCAGGAGGTGGGGGATGCTTTAGTCCAGGTGTGGGAGGAGATCCCTCAGGAGACCATCCGCCACCTCATCAGGAGCATGCCCAGGCATTGTAGGGAGGTCATACAGGCACGTGGAGGCCACACACACTACTGAGCCTCATTTTGACTTGTTTTAAGGACATTACATCAACGTTGGATCAGCCTGTAGTGTTCTTTTCCACTTTAATTTTTGAGTGTAACTCCACATCCAGACCTCCAGGGGTTGCTTACATTTGATTTCCATTGCTTTTTGTGTGATGTTGTTGTCAGCACATTCAACTATGTAATGAACAAAGTAAGTAATACGAATATTTCATTCATTCAGATCTAGGATGTCTTATTTCAGTGTTCCCTTTATTTTTTTGAGCAGCTTATATTCCATTAGTACATAACCTAACATAATACTCAACTTAATACATAATATATACTCAATGGCAAATTCGCAATATACACCATCTCATCATATCATTATCTTAAACAATAATCTATAATATCAACTTATATTTGTGTTTAGCCTTATATCTTATATTTAGAATATCACTTATACTCAATGGCAAGTTTGCAAGTATATAATCCAAATCCATTTTTTCATTAACCTTATATCCCAATCATAATACTGAATCTTCTGTTTAGGTTATGCTAAGTTCATAAGATGCAAAGTCAAGTTTACAATATACAGCCTGCTTTTTTCTATGTCTCATATAGAGTATCAGAGCAATTTGTATTTCACAGTATCTATCCAATTGCATACTCAGATTTTCTCCCTGTCTCCACAACCATAACATTTTTATATCAAAATTATAATGTATAGCCTTCCAAATGTTTTTCTGAGCCAATACATCCAAAATTCCCTCCTCCTGTTTCTCTTCTATTTCAAAAACGTTTTTCTTTCCTGTTTCAGATTCTATTTTTTGTTTTTCTTTCTCTTGGTCTTGCAAAGATATCAATAGTAATTCCAGTGACCTTCTAATCCCTGAAAGAAGTAGAATTGCAGCTGCAAAAACCATCTCACTTCTATGACCTTCAGATTTTTCTAGTCAAAACAAAAGTTGGTCTGTTCATGGAATATTACCAACAAAGTCTATCAAATGAAATTAAAAAAAAACATTCCAATAATCCAAAGTACAGGAGGGAACAATATTTCATACAGTTTATAAAAGGGGAATGAAATATAAGTTCCAAGTAAAACAAAATCCACTCTATAGGAATATAGAAAGAAAAAGGAAAAAAGAATTTACAAACATTCCCCTGTGCTTTTGTTCTTCAAACTGCAGGCTGCTTAATCCAAACAGACAGTTTCTCAAAAAGTAGATTGTCAATTAGTTTATCAAGCGAAGAATTACAAACAAAGTCTCTTAAATCCCTCTAATACAAAAGAAAGGTAAAAAAAATTCAGACGTTTCATATGTTGCAAATATAGAATCCATCAAACTTCCACCAGAATCAGTTATAGCAAAGAAAGCACAAAATTAGCCAACATTTTCAACAAAGTCCAAAAGATAGATCTTAGATTTCAAAAATATTCTAATCTAAAAAAAACATTCCTAAAGTGATCTAAAAGCGGCTGGACGCTCTTGTGTCTCTTCAAAGAGACTTGTTTTCCATGCGAGAGCCAGATATCTCTCGGCCATTTCCCTTACCCTTGCCCTGTTCTTTCCGTGGCGGAAAACTACAGAAAAAACAAGGGTAGGCAATTCCAATGGCCCCACGAGTAATCTTCTGGTCTCCCCTTCTCCAGGGGAAAAAACTTCAGTGGTCCACAACTTCTGCAATCCACTGCAAGCAAGGAAAATTCAGTCAGTTCTCAGCTTCTCTGAGAAATCTGACTGGTCAAGCTGGCAGCCAAGCCTGGAGTGTTTGTTTCTCTCTTCTAATGCTTCATTTTTGTTTGGGCAAGCAATATTTCTGCTTCTGTTTGCAGAAGGTTCTGCACTCCATTTTATTCCCCATCATCACTGGGATTGCCATATCTCCACCTTTGAAAGGGGAAGTCAGAAATATCTAATGGTCCTTGGGATGTCTCCCAGGGATAAGATTACACCCAAAGTCCTGATTAAATATACATAATTAATTTCCTTTGTCTGAATTGGAAGAAAGGGAGGGAATGACTATACCTAATAATTAGGCTTTTTAAAGTTCATGAATATATCTAATAATTAGGCTTTTTAAGGTTCACGTTAAGGTTCACGGCATTTTAGTTGGAAAACCCTTTTAGGAGGTAACTATACAACAAATATAGAATACACAGTATTAAACCAATGATAAAAGCACTATTACCTTTAAAACTGTAAAATATTGTAAGAAGTATTAACGAGATTCTTCTCCTTGTGATATTGTTTATTCAGTGTTTATATTGTTTATTCAGTGTTTATAACCATATGCAGACATTATGAATCCTTGTGAGAAGGCTAAAATGTGATGGCAAAGTTTAGCACAAATAAAGTACATTCCAGTGTCTTCATTGGAACTCCATTAAAACAGCCTCTTCAGAATTAGTCTGTTGGATACTCCCATGGAAGTTGGGAGGTTGTGGTGCTTCGCAAGCATTTGACATGTTCTTGAGCAAGTGCTCTCAGAGAGCTTCCCCTTCCTGAGTGAATTTTTCTCTTTTTGGTTGCTACAGTTGTTTGTTTATCTGAGCTCTTGTTCCAGCTTCAGTTTCTACAACTGACCAGAAAGGGCAAGCCAAGAACATCATGGGGTAATGCCAAATCTTGCACATGGGACTGCAAAATTCTACAGTACAACTCTAAAAACTGTGTATCAATAAAGATACCATACCTGCAGATTTTCTTGGACATAAATGACTTTCCCATCATTAGATCTTAGTCTTGGTGAAAATTTTAAGTATAAAAAATGTCTAGAATTCAATACAAGCCCAAAGCCCAGGCTTTATATGATCAGCAATTAAGTGCTATATACATAGAGTCCATAAGCTAAAGCCGATCACAAGTACTCTAAAGCAAAGACAGTTTAACATCACTGAAGTGTAGCAACACTCAGGAGGAGGAGGAGGAGGAGGAGGAGGAGGAGGAGGAGGAGGAGGAGGAGGATAATGATGATTGTGTTTACTATAAGCTACTGTGACTCTGTTATTAATACAGAGACATGCAACAGCAACAGCATGAAAACAGGTCAAGAAATGCTAGAGAATAATAGAGTTTTGATCTTCACTCTGCCAGAGCAGGTGGGGCTGAAAACCTTACCTCTTGAGGGACTACAACTCCTGATGTATGTTCTGTTTGGCTTCATATGGGACATTGTCTGAAAAGAGTGCAACAGCAAATGCAGTGAAGAAAAAAGGGGACAAAGGGTAGGGCACTGGCTGGAACCTTATTATTATTATTGTGTGTTGCTACTGCCATTGGCTAAACAGGTGGCCTTTCCATCCTTCCCTTTTCTCACCTTTTGAAGCTCCAGGAAGTTGTGATTAGGACACTATGGAAGTGCCTAAATCAGGGATTCCCAAACTTTGTGGTACTGCAACCCTCTAAGATGATAAAGGAATTTGGGTGACACCCTTTCATCCCCATGAATAAAACTAAAGATTTCATTGGGCATAATTTAAACTATGGACATAATTTAAATTTAATTATTAAAAGCTACATATACAAGTAACTTTTTTATCACGGGGTTAAGGAGATTATATTTTGTATTTGTGATTGTACTTTGCATTTTTAGTCAGTGATGTTCTGGAGATATGTTTAGCTTATATCTATTATTGACATAATGACAGATTTGATATTTATCTCTATCTATCTATCATCTATCTATCTATCTATCTATCTATCTATCTATCTATCATCTATCTATCATCTATCACATTTCTATAGCCACCCATCTACATGGTTATCTATTCTTTTATTAATATTGTTCTAAGTATGCCTCAGCAGGTTAAGCATTAAAGGGGGGGATCCTTCAGTTTTGTACTATTGAAAACCTATCCTGTATTTTGCCATGATAAATATTAAATACTACTATGTAGCATTATCAGTGCAAACCATTTAAGTCATTTAGAGACTAATGTAAACCATCAACCTCACTGTTGTTTAAGATTAGACAGCATTTATCTCAATTCATTTAACTTTCAAGATTAAATGCAAAGGGAGTCAGCATTTGGGTTACTTTTGTGGTGCATTGAAAATATTACTAGCTGCTTTTCTCATTAGTGGAGTGTTTGAGATAGTGTGATTCATCACTACCTCCTTTGAAAAGCTAAGTGTCTCCATACAGTGCAAATGCAGCTCTAGTTTGCAGCAAAACAGCATGTCCTTAAACATTAGCTTTGCTGTGTGCAGTAATAATCATTTCCATGTAGTTCATTTAATCCTTTAAGTACTCAAATGTAAAATGATTCTGTAAGTACCTAAAGGATAAATGAGGTTAAAGCATTCAGAAAGACTAGAATGTGCTTGAAGCTTAAGCTGGCATTTCATACATATAGTTCTTCTGCTTTGCTTCTCTCTAAAATTTACAAAGCAATCTTTTCTTTTTTAAAGGGACTTGCTATCAAATGTCTATCTGCTTCCACTAAATTCTATTAGTGAATCAAAAAGGAATGTTGTTTTCCTTTCTTTTTCAGACTGGCCCAATAATTGTCATGGAATGCTCTGGACAGATCCTGGCCAATATGCTACATAAGTAGCAAGAGGGCCATTGTTGTGTAGTGATTAAAGTGTGAGAAAGACTACCCTCAGACATGGAAATTTACTCAATCATTCTTGCTCAGCTGGACCTACCTCAAAAGGTCAACTGCATTCAGTTGGTTATATCTTTCCCTTTCTCCCTTGCCTTTTATTTTTTTTTTTTTATTATTTTATCTTATTTATACCCCGCCTATCCCCACCCTAATGGAGGGCTCTAGGCGGCTTACAATCAGTACATATATATCAGTTATACATCATCTTATAATACCCGCGCAATTAGGGAGGGGGTGAGGGAACCGGCTCTTCAATCGCAGGTCGGACTACATGTCCCAGGAACCTTTGCTTCAGAGCCGGCTGCTGACGTCTAGGAAGTTGATGTTTTTTTCGGGATCCGCCGTCCTCTGCCGTCCTCCATCGCCATCCACGGGAACCAGCTTTTCTTCTCGGTCCGAGGGCGACCCTCCGAAAAGGACGCCAGCAAATTGGCCCACGTGAGTGGTCCCCATTCATCTACTTGCCGGGCTTTCGATCAGCTGGGTGGGCTGGAGCTGGGGCTAGTGACGGGCGCTCACCCCGCCACGCGGATTCGAACTGCCGATGTTATGGTCGGCAGACTACCAGCTCAGCGGTTTAACCCGCTGAGCCACCGCGCCTTTTGCTTTCCTTCTTTCCTCAGCTATTTGTACAGCCTCATCAGACAGCCACTTTGCTTTCTTGCCTTTCTTTTTCTTTGGGATGGTTTTAGTTGCTGCCTCCTGTACAATGTTACAAACCTAATAGTTTATACTATGCCATTAAGTTTTCAGCATGGGATAAATATTATTATTAGAGGTTTATATGAAAGCTCCATATTGTTTCCCATTATTTGTTCTGGGGTGGGTGAACTCTGCATAAATATCTAGTAGAATTAGCTTGGCATAAGGCCAGATATGTTGTTGTAATTTGCTTCATAAGAAAGCAATATCCTATTACAATGATTTATAGTGCATCAAGCACTGGCCAAATGCTAAGAAATATTTACATTAAAATAAGGGTTATTTTCACATACCATACTGTACGTTGTACAAGATACATAAGTGTGAGCTAGACAGTATTGTGTTCCAGTGACTTTGCAACTGGTTGAACAACAGCATCCAAAGGATGATTATAATTAGTGCTGCATCATCCTGGAGAGAAATACTCTGGGCTATTCAGCATCTTCATAAATGACCTATACTCTAGATCCTAGAGGATGAAATGATGTCCCTTCATTTGGTGGCCATGTGTCGGAGAAGGAACTAAGAATATCAGTGGACCACTAGCAGAAAATGAGCAAGCAGGTTACAAGACCAGTACTATTTGGGCTGCCCTGCAACCAGATTCAATGAGGTAATTGTTCCATTGTACTCTGCAATCATTAGATCACAGTTGGAATACTTATCTAGTACTGGGCAATATACCTAAAAAGGGACATGGAGAAATTGGAAGAGATTCAGAGGAGAGCTACTAAGGAAGGTAAGGATTCTGGGACTCAAGCCCTATGAGAAGGAGCTGGGCTTGCTTAGTCTGTAAGACTAAAGGAAGACTGAAGGGAGATGTAATAGAGGTCTAACAAAAAAAGGTAAAGGTTCCACCCGCACAGTCGTGTCCGACTCCAGGGGCCGGTGCTCATCTCCGTTTGTTAGCCGAAGAGCCAGCGTTGTCCAAAGACGCTTCCACAGTCATGTGGCTGGCATGATGCGCATGGAATGCTGTTACCTACCCACTGAAATGGTACCTATTTATCTACTTGCATTTGCATGCTTTCAAATTGCTAGGTTGGCAAGAGATGGGGCGAGTGCGGGAGCTCACTCCGTCACGCGGGGCTAGGGATTTGAACCTCCGAACTTGCGATCTTCCGGTCGACAAGCCTGGCGTCTTACCCGCTGAGCCATCGTGCCCCTTTTTTACCCGCTGAGCCATCGTGCCCCTTTAGTAACCCTTTAATAACCCTTTAATAGAGGTCTACACATTTCTAAAGGTCATGCGGCAGTGAAACCACAAGGAGGACAAGGACTCATAGGTTGAAATTAAAAGAGAGGAGATTCTGGCTGAATATTAGGAAACATTTCCAGATGGTAAGAGCAATTAAGTCACAGAGCAGTCTGTCTAAATCAGTACTGGACATTCCTCACTGCTGCTTTCCAAATGGGGGATAGTTTAGTCCATAGGTTAATGGATTCCTGCATTTAGGAGGGGGTTGGATTAGATGACCTATAGGTCCTACCCAACTCATATATTCTGCAATTCTGTGAACCAGATATGTGCCAGACAAAGGTTGGCATTCAACAGATTCCTGGCATTTACTATTCATTGAACAGGAGAATGTTGTAATCTATCCCATTATGAACTAGAGAGATAAAAGGATTCTTTCTGCTACAGAGAATGTTAAGGACCCTACAAGCCACAGTGACTGCATTTCCTTTAGAGATTTGTCTTCATGTGGCCAAATTTGTAATGTTTTAGCAAAGGTTAGGGAGCAATAGTTTTTGCCAAATTTGGAATAAAATTCAGTAGGAAAAAGTAGGAATAGTAAGAAAAAAGAAAAGCATTATGCTAGAGATATTTATTTACATGAATAGAAACCTATTTCTATTACAAAAAGAGTCTTTGGGGGAAGAAATGACTGTGAAATATTGTCGTATATAAAGACACTACAGTTTGTATGTATATTTCACTGTGTCCACATCTGTAAGGAAAACACCTCTTCATAAAATCTGGCCGTTGCTGAGGCTGAAAAATATGTAGGAGAATGGAGCCACAGATTTAAGGCCAGTCCCTTTAGTCTTCTGTGGGTGCTCATTCTTCCCCTTTAAATCCAGATCATTCTTTCTTGAGAAGAAAGATCTGAAGGGTAATTTTGCTCATATTCATCAACTGAGGATTACAGTTGCATCAAGAACTGTACTCATATTTAGTTGACAGTTCAGTTTCCCCCATGATCAGTACAGCATGGGAGTAGCCCACTATGTACAAAGTGATCTGTCTACCAGTGTCGTCTGCAGGGGAGGGGTCAACATCTGCAAGATGGAGGCTACACTGTTGTGATCCAAGCTTTTGTTCTTGCCTAAACACTGAATGCATGTAAAAAAAGGGGTGGGCTTGGATCACAACATTGAGTTTGCTATGTTGCAGCTTTTTATCACCCCCCTGCAAATGCCCTACTTTCTAAGCAATTTAGCAACAGGGTCAGAAATTTGCCCAGGTAACGGGGAAAAATGAAAAAAGAATTTAATTGCTTTTTGGTACTTTGTTTCCCACTTCTTTCCAAAAGACTCTGCTAAGCCTCATTGTCTGATTGTCCCTGAGGTGTGGGCTGAATATTTTCATGCCTTGTTTAGCAATGTGCCAAAGGTCCCAATTATATTGGATCACTGCCAGAATGCCATTGCAAACTGACTCAAAATGTCTTCTTTTGAGCTAAGCTGGTCTCACAACTAAAAAACACCAAAGTAGTTGGAGTTAATTTGATCTTAGTAGTAATACTAAAGGTAATTGTGGACTGATGGGACTCCACCCTGGAATCCCTGTTCACACATATAAACTTCTTTTTCTAGATCAGTGCTTTCCAAACTGCCACCGTTGGTGACACACCAACGGCGGTGGCAGCGCGGGGGGGCGCGTGGTGGTGTGCACGGCGGTGGCAGCAGGGGCGGCCTCACTAAAACGAGGAAGCGCTGATGGTGCGCCGCTGCCATCGTCGCTGCTGCCGCCATGCACACTGCCACCCCCGCGCCACCACTTCACGACACACTAAACTGTGTGTCGCGACACACAGTTTGGAAAGCTATGTTCTAGATCAATGAAGATTGAAATAAATCTATAATTATCCCATAATACAAAGAAGGAGATGGCTAATTTCCAATACATCATCTTGTTGAGTATAATAAGCAAGATGTATACTAGTGACCTCCATAGGAAATTCATAGATTGGACGATGCAGGATAATATCCTGGAAGAGGACTGATATTCAATGCCTTATTTTTTTACCTTTCAATATAACAATATATCAGATATTTGATATATCCTCTAGGTTTCTCATATTGATTTAAAGGCAGCTTTGAATTGAACCACTAGGCTCTGGGATAAACTAGTTGCTTCTTCTATGAAAATAGTGCAATGCAGCTTTGCTGTGCTGGTTCAGGGTACATTTCACCAGTAATCCACATTCACAAATGGGTAAGTAGGATTGCATTTTGATACGTCTCCTGTTAAACTTTTATATTAAGTTGCTGGCTTAAACTTTGACAAAAACTGAGTTTCACACTGTCCTGATTAAGCAAGAGCTTTGTTTACATCCATCTATGTGTTGAAAATGCAGCAATCTTTTTTGTAATGCCAGTGGACCTGAGATGGAGACTTTGTGCTTTTGTCCATTAATTACAGCGAGGAATAGCTAGTCACGAACTACAATAAAACTAATCTAGTCACCTTTTGATCAAATTAAGGTCTTTAAATATTTGGGCATATCTTTCCAAGCTTCAGTGACCTGGAATCATCAGCAAAGGGAGAATCGTCTGCTAGGGCTCATATACTTTCAAATACAATTTTGCATTTCACTAACTGCAATGACAATAACCATATCCCAAGTGCAACAAAAATTGTAGAGCCAAGGCCATTAGCCACCTGTTACATGGTATGCAAATTTGTTATTATTCTGACTTAAGCTCTATAAATATATATAAAGCACTATTTACATATATTCTTGAGAGCTTCATTGTGAATGGTTCATAGAATTCCTTGTTAAGATGGAATTGTGGCCCAATTTTTATGGAGACCCACATAGAGCTTTGAGATTTGAAATGGAGGAGGAGGAGGAGGAGGAGGAGGAGAATTTTTGTCAACATCTTGGCCTTCATGACCTTGCAGGACAATTTTATGTCCTCATAGAACACAGGCATCCTTACAGTTGTAATATATTGTAGGTAATCATTTCATACTCCCTTTCATACATTCTCTCTGATATATAATTCCCTGGAATGTATGAAGAGTTAGAATTGTTGGATGAGCTAAAGGAATAGGAAGCAGACTTTTCTTCCTATAGTTCTCTTGGGCATTCAACAACTAAGATGCAACATTCTTCTTTCTTGGACAGAAAATCCCATTTAGGCCTGTACTCTGATAAGATATCTATAGTATTTTTCATTTATAAGAAGCCATCTCAGTCACTTTTTTAATTTTTGTCCCTGCACTACTTTTTAAATCTAATAGAATTCTATGAAGTTTTATCCCCTGATTAAACCACTGTAGCTCCAAAGTAACATGATGAATCTGTAATTAATATGAATACTGTGGAATTAGAAGTCTTGAGGAGTACAGACTTGATCAATATTCTTAACAAGAAAAAACAGATTTACTTGATGTATTATCAGTTATGATGATGGAAGGAAGCATTTAATCATCTTTTCATTAATATACTAATCACTGAACATTTTGCTTTTTAATGTAATATTTTGATTGTAATATAATATTTTAGATATTTTTGGAAAGAAAAATCTTACCTTCCCCAAACAGCTGCCCTCTAATCTGCTGTGACTTCTAACTCCCAGCTATCTTGCTGGGAATTCTGAGTCGTCATCATCTCAATGCATCTGGAGGACACCGCGTTGGAGAAAATTGTTTTACAGTAAGACATTTGTCCTTTGAAAAGTTGAAGTTTTAGCTTGTTTGATGATGCTTCATGTAACCATGGAAAGAAAAGTTGATTGGTACACAATTGGGCAAAGAGTTGTAAAAGCACTTTAATCCTATGTGTTGTATCTCTCTTCAACGACTTATCCAGCTAAAACAGCCCTCTCCACTCAACCCCCTCCACTGAAAAGCACTAAAGAGAGAACATCTGTTGAAAAGTAAATATGGAGATAATGATACAAGATTAACATTTTTTTAAAAAATGTTTTAAAAAAATGTAGCTATTTTTAACTATGAAATTTAAGATAATCTCTTAATGAAGACAAACTCTGAATGAGAAAGAATATCAACTGGAATAATGATTGATTCAGCTACCACACATTCACCAGCCTAAAAAAAACCCTCTTCAGGTATAACTTATTAATTAACTTAAAGTAACCAGACAGGGAACAGGTCTGTTGTAGGTATAAACTAGGGTAAGAAGCTCAAGGCCTTCAAGATGTTGCTAAACCTCAGCTCCTAGAACCCCTATCTAGCATGATCAATGGTAAGATATGCTAGGAATTGTAGTTCAACACATGGACAGCCAGAAATTCCTTACCCCTGCTAAAAAATATAGGGGTAGAAAAGACTTTGGATATATTCAGCTATTTCCCTCCCATTACTAGCAGTACCTGCTAAAATTCGTTTTATTATTGAGCTATGATTTTAAAAAGTTATTTTTCTCTATTATGGTACTGTAGTCACTTTAATGGGAATGAAATCAAATACTTCCTACAGTAATACTCTAGAACAATACCTTTTAGAATCTACTACGAAGAAAAAACACAAGGTACACATGAAGAGCCATCAAGCTGCTGCATAACTAGTTCACAAAAGGTGCTGACACAAATAAACTTGTTTTTTTCTCTTGATGCTGTTACCATTAGTTGTTATTTGTAAAAGTCACTGGGCATAAAGTAGGGCAAGCGAAGAGAAGGTAAGACCACAAATATTTAATGGATTGGTTTACAAATTTCACCATGTGTTTCCAAGTTCACCTGGTACTACGCTACATTGTACCCTTTTCATCATTTGAGATTTCCTTGTCTGAGAACAGCTTGTTGCATCCATTTTTTCAAGCACATGATAAATCATGAGTATGGGCGGCATTCAAAAAAGTAGACATATCTCCGTAGAACAATTCTGGGATGTTTTTTCTGGCACTCTGATCTGACATCAGTACAACATTGTAATTGGTAGAGGATCAAAAGAATATCTTGGAATAATAAGCTTTTTCTTCTTTTTTCATCTGCTACATTAAAAAAAATCAGATGGATCTGGCAGGGATAATTTTAAAAAACAATAAACAGAATAAAAGGGAAGGGGATTGGAATGATCAAAGTCATCTATCTAAGTACCTATAGTACACATGAACTACTGGCAGACTATACATTTCATCCAGATTTTGGGAAAACAATGAAAGGAGAAATGGTGAATGCCAAAAAAAATTTAGTCAAAAGCAAAAAGCAAAGCTAATAACTCAAGTAATCCTTGGCTGCATCAGAAGCTTAGATAAACGTTTTGTTAGATGCTGGGATGCTTCTTTCTTAGAAACCTTTAGCCCTAGTTTGGATCATTTACTGAAGTAAATAACCATATAAGGATCCATATTCCTTCCCTAACTATCAATTCACACTTCACAATGACAGAATTCCTTTATTTTTCTCTTCCTTTCCCACCAGCAGCATGGAGTTTAACATTCTAAGCTTCTGTTGGCTCCTTTTCTAGGCTGCTTTAGACAACAATTGTTCTCCTTGTGTAAAATGTCAAGTTAACCCTAATTTTATACAACTACTCAAGTATATGCAGAAAGCAAACACCAAACAGACTCTTTGTCTTGCCAGGCACTCTGCTTCGTATTTTTTTTTCACCTGCATCCTGCTTCTAAATCTGGAGGCCAGGGCAAATACAGGGAGGAGGTTAAAAAGTCAAGACAGCAGGTATAACTGCACAAAGCCCTGCCCCTCTTTTTAGCAAAACAACATTAAAAAGGGAAGGGGCTTTGATTGCTCAGTTGCCCCCACCATCTTGACTTTTTTGAACTTCACTGCAAATATGCCTGTTAGTGGCTATGCCATTCTGCCTTCCGGTTCCTAGACTTCCCACCCTTCTACTTTCAAATCAAAGTTGGATAGGAAGTCTCCTCCCTTCATACTAACATATGTTATTCTTTTCCTAAGCATTTGCAATATTTACCAACATCCCATGAAATCACAGAAGCTTAGTCAATAGTTAGCAGGAATTTCCAGCAATTCAGACAATGGCTGAGAAATTAGTGATCGTGGTAATATGTGAGAGCACATTCAGATGTACTTTCTTGTACTCACAGTTTGGCACTGCAATGAATAATTGGGAGCATAAAAGGTTATTGAGGCACGAATAACTCACCACATTCCCACTTCTACAGTCAGGGAACCCCTTTATTTCAGTTTATAATTAAAAGGAAAAAAAAAACATAAAAAGAAGTCAGAAAGGAATTTATTATTAATACTTATTATCCTTAAATGAAAAGAGTAAGAGATCATGTTTTATTATTACTTCATTATAATTACCACTATTACTGAATCCATGCATACTAACAAGGCTGCTATTCCTCAAGCAATCTCATCCTATTACTAATTCATGGACCATTTTATTGGAATTATTGTGCACTAAACTAATTCCAACAGTGTAATATTAAACAACTTTTTAAACCGCCCAGGGTCCCCGTTGGGGGAGATGGGCAGTAATATAAATCTAATAAAAAAATAAAAAAATAAACTATTTTCATTAGTGAAAACAGAATTATTGGCAGAATACTCAACTTCTACCTGTCCAATCTTCAAGTCTGTGCATCTCCTACAGTACAAACAACTGTTTACAATTACTATTTAGCTATTGCAAAGATATATCAGTGACATTTTCTGTTTTGCTTCAGCTTAATTTCTAATTCATACCATTAAAAAACTCACTAAAATTTTTATTTTAGAAAGGAATGAAATCACTGAATATCCACTTAAATATAGCTCTGATTATGGGAAAGCAATAGTTCTGTGAATTGTTCTGCCAATACACATGAGAATTGGAACCATAGGAGAAAACATGCATACAAAATTCAACTCCAATGTTTCTAGAGATGCAGGTACTTCTAAATATCTCCAAGCATTAACTGATTCTTCAAGGACACAGTTGTCTGCTATAGCTATGAGCCTTTCCAATTCATAAGACTCTGAAGATGAACTATAATTTGTGGGGATCATGCCCAATCTTGTTCTATCACATCATTAATCCTTGCATATTGAGGCTGTATTGGGGAACAATGAGTCTATTCTTAAATAACTCAAGGTCAATAGATGGAAAGGAGAGAGGGGGCCTTTCTTCGTAATTAAGCCAATAAATTTCACTGTCACAAGATGCAAAGGTGATCATTTGTTTTGATGGCTTTCAAGATAGTTTATGAGAAAAGGGTGTTAAGAGTGCTCTTTCTACATCTCATAAAAAGGGTTTGTTGCTGTTAACTAGAACTGGGGAGAAATAGCCTTTTTGAAATTCTCTACCAAATTTGGGTAGAGAAATTGGATATTTGGTTTCTCCAAATTTCTGTAGGGGAACGAGATATTCTTTCAAAATTTGTCAAGAGAATTTGTCAAGACTTGAATTTCCCCTCAGTGGTGATAGTAGATATGCTATGGAAAACATAGAAGGAATTCATCCCCTCCTTTTCCTTGAGCTGTAATTCAAGTAAAGTAAGCTAGAGAAATTACAAACCACTGGAATAATAATAGAACATACTTATCTCATGCCTACCATAACTAAATAGGTGCAAGAACACCATGTTCCAACCAAGGGAATTCACTGAAATTATCTTCTCATTTGAAAGAATGTCATCAAATTAAATGGAAAAAATAAGTTTAAAAATGCTGAAAAATATATCTTTGCCAAAAAAGAAGGGAGATTTAAGCAATTTGTTTGCTTAATACTTCTCAGGTTCCATTTCTGTAAACTCCCCCCACCCTGCCCCCCAGGATAAACACCTGCTTGGTGAATGCAATGATTTTCAACACATTTTAGGGCTGTTGGCTGATTAAAAATATTTAGCTGATTAATAATATGTTATAATTCATTAATCAAGTATATTTGGGTAAAAATATCCTAAGTTTGCATATTCATATCAGTAAATGGATTACATTTGTATATTCATTATTTTGAAAAGCATGTAATAGTTTCAGTAGTAGTATTACTACTACTACTACTACAATTTATCCAGGCTGCTGCTTTGCCAAAAAAAGAAGAAAGTGAATTAATTACATGAGAAAATAGCATAGGCTGTTTATGAACACTAGGGAACAAAATTTTAAAAGGATCCAAGTAGTAAAATGAAGAAAATCTCTAAGTACTTTACATTATGTATAGCATAGCTGAAAGAAGTGGCATCCACATATTTCTCCAAAGTGGGAAGGCATCACTGTTATAAAACTGATTCTGTAGTACAAAGAAAGTGTTTGAAGGCTCAGCCTGTATGACATGGCCTACTGAATTAAAACAGACTTGAGTGCTTAAACATCTGAGATCTTCAAATACAGAAGAATTTGGCCAGGAGTTTGAGGCCTCTATAGAGTCACATCTTACATCTGGGTAACCTCTGTACCATGCACTGAATATACAGTGATAGGACTACAAATCACTTCTCCCAAAGCCTCTCTTATCCCCAAAGTTCTACACCATCTGCTCCTTCACTAAGATACAGCCATGAACCTTTGCCCACCACCCACATTTTCCTTAAAGTGATTCAGTGGCAAATTACCATTTTAATATCTCCTGATACTTTCAAGTGTTACCACCCCTTGGCTTTGTCCATCTGTTGCCTGATCCAATGGTGCTTAGTCAT
Organism: Charina bottae; assembly: GCA_023362775.1. Taxonomy (NCBI): domain Eukaryota; kingdom Metazoa; phylum Chordata; class Lepidosauria; order Squamata; family Charinaidae; genus Charina; species Charina bottae. The sequence goes on along the minus strand of JALMGJ010000003.1, from coordinate 81,631,569 downwards.
TAAAGGAGGTTCCACTTCAAGGCCTTTTCTTGAAACGGCTTCATAGGTGAGAGAGAGAGAGAGAGAGAGAGAGAGAGAGAGAGAGAGAGAGAGAGAGAGAGAGAGAGAGAGAGAGAGAGAGAACACAAACACACCTTTCATGAAGAAAAATACAAAAGGTAAGCATTGCAACACCACTAGCAAACTGCTGGATGCATTTGTAAACAGCACTCCTTGCCTTTCACAATAGGAATAAAAAAGGAATAATAAAATAGAGAAGCCCTGACTTCTCTTTTATTATTGTGAACAATTATGAACAAAGAATTATCTTGCTTAGTGAACTTCAGAAGCCAGATTGAACTAAGACAGTCTTCCCTGGAAAATAATATGCTTTGGAGTCAGAAATAGCCAGGCGTGACCCTAAACCTCCTTATTAAAGTTCTTATTTTCATTTTGTCTCTTGTTTCCTCTATCCTAGATTATTAGCTACTTTTGCTAGATAAACCCTATATCCTCCTCCCATACCCTATGTTAATGGTGTCAAAATCTCATGGCTCTCCCATCATCTCAACAAAATCATATTGCATGTCTGCTACAAGCAAGCTGGAAATATAACTCCTTGTTTGTTTATTCCTTGCTTAGTATAAGTTCTGTGCTGCTTCAGTTGAACTGTCTCTAAACAATTTACAATGTTGTTTTATCTAAAACATCAAGAAGCCATGTAATAACACAATAAAACATTATCATGCATATTTATTCCTTAGACCCAGAACCATCTCTTACTCTCAGAAGAAACTCTCTATACCATCAATACCATCTCCAAAGGTTCTTTGATACAGCTGGAAACTTTCTCCTTCCTAAATATAATCTTTAGGAAGTACAAACTTCCTAAATATAATCAGTAAAGGAGCTAAAATTGCCTCTGGGGCAAACTATACCATGGGGGAAAGGTATCCCACATAGAATATTTATTTCTCCTCTTGCTAGATTTATCAGTGGGTTGGGACTCTAGAGATGCTGCCTAACATATATTGGGTAGGCAGGTTCTCCTTGGACCAGCATCTTGAATTGCATCCAGAACCAAACCAGAACCAAACTAGTAGCCAGTGCAGCTCCCATAGCATGGATGTTCTATGGAAGTAGCTTGTTTGATACTTTAATAAATGGATGACCACATTCTGCACTAGTTGATGTTCCTGGATGATCTTCAAGGACAGTTCATATAGAGCACAAGCTTGTATGTTACTTACCTGGTTCTAGGCTATATTTTATCTTTCTTTTGACCATTCCTTGATTGATTATGTGCCATCAAGTCAGTGTTTACTCTCTAGGATGATCTTCAGGTCTTCCAACAGTGCACCCATCGCCATTGTCACTGAGTCCATCCACCTTGATGTTGGTCCTCTTCTTTTTTCTTCCATCTTTCCCAGCATTATAAAAGGATATTTCCTGCTCAGCTACCTCCTAGGATGAATTCTATTTAGTTCAATGCTTGGTGCTGCTCTACTGACTTCATTCAGCTTTATTACTTGACTGTGGCATGGGGAATTAGCAGGTTATGGAAGCAGAAATTCAGTCTCATACAAAGAGTGTTAGGATGGCATAAATTCAGAAAGAAGCCTATAATCTTATATATTTTTACCATAACTTTAATCCATAGACTTGTCTGTCAAATGAACTGAATAGCATCGAAACCAAACCTACCTATCAGGTAGAGACATTAGATATCAGTACTGCATTATTTTGGTCAATAGAAGTAAAAATAGAGAAATTCCCTCCTTCCCTGAAGACGATGGGGTGGAAGTCATGTAAAAGCTTGTACATAAGGATGTGAAATAATATAACATCTGTATCTCTCTGCTGTGGGAAATTAAGGGAGATGGACTGTAAATACAGTACTAAAGATGGATACCAGGATGATCACAGCTAGAATGCAATTTTCTCTCTGGTACCAAGTGATGGCTATACATTAATATATCAAAAAGTAAAATAGCTGTTTATATTTTCTGAGTAAATTTATGAATTAATCTTTGCTTCAGGAAGGCAAAGGACTTGCTTTTGACTGATCAGGAAATAATTCACTTGAGTGCTTTGCAAATGTATTCCCTTAGAAGATTTAGCAATGGCCAGAAGCTCTTTGAATTACTAGCTTCATTGAAACATCTGAACAAGAAGTGCTTCATCCCAAATGGCTGCTCCATATGGCAAATTTCTCTCATGAAGCATGTGGATGGGCTTCTATGCCAAAGATGGAAATGACTTGTCTGGAAAGAAGCTATTGGTAAGGCAAATTCCTTAAGCAAACGTAGGACAACTAATAGAGAAGTCTTTGGCTAAGTTTCTTCTCAGCAGCTTTCTCTTCTACCAGGTATCTAGTGCTATACAGCACTTCATCATGCCAGCTCCAAAGTATACCTTATTTTCAATACCAAGTGTCCACATTCTCAAGCTAACTGAAGCTATGGACCTAAAGAGAAAATTTACTGCTTCTGAATCTTCACTCCCAATTGACCATGATTCATGCCCTTGCATCTACCCATTATAACGTTGTTCTATGATGCATGACAGAAAGTGTTGTCCCACTGACATTCAGTCTTTCACCAACATCCTTTTTATCTAGAATGTTTAATTTTTCTTCTTTGGGAAGAAATGCCCAGTGACACACAGTTTTGATATCTATTTGATATCCATTTCTCTCTGTGCAGAAAATTCCCAAGAAGGTCTAACTGGGTTTCTCCCAGTGGGATTTTAAAAATATATTTGCAATAGAGCTATTTTTCTCAGTCAAGCTGCCCTCTAAAATTGTGATTTCGGACTCCAGGCTTGGCTGCCAGCTCGACCAGTCGAATTTCTCAGAGTGCTGGGAACTGGCTGAATTTTCCTTGCTTGCAGTGGATTACAGAAGTTGTGGACCACTGAAGTTTTTTTCCCCTGAAGAAGGGGAGACCAGAAGATTACTCGGGGGGCCATTGGAATTGCCTACCCTTGTTTTTTCTCTGTAGTTTCCACCACGGAGAAAACAAGGTAAGTGCAAGGGAAATGGCCGAGAAGATATCTTGCTCTCGCAGGGAAAACAAGTCTCTTTGAAGAGACACAAGAGCGTACAGCCGCTTTTAGATCACTTTAGGAAATTATTTTTTTTAGATTAGAAAGTTTTTTGATATCTAAGATCTATTTTATGGACTTTGTTTTAAAATGTTGGCTGGTTTTGTGCTTTCTTTGTTTTGACTGATTCTGGTGGAAGCTTGATGGACTCTATATTTGCAACATAATGAAACGTCTGCATTTTTTTTTACTTTTCTTTTGTATTAGAGGGATTTAAGAGACTCTGTTTGTAATTCTTCGCTTGATAAACTAAATGACTATTCATTTTTTGAGAAACTCTTTGTTTGGATTAAGCAGCTTGCAGCTTGAAGAACGAAAGCTCGCAGTTTGAAGAATAAAAACACAGGGTAACATGTTTTTTTCTTTTCTTCTTTTTCTACATTCTCCCTGGTTGGATTCTGTTTCACTTGGAATATATTTTTTATTTCTCCTTCTATAAACTGTTTAAAATATTATTCTCTCCTGTATTTTGGATTATTGGAACTCTCTTTTTTCTTTTAACTTTAAAAAAAGAAGAAGAAAAACAACGTTTTGCTTAATAGATACTGCTGGTAGTATTCCATGGATAGATTACATGACTATTGTTTTGACTAGAAGGGTTGTTATTTTAATTTGAAGGACACAGGAAAAATGGCCTTCCAATTAGTACCTCAGGAGTTCAGAAGAGAGATTACTGAGGCTCTTTCAAATATTCAAAGATCGTTGGAATTGCTGTTCGTAACTCTGCAAAACAGAGAGAAAGAGCAGAGAACGGAAACGGAAACACAAAAGAAAAATGCTTTTGAAGTGCAGGAGAAACAGAAGGAGGGAATTTTGAGTATATTAGTTCAGAAGAACATTCTGAAGGCTATACACTATAATCTTGGTATAGATATGTTGTGGCAGTGGAGACAGAGTGAAAATATGGGTGTACAGTTGGATGGATGTTGTGAAATACGTGGAAAGGGAGAGAAGGTTGCTCTGATATTCTATATGAGATATAGAAAAGAGCAGGCTGTATATTGCGAATTTGCCATAGTGTATTGTGATTTTGGTATAACCTAAACAGAAGATATGAGAAACTGTATGGATATAAAGGCTAATGAAAATATGGACTTGAATTGTTATGAGAAATTGTATGGATATATAAAAAGTGATATTCTAAATGTAAGACGCTAAATACAAATATAAGTTGATATTATAGAATATTGTTTTCCTTAGAGATATATTTATGAGAAGATAATGATATGATGAGATGAGATGGAATTAGAATGATGGTTACTACAGGATGATATATATCAATATGTATTGTATGAATATTATAAGAATTGATATATTAGGTATTAGGTTAAGTGATATGATAGATTATGCATTTAGTTTAAATGGACACTACTACAAGGAATGGAAATTATAGATGGATAATTGAGATATAAGAATTCCTTTTTTATGGAGATATATATATATTAGAATTAAATTATAGAAACATATATGTATGAACATTATAAGAATTGCTAAATTATGTATTAAGTTACATAATATGTTAGGTTATGAGTCATAATATGAATAGAATATATTGTAGTTTATTAGAAGTAAATAAGGCTTTTATTTGTTATACTAATTGGACTTTATTGAAGATATAAATATGTAGTAATGAACATTCAACATTTAACTACTACTTCAAGGAGTGGAAGCCAAAGATGGATTATGGGGAGACAGTAAGAAAGGTGAAACCTATATGAAGATTAGAAGATTGGATTAAAGAAATCAAAAGACATATGACAAAGAAAAATTCCTGTATACTGCATGAAGGACTAACATTTAAAATCAATTATTGTACTTTAAGTTCAAAGATAGATTGGAGGACATCTATTTTCTATATTTTCTTTGCTTATTATTTCTTGACTTCACTTTTTCTTTATCTTTTTCTTATTTTGTATTTCTGCTTCTATTTCTTTTTTCTATTCTAACTTTTATTATGTATTGTAAAACTTAATAAAATTCAATAAAAATAAAATAAAATTGTGATTTCCACTCTCAGAATTCTCGGCAATGATCTTGCCAGCCAAGGAAATCTGAGAGTTGAAGTTCACACATATAGAAAGCACCAAATTGGGAAAAGCTGTTCTACATGATGAAGAGGCATATCTTTAAGTAGGAATAAAAGGTAGCCCATCTTCATCACAGCAACCCATCTTTTTACTTAGTAAGCAGAAAGTGGCAAGTGTAGTATTGTTCTGAAAATACGTACTGCTACAGAGGAAGATTAGAAAACTGGAGCTATGACATTATTCTCATTGGTTTCTGTGGACAGCAAATGATTGGGTCCCTTGGATTGATTGACTAGGTCAGATCTTGGAGAACAACTTTGTTAAAGCCAGAGTCTTCCAGCCATCCCCATTAATAAATAGAAGTCCTCATCTCCCTCAGCTTTATGTTAAATACTTCTTCATCCACGTTGCTTTTCTGGCTTCCTTGGATTCTTATACATTTTTATTTGAGCTAGGCACAAATGGTCTTTCAAAATTATCCTCACATTTGTGGACAAAGAAATTGGGTGATTGAATTTTCTGCAGTTCTCCGGAGGAAGGAGAAATTCTCCAACACTTCCTGAAGTGTATTCTTACCGGTGATAATGCTAGTTGGGGAAAAAAACAGGATTCCTATCATTATGCCTTTCCTTGGAATATAGTTGAAGTGTAGAAAACCATGGCCTTGCAGATTGATGGAGAGAAGAATACACCATGAAAGGGAATATGTTGATGAAGATTCTCAGTCATCCAGGTAGAATTGTCTGTAGGTTGAGTGATTGAGTGGATTTCTTTCTTTGGGTTGAAACGTTTCGCTGCTTGTCCAAGTAGCTTCTTCAGTCTGGGCAAAAGTTGGTGAGGGGACCCCATATACAGTATGTCTTCCAGGGTGGCTGTATTGACCTTACACCTGATTGGCTTGTTAATTGAGCAATTGAGGTGTAGATAGTTTTTAGGATGTCTTATGATGTCTTACCAATCTACTGGGCCCTTCATTCCCTTCATGGTGAAAGTACTCCATTCTGTCTGTTAACTCTTGTAAGCTGCCCAGAGTCACCATGTGTGAGTTGGGCAGCTACATAAATTAGTTTAATAAATAAAATAAATAATTAAATGAACAAACTAAGGCTTGGGTTCTCTGACACATGACACTACTATATCCTGTATTAATATTTCTGGCTAAGTTGTTGTATTATACATCTTATTTATGGATTTTATTTAGACATTTTAGGGAACTTGCCACTCTGTCTTGGTAGGCTTCAGAATAAAGATCAGTGCTAAGGAGAATCCTGTTTAAAAATGGATGATAGGCCCCTTTGGTTGTTTGAACTACAGACACTCAAATACACAGAGACAGCTTTACATACGTTGTTGACATAATAAACGGAAGTGAGAAAAGTTTCTTAGCCTATATGGTAGATAGACCTATAGGGGTATATAGACTCAAGACACAGAGCACTTTTGTATCTTTTAAGCGTGTCAAAAACATTGTTTTAATTCACTGTTAAAAGGAAAGTCATTTCTCTGAGATAGCTTTAAAGAATATGGCTATCTATTGGAACTGACAATTAAAAATGCTTCTGCCTGGCCAACTGCAATATAAATTAAAGTTTAGATTGAGGACATCTTTCTTATTTCTACACGAATATTCTATTAATTAAATTCATTTTCTATACTCCATCTACCGTAATTGCTCCTAATTTGCCATCACAAATATTTCCTCATTTTGGTTATTAAAGTTACTCATCTGAGTTTTACTAGTAATTATCTTTATTAATTCAAGATTAATCAAAATGGCAACATTTCAAATCTCTTGTAAAATACTCTCTATTTCTTAATATTACTTTATTGTTCTTGGTAAACGTTAAAGTATACATGCATTTCATTAAATTTATTTGATTGGTCTGATGTATTTATTAAAATGTATTGAGAGATTGAATGAATTTGATATTTAAAACACATTCAAAAGTCTGGAAAATGTGAACCAGTAGCAGATTGAGCACATGCTCAGCTGCTTAAGTTTGTAATCTGATGGACCTTACAAAGAATTAGTTCCCAATGGCTTGTGCCTAAAGTGTAAGTTATGTTGCCAGTTGAAACGAGAATTTGTACTCAATATTTCCAGCTCCCAAGTAGTCATTTCTAATATATTTATATAGGTACAAAGGTCACATAATAGCAAGGGGGAAAGTCCTAAGAAGTACTCAGATTCCTCTCAATTACAGTTAAGATGTGGCATAGTCATTTACTGCTTTCTGAAAAGAGTCAACATGCCTTTAAAAGCTTCATATCAGCATACAAGGGAACACAGTCCATAATGCAAAGCAATAGTGTGCAATATTAAAGAGCAAGATCAATTAGACCTATTAACAAAGAGATGTAATACATCGAGTTATGGGGTTTCTGGAAAGGAATGGATGAGTGGCTTATGAGACAACTCATAATTTGTACTAAGTAAATATATGCCAAGGCAATACTTTTCTAATGAGAATGACTGGAGTAAGCCTTATCAAGCTCGTGGCTACTGATCAGGTAGGCTGAATTCAGGAACCATCAGCCACCCATTGGTGATATCAAGCACCTTATTGGTGAAGTTTCCCCCATTTAATTTGTTTGTTTACTTGTTTATTTATTTATACTCCATCCTGTTGTTCATGGAAGGACCACAGCTCAGAGAAAGAATTCATGCTTCACCTGTAAAAGAACACAGTTTAGTTCCTGGCATCTTGAAATACAGCCAGGAGATTCTTGTTCGAAACCCAAGAAAGCCACTGCCATTCACAGCAGAGAATATATCTTTAGCTGGATGAGTAGTCTGATTCCTGTGCTCCTGTTGCTATTCTTAATGTCTCATCAAGACACTCTCTAGTACAGTGCTTCCCAAAGTGCCTCCGTTGGCGACACACCAACGGCGGCAGCAGCGGTGGTGCAGTGGCACGCGCGGTGGCAGGGGCGTGCACGGTGTGGGGGGCGCGGGTGTGGGGGTGTGCACGGCTGTGGCTGTGGCAGCGGCCTCCGCTAAAATGCGGAAGCACTGATGGCGCGCCGCTGCCACTGCCGCTGCCGCTGCCACCATACACACCCCCGCTGCCGCTTCCGGGTTGTGTGGCAACACACCAGACTGTGTGTTGCAACACACTAAAGTGTCACGACACACAGTTTGGAAAGCTGTGCTCTAGTAGGAACTAGGGACTGGTTGCATAGGTTCAAAATTGCAAGAAGCTTGAAGCTGAGAAATAAGATCTTGAGAGATATTGAGGTAAATAGAGGTAGCAAAGAAGGACAATGATTAGTTGCTTCTTGTTGGTCACTGTGGAAGCAGTAAGGAAATCAGTACTGGTGATCATTAGAAGGGAGGATCTCTGTCCCAAAGAATAGAGAGACAAGCAAATGAAACTCAAAAGAGTTCTGGGAAACGGAAAAAAGGTGTGGGTGTACATAGATGCCCACAGATATATAGACATACACAAAGATTGAAAGGGCAACAGCTTTGAGACATGGCTACAAGTGTATAGGAGTAAGATAGCCTCATAAGAGGCAAACTAAGAAGATAAAATAGAATAAGAAACAAAGTTAAGGGAGAAGGGGTAAAGAGGAAAACTTTTTACCTTTAATGTTTTGCCCACCTGGGAATCCATTCCTTGCAGCTAACACGGGGGAAAGAATCAGCTTGGGTGGGAGTGCAAAGAAAGGTTGGTTAGCCGCACAGCCAATGGGGATAGAAAGCGTCAGTGTCTGGAGATGGGGGTCAAACGGTTATCATTTAACCGTTAAATGATAATGTGTGTGTTGCAATGCCATGATGCAACTCCTTCCCTTTTCTACTTGCATTGTGGCATTGCTTACAAGTGTGTAAGGAGTTTAACTTGTGTAATGTCAACACAATAGGAGACAGATGGTTTGGTTAAGTATATATTATGCTTTTAAATGTACTGTAATTTAAGAAGATGATAGTAGGTAGATAGATAGATAGATAGATAGATAGATAGATAGATAGATAGATAGATAGATAGATTATTTCAATCATTGACCAATAAAATTTTTGTTGTTTATTCGTTCAGTCGCTTCCAACTCTTCGTGACTTCATGGACCAGCCCACGCCAGAGCTTCCTGTCGGCCGTCACCATCCCCAGCTCCCCCATGGTTGAGTCTGTCACCTCCAGAATATCATCCATCCATCTTGCCCTTAGTCGGCCCCTCTTCCTTTTGCCTTCCACTTTCCCTAGCATCAGCTTCTTCTCCAGGGTATCCTGTCTTCTCATTATGTGGCCAAAGTACTTCAGTTTTGCCTTTAATATCATTCCCTCAGGTGAGCAGTCGGGCTTTATTTCCTGGAGTATGGAGTGGTTTGATCTTCTTGCAGTCCAAGGCACTCTCAGAATTTTCCTCCAGCACCACAGTTCAAAAGCATCTATTTTCCTTCGCTCAGCCTTCCTTATGGTCCAGCTCTCACAGCCATAGGTTACTACAGGGAATACCATTGCTGACCAATAAAATACATTCTATAAAATAAACAAAATTATCCCCTAATATCAATAACTATTAACAACCATTTGTGGATGAAGCTTACATATAATGTAGCGAAGTTTTGCTACTTTCAAAGAAATATATTTATCTTGGTTGTTTAGCAGATAATGTAAGTAAAAATTATCAGAATGCCCCGGGAATTTAAGTACTTCATACTTTAAGGAGCCTGCGTGGTCTGTTGGGTATGAACTGGTAGCTATGAGCATGTCTCCTTGCAGGACACAAGGAGATTCATCCCATTAAAGAATAAAGTTAGGGTGGTACTGATGTGATACTGTTTTTTTATGTTTTCCTATTGCAAATATTGAAGTTTAGGTGTTTATTTATTTATATTTCAAATTTTATCACCGCCCATCTCCCTCAAAAGGGATGTTCTTATCTATTCACAACTAGAGGTTGGATATTTTTCTTATTGGATTCCAGTGGGAGGGGGAAATTGCCCCTTACAGTTCCCTTGGTAGTTAGAAACTTGGCAGTTGGCTTGTTAAGGTAGGAGGGAATGCACTTGGGAGATCTTTGGGGGGGGGGGGCAGCTGCTCAAACTCAGGACCACTACTGTGTTAAAACAGTATTATACAAAAACTCTAATTGGGTAACATAGATTATGATGTAAATGCAAATGTATTTTTTATTACATTTGTGTCTTTGTGGGAAAATATGAAAAGAGGGCATATACTTTACACTGCTTATGCAAACAGTTTTGCATCTATTTCAAGAAAGAGGTATGAAACAAAGCTAAACTCACCAGCTAAATCCAGCTAAGGACCAATAGTGGAATTGTAGCCCTTGTGAAGAAACACTGATGAACTTCACCTGCATGTTGAGATATGCAGCCACTCATTATTTTAACTTATTTTTTTTAAGATGGCATATAGACATTTTTTTTAAAAAAATCACAAAGATCAATTTGGAACATGTTTAAATGAAATTTGACAATATAGTCTGGTCAGGAACTCTATAGATTTTTTGTATATTGCTTTGGAAATAGCTTGTTTTTCATTCTGTTTTTCAGTAATTCCAATTTAAGAATGGCAAGTCCAGAATCCAAATCAGGATAAGCCTTGGTTCGATATAAATAGAACAACAATAGAAAGACCCATTGGAAATTCACCTCTTCATATTTTGGTCAACCTCATTACAAGGTTATATCTAAATGGAAAACAGCAGATAGTATAAACTTTAAAATGCTTAAAAACCATTCCTGTACAGATGAGTAATCCAATGATATATATGATACATATTGTCTTTGACATTCACTGTCCTTAATTATAATGAAAGGAGTATTGTTAATTTCCTGTAGAGTTAAGTGATTTTATTGTGATACAAAAATGCTAAAATAGTGAGTTGCTTTAAATGTATAACTGATCCAGAATGAATAGTACAATCCATTTTTAAATTTCATCACTCTTTAGTATTATACTTCTTTTTCACCAAAGAATGGGTCCCAAGTCAGAGCTTAATAGAGACTGGAATGGTCTATGAGGCTATGAATTCTATGAAACAAACTGAATTCCACAGTGCAGGTGAAAGCATGGGGTTGCCATACAGGCAAGCACACGCTTGTTCTAAATGGTTCAGTCTGAATTGATAAAAATAGTGATGAACTGCAAATTGGTAGAAATCCTAAAGAGAGCCAAAGACTACTCTTTACCAAAAATTGGTATCTCTTCAAGTAGATAGGTGAGTTTACATATTTTTAAGAGAAGCTGGTTAAAATAAAAACCATTTTCAAATTTATTTATTTATTTATTTTATTTATTATTTCAATTTATTCCCCGCCCATCTCCCTTGCAAGGGACTCTGGGCGGGTTACAACAATTGAAAGTTTAAAAACTATAAAAATATCATCTAAAAATACAATAATAATAAAATAATAATATACAGTAATAAATTATCTAAATCCAAGATGGATTGGAGACCGTAGTATAGATCGTATTCCTACTGTATCGTAATATCTACTGTACATCAAATAGTATTGTATAAAAGTTTTTCTACAAAAAACAGGTCCATGTTACAGCCTTTTTGAAAGCAATAGGGCTTAACTCATTTTCTGCTGTGGAGAGAATTCCATAGGTACCTAACAAACATACAAATATTAGTGGCAGTAAAGTTATCTTAATGCACTGTCAGATTTAGACAAGTATAGGCAGTCCTTCAAATGATATGATTCTAATAGAATTGAGCCTAACACTTGGCTCTAATAATGCTTTGTGTCCAATAATGCTTTGGCCACTAATGTAGCTGGTTCCGAATTGGTGTAATATGATTCAGCTATCTAGCACCAACAAAGATATGAGATCTTGAAAGATGGGCTGTCATCTATATATTTTACCCCCAAAGTACAGACTTAGGGCTTTGGGAGAACACAATCATATACAATACAGATTAATTTATAAACATTTTAAACCATTTTGGATTATTACAAGCAAAACCAGAAAAGAAACAAAGAATTAAATTATTGAATTTTTGGACATGCTTGTTTCCAGGGTATAAATAGCTTGCTTTTCCATATTCTTCCAAAGACACTGGGTTGTTTGTACTGCCGTCAAAGAGTCTTTATGTGGAGCATGTCATTGTCTCTGGATTTCTTCTTCATCACTGCCTTGGTTGCTTGATGATGTTAGGGAGCAGAGGTTGGAGGATAGACCAGCTCTCCCATGAACCCTAATCACCAACTCCCTTTAAGGGCCCTTGCCTCTACTCATAAATGGCTGCAAATACTCTAAGTCTCCTTCTGAGTAGAGAAAGGCATCTCTTTCTCAACAATGCAGTTGTTTCCATCTTCTTCTCTCCTATGAAAGAAAAGACTGTTTTTTCCGAAGGTGCAAGAAGATCACTTTTCTTTTCCTGCATTATGTAGCAAGGGACTCCTTCCCCCCCCCTTTTTTTTTTTTGGATACAGAAGAAGACAGGGACCATGTATAGTCAAAGGCTTTCACAGCCGGAATACGATGGTTGTTGTGGGTTTTCCGGGCTGTGTGGCCGTGTTCTGGCAGTTCTGGTTCATAACATTTCGCCAGTAGCTGTGGCTGCCATCTTCAGAGGACAGGAGCACAGCTAGAAGATTCTCTAGCAATCTAGCAAGGGCACAGAGAGAATCTTCTAGCTCTGCTCCTGTCCTCTGAAGATGCCAGCCACAGCTACTGGCGAAACATTAGGAACCAGAACTGCCAGAACACGGCCACACAGCCCGGAAAACCCACAACAACCATAAGACAGGGACCATTCATATATGGAGAGACAAGGTAGAGCTGTTAGATGAAAGTGGGACCTCAGCTGTGCCAGTTAAGAAGGATTGGTGGGCCACATTCAGCTTCCCAGGCTGAAGTACCCTCTTTGCTCTTAGTTGTGTATTAAAGTCATTAGGGTGATATTCAAGATTGGCAGCATGTACACACCAGATTTCCCAATACCATCCAACCTGAGGAGATCCTGCTTATGCTACCACTAATGTGCTATGGTCCTAAAGGCGCCCTCCTCAGAAAGACCAGGAGAATGAGGAAGAAGTGCCCCAAGAATCAGAACCTATGCTTCCAGGCCCAAAGAACTGCCCCAATTTTGTCTGCCCTGGATTCAGCAGATTCTGAACTTGTGGCAACCAAAGCTTCCCAAATTTGATTCAGTTTGTTTTCTGACTTCTGATTCATTTCTTGTCTATTCCTCTTGACTCTTTCTGGTGAGTTTATTTTTCTGTGCTGAACTTACCCTGAATTTAGGACCAGAAAGTAAGCCTGGCAGATTTATGATGACAATAACATAGAAATGAACTGCTGTTCATGGGACCAGGATATTCTGGTGGGTTGACTCGCAAAGCAAAGGTCAGGAGAGTCATCTTGATGGTAACTCCCCAGTTATGGGACACTCTTCTGTTTGAAGTATAGCTGGCCCCACAAAGTATTATTTTAAATAACAATAAATCTTCATTGAATGAAATAGGGCTCATTTCTGAATTGCAATTTCAGTAATGTTTGTAGGAAATTATTGTTATCAGCATTATCAATTATCAATTATCATCACCTAGCTGAATCTGTGGGATTAAAGGTGAGTTAACAGCAGAATTAATTCACTCTTTAAGACACTAAACTACACTATGATAGGGGTATGTAACTATGCAAAAACAAATGTGTATCTTCACTCCTTCTCTTCACAGAGAATAATATTATATTATTCCATTCATCTGTATAGCCACTATATCATGAGTAATTTATAAGTTGATGTAACAAGGATTGCAGGCTTTTGTGGGAAATACAATTTTATGGTGCTCACTGTTTGTTGCAACATTACCTGCAGTTGTTATTTGGGAACAGTTTTGAGCATGTAGTTTGGGTATGGAGTAAAGCTAGAATCTAATCCTCTGTGCAGAATTTACTTCATTGATTGACCTTCCAGTGATTAAAGTGGAACCTAATTAAAACCAAGTAAATTTTTCAAGAAAATCCTGCATTTTCCGCTAAGCAGAATTATCTCAAGATGTGTCAATGATCTTCCAGACCATTAAAATGAGAATGTAATGCTTTATACAATATCATGGGTACAAATTTCTTACATGAAAGTTGATACCCAACTAGGTGTGCTTAAAGTAGCAAATTAACTAAGCCACTAAAAATTCCAAAGGATTGTTCAGAATCATTAGAATCTGCTATGGACTTCAATGGGGATTACATATAACCTGTATCATCTGATTAACATATCCTTAAGCAAATAATTTCTAGGCCACTATGAGGTATGGAGTCCTTGGTGCTCTCTGAGCCTGGTTGTTTTCTTGCAGATGTTTCATTGCCTGACTAGGGAACATCTTCAGTGCAAGCTTTTTTATTTCCTTCCTGGAGCATCTGACACCCATATGTGGTACCAATTGAAGAGAATATTTGTAGCTCAGGGTTGAACTGTGGAGTCCTTGGTGCTCTCTGAGCCTAGTTGTTTGCGAGCACTAAGGATGTTGCTTAGTCAGGCAATGAAATGTCTGCAAGAAAGTAACCAGGCTCAGAGAGCACCAAGGACTCCACAGTTCAACCCTGAGCTACAGATGTTCTCTTTAATTGGCACTATGAGGTAGTTAGGATTCACCTCCAAAGTTTCTAGACATCACCCATACAATGAAGACTTATAAATGCTTTCTCTGTTGTCGTGTATATTCACAAAATGAGTTCCAGCGAAGCTGTAGACCAGTGTAAAAATAAACACACAAACAATGCATAAGGCAAAATCCAATATCTGGTGCACGTTGTATAGTATATTCTGCCCCTCAACTTTAACCCATTAACTTTATTTCAATTTAGGCACATGCTTGTTCATCTTGGCAAATTATAGCTCCTGGTGGTATTGTCTTGCTGCTTTGTAGGTAAAAGGTAAAGGTAACTTTACTTTACTTTACCTAAGTTTGTTGTACACTGCCTGAAGATGCATAATGTGACAGGTGTTATAAATGTTAACATGTTATAAGTGTTTTAAATAGCTATATAATAAGGGAAATGAATAAGCAAATTAAATTAAACAGGAGGGCCTTTGAACAGCTTCGGGTTGTGTGCCAGTTGCGCCCCTTCCTGGATCAGGAGGCCCTCCGAACAGTCACTCATGCCCTTGTCATCTCCCATATAGATTATTGCAACGTGCTCTACATGGGGCTACCCTTGAAGAGTATCCGGAAGCTTCAGCTGGTCCAGAATGCGGCTGCACGGGTAGTTTTGGGTGCTATGAGATCAGCACATGTAACACCGCTACTCCGTGAGCTGCACTGGGTACCAGTTTGCTTCCGGATCCAATTCAAGGTGTTGGTTATCACCTTTAAAGCCCTACATGGCATGGGACCAGGGTATCTGAGGGACTGTCTTGTCCCGACCATATCCACCCGCCCCACCCGATCATTCAGGGAGGGCATGCTTCAGATCCATTCTTTAAAAGAATTCCATCTAGCGGGGTCCAGGAGGCGTGCCTTCTCTGCAATAGCACCCGCCCTGTGGGATAACTTGCCCCCTGAGGTGAGACTGGCACCCTCGCTCCTGGCCTTTAGGAAGTCCTTGAAGACCTGGCTCTGCCGCCGTGCCTGGAGTGAAGGAAATGATAGTTCCTCCTGGCGGTGGTTGGCTTAGTGGTTTCCCTCCTTTTAAGAACAGACCATCTTTTGGATTCTTATTTTTTATTTTTATAGTTGTTTTAAATGTATAGGTTTTATCTTTTATATTGTGGTTGTAAACCGCCCAGAGTCTACCACGGTAGAGATGGGTGGGGATAAATCCAAATAATAAATAAATAAATGTAAAATAAACAAGAGCTCCATCGAGCCATAGGCAGACGTTCTGTTCATCTCTAAAAATTCCATCTATACCCTAGGACTACTCAATTCTACTTCTATATATGGTTGGAGTTCTAGTTTGTTTATTTATTTATTTCAAATTTAGTCACTGCCCATCTCACTCAAAGAGTGACTCCGGGTGATCGCTCTAGTTCCACATTCCTCCGCATTTTTAAAAAACTCTTTCAAAATGTATATTTAGATGTATTTTTCCAAGATAAATATTTAAATCTGTTTCTCAAAAATACATATTTGAAGGATTTGGCTTGCCCTATGGAACACTGTACCCACCCACCCCACCCTTATGGTTTGCATAGCCCTGACTTTTCCAACCTTTTGTAAAGCATCAAAGATCTGGTTGTTCTGCTGCACATTGGGCCCAGGTATTGGTTGAACCCATTTTGTTATGGCAATTATTGATTGATGGGTTTTGTTCTGTGAGGGTTTGTTGGTTTGCTTGCTTTTAACTGTTTTTAGCCATTAATATATTTCCAGTATTGCATGTTAGATGTACAGAATTGCATGTTGATCAGGTGGCCCGAGAAATCCAATCAATTAATCGATCAAATCAGCAAGAATTCAAACGGAGATCTCTTCTGTTGCTCCACAGAGCAGCACTGAAACCAATGGGTAGAAATTGCATGGAAACATATTGTGGCTTTCAGAAGAAACTTTTTAATAACGAAAGAAATGTCACAGTATATTTGTGTTTATGTAAAGCATTTAAACAGACTTAATTAGAGTCCATGTTTTGTGCCCTGAGCTCCTCGGAGAATGGGAAAGCCAAATGCATTAATTAAAATTAATCATCTAAATAAAAATAAAAAATAGCTGTTGCCTATCTGAGAAAAGAGAAGCAACTGGGTAGATTATGAGAAGAAAAAAAATCCCACAAAGCCCCACATTTCCAGAATTCATCAGGCATCATAGTTAAAGAAGAAAAAAAGAGGAAAAGGGAAAAAAATGTTTTTAAAAAGTATTTAAGACATGTTTACAACAGCTTATGCCTACATGGAATATTGAAGAAGTCTGCAGACTGTGGCCCGTTAAGTATAGAGATGGGACTTGCTTGTCCCATAAGCGCTTGTAAGGCTTTTTGGCAAGAAGGAAATGAAATTTGTCTCCCTTCTAAGCAAGCACAACCATAAAAAGCACCCAAGTTTAGTGGACTCAACAACCACATTTGACTTTGAGTCACACACTGGGGGCACATGCCATTTTCTAAAAGTAGGTGAGGGGAAGACAAAGAATGGGCAGATACAGCCCCAAACCTAAATTTGATTTAATTTAAATATACATTGAATGAAAAGTAAATTAAAGTTAAATGCAGCCTGCCCTTACTGAGACCCTACTTACTGAGGGTCACCACCCATGCAAAGCCGAGGGAAAGGTCCTTCTCTGTAACTGCCCCCGTGCCATGGAATGCCTTGCTTCCTGAAATACAGGATACTTTAACCATGCTTCTGAGTTGGAGATCACTTAAAACCTGGCTGTTCCACCACGCATTCAGAGCCCGATAGCATGCAGCTGGCCCCTAAGATTGCTTTTTGTGTTGCATGTGTTAGAATTTTTTTTTGTAAGCATTTTTTTAAATAAAAAAACATTGTAAACCTCCTTGAGTCCTATGGAAATGGAAGGCATATAAAATCTTGCAATAAACAAACAACAAATAAATATGTATATTTTCCAATTATTATTTATTCCCCCCTTTCATTACATTAAACATTACAATTTGGCAGCAACATCTGAAGGTGCTTTGGGGTGAAGCCTCAAATTGTCCAACTTTAAATGGGGCAGTGCCACAATCAGCAATGTAAGATAATGTGTTTATGCGGCCTAGTTAAATCAAGGTCACTAGTTCTTTGAATATGAATAGATTCTTTCCTGTTCTGGCAGTGTATTCCCACTTTATGGCCTATAAAGAAATACAGTAATAATAATTACTGTAAATATATGACATAAAATATAGTGTAATTTTTAATTCACACTTACATAAACAATTTTCAAAGTTCATTTTTCCCCCCACATAGTGAGAAAGATTTCTATTTTCTTAAAATCCTCTGGTTGGATAATGGTGACAAAGCAGAATTTCTTAACTCCTGTTTGTGTCTGTTTTCTCTTGGAATGGAAAAGGAGCCCTAACTGGTCACCATTATACCACTGGAGGGATTCAAGTCTCCTGGGCCAAATGGACCACATCTCAGGGTACTGTAAGAACTAGTGGAGGTGATTACAGAATGACTCTCAGTAGTCCCCAAAGTCTGGAGGTCATCCTCATCTTCGAAAAGGGACAGGAAGAGACCTAGAAAACTACAGACCTGTCAATTTGATGTCAATACTGAGTGAGGCCCTCAAACAGAATATGACGCAGCATATGTATGAGCACTTGGATAAGCATGCTAATTGACAGAAGCCAGTGTGGGTTTGTCAGAGATCATGCCAGATTCACCTTGTCTCTTCTTTGATAAAGTTACTAGCTTGGTAGATCATGGGAATAATGAAGACATAAGGTAAGTGGATCTCAGCAAAGCCTGTGATGGAATGCCTCATATTCTCCTTCATAAAATGGTAAAATATGGCTTAGATTATACTATCGTTAGATGGACACTCCATTGGTTGAATAACCACACCAAAAGTGGGCTCATTAATGGCTCCATGCTGGCTCTGCCACCATGCTTGGGGCGTGGAGGGGAGTAGTTATTCCTGGGGATGGCTGGCGCCTTAGAGTGCTCCTTACATCTATACGATCCTTTATTGCCATCTGGATTTTTATTTTATATTTATATGTTGTATTTGTATGTATATTTTACATTATTATGACTATTGTTTTTAACTTGTTTTAACTTGTTAGCTCTGTTGTAAACTGCCCAGAATCCCTCTTCTGGGGGAAGATGGGTGGTGGCAAAATTTGAAAAATAAATAAATAACATAAATAAAATGTTGGAGAGAAGTATTGAATAAAGTGCCAGAGGGCTCTGTTCTAAGCCCTGTGCTATTCCAATGACCTGGATGAAGATGTTAAAGAGACATTTTTAAAGTTTGCAGATGATACCAAGCTGGGAGGGGTGGCCAATATTTTTGATGAAAGAGAGAAGATTCAAAATGATATAGACAGGTTTGAACAGTGAGTTGAAATGAATCAAATGAAATTCAACAGAGAGAAATATAACATTTTGCATTTGGGTAGGAAACATGCAAGGCCTAAGTTTAAGATGGTTTGGCCATCTTATACTTAGTATAAGTATAAGATGGCTTGGTACATGTGCAAGAGATGTGGGTGTCCTTGTAAATGTAAGCTAGCAGTGTAATATAGCTGCTAAAAAGGAAAATGCCATATTGAGGTGCTTTTACTAAAAGCAGAGAGTCCAGATCAGGGGAATTAATTGTTCGACTCTAGTCTGCCCTGGACAGAACCCATTTGGAATGAGGTACCCAGTCTGGGCACCACAATTCAAAAAGAACAGTGACAAAGTGGAGCAAGTTCAGAGGAAGTCTACAAAAGGTTCTGGAAACCAAGTCCTACGAGGAACAGTTTAGCAGCTAACTATTGGATCTGTGCTTGCTTAGCTTTCAGAAAAGATGACTGAGGAGAAATATGATAGCAGAAGGAGGAGTGGACTTATTCTCTGTTGCCCAAAAGCAGGGCTAGAATGAATAGGTCCAAATTACAAAGAAGTGCACAAGCTGTCGGCTGGTGAAAGAACCTGCCACATGAAGTAGTGAATTTGCTTTTACTAAGGGTTTTCAGACAAAGACTGGATGGTCATCTGTCAGAGATGGTATATAGAATCCTGCACTAAGCAGGAGGTTGGGATAGATGTTCTCTATGGTCATTTTCAACTCTATGATCCTATGATTCTCTTTACAGCATTGTAGCTGCTGCAGAGGTCAATATTCTGTTATCATTTATTTCCTAAACTTTGCATCTTGGCAAGATTTCCTGTAGCATCAACAAAAAGCGTATATGTGTCCTTCGGGACAAGTCTGATTTCTGGTGATTTCATAAACAGGTACGTGTATTTTTCTTGACAGCAATACCAAAGTGATTTGCCATTGCCTTTTTCTGCATTGTTTTAATTTAAGCCCTTCTTTTCTCTGCAGTCCTCCTGAAGGAATCTTCACCCCATGTGAAGACAAGGGAGCCAGGACCCCCAAAATATGCCTTCTCTGTAGCTGCCCCCGTGCTGTGGAACTTCTTGCCAGTGAATAGCCAGTGTGTGCAATGGTCAAGGGATTGTCCTGATATTAGGGAGACCCGGCTTCTCGTCTACTCTCAACTGCAGAAGATGCCTGGGTGACTTTGGGCCAGTTTTCTCAGACCAACCTACCTCACAGGGTTGTTGTGGGGTTAAAATGGGAGTGGGGGAGGTAGCACTATGCCCACTGCCTTGAGGTCTGAATGTATAAATCAAACATACATACTTTTGTACTTTTTCTCCTTAAACAATACTCCAGTTCTTATTTCATAGCCTCCTGGTGTACAAACCCAGAAGTTTCTTCCATGCTAGCCCCGTGCAAAGTGACTTAGATTTGCTCTGATGAGGAGATTCAAGCATAGGCAGTGACATGATTCTCTTAAATGGAATGAAGTAGTGATGCAATTTACCTCAATAAAGCAATTTGTTGTTGAGAAGCCTTCTCTCAGTCTTCTTCCTCAGCGTAGGCTAAAGCTTCCCAAATGGAAGTGTTCCAGCAAGTTGCAAGATGCGTCCAGTGCAGCATCTGCCCACCTTGGAAATCCTTTGGTTCATGCCAAGGAGGCTACAGGCAGGATCTGCAGAGGGGGATTTAAAAGGTCATATTGGCAGCTGTGACCACGTGAACAAAGCCTCATCCCAATTTATGTGTGTTGATCATGTGACTTCTGGATGGACAGCCCCCAGACACCCCTGGTTCCAGGTTTGGTAGCTTTGCTCCAGGAAGCACTGCAAAAAAAAAAAACACCTCTCATGTCCATCTTCTTCCATTGTGGGAGGAGGCTTAGTGGGGCTACAAGGAAACACAGTTGCTCACTTCACTCTCAAAATTCAAGCCACACTGCTTTGTGGAGCAGCTGCAAAAGGCTGCTTCATCTAAACCTTTGTCAAAGTGAAATACCCTTTTGAAGGTTTGTCCAATCCAAAATAAGGGGACACCACATTTGTGCTCCAGAATGATGTATCCTCCTCCACCTCCTTGACAGAAATGGATTTCTTCTTTTACTAATTGCAAATTACTCAGTAATCACAGGAGACAAGAAAGGTATCAGTTAATAAATTATAACATGTGTAAAAATAAAGAAATGCATCAAGTACCCAGCTTTGACCATCTTCTTTCTCTCGTCTGAAATATTTATATCTGCTTACCAAAACAGACTCTACCATCTTTCACTGCTGAAAATATTTGGCATGTTGCCTGTGTAATTCATGGCTTTAGTTTTATCAGGACAACTGGTCGCTGTTCCCCTTGTCTTTCAAATAAAACAATGATATAGCTGGATGTGCTGCACAAACAACCAATTGAGAAGCCAGATGTGCAGGGCTCTGCCTGAATTATGTCTGTTGATCCAGACACCTGCATTTTGCCTGTAAGTCTGAGATGCTGACACTGCTACCATGGATACCATTAGCTTTGGTCCTGCTGCTAGGAGAAGATCAAGCTGATAGCTGAAAGGGAGGTCACGTTCATAGCGCTGTGATTTATTATTTACAGTGCAGCGAAGTGAAGACCAATTAAGTAGCTTTGTCTTTCTGAAACAGCATCTATTTAATTTATTATTTCTCTCTTGTTGTTGAAACAGTGAGGTTGGTAAATGGGGGGGGGGTCAGTTGCTGTGGTTACTTGATGTAACTCTTCTGGTTGCTCCT
Organism: Charina bottae; assembly: GCA_023362775.1. Lineage (NCBI taxonomy): Eukaryota > Metazoa > Chordata > Lepidosauria > Squamata > Charinaidae > Charina > Charina bottae. The sequence continues at coordinate 81,609,814 of JALMGJ010000003.1, read as the reverse complement.
GTTGACTCATTATGATTCATACAAATGTATTTATATTTCACACTAAACAGAAAATGAGTACTCCTTTCAAAGGGACAGGATTTCTGAGTCTCTTTCATGCAGTTGAACATGTTTGCCTCCACCACACAACAGCAGTGGGTTGTTTTTCTTTTTTCTTTTTTTTCCTTTCAAAGTAAATTAAAGCATCTGATATGTTTCTTTCTTCAAATGATGGGTCATCTGAATCCTTTAGGAAGGGAGGGTGTGTGAGAGGGTAGCATGAAAGGAAAATGAGATCTCTCCTCCCCCCCCCCCCAGCTACAGCATTAAATATTATACGAGGTGGAAATGAATGTAATTTTATGGCAGAAAAAAAAGGAGAAAATCAGACTCCTAAATATAAAGCATGAAAAGTAAGATATTTTGCTGTCTGGAAGAGTCCTGCTTGGACTGGCATTTCAAAAAATCATGATCAAAAATCATTTAGATAGTAATCCTTCTTTCATCTATCTCTTCATGACACTGAAGGTCACTTTACTCTTCTGCACACCAAGGACAATCCTGATTAAAGAGAAGAGGAAAGGAGGAGGAAGAAGAGGAAGAGGAAAATCATCTCAAAAATAAAATATTATGGGAGGCATTTTACACACTTGCAGCAATGTCAATGAAATTGACTACTCACCCTTTCCTTCTCTGCAAATTTCATCCTATTGGCTGAAAAACAAAAACATAAACCATTGGGATTTTTTTTCCCTCATGCCAGATTGTGGAGGAAGAAAGCTCCATATTTCTGAATCACAGGCATTGAGTTGGATCAGGTTTCCTTCTAAATGACCCAGAGAGATCCTTTCCAGACTTCCAGTTAGAGTCCCCCTAAGGGAAACAAGTGATCTTTATATATCCCTAATACAGAAATGGTGATTTTAATGATAAAAATTGGCCCAAGTATTTTCTTTCTTTCTTTTTCAAGTAGTTTTATGGAAATAGCTTACACTATTTAGTAGTCATCATGATTCACAAAATAATAGTGTACTAATCTCTGCATTAGATAAGACATCCTCAACAGTCAAACTCAAATTAAGGTGCCTACATAGTTACAGCCACAGATTTTTCTTGGCATCAGGGCAGAGGTGGGTTGCCATCGCTTCTCCCAGGACATTTTTGCAGCCTACAGTTCTGGTAATCAGGTCTACTCTCCTTAGCTCCTGAGTCCAAGGACAGCCAGGTTCAGCCACCTGCATAAATACATTTCATCAAACTGCAATAGGATGTTTTGAGCCTTTAGGACAGAGTAAGTGATTTCCTGACATCATTAACCAGCAATAAAAATAAATTAAAGGCTTTATTTTACTAATATTAATTTATATGTGTTTGAGATAGTCATATGTAATTCCTCTTACTGGGTGAGGTTAAGCATAGGAATACACGCTAGAACTACTGTTAGATACAAGGGCGAATAGGATCTGTGGTGTAGATGAGACAAGCTAGTTGGCTGAGAATGGATAGTCTGGTTCTACAAATTGACTGGATCCAATAAATGTTGATGATCTTGGTGAATTGATCACACACTTCAGGAGTTCCACCGAACCACACAATGGAACTAATTGTGTTGGGACCATGTAGGCAGGACATATCCTGGCCATTTCTGCATACATTAATGCATTTCTGCATTAGTAGTGTTCTGCAGTTGGGAATCTTGTACCCTCTTGGTTATCCTCAAGCATTCAGCTGAACACATCACCCAACAGCAGCCCAGTAGCCCTCTAGGACAGCTGAGATCCCTGGTCAGGAGTCTGGATAACTATTTACACATGAAACTCCTTTACACCTTTGTAGGCAAACAAAAGCCTGGTTATATTTAAGGCAAGAAATTAGCTGATCAAATGTGAGCAATTCATTTAAGCAATTCATTTAATTTCATGTAAATTCATCACTAACAGTGAAGTTCAAAAATAAGTTGAAGGGGAGAGGGTATGATTTCATTCCCCAGAGTTCTAGTTTAGATTATTTTTTCATCAATGAATATGGGGGTTGGAGTACTTTGGGAGTAAGAAGTGATTCCCCTTTTTCCTTCTTCACTTGTGCCTATTACTTTATACATACACACTATTCTGTTTTGGGGTAAGCGATATTATGCAAAGCTCAGAAAAAGAGTAAGAAATAGTAAGCAAAGGAAATTAAAGGCAAGAGATGAGAGAAAAGGAAATATAACTAAATCTAATGTACACCAGCACCGCTCACTGTACCTCTCCACTCCTTTATTTCCTTGCTAACCAGTGGTGCATATGCCGCTTCATACATTTCTTTTGTTTTTTTAAACTTCTCACCAGTCTCTTTTTAAGGATCTCATCAACTCAACTTCCTCAGACGTCTTTTTCCCTTCAATCCATTTACTCTTCTTCATATTCTTGTTTTGTAATTTCATCTTCATTTATTCTTTTTCTGTATGACCCAAACACCTCAACATAACTTCTTTCATTCTGGTCACTCAATTTGGTATTCAATCCACATTTGTTAATTACTTGTTCATTCTTGACCCTATATCTTCTTATTTTACTACACATGGCATTCATCTTATTATGATTTTCTCCTAACATACCCAATTCTTAAAATTTCTCCTTCCATTTTCCTGTCTTTAAGGAACATATATTCATCTTCTTATTCTAGTTTTTTTGTCAGTTATGTATAATTTGCAATACTTCACTCCATTTCCCCATCAAACACAACTATCTTGATCTCTATTAGATTAATTTGCAGAGCCATACTCCTGGTTGCATCATACAATCTCTTAAATATTCCTTGCAAATCATTCTGATTCTCAGCTAATAACATGATGTCATCTGCATGCAAAACTACATGTGTATTCATGTCCCCAACCAATACAACTCTAATATCCAGCCCATACATTTTTTCATAAATACATTAAATAACTGAGGGAGATCACACCTCCCTGTTCAGTGTTGACATTTGCTAAACATTCCATTTATTCTGATATATAATTTAATTCCATCACTCTTATCACATTCCAGAACCAACCTCTAACTTCATGTTTGGGTACAACAGTCCATAATTCAAGGGTATTCACTTTATCATATGCTTTCTCTACACTGGGCCTACACAGCATGCAGCTTGTGGGGTGCATGCAGCCTATCAAACAGCCTTGAAGGCCCACCATTTTTTTTAAGTTGATAAATTAACTGCTGCTGCCACCGAAGTGGAAGATGTACTGCCGAGTACCTCCAAGGCCTCTGACCACACCATCACCATCACCATCACTGTCACCACCAGCTCCAGTGCTGCTGCTGCTCTGCTAGCTGCCAAAGAGCTGATTGGTGCACCAGATATTCCTTTGCAGCCCACAATTATCTTTGATTTATCAGGGTGGCCTCTTTCTCCTCTACAAGTTGTGCAGGCCAGCTCTAAACCCATAAACATATAATAAAGTTTCTTTCTTACGTTCATAAATTGCTTAATTATCTGCTAAAGAGCAAAAATCTAATCTGTGCACTGCCTGCTTGGCATCATGCCACATAGTTGCATGTATCTCCTAGTTGTTGGGATGCAGTCACCAGTATCATAGCTTACAAGGTAGACTTTAGATTAGAGATCCTAGCTTCTCCAAAACAGCTGAGTATACTTGGAGTAAAATTGGACTTTGTGGGCACTTGTGCCATACTAGCCAAAATGTGCCAAAACTGACTGGATCTGTGGCCTTACTTTTAGCAGAGAATGCTGTAGGTGGCATGACTATGATTAAGGGTGATTACCTAATCTACCTTTTCTTTATTTTAGTGACCAGCATTAAGTGAAAGCCTCTATTTTTCCCCAGCCTATTTAAAGTCTCTGATTCTTACAGTATGCTTTGAAGTGAGGAAGTTTCTCTTTTTCCCCCTTTCTTAGTGGAGACTTTGAATACACTGTAGTGATGCATGAATACTGTCTCTAACAAGGATATGGGTTTGAATGATTAGCCACTAAAAAGAATCAAAAGTTCCTGGAGTGATGTTATTATAGGCTTACTTTTCTATGCAGTCTTTTTCTTTCTTTTTTTTTTGAACTTAGAGATTAATTACTATTGTTCAGGAGACAGGTGTTGGCATATCTAAGAGCGGCATTAATGGTTTATACTCCAAATTATTTGCCTTCAAAGATGATTCAGCCAAGACTATATACTATTGACTTCTACTCACTTAGCTTCTTTTGCAAACATAAGCCTTGCTGAGAATCAAGTAGCCACAGAAGGTTCTGATGTCTCCATTTACTGGATTCAAGCAACCTTTCCTGATCATGAGTGCTGCAAGCAATGCAGATAAAACAAAGGCAGCCAGACAGAAGTGATGTAATGCCAGTAAAGGAAACATACGGGACCCGTGAAGTTGCCTGTTTCAAGTCCTTTGGGCTTCAGGTGCTGACTGCTTGGCAGACAAGAAGGGATATTGCTAATCTTGGTGGAACCATCCAGGAACAGTGAATACCTGTCAGTAGAGGGATTCTTTGGAGGTTGCTCAGCCGGTTTATCATTCCCCTCAAGCCCAAAGGGCAACAATATTAAACTTAAAATATGTGAAGTGACTTTGGCTATCTTAGAATATACTTGCAATATTGCTCCCTTTGCATGAACTGTATGGGGCTGTAGCATTCATGTCAGCCCTGGATTAACCATTAAGGAAAATAAGCATGTGCTTAGGGCACCAAGGGAAGGGAGCGCCACTGAGTTTTTTTCCCCTAACTATCATGCCCTTAACTTTTTCACTGTCACACTCAACTTTACTTTTCAGCACTTATTAAGTCTTAATGTCTTGTCAGTTAAGCAATGGAAGGGCCAAGGGGCACCATTACTGGGCATCAGTTGGCCTTAATCTGCCCTGGTTCATGTCCACGGAAATTAGTGGATGGGGGCAAGGGGGGGAAGGAGTATAATGTGTATGTGATGTCACAATTCAAATCCCATGTCTTCTGTACTTGTGTCCAATGTTGAGAAGCAAGCACACAAGGCTGGGGTTTATGTCATGACATTTTGTCATTTTTTCAGCATTGTGGTAAGAAGTGGGCACCCATGTTCATGGTTACAATTGAGGGGAGATGTTTCCATTCTCCTAACTTTCAAATGTTTGATAATGGAAGCTTAAAGAAGACAAGTTGTCTTCAGCAAGAGCATATGAGCACAAATATTTCAAAGGCATTCTTCCTCCAAATATCACTACCAATAAAAAAATTAACAATAAAGCATAATATATCAAACACATTTTACTATATTTAAATAAATATCAGGACATTTATTTAGATAAACATATAAAAGAAAAAAGGATATTTAAAATTAAAAATGCATTATTTACAAGACAGCATCTATATTACAAGAGAGAACACTAAATCTAATCATCAGTACACTACATCTACCTGCCAGGCACATTTCAACCTTGTGGTCTTCCTTAGTGGTAAATAAACAACACTTAAGCAGAATTAAATTCTTTTCAACATAAATCAGAGTCATATTATTAATATTAAAAATACTGCAAGTATGTCATTACACTGTTTTTGGCTAGGCTTTAATTATTAATGAACTGAACTGAAACTTCTTATATGATTTCATAATATCCCTGGCTTTGATATCGTTTCTAGTTTCAATTGGCTATGGATTTCTTGTTTTTACATTGTGATTTCCAAAATCTTCCCCAGAAGGCAACACAAGGAGAAAATAGCTATTGTAGTTTACTATATATTGAAAGCTGAAATCAATCTTTGGGATAGGGACTACTGAAGTATATTATATGTAGTGTGCTGGTTAATGACTGCAATGAAGTTATTTATTTATTTATTTATTTATTTATTTATTTATTTATTTATTTATTTATTTATTATATGTAGAATATTATTTCTTTTACTTCTATCCTCATTCTGATGTGTCTAAGATGAGGCAAATTGTCTTTCATGACGAGATTTTTAAAAGTCAAGCACTCTGTGTCTTTTTTCATTTGATATACTGTCATCATCACTGGACATTTGAGACACATTCATTAATTCTTCCAATGAGCCATTCCATAATATTAGCCATTAATACTTTAATTTGATCTCCCTATTGATTTTTTAAAATGAATCATTATGCTATCTAAAGAATTAATAAGCTCAGAATTCATCTCTGAATTAATTAATAAAAAATTGGAATTGAACTGATTGAAAGTGTCAGGGGCAACACAAGAACTACGACGAGTCAGTGTAATCCAAGCTCAGTTCTTTATTGCTCTCACCATACAGACAGAAACTTGCCAGACTAAGGCTACTCTAACTAACCTAAGCACTAATAACCCAGGAGACTCTAGGGCGGGGTGACCCTGAACCTCTTTGCTTTCCCACCAACACTCTCCGGACTGCTGAGAATCCATTTATCTCCTTGGAATGCGCTCCCTCCTTCCTCAGAACCAGAGGGAGCGCCGACATCCACCACATCACCCCCCTCTTCAGGAACACATTCCATTACAGAAAGCAGTGTTATGCCTCAGCTTCCATGAAATTATTTTTGGTATAATTTCAAATTGGATTAAAGACTAATGGGAAAATAAATTATTCTGTTTTGCCTAAATAATCTATTAATTAGCCGATGGTTGTTGTAGGTTTTCTGGGCTGTGTGGCCGTGTTCTGGCAGTTTTGGTTCCTAACATTTCGCCAGTCGCTGTGGCTGGCATCTTCAGAGGACAGGAGCACAGCTAGAAGATTCTGTCTGTGCCCAAGTGGAGGGTGTGTGTTCCTGCTGGTGTTTATAGCTGCTGAGAGGGTGTTAATTAATTAGCCCTTGTTTCCCCTAGGACCTGAACTCTATAGGGCAGTTTCAAGAAAACAGTTTATTATACAGTGGCTTAATCAAGGATCCTTCCTCCCATTTCAGATGAAATCTTGAATTTATTTATGTCAATTATGTGTAAAATTATTACTGATTTATGTAGAGCTGGCTTAATATAAAAGAATATCTGATGAAAGAACTTTCTATTTTGAAGAGAATACTCTGTAGAAATGTTGCGCCTTAAGGTAATTTCTCTAGCAACTTGTTCATTGTTGGATACATCATCTGAGTCCACCAAATAGTTTCTTCCACTGTGAAGAATAGAGGAGGGATTTATTTATTTATTTATTTGTCTTATTTATACCCCGCCTATCCCCTCCCTACTGGAGGACTCTAGGCGGCTTACAGTATTATATATCTCCAATCCAATTATACAATTATACAACATCATTATTACAATTTATTCCTGCGCGACAGGGAGAGAGGAAGGGAACCGGCTCTTCCGCTGCAGGCATTGGACTGCAAGTCCCAGAATGCCTCGCTCCGCGCCGGCTGCTGACGTCCAGGAAGCTGGTGTCTCCGGATCCGTCGTCCTCCGTCGTCCTCCGCCGACATCGCCGCTCTTCCGAGGTCTTTCTTGGAATCGAGGACGACCCTCCGCTGGACGCCGCAAATTGCCCCACGTGAGTGGTACCCATTAATCTACTTGCTAAATAGCTTTCGAATCGCTGGGTTGGCAGAGAGCTAGGGCAAGTGACGAGAGCTCACCTCGTCACGCGGTTTCGAACTGCCAACCTTATGGTCGGCAGTCTAACGGCTCAGTGGTTTAACCCGCTGAGCCACCACGCCCCTGCATCACCTGGTGTCCGTCTTTCCACCTCTGCTACTGCTATGTACATTAAAGGGTTAAACATGGTAAAACCAGAGGTCATTCCCTTTGAAACTGTCTCATGCTAATTATCCACAGTACTGTTTCTACCCTCTTGATAGATATAAACCATGTAAATTTTTGCCTGTTTCATCTTTCTCTCTCTCTTCTCTATTTTGTAGCTGCATAATTGGATTTTCTCTTTTCCTCCAGTGAAGGCATGGGTATATGTTCACTAATGTACAGTATGTAATATGGAAAAAGGATATACTGATGCAGTTGCATCACCTTTTCTTGTTTCACTATGATTTAATTAATGTTTTGTGGTGATTTAACAATAGCTTTCATCTATCTATCTATCTATCTATCTATCTATCTATCTATCATCTATCATCTATTGATATACACACTGTGTGTGTAAATGTGTAAATGTGTAATAGTTTCTGTGTAAATGTGTAATAGGTATTAAAGAAAATGAAGTAGTATACTAAGAATTCAAAATATTGTGTATGTGTCAGTTCTGAAATTAATTACATTTTAATAAGTTTTCAGAAGGTACAGAGAGTGGAAAACACAGTGTATTAACCTCCTGAAATAAAAACAAAATGGGGCAGAGAACATCTGCTCATCTAGAAATTAAGAACAGCTAATGTTTCTGCAGAATTGAAGTATAACATAAAGAGGACCAGAGGGTAGAATAACAAGTAGAATGTGCATTATGTCACTATGTTATGGTTAACGGTTTTCAAATCATGTCCTTCTCTGCAAAGCACTATGAGCTATTCCTTGGCATAGAAAATTCCAGCATATGAAGGGTTATCATGCTTATTTTACGCACTGTGTAGTGGAAATGCTCCAAATAAGTGCTTAGGGAAAACTGATTTGCAATAGAGATGGGGCTGCGTGCAGTTTGTGATATGAATAAACAAGCTTTGTACATTTTTTTTACAAAAAAACACAAATTTGCCTCTAGTAGAAAGAGGTTTTCACTCTCAGCATTATACACATTCGTTGTAAGAATGGCTTCATAATTGAAAATAATTCACATCTCCTATTTTTCCTAAGAGGATCATGTTCCTGCAAAATAGTCTCTATACTGTACTTGCCTCCTGTAGGATGAATCCAAAACAGCCTGCAGTATTTGAAGGATTTTTCATCCTGTACAATCCTGATCCCTGTTGAGACCATTTTGAAATGCCATTATAGAGATGCTTCTGTCAAACTTCTGAACACAAGTGCTTTGCTTCTTGAAATGGGCTTCTCTAAGGTAACACTTATCCACATATGGTGATTCTGTCATGGTCTCCGATTCAAAGCTTCTTGGCTTCGTATCGGAGATAATGACATGGAAGGAGTTAACAGGGAAGAGGCCGTGCCTGCATACGTGAGACTGCTGTCTACCAATGGTGGCGTGGGTCAGCGTCTGTCTGAAGACCTGGGAGTACCATCTGAGTGGCCTGAACAGGGGGTGGGACTATGGGGCCATATATCAATGTCTGTTGCGCGCGCTTTTATCAGTAGCAACTTTCTTTTTGTAATTGTAGTAACTTATAGTAAAATAGCTTTTCCACTATTCTGAGTGTGAGACTATTCATTCTAAGCCTGAGTTCTGCAATCCATTACAGATTCTCTCTCTGGTCCTATCTCCATCGCCTTTCAGACAGTATAAATTTTTCCCATTGTAGTTTTTAAGATCTTTGCACTGGTTCCTTGGGATGCTATTTTTTGAGTTGTTGGTATTTTATTTAATGCTGTCCTGAAATCTGCCTTGCAAATCAGGCTCCTCTTTTTTACCTTAATCTCAGGATACTTCAGAATATATTTTTACATTTCTCTTAATGGTGTTTTGAAGCTTATTTTCTTGTTGGAGGGGTCAGGAGCTGCTATCATTAGTGTTGTTTTTTTCTGTTACTCATCTTTATATCTATCCAAAGCTTCACTGGTTTCTCAGACCTCCAGTTGGGGGGGAAAAAAACCAATGGGCAGAGTGCCTTCATCATGTCTTCTCTTGGAATATAACTGAAGTGTGGATAGTCAGAAAGGCTACAGGCTTTTGGAGAGTAAAACCAAGACTATCTATCTGTCTACCTTTTAGCAACACTGCAACCCATCCACGAGAATTTCATCAAAATTATGTTTGATAAAATGTCTCCTTTGAAAGACATTTTGAAAGCACATTTATTACATTCAATTGAATGAGAAATTGTGGGAATAAAATGCAGAATATAATTCAGTACCTATTTTATTGCTTATATTACTGTTGAATGCAAGAGAGAGAGAGAGAGAGAGAGAGAGAGAGAGAGAGAGAGAGAGAGAGAGAGGGAGAGAGAGAGAGAGAGAGATGAACCATGTACATCAATAAGTATGATGGGGAAGAATGGGAGAAGTTGCCAGGTGGGAAGGGTGGAGACAAATCTTAATTCATATCCTTTTGAAATTCTCTTTCACTTTTAGATTTAAACAATCCTGAATGAGGCCAAGGATTTCTCCTGCCCTTCAGAATGTATTAAATTCTAGGATATTTCCACCCTGCCCTATTTCTTTCCAGCAATCGGTCACATGCATTCAATGACTTGTACAAACACAATGGAGGATAATACTTTACCGCTGAGGTTGAAAAAAAATCTCATGTTTGCTCTGGAAAATTTCTTTTTTCAGATATCTGTGTCTTGTTCTAAAAACTCAGAGATAATAAATCCATGAAGGAAACACATGTGCCAATTATCTCCTGAATGTTCTGGCTTCTCCAGATGTACAGTATATGTATAGTAGCTCCTAAAGGTTCAGCTCTTGCTATATCTCATTGGACTGAGGAAGCTGACTTATACTGTAACAAACTACTCCATCTTCCATGCAGTACTTTCTACTCTGGCAGTAATGATACAGGTTTTCAGGTAGAAAGGTCTTTCCCATCACTTGCTTCCAGGAATGTTTGAAACAGAGATGTCATTAATTGGATCTGAAACCTTCTGAATATAAGACCGATGTTCTGCTTCAAGCACTTCTCAACTCAACCCAATTTGACTCAATATTAATCAACTTAAGGGGCGTGGTGGCTCAGCGGGTAAGACGCCAGGCTTGTTGATTGGAAGATCGCAAGTTCGGAGGTTCAAATCCCTAGCCCTGCGTGACGGAGTGAGCTCCCGCACTCGCCCCAGCTCTTGCCAACCTAGCAATTCGAAAGCATGCAAATGCAAGTAGATGAATAGGTACCACTTCGGTGGGATGGTAACAGCGTTCTGCGTGCATCATGCGGCCACATGACCGCGGAAGCGTCTTTGGACAGCACTGGCTCTTCGGCTAACAAACGGAGATGAGCACCGGCCCCTAGAGTTGGACACGACTGCACAAATCTGCAGGGGGAACCTTTACTTTTTACACTAAAATTATTTGAGACCCAATTTGGATATATAGAATTATGAAAAAAGAGTGCAAAATAGAAAAACTGCATCCAAAATACACAAAATGTCCTTTTTTTCTAGAGAAATAGAAGTCTAAGCTATTATGATTTAAAGCAACAACAATTAGTGGTAGAAGTGTGCATATTGGTAATAAAGTGCATATCATCAGTCTCCTTGCTAGTACACACATAAAGGTCTTTGAGTGCTGTAGTGCTTATTCAAAAAGCGTGGAAGGAAGGAAGGAAGGAAGGAAGGAAGGAAGGAAGGAAGGAAGGAAGGAAGGAAGGAAGGAAGGAAGGAAGGAAGGATCTCTTGATATTTTATCATCTTTTGCTGACTAGAGTCAGGAAATAGCTGGCATCAGTAAGTCAGTATCTGTCTTGTTATAGAATTAAATGTCTCTATTGCCACCCAACTAGACAATACATTGATACTGACACTGGAGGAGGAAAAGCTATCTAAGTCCTAATTTTTTTAAGATGTCCCAAATTGTAAAGATGATCCATTATTGATACACTGATGCTTTTGTCCCAATTTGAACCCAGGAAAATGTGGGGTGAAGGTTAGCATTTTGTGATCCTGGCTTATGTAATCTTCATGATTAGTCTTTCTTGAGTATATCATAGTAAATGTTTAAAAGGAACAATTATATTTTCTGACATGAACATTGCTGCTAACAAGCAAGTACAGAAGCAGCTGGTAGAGAAGGAATCAATGATGTTGAACATTAAACAATGTTCCTTTGGCACATAATATCACTGCTGCTTTCTGAAGGAGAACACAACATTGTCAGGATTATGGGAAATCATTGAGAATAGCTTTTGCAGTTCTCCCACTCCCACCCTACTCTGCTTTGGGGTCTTCTATAGATTTATTTGATTGGTTTGATGATCAAAGAAGTACAGTATTATCCATTTAAAGTTCAGTCTGCTGTCACCTTAATTTCCAGTTTGTTCAGGTTTTCAACAGGATATATAATAATATATCACAATCATACTTTCCCAGAACAACCGTCAATTCCGAGGAGAGTTTTTATGATTCAGACAATAAACCAAGTTCTAAAAGTGCTTCTTCAAGATACAGTATGAAGCTCACTTGGTTTGGGGCAATTACTGTGCCTTATACTGAGGCTACCTCACAGGCTAGTTGTAAGGACAAAATGAAGTAATCCCCATTAAGTTGGTATTAAGCTCCCTGGAAGAAAATTAGAAGATAGATGCAGTACATATAAGCTCCTTTATATGTTATTTGCATTAGGGTGACTCCACATTTTTAAGGGGCTGCAGGAACATACTATTGATGCCTCTGCCTCTGATGTAGTGTACATCAAGTAACTCACAACTTCTATGCTTTGAATTTTGCTATTCTAGCAAAAATACCCTCACTTAGACCTCTAAATAAAGATGCTTATCTTCTTCCCTGCTACAGTTATCCATACTCAACTCATGCATGTTGGGGTGGAGCTATTACATATGTGCAATGGAAGTAGGATCAGCACAACCCTAACCAACAGCCCCTTTAATGGATGGAGTCCATTAAATACCTTTTTTCTGCTTACTTAACTAATCATGCATTTGATTTCTGGGCTCAGAGATCCTTGAAATTATAATCAAAAGGAACAAAAAGGAATATAGAGAATAAGCAATCTAGTTCAGTGGTTCTGTAAACCTCACTTGTTGTTGTTGTAATGTGACAGTTCAATGTAGTACAGTATACATCTCTTAACAATTATTTCCACATGGATGCATATCTACTAAAAGATCTAGAAGTCCAAAAGCAACCAAGGCAACATACATCTGAGTGCAAAGCTGAATGTAGCCAAACATCTCAAACTGCTTGGCATTTAGATGGATTCCCAAGATTTTTAAAGGTCAGTGTCATAGGTATCACATTAACTTCGTTCTGCTCTGCTGAAAGGATTCATAAAGTTACTGTCATCAGTATCTTCTCTATGTCAATTGAGAAACCTAAAGAGGAGTATTTCCACTCCTGCAACTGTGTAGTTAATGTGACCTTATCCAAGTGAAACTAAGTTAATTCCCTTTCAAGTTATCTGTCACTCTTTTTGCCCTAAGTACATTTTAGTTAATGTAATGTAATTAAATCCTTCTTTGTATATCAAAGATATCTCATAAGTCATACATTTCAAATTCAATATTTGTCTTTACATAAGTAATGCGTAAAAGAATCAGTCGTCTTAGCACTGAGAGGCAGGAGAAACAATTAACTAATAGCCTAATTTCATGATTCTCTATTCTTTGAGTTTAATGTCTCAGTAAGTGCACTAAATTCTCAGTCTTATTGGATCAAATAGTTCAAATAGTAAGATTTCAGGAATCTGGAAATGTCTGTTGGTCACTCTTTTGAATTTGCTACTCTCTTTGATAGTTCATTTTTAACTTTACTTCTTCCTAAAGATTTGGAGCTGGAGACTCATTTTTAAAAGTAATAATATTAAAGTGCAGCAAAGGAGGAGGAGGAGAAGAGTTGTTTGCCCAGTGGTTAGAAGCTGCTGAATTTCACTATACACGGCCTGCTATGGTATGTGAAGATCCAGAGAACAGTGTATTTATCCACACTGGCTTTAAAAAAATACCTTCATAAAACTTCAGAAACTGTCATTACCATAATGCAAAAATCCATCCCATTTTGTTTTATTTAGGTTTTAAGTAAATATTCAGTCCCAGCTGGGAGAATGAAACCTCTACCTGGCACCAGATTCTACTCCTATTTCTTGCCTGTCCTTTCAGATGTATGGGAATACATCACATCCCTACAGTTTGAGAGCTACAGTTCTCAGGATACTATTTTCAAATGCAATTAACAAGAATCTTCTACTCCTTATGATTTTACTTGGGTTTCTGGTGTAAGGAATGAAGAGACATCAATGGAATGTCTTTTTCACCAATCCACTACTATTGAGGACAGATTTGTATCTCTGTAGCACATGCAAAACTTTCCTGCAACAATCTATTTATTTATTTGTTAGATTGATATCCCATATTCTTCTGTCATTCCCCCCCCCTCCCCGAAAATATTTGGTTCTGTGTGCTCTGGCTATAACTGTGGAGACGGTGGTGCTCCTTCTAAAGGCAAAAATCCATGACTTGGGAATTTCCTTAGACTCATGGCTACTGCTGGACTCACAGGTGGAGAGCATGTCAGCAGGCTTGCGGATCTGAATGTGCAGTAGAGCCTATACGGTAGTTGTGTTGAGTGTAGCTACCTCCGCTGTGGATTTTGTTTTCAGACTTGTTTATGATTTTATGTGTTTTAGGATTGTATTTTGTTCTTTTTGTAGTTTTTAATTGTTGTAAGCCATCCAGAGTCATGCAATTGAGACGGGCGGCTATATAAGTTAAGTTAAGTCAAGTCAATCAATCGTGATGGGAGCTTTCACTCAGGTTCAGCCAATGAGCAAGTTGCAGTCCTACCTGGAGTTGGAGGCCCTAGTGATGGTGACTCATGCGTCCTCATCATAAGAATAAAATTCACATGGGGCTTCCTCTGAAGACTACTTGAAAACTACAATTGACACAAAACACAGCAGTTCATATGGTACTGGGTAAGAATGACTACAACAATAGGACACCTGTACTGCAGCCACTGGATTGGCTCCCAATATGTTTCTGAGTCTAATTCAAAGTGGGTTTTTTTCCGTTTACTTTTAAAGCTCTACATGGCTTAGCTCCTAGATATTTTCAGGATCACACCTTTCACATGGTGCTGGTTCTACTGTCCTGAATAGGGATGCTTTGGATTCCCCCCAAAAAAATTCCCTTCTCACCCCTATGGGTGGTATGTATCTTCCTCAACCTCGGGTTCTCTACCAGAGGCCTGGGAGTTTGAGGGTTCTGCACAGTATCTTAGCTGTTCCTAGCACTGCACTCTTCTGGACAGAGAGCTCTGATGTTGCTCCTGGGATCTTTTGGAGCCACTCTCCCAGCTTAGGAGTTACAGCCCCGAGTGCTCCTACCACCACTGGGACCACTTTGGCCTTCACTTTCCACATCCTCTCTAGTTCCTCCTTCAGGTTCTGGTACTTCTCCAGCTTCTCATACTCCTTCTTCCTGATGTTGCTGTCACTTGGCACCACTATATCTATCACCACCGCTGTCTTCTGGTCCTTGTCTACTACCACGATGTCTGGTTGATTGGCCAGTATCTGTCTGTCTGTCTGGATCTGGAAGTCCCACAGGATCTTAGCCCTGTCATTCTCCACGACCTTCTGTGGAATCTCCCATCTGGACTTGGGAGGGTCTAGCCCATACGCTGTGCAGATGTTCCTGTACACAATACCAGCTACTTGGTTGTGCCATTCCATGTATGCTGTTCCTGCCTGCATCTTACACCCTGCCACTATGTGTTGGACTGTCTCTGAGGCCTCTCTGCACAGTCTGAACCTTGAGTCCTGTCTAGTGTGGTAGACCCCTGCTTCTATGGAGTGGGTGCTTAGTGCCTGTTCTTGTGCTGCTATGACCAGTGCCTCAGTGCTGTCTTTTAGTCCAGCCCTTTCCAGCCACTGGTAGGATTTCCCAATGTCAGCCACCTCAGCTATCTGTCAATGGTACATCCCATGCACGGTCTTGTCTTGCCATGGCACTTGCCCTGCTTGATCTTTCTTCCATGTCTGCTGCTGCTTCAGGCATTCTCTCAGCAGCTCATCTTTAGGTGCCATCTTACTGATGTACTCCTGGATGCTCTGGATCTCATCCAGGACAGTGGCTTTGACACTCACCAGACCCTTCCCACCCTCTTTCTCGCTGACGTACAGTCTCTGGGTGCTGGACTTGAGGTGAAAGGCCCTATACATTGTGAGGAGCTTCCAGGTCTTCACATCAGCAGCCTCCATGTCCTCCTTTGGACAGCTCACTATACCAGCAGGGTATCTGATGACTGGCAGGCCATACATGTTGATGGCATGGATCTTGTTCTTCCCATTGAGCTGGCTCTTCAGGACCTGTCTTATCCTTTGGTGGTACTTGGATGTTGCTGTCTTCCTTGCCTCCTCATCGTGGTTCCCACGTGACTGTGTGTCCTGTTCAGACTAGGCGATGACCATATACTTTTAAATAGAATAAACTTTATTTACAATTAACTAATTACATTTATAAAGTTTTTTGAATGGTAAACACATAACAGGACTAGTTCCAACCTGGCAAGTTCGAAGCACTGAATGAGGGAGATAAACTAGATTCAAATGATGGTTGTAATTCAACAGCACGACAGAATGGGGCTCGAGTTTTTGACAAGGTGACTTGAACAGGTTCGGCTGGAATTTGTGGCAAGATGCTGCTGGACTTGTCTGGAAAGCATGGTAAGCTAAGGCTGGACTTGACTGGAATGCGCAGTGTGGCAAGGCAGGACTTGACTGGAGAACTCAAAGTAGCAAGGCAGGACTCGACTGGAAGACTCAATGTAGCAAGGCAAGAATCAGCTGGGTGCTGCGGTGTAGCAGGGCAAGAATCAGCTGGACGGCAGGGCATAGCAAGGCAAGAATCAGCTGAGTGGCATGGAGTAGCAGGACAAGAATCAGCTAAGAATGTGGCGTACCAAGGCAAGAATCAGCTGAGTGGTGCCCCCGGAGGTGAGACTGGCCCCTTCACTCCTGGCCTTTCGGAAGGCCCTTAAGACCTGGCTCTGCCGCCGGGCCTGGGACGACAGAGGCGGCAGTGCCTCCTGGGGTTGGCTGGCCCCGTTGTAATTCGATCTATCCTACGGTCCCCAATCCATCTTGGATTTCATGTAATTTATTATTGGATGTATTTTAGATATTGTTTTTTGCATAGTTTTTAAACTTTCAATTGTTGTAACCCGCCCAGAGTCCCTTGCAGGGGAGATGGGCGGGGAATAAATTGAAATAATAAATAAATAAATGTGGCCTGCTGGTAGTTCCACTCCATCAGCCTTAACTACCTTCTCTCTCTTTACTACCATCCGGCCACACTTTTCTAGTCCAAATGACATCCCAATGTCCTCACTGTAGATCCATGTCAGGTGGATCAGTGAGTTGATGTCTCGTTCACTATTAGCATACAGCTTGATGTCATCCATGTGTTGGATTGTAAGCATATTCTTACATTTCTGTATATATAAATACAAATATATTTCACATTCATATATTAGAAACATTTGCACTTGCATTATGGCTCTGAAACCATGTTGTATTTCCTTGAAGAGTTTTGTTGACACCCTTCCTTTCTAGCAGGCCTTGATAGATAGCTGTGCCCATAGAATAAAGTGTACTTTCCAAGGATAGCTTCTCCAGAGGAAATATATTGTTTAATAACGGTCAAGGAGCCCTAGCAAGGATGGAAGGAAGTTCCTAATATGGAGTGAAGGAAGGAAATTCCTAATATGGAATGAGGGTAAGGTGGAGTATGGGTAACTGAGTAAGGGGTGGTCTTCTAAAGGAGGAGTTGAATGGAATCTATATAATGTGCTGCAGGAAGGGGGTCTGGCGGCCGCCCACCTAACAGCTTGCTGTCATTGCTTTTGCTCTTGAGTGAATAAACTCCTAACTTCATGCAATTTCTCAGTTTCTTTACTCCCGGCTCAGGAACGAACTTGGTAAGATAAAATTTACTTCTAACACATGTAGAGGAGGTGGCTGATGGTAGTTCCACTCTTGAACTTGTATCCGTGTCCAGTTCTTGTGATAATCTGGCTGAGGGGGTTCAAGCCCATGCAGAACAGCAGTGGGGACAGTGCATCACCTTGGTATATGCCACACTTGATGGCAACTTGTACGAGCTGTCTTGAGTTGACTTCCAGTGTTGTCTTCCACAGTCCCATTGAGTTCTTGAGGAAGGTCCTTAGTGTCCTGTTGACTTTGTATAGCACCAGGCATTCACAGATCACATTCACAGATATGTGGCATTGAGTCATAGACTTTCCTGTAGTCAATCGAGGCTGTGCTCAGATTGGTCTGTCTAGACCTTGAGTCTCGGGTGACTGCTCTATCTATGAGCAACTGGTGTTTGGAGCCTCTGATGTTCCCAATGCCCTTCTGAGCTGTGCTCATGTACTGGCCTATATGGTCCTGCAGCCTGGTGGCTATGATGCCTGATAGGACTTTCCATGTTGTGGGGAGGCAGGTTATTGGCCAGTAGTTGGATGGTGTTGTTCCCTTGTTGGCATCTTTCATGATCAGCACTGTCCTACCTTGTGTTAGCCAGTCTGGGTGGGAGCCTGCTGCTAGCAGCTGGTTCATCTGTGCTGCTAGGCGTTCATGCACTGCTGTTAGTTTCTTTAGCCAGTAGGTGTGGATCATGTCCAGGCCAGGTGCTGTCCAGCTCTTCATGTTCTTGACCTGCTGTTGGATGTCTGCTACTGTGATGGTGACTGGTTCCTGCTCTGGGAGATTTCTGTGGTCTGCTCTCAGGTCCTGCAGCCACTTTGCACCGGTGTTATGTGTCTTCTCTTTCTCCCATATGTTCTTCCAGTACTGTTCAGTTTCTGCTGTTGGTGGCTCTGCTGTTACTGCATTGTTGCACTACAGTTGGGAGTACACCTTGGACGGTTCTTTGGCGAACAGGGCATCTTGGCCTCTGCTTCTCTAGTGTATCTCCTTAGCCTGGTAGCCAGTGCTATGAGCCTTTGTTTAGCAGTCTCTAGGGCTTCAGATGGAGTCAGGCCCTTGTATTTTTTCAGTAGCTGAGTCTTATCCTTAATATCCACGCCCTTCTGTAGTTCCACCAGCTGACAAACTTCTCTCCAAGTTGCCTTGATCTTAGCCTCCAACCTTATTTTCCAGGGGGGTTATATAGTGCTGTTCTTCTTGATCATGTAGTCAAGTATCTCCAGGATTACAGTGGCTGTAGCATATACCAGTTCATTGGTTTGAGTTATGGTGGTAGTAGGGATTGTCGTGAGGGCTCTATTGGCATCTTCTAGCATACTATCTGATGGTACTTCTCCACTGAGCTTTGGTAATCAGTCTCGAGAGTTGACTGTAGCTAGTTTAGCCATGATCTTTTGCCTCATATCAACTGCTGTGCTCTGTAATGGAGGGGGTGGCAGTGACATTCCAGCTTCAGGTGTTGGCTGCACCTCCAGTTATTCTTCCAGGTCTTCTTGAATCTGGGATATAATGTGCAGTTGGTCTATCTCAAGTTGTGAGAGCAGCTTCCTCTTGACTATGCTGAAGCATTGGGTAACTAGCTATTTCTCAGTTAGTGTGGATGCAGGTCTTCTGTCCATCCATAGTTCCCTCATACGTTTCATATATCCCCTCTCATTAGGTCTAAAGTTGTAGTAGCATTCCATCAATTCCAGGTTCTCTTGTCTCGTCCATGTATGGTTTGTTCCAGTAGCCCACTTATCTTCAGATTGCCCTGGTTCCCCAACATCTGACGCAGACCTTGTTAATCCTGGTGACGTCCGAGCCAGCATGACTCTACCTATAGCTCTAAAACCACATGTGGCTCTTTGTCTATTTTCATATGGGCCTTGGTCCAAAGCCTTCTGTAAGCAGACAATTTAGATTGTTGGAAAAGAGTAGAAAGGGGATATTAGAGAGAAGAATGGGTGGTTCTGTCTACTTTTATTCTGGTCCTGCCTACTGCTTGCTTAATGTCAACCCACAGTTTGCAGGCAGTCTGCAACAGATGGACCCTGAGAAAATGTGGTCCTTAACAGAAAAGAAGGCTGCCCACCTCTGCCTAATAGCATATTTTGAACTGCTTTGGCTCCCTTAGAGTGTTTTTGAAGATATATACATGCTTGAGGTGAAGGACCAGTTCATTTATTTGAAAATAATTGCTGCAAACATACAGTTTCATTGTTCTGATTTATTACCTATGAGGCTCAAGAGATCAATAATGACAATTTATAGCAATTTTGATAAAAGTTATTGAAGTATCTACATTTTTACAGTCTGTGATATTGTTCAGTATATTTAGAAGCATCAGTCAGCTTTCATGAATATGCCTTCCCGCTTCTCAATTCTAATTCCAGTTAGATTCTCAAATTCTAGATAGAAACTATGAGATGTTCTATAATAGATGTTGTCTTACTTGGTAGCTTGGATATCAGTTTGTAGAGCTGCTGCTTCTGGGTTGTACTTCCAGGCATGGTGCATTAAGTTCCCTTTAGCTTTACACACAGAGAAAACAGTGACTCATAAATGAGGTGTGGCATCCCCCGGATGCCTCAGGATGGAAATTGGCACAACCAGTGCAGAACACAATAGATCATCCTGTTAGTGTAATGTTATTTTCAGGGTCTTCATGCCAACCCGTGTCAGTGTGCTACACTAAGGCTGGAAAAACAGAAGCAGCAGAAGTAGATGGGAGCTTTTTGTAGCCACAAAGATCACAGTTGCACAACTTGTTATGGGCTAGGCCAACACCTCATGTTTGAACCTTCCCATGACAAAGGAGTGGGAAAACCTAGGAGAAAAAAGTAAAATTGATTTGATTAATTAAAGTTTAAATAGATGTAATTAGATCCGGTGGGAGTGATTATTCCAAATACACTATAAAATTCTGGTTTAAATTTATCAACAGGGGTATAGCAAACAAAAATTTGATGAGGGACCTCCCCCCCCCAAAAAAAAAAAGTAGGAATAGCTTTTCCATGGGGTCTGCAGGTGGGGGTCAAAAAGTGTGCCTGTGTAATTGAAGGTGTGGCCTTTTAATGTCCATTACATACATTAAAAAGGAGTGTAGCTTCAATCATGTGGTCCTACCTGCCATCTTGACTTTTTTTTACCTATCTTGTAGAAACCCTTGAGCTTTTCTGGTCCTTTGAAACCTTTGGTTTGAAAAAAAAACCTGTGAAGCAGAAACCCCTTGACACCTCCCTCCAGCTGCAGATTTAGGGGACAATAACTTTCTTAGTTCTGTTCGGACCTTTAAAACTTAGCAGAGTTCTATCAGAAGTGTATACATATATGTTATCAGGCCCTCCCTTATCCTGTCACATCCCCATCCCCAACACCCTGCATTCTATGTGCAGGAGAGGGTAAATGTCTTCAGCAGGGAGGCTGCTGTGTACGCTACCTATAGGCTGCTCAGGCAACTTAGAGCCTTTAAATTCTTCATTAACACCCATTATATGAGTTCAGGTTCCTAACAGTCTGACTTGTAAGTCCTCAAAAAAATCTAAATCCAGCCCAAGCATAAACTTTCCCCCACAGATACAAACACATAAACAGCTGTAGGCCAGACGAAATTGGGGGAAGGTTTCAAATAGTACTAGAGGCAGGTAAATATTTTGGGGAAGAGACAGTTCTTAATAATTCCCCCCCCCCCCAGCAATGGCTGTTTGGGTGATGGAATGATGTCACTGGATGGGAAGGATTGGAATATTTGGGTCATTTCCCTATATTTGAAGGGAGGGGGGGTTAGAGAGAGAGAGAGAGAAAGAGGTAGAGAGAGAGGTAGACGTAGAGAGAAGTAGACGTACTAGGCTGCCATGGATAAACTATTCTTAGACATGATTTGAAATCTGATTTTTGGATTTATTCAGGATTTACTCAACTGGCATGAAGGATTACAGCAGCCCTCTTTGACTCAAATGCAGCTAATAATTGGAGAATAAATGGCTATATGTTGTTTGAAAGGTTGGGAAATTTCACCTTGGGGCTAATTTAGCATTTTTTAGAAACTTCAGCTCAGTACTAACTTTTACATCTGTGTAACTTTTTCACCCCAATTGCAACTCAGCATCTTTAAGAATATTTGGCCCTCTATAAGTTAGTATTAGAAAGCTTTAAAACCTTTGAAGGCTTTGAAGGTTCCAATGATTGACTATCACTGCACAAAGAAAACCATATTTCCAGAGCAAAGCTGCCTAAACCATAACCAGTGCTAAACAAGTAATAGTGAGTAAGAATTGCAGATCTTTCAAATTGACATTAATTATTTTTGCTCTTATAATTATTGCTGTATGTCCTATAATTGAATTAGTGCTATTGGGCTGGTTTCCATTAATGATCCAGACAGATCTGAATGACACTGATTGTCTGGGCCCATTTGAAACAGGCTTTTGACTGGGATATACTACTATGATTACTTTGGTCACTGAGGTTCTCAGTTAACATGGTGGCATATGGCCAACATGCACATGAATGAAGCTGGGATTTTTTAACCTTGTCAAGCCTATTTATAATTTGTTTGATTGTGGTTGTGGTGGGAAATTGCAGCAATGGAAGGAGGGGGGGTGTTCCAGGGACTCCAAAATACATTTGAGATCTGTCATGCTCTATGGTGGCTCACCCTTGTTGTAATTGATAGGTTGTCAATTCATATCATGATAGAATCTAATTTAAAAGAGATTTGAAAAAGAGATTTCAAATAGCTAAACAGAAAGAGCTTTGCCCTGAAATGCTAATCGGAACAGGCTGAGGCACAGCATCTTAAAGAAAAGGCTGGGGCAACTGTCAGAACATACTGAAGGAGTAAGCTATCTTATCACAAAGAGAAAATATACAGTCAGGATATATTTCTCAGCTCCTTGATCAAGAGCTGCATTTCTGTCAGATCCAGGGTACTGCTGTAGTAATGATAAAATATATACATTAGACAGATATACAAGCTTACAAGTTATTTTAACTCCATATTGTGGCATGCCTCAGGCTTAGCAGGACTTGCTTATTGGAAAGAAAGGAATAGATAGGTGTTATCAGATTTATTAGGCAACAGATAGAACAAACACAGACTTTCAGTTTAGATTTATTTCTGAGGAATAGCTACAGTACATTGGTTAGGGAGAGATTAGAAATCTAGTTAGATGACAACAGGAATGAACGGTTTATCGTGAAACGTCATTTCAATTGTACTGCTTGATTAGTGGGTTACAACACGTTTTTATGACAATTTAATAACAGACTGTATACATTTTTGCATTTTTAGACTTCCACTAAAATGTCATTTTAGTGCTGAGTCTTCACATTGCTTTGATAATCCCACCACATGAAGGGAGCATTTGAAAAAATCAATATGAGATATATTTCTAGTGTGTTTTTATGTTTTTTCATCACTACTTTGCTCAGTTTGTCTTGCTACGCTTGGTGATCCATTAGCATCTGAATGAATTATTGTTTCTTTTTTGTACCAGTTGAGTGATACTGCTATAAAACATGGAAGCAAAAAAAAATTAACAGTGGTTATTTCCAATAAAACAATATATATATATTGCCCATGATTTGACCTGACAAGCAAAAGAGGAAGTGGTCTTCAAACTTGTGCTAGAAAATAATAAATCTTTGTTTTGTTTTGTTTTGTTTTGTTTTGTTTTGTTTTGTTTTGTTTTGTTTTGTTTTGTTTTGTTTTGTGTTTCAATTTTATGTTCTTAATAGCATCCTAGAATTAAGCGTATTAAGACATTACACTTAGTTTGGGTGAATCGTGGCCTCTGCTTTCAGAATTGTTCTTCGGCTCCTAAAAACGATTAGGAGAAGGGAATGATACCACTCAAAGGTATCACTGAACAGGGCTCTTGTTTTATCACAGGATTCTTGCCTGAGTTCCAAACATGAATTCTTTCTAACCTCAGGAACCTGCTTATAGCTGCCTATTTGGAACACCCAACTTGGTTAGCAGTCAGATTCATTCCACTGCTTTGCAGAGACAACACTTTTTAGAATCCCATGGGCCATCCCTTAATTAATTCTACATATATTGGACTATCTCTAGACATTTCCAGTTAGCATGCTTTTACCATGTTTTATGGAATTCAGCGCACTAGCGGACAACAAGTTGGAGAAGACTATCATAGGCTATATTATGATAACCTGATTTTGATTTTAATGATGCATGATTTTAATTGCATTGTTTTCATTCCTATTTTATAATTTGCATTTTTAACTGCAGCAAGCCACCTTGAGTCTTGTATGGTTAGAAAGCTGAGATAAAATTTAATACAGTTAATAAAGATCTGGAATAATTTTTAGAATAATAGCTTAAGGTTTTTGCAAGGTTAAGATATTCATTGACTTTAGCAATGTTAGCTTAATAAAACTGTAAATGTTTTAAACTAGCAAAGCTTTGAGAAAAGGCTGCAGTGGTAGCTCTTGAATGACGGACGTCTTCAGCTTATTCATTAATGTATAACTCTCAGCAAAGAATTGCATTCCATTCCATTCTTAAATTTGTGTCTTTCTGTGAGTTATTATGTCTTCTTCATGACAAGACCATTGAGCCCAGGTAATTCTCTGTTGGATGTTAAAATAACTCATTACATTTGCTACAGTAGTTCCATATATAATTAGATTTGAAATGGCTTATCATAATAATGGGTTGTATAGTAAATATGTTGCCCAACATAATAATGATTGTTCAGTTCAAAAGGAAAACATCTCAGTAGCTGTAATTCAGTTCCTGACCATCATGTCCAAACATCATCACATGCTGGAGAACAGGAGCTCTTGCTCATTTATGTAATATTTATACTTGTTGCAATATAGTGCTGTGCTTAAAGAGCTTCTTAGACATTAGCTATTTGATGACGGGACAACTAACACAAAAGGAGAGGGAAGGTGAACTCTGATTAACTGAATTAAGAAAGGATTTTTAAAAGGATATGATTAAATTAGTTTAAAAATATAATCAAGAAGTTACCATTATTCAGGGGGAGAAAGCATTAGGAACCCTGTTCAATTTCAGCACGAAAGTTATACTGATTAATAAATAAATAAGTCTTGCTTCAGCGAGGGCTTCATGGCAAATTTGGTTTCTGTTTTTTTCCTAACTCTTTCCCTATGTTTCAGAATTTCTGAAGTCTAATCTGGACACCTATGCTTTTTTACTTCAAGAGATAGGGTGGCTGCACTCAGGAACCAATGTCAAAAGGGTTGGGATCTTATGCAATAGGAAGTATGTATGAGACCATAGACCCAAACTTTATTAATAAAAATTGGTTTATTTAAATACTTTCAATAATCAGTTCCCATTCACTCTCTCATTCTTTGACTCTTACCATCCCTCAACCAGGCTGATTGGGTGTTGGGCAGGGTGTTGGAGAAGACATTACATGTGGCAGATAAATGACCTGGATCAGAAGCCTTCCAATAAGCCTTGTGATTTCATCTTCCTTGAACTGATCTTCTATTGCCCCTAA
This sequence comes from Charina bottae, assembly GCA_023362775.1. Classification (NCBI taxonomy): domain Eukaryota; kingdom Metazoa; phylum Chordata; class Lepidosauria; order Squamata; family Charinaidae; genus Charina; species Charina bottae. Next base: position 81,584,727 of record JALMGJ010000003.1, on the reverse strand, counting down.
GTAAATCCCCCCTTCCCATGGAATGTATTGTTACATATGTTGCCTTTAAATGCATACTTCCTTTTCTAGTGGAATGTGATGTTATTTCCAGACACCTACTCACCTAGACTCTTACTGTCTTAAAATGATTGATCTTCTATTGGTGTAAATTGTGCCTGCCTTCCCGCAGTCACAAATGGTATTTCATGTCATTTATAACACCCATGGCTATCCTAGACAATGCTTCGATCTTACTAGGCCAATTGCCAATTAATTTCTTTCCCCTTAAGATTAAGCACAGATGAAAAACTATAACAAAAACTAAAAGCTATTACCTTTCTAAGTCCTACACATCATATCAAGGTGAGCCAGCAACTCTCAGTTCAAACTGATGAGGTGTTTTAGGTCAATCAATTTTGTGCTAATTCATAAGGTATGGGGGTTTGTGGGTACAGAAAAACAGGTGTCATGCAATAGCAGCCTGGCATAATATCTGATAATTTCCAGAAGAACAGTTCTTGGGGACCAGGATATCAATGATAAAAAGGCTATCATGAATGGACTAACAGTAGGTATCCTTTTCAGTATACATGCATGTACATTAGAAATAAGTGAGAGGATAGCTTCCAGAGAAGAAATGGTGGACTGAAGATAGCTCTGTGAAAAACAGAGCCAACAACTGTGGTGGAATGAAGAGCCAGTGAGTACACTGACTCTTTGATAATTCCTCTCCTTGTTTAGTGACTGCCTCATTTAGCGATCATTCATACTTATGACGTGACAGACTTTGTATTTCTAGGCGCAAAGATTACTGCAGATGCTGACTGCAGCCAGGAAATCAGAAGACGTCTACTTCTTGGGAGGAGAGCAATGGCAAATCTTGACAAAATAGTTAAGAGCAGAGACATCACACTGACAACAAAGGTCCGCATAGTTAAAGCAATGGTATTCCCCGTAGTAACCTATGGCTGCGAGAGCTGGACCATAAGGAAGGCTGAGCAAAGGAAGATAGATGCTTTTGAACTGTGGTGTTGGAGGAAAATTCTGAGAGTGCCTTGGACTGCAAGAAGATCAAACCAGTCCATACTCCAGGAAATCAAGCCAGACTGCTCACTTGAGGGAATGATATTAAAGGCAAAACTGAAGTACTTTGGCCACATAATGAGAAGACAGGATACCCTGGAGAAGAAGCTGATGCTAGGAAAAGTGGAAGGCAAAAGGAAGAGGGGCCAACCAAGGGCAAGATGGATGGATGGTATTCTGGAGGTGACGGACTCAACCACTGGGGAGCTGGGGATGGTGACGGCCGACAGAAAGCTCTGGCGTGGACTGGTCCATGAAGTCACGAAGAGTCGGAAACGACTGAACGAATAAACAACAACATACTTATGACAGTGATGAAAAAGTAACTTTACAACCAACCCTTGCATTTATGACCTTCACAGTTCTATAAAGCAAAGGAAAGCTGAAGTAAGATCATAAGCACAGTCGCGGTTTCACTCAGCGACCAATTTGCTTAACAACCAAGTTGCCAGTCCCAATTGTGGTCACTAAACGAGGACTATCTGTAGTTACAAACTGCAGGAAGAATAAATCCACTTCAGTTCCCAAAGGTTTCCTGAAACAACGTCTTAAAGGCCTTCCTAAATTCCAACAGATCCCATAAATCTATGTTAGAATAAGTTTGGAGTTCTAGCCTTTGCTGGATGAAGAGGATTAAAAGAAGGAAGAGGCATGAGGCTGTACTCATGGAAATGGGCATTCTTAAAATGAACATTTTAAAAGGAAAAAGAAGCAAAGATGAAGCAAAAGAGAGGGGGGAAAGAACACAAAAGAAATAAACAAGAAACTTGCAAGCATCATATGATTAAGTAAATTAAGTACAAATTCTACAGTAATAATATTTATTTAGTTTTATGTATTGTATTTAAAAGCCTTATGTCATTTTAAAATTACTGATCATTATTTTTAAAAAAGTTAATGTGTAAGTATGAATGACGGTGTTGTTTATTCGTTCAGTCGTTTCCGACTCTTCGTGACTTCATGGACCAGCCCACGCCAGAGCTTCCTGTCGGCCGTCACCATCCCCAGCTCCCCAATGGTTGAGTCCATCACCTCCAGAATACCATCCATCCATCTTGCCCTTGGTTGGCCCCTCTTCCTTTTGCCTTCCACTTTCCCTAGCATCAGCTTCTTCTCCAAGATATCCTGTCTTCTCATTATGTGGCCAAAGTACTTCAGTTTTGCCTTTAATATCATTCCCTCAAGTGAGCAGCCTGGCTTTATTTCCAGGAGTATGGACTGGTTTGATCTTCTTCCAGTCCAAGACACTCTCAGAATTTTCCTCCAACACCACAGTTCAAAAGCATCTATCTTCCTTCGCTCAGCCTTCCTTATGGTCCAGCTCTCACAGCCATAGGTTACTACAGGGAATACCATTGCTTTAACTATGCGGACCTTTGTTGTCAGTGTGATGTCTCTGCTCTTAACTATTTTATCAAGAAGTAGACATCTTCTGATTTCCTGGCTGCAGTCAGCGTCTGCAGTAATCTTTGAGCCTAGAAATACAAAGTCTGACACTGCCTCCACGTTTTCTCCCTCTATTTGCCAGCTATCAAACAAGCTGGTTGCTGTAATCTTGGTTTTTTTGAGGTTTAACTGCAACCCAGCTTTTGCACTTTCTTCTTTCACCTTCATCATAAGGCTCCTCAGCTCCTCCTCGCTTTCAGCCATCAAAGTGGTATCATCTGCATATCTGAGAATGAATGACAGTAATAATATGAAATGCAACTAAAATGAAGTCTACCCTTATTTAACAAATTATCCATTACTTAAAGATTAAAACTTTATGTTAAGAGAAACCCAATTCCAGATGTGGTACAAGCCTGTGGGTAGAATTTCAATTAATTTTGTGCTGATTTATTTTTCAAATATGAGGTTATTTTAGATATTGGGGCATACTCCATGACTTAATTTGACATTTTCTGATGAAGGAATTGTATGTGTACAAAACTAATTTGGTATACTTTGTAAAATATAAAGTTTAGTAATATTTAATAGGAAAATGTCAGATTGGGAAGACATTCAACTTTTGGAAAAGGATTTCAATTTTTAGTCTTTGGTTCATTGTGTTATAAATCATTTTCTAAAATTTCTGTGCTTTACAACATTGTCACCAAATGTGGAAGAATTATCTGACCTGATTGTTACATTTCCAAGTTTTTATAAAATGAATTATCAATTTTAGCAATCAATAATGAAGTGATACACTCTCATGTCAGTTTTCTCTAAGTGTGATATTAAATGTAAATGTAGCATTTTTCTGCCATTGAAATTTCCATTGTTGCTTATGAATTGTTCTGTCTAAATTCTGCATCTATTTAATCATACAATCTTTAACTTGTGTAGTTTCTGAGACACCAGCAATTTATAACTGAGGCCCAGCAAGTGTTCCAAGCTTTCTGTTATAAAGTTTTCATTTTCTCAACAAGGATTAGGCTCTGGAAAAATAGAATTATTATTATTAGTCAGTGGTATCTGCTGGAAGGGTGAAGAAAGGCAAAATAGTGGATGTGATATTGCGATGAAAGCTACCCTTCTTTTGTATATGTGTCAGTGTCATACACATAGACAGAAGGGGTGGGGCTTGCATTGTGACACAAGCTACCATCATGCCTTTTTTAACAGACACTCCCCACTACCCCCCTGTTAATAGCTAAGTTATATAGAAAAAAATAATTCTCATGAAAATGGAGTAAGAGATTTGAAAATGCTATATAGAGTCTTACATATCTTTTTTTTCATGCAGCTGTATGGTTAACTTGAATCTGATTATATCTGACTGGATTAGACAGGGAAAAAAACTTTGGACAAGAGAATATCTTGGTTCACAGTTCAATTTACAAAGCATGAATTTCCTGGGAAAGACAGGAAATCAAATACTTATGAGACAGTAATCAAATGAAGACAACGAAAGAAGATACAAATATAAAAGAAGATATGAAGAAGATATTCCCTATGTCACTTGGTATTTGATTCACTGCTAACAAATCAAGCTGTTATTTTGTAAAACAAAAAAAAACCTATTTAAATGTACACAATTGGAACAGTAGCAAAATACTGAGAAGGAAGGAAGGAAGGAAGGAAGGAAGGAAGGAAGGAAGGAAGGAAGGAAGGAAGGAAAGAAGGAAGGAAGGAAGGAAGGAAGGAAGGAAGGAAGGAAGGAAGGAAGGAAGGAAGGAAGGAAGGAAGGAAGGAAGGAAGGGGTAACATTATGAGAAAAAACCTGCTGAGAAAACACAACCAGACTACAGTTAGTAGAGAGATGAAGCTAAGCCTTCAGAAAGTAAGAATAAGAATACAAGTGGTCTGGGTTGACATCATGAGCAAAAGGAAAATCATACCCATTACTAGAAAATGTTGATATAGTTTAAGAAGATTACAGGCAACATTTAATAATGTGCACAATCATGATACTTATTTTTATGGTGCTGAAGTTAAGTGTGGGATCTGGATGGGGAACAACAGGCTTCAACTCAACCCTAGCAAGACTTAGTGGCTCTGGATTTAGGACACCTTGGCTCTGGAGACCTTCCATCTCTAGTTCTGGATGAGGTTGCACTACCCCAGACAGAACCTGTGTGCAACTTGGGGTCCTCCTAGACACGCAGCTCCTGCTCAAAGAGCAGGTGTCAGCCATGGCCAGGAGGGCCTTTGCACGGCTATATGTTATTTATTTATTTTTATTTATTCATCAAATTTTGCTACCGCCCATCTCCCTCCAGAGTTATGCACCAATTGCACCCATTTCTGGACCAGGAGGCCCTGTTCATAGTCACTCATGCATTGGTCACCATCTGATTGGACTACTGCAATGCGGTTTACATGGGCCTGTTCTCGAAGAGTATTCAGAAGCTTCAGCTGGTACAAAATACAGTGGCTCAGGCAGTTATGGGTTCCTGTTGTTTGGCACATGTGACACCTCTGCTCTGTGAGCTTAATTGGTTGCCAGTATGCTTCTCAGTTCAATTCAAGGTGCTTTAAAGCCCTTCATGACTTGGGGCCAGGTTACTTGCAGGACCATTTCTTCCCAGTTGTATCTATCCATCCTGTTAGATCTGGCAGGAGAGGCATTCTCTGGGTCCTGTCACTTAGGGAGTGTCATCTGGTGGGACCCAGGAAGAGAACCTTTTTGGTCATGGCACTCATCCTCTGGAACATCATTTCCCCAGAGACTTGCCCTAACCTTGCCGGCCTTTTGTAAAGCCTTGAAGACCTGGTTTTGTCATGAGCCTGGGGCCATGGATGTGTGGTTGAGCCCGTATTGTGGTTATGTTAATTGTATTGTTAGCCACTCAGATGGGTGGCCATATAAATTAATAATAATAGATAGTAGTAGTAGTAGTAGTAGTAGTAGTAGTAGTATATAGATGCATGGTAGATCCAAGTATTCTTGTTTTTTCCTAGCCGGGTGGTGCCATCAAGGTAAGGCAGATGTCCAGAGACCATTCAACATGAAAGTCCCAATACAAAAAATACTGCCTTACCATATTATAAAGTAAATAAAGTTATGGTTATACGTCTTTCCAGAAAACAAGCTGGACCCAGATAGAACTATTTTCCTTAGCCCTTGTTTTCTTCTGAATGCTTGACTTTTAGAAGGCAAACCTTTCAGAGGCATTGAGCTTGACCAGGGAGAGCAAAAACATATAAGAAGCATGGCTTGTAGACACGATCCCCATTCCCAATATCCCTAACCTCTTTGTGCCTAAACAAGGAGGTCTGCATGGGACTTCTATTTAAATTCACGTTCACTTTGAAACCACCATGTAATTTGGCATTTGTCTTCTTAAGCTTCCTATTTGAAGAAAGAAGTCTACCTTTATTCGTGTGATTGTTTAGCTAACCATCTAAAATACTGTACATAACTCTGGGCAGAAAACAAACCATATCATTCATTCATTCATTCATTTTCATTCATTCATCTCCTAATCAATTAAAATAATCAGATGCAAAAAAAGATAACCGAAGCACTACATAACAATTCCATAAAAACAAACATATTGGGCTTCTCCAACATCCTGGCCCTAATGCCTGGGGGAAAAGCCATCCAAATCCAAATCTCGGGGGGAGGCTGTTCCATAGGCCAGACACTGCAACAGAGGAGGCATGCTTCCTCGGACTTGCAAAATGACACTGCTTGAAAAAGGGGATCTAGATCATGCCCACCCTGTGGGACTGGGTGGAACGGGCAGAAACACTTGGAGACAGGTGGTCCTGAAAAATGCTTCCAAATGTTATCTCGCTGTGGACTGAAAAATAGGTTCAGACCCTTTTGTCTAGACAACAGATCCTGCATATCTCTATCTAGGTTCTCTTCCTTACTCCCTACAATAGCCTTATACAAGTCACAAACAGCTATGTTAGATTATGCTGAAAACGTAATAACTTCTGCCAGGCTCATGTTATCAAGGGCAGAAGGTACAGGTTCATTCTTGTTTTCATTCTTGATCATTATTTATTCTTAAGAAAATCCTTTATATTGTTTTAGTACAATACATTGTAGAACATAACCCTGCTTCCTTCTTCCAGTGGTGTAACAGTAAAAGAGTTTTCCATGACTGCACTTACAAGGTCTCTCCAGAAACAGGTGATTCTTCACATGCTCTTCCTCTATTCTGATATAGGCTGTCACCTGCCAGCAATGCCCCTCTGGATTCTATGTAGGACAAATGGGTCAAACTTTGCATAAAATAATTAATGGACACAAGTCTGACATCAGGACTCAAAACAAGGACAAAATAATAGCAGAGCATTTCAACTTCCCAGGATACTCTATTGCAGATATCAAAATGTCCATTTTGGAAAACCAAGACTTTAACAGCATTATTGAGCAAGAGATTGTTTAACTCACATATATTGTAAGATTTCAGATTTATTCCAATTTAAATCCTATGTCACTCTAGCTACACTATACATCTGATGAAGTAAGATGTAATGCTCATGAAAGAGAAAAGTAAGATGCTCATGAAAATTCCTTTTAATAAAATTTATTAATTGGAAAATGTGCTATCAGACTTCTGATTTTTTTTCTATCATAGACTAACACGGTTTTTCTCCTACAATGAAGTATGCTGAAACGTGTTGGACTGGAAAAGTAAGACATTGTAACCTAGCCAAGATGGTTGTTGCAAAATGATTCTTTTTCCAATTTCCTCTATAAAGTCATGGCTTGTATAGTCCTCTGGCATTGCTACCTTCTAGGAACTTCTGAAAGGTAGGTCAGGCACATAATTCTCACCTTATAATATTTATGTTGACCTTTTCTAATTGGTTCTCTTTCTCATCTTCTTGCCAACAGTCAGTTCAGTTATGGAAATTAGCACATAACAGAGAGAAGCCTGTTCTGTCTGAATTAATTCTGGGGGTTGTTCTGCTCCTTGTTTATCAAAACACGAAACTTCCAGAATCTTCTCCGGCTGTAATAAATCTTCTTATTGTTGGAGGTTCCAGCAAATCAGCATGCCTCATTAGCATATGGGTGATTGGTCTAGGAGGCAAACTGTCTATGTGTTGAGTGACACTCAACACATTCCAGGGAACGGTGCCCACCCACTGGTTTAGGTATGTGGATGACACCTGGGTCAAAATCAAGGCCCAGGAAGTACAGGCCTTCACGGACCATATAAACACTATAGATGCCAACATTAGCTTCACCAGAGAAGACACCAAGGACAACAGACTGGCATTCCTAGACTGTGAAGTCCTCATTGGGACCGGTGGCAAGCTAGAAATAGGGATCTACAGGAAACCCACACACACAGATCAATATCTGATGTTTGACTCCCACCATCCACTGCAGCACAAACTAGGAGTCATCAGGACATTGTCACACAGAGCAGAAACCATCCCCACCTCCATGGATTCCAATAAGAATGAAAATCAGCACCTGAGAACAGCTCTGAAGGCCTGTGGATATCCAAATTGGGCCTTCACTAAATCTAAATCTACCAGACCTAAAACAGCGACAGATAGGGCTGAGACTCAGAGTAAACGGAAGAACCTGATCATTCCTTACATGGCTGGCGTGTCTGAAAAGATAAAACGGATATTTGGCAAACACCACATACCTGTATATTTCAAACCCACCAACACACTGAGACAGAGGCTTGTACACCCCAAAGATCAAACTCCAAAACACAAGAAAAGCAATGTAGTTTATGCAATTCAGTGCAGTGAGGAGTGCTCTGAACTCTACATTGGAGGAACCAAACAACCTTTGTACAGGGGGATGGCCCAACACAGGAGAAGTAACACCACAGGACCAGAGTCAGCAGTTTATCTTCATCTAAAGGAAAAGGGACACTCATTTGAGGACATTAATGTTCACATTTTAGACAGAGAAGATAGGTGGTTTGAGAGAGGGGTCAAGGAATCCATTTATGCCAACTTGGAAAATCCTTCCTTGAATAGAGGTGGGGGGCCTCAGGCACAATCTTTCCCCTATTTTCCTTCCTGCTTTGTCTTCTGTGCCTATGAAGATTAAGACCATTTTGCAAGCTCAACAGCAGCATGGTAATCTTAATGATCCTCCTTTAGGTGATAAAGGGACTTAGAAATAACATCTCAAAATAACCATGACCTAGCCCCAGGTGCAAGGTCACACAGCCACCTAGAAACATATTTAAGGATTCCCTTACTAACTTTGCTCAGACTGAAGAAGCTCCTTGGATAAGGAACGAAACGTTTCCACTGAGAAAATAGAAATCCAGTTGACATGATTCAAGCTACAGATAACAGAATGGATGTAACTGAACTGGACCAAATAAAAGTAAGAACTCTTTTGTAACCTACGTTGTCTAAGCGTGAAATTCTTATGCTTGGGTGGGCTAAGTGTGTTAAGATCAATAATCTATATTTCTCTAACATGCTCATTAATGCTATTTTGATAAAAACTCCTTTCTGTGTGTGCTTATTACTCCGCTGCACTAAGATCTGTTCCATTCAGTGGTCCTAGCAGTCCACTAATGGCCATCACTTATCAAGACTTGTGATATTTCTTCCCCAGACAATTTCCAAAACACTTACAACACTTTTGCACATTTGCCCTGAATCTAGCTACAGAAAGCATAAGAACAAAACATTGGGCTAGTGCAGAGCTTTCCAAACTGTGTGTCGTGACACAAAAGTGTGTCACCACACACAGTCTGGTGTGTCGCCACACAACCCGGAAGCGCTGATAATCATCAGCACTTCCGGGTTTTCCCGCGGTGACACACCAATGGCGGTGCGCAAAAACATGAAAGCGGCAGCAGCGCTTCTGGGTTTTTGCGCGCTGCCGCAACAGCGGCACTTCCGGGTTTTCCCGTGGCGACACACCAACGGCGGTTGGTGTGTTGCCGTGGGAAAACTTTGGAAAGCCCTGGGCTAGTGTTACGGAGAGAATAAGCAAGTTCAAAGGAGTCTCATTGAACCAGGCATTGTTCAAGAAGAGCTCTGTTAGTCTGTGATAGCAAAAAGTCAGAATGAGTCTGGTAGCAACTTTTTCCAACTAACAACTCTTATGGGACCAGGCCAGATTGAACCTGAGCTATACTTTATACCTACTTCTAGTTGCCTGACATCAACATCCTAAAAATAAATAAATTTGAAGCACAAATATTTTTTTTAGAAGCCTAATTGTCCATAGCTATTTGGTAAGTAATAAGCTATAGAAATTTCATGTGTCATGTGCTTTTAAGCCAGTTAGTCCTATTGTCTACTGGTTTCTATGTAGGTAGAAAATCTCTGACCTTAGAAACATCATTTCAGTTCAGGCATTTTGTTTCATGTTTAGCCAAACATGTGAGCCAGGAGCTGAGCTGTATTGCATAATTCTATCTCCTGCATTGTAGATGACATAATCCCTCCCCCCAGGTGTACATATTCCCAGGGTTCGAAACCATGAGGCTATATGTGTGATGTCTCCCACCAGAAATTCACACTGTAGAGTGATCTGGCTATATCACATGTGATGTTGAGATGGAACTACATGGGACTCCAAGCCTGGCTGGCAGCTCGACAAGTCAGAATTTTTCAGAGGGCTGAAGACCTGGCTGAATTTTCCTTGTTTGCAGTGGTCTACAGAAATTGTAAGACCACTGAAGTTTCCCCCTGAAGAAGGGGGGACCAGAAGATTGCTCACAGGGCCGTTGGAATTGCCCACTCTTGTTTTTCTTTGTAGTTTCCACCACGGATAGAACGGGGGTGAATGCAAGGAAATGGCTGGAGGAGTATCTGGCTCTGCAAGGAACGTAAGTCTCTTGAGAGACACAAGAGCGTGCAGTCAGCTTTTAGATCACTTTATATTAATTTTTCCCTTAGATTAGAACATTTTTATCATCTAAGATTTATCTTTGGACTTTTCTTAAAATGTTGGCTAACTTTCTGCTTTCTTTGCTATAACTGATTTTGGTGGAAGTTTGATAGATTCTACATTTGCAGCATAATGAAACGTTTGTATTTTTTTTACCTTTCTTTTGTATCAGAGAAGTTGGGACTTAAGAGATTTTGTTGGTAATTTTTCACCCGACAAACTAACTGACTATTTATTTCCTGAGAAACTATTTGTTTGGGTTAAGCAGCTTGCAGCCTGAAGAACAAAAGCACAGGGAACCGTTTGCATTTTTTTTCTTATCTTTTTACCTTTTCTCAGAGTGGATTTTGTTTCACTTGGAATTTATTCTTTATTTTTCCTTTTATAAACTGTTTGAAATACTGTTCTCTCCTTTATTTTGGATTATTTTTTTTCTTTTAATCTAAAAAAACCTTCTACTTAATAGACCTTGCTGGTAGTTTTCCACGAACAGATCAGCTGACTAATCACAGTTTGTTTTGACTAGAACGGTCGTTGCTGTAGTTTGAAGGACACAGAAAAAGAATGGCTTTTTTAACAGTAATTCAATAATTTAAAAAAGAATTTAGTGAATCTCTTTTAGAAATTAAGAAATCATTGGAATTATTATTGATAATTTTGCAAGGCCAAGGACAAAAAGAACAAATGATAGAATTGGAAGCAGGAAAGAAAAATGTTTTTGAAACAGAAGAGAAACAGGAGGAGGGAATTTTAAATACATTAGTCCAGAAAAACATTCTGAAGGCTATACATTATAATTCTGGTATAAATATGTTATGGCAGTGGAGACAGGGAGAAAATTTGAGTATGCAATTGGATAGATATTGTGAAATAAGTGGAAAGGGTGAGAAAATCATTCTGACACTCTACACGAGATATAGAAAAAAGCAGGCTGTATATTGTGAATTTGCCATAACCTGAATAAAAGATTTAGTATGTGGGAAATAAGGTGAATGGAACCATGGATTTTGATTGGACACAGAGTATGTAAATGTATTAAATAAATCAAGTTTCAACTAGTAACATAATTGTTGGGAATATTAAATGTTAAAAATTGACATGAGAAACTGTATGGATGTATAAAAATGTGATATTCTAATTGTAAGATATAAGATTATAAAATTAGTGATATAAATATAAGTTGATGTTATAGACTATATGAAAATTAGAAATTTTTTCTTATGGAGATACAGAAATGAGAAGTATATCACTAAGATGGGATGTTGAGTTGGAATTAGAATTAATGCTATTATAGGATGACTTATCTTATAATTATTATTATGAATATTATTGAGAATTCCACTGTTGACTTTCTTAAAGGCTATTGTCATTTTCTCTTTTGTTGTGGGATTATTGGGCATCGTTCTTTGTGGGTCATTTGAAACGGTTGATCTTTGTTTGCTTATGTGTTCATCAATGCCAGCTAGTTGAACATCCTGTTTTTTGTATAATGATATATAGTGGGAGTGAGAGGCTTCTTGTGTGTCTGTATTGTTCGCTGAGGTTTTCCCTTCATGTTGTGTATTAGAAATTGTTTTTGTTTTCTTAGTTTATAATTATAATTGTTGTTAGGTTATGTATTAGTGGAATAGGTAGCTATAAAAATTTGTTAATTAGGTAAATATGTAGGAAGATGTAGAGTATGGTATAATTGTAACCTAAATATAAATTATGTTTAAAGTAGTGTTATTTCTAGGGATATATATGAACAGAATATATTTCATTTTATTAGAATTAAAATAAGGCCTTTATATGTTATATATATGATCTAAGATTAATTGGATTTTATTAAGGATATAAATATAGATGAAAAAATGAAAAGAATGAACAAAAATATTAAGTTGATGCAGCCAAGAATACTTAAACTGATATTATTTCAAAGGGTGGAAACCACAGATAGACTATTGGAGAATTGCAAGAAAGGAGAAATTTATATGAAGACTAGAAGATTGGACTATAGACATTGAAGTGTATATGACAAAGAAAAGTGCCTGTGTATTGTATGAAAGACTAACATTTAAAGCAAATTATTGTACTTAAAGACCAAAGATAGATTGGAGGCCATCTATTCTTTACATTTCTTTTCTTTATTATTCTTTCTGACTACACTTTTCTTTAACTTTTTTCTTATTTTGTATTTTTATTTTCATTTCTTGTTCTAACTTTTAATATGTATTTTAAAATTCAATAAAATTTAATTTTTAAAAAAAGAGATGGAACTACATGAAACAGACCCACTCTTTCCTTCATGTGTTGAGTGAAATAGACAGTATAATAATTGAATTTTGGTGCAATTGGCTCTGTAGTTTTATTTCTGGACCTAAAGTATTGTAATGAGAGCCAGTTTGGTGTAGTGGTTAAGGCATTAGGCTAGAAACCAGGAGACTGTAAGTTCTAGTCCCATCTTAGGCACAAAACCAGCTGGGTGACCTTGGGCCAGTCACTCTCTCTCTGTCCCAGGAAGAAGCCAATAGCAAACCACTTCTGAAATAATGCCAAGAAAACTGCAGGGACTTGTCCAGGCATTCTCCAGGAGTTAAGACTGAGTTGAAGACCCCCCCCCCCCAAAAAAAAAAGTATTGTAAACCTTATTCAGTGAAACAAATACTACAAGTCCAGCTACAAACAAGATTTCTATGCTACATTTCTTATTGGAAACAGATTTTAGTTCAACAGGCTGAAAATGGAATCACACAATGATAGCTTTAATAATCCATTCATTGTTTAGATGCACCAATTTCCTATATACAGTACAACAAAAAGCCATTAGCAAATGCAGAGACAGGACTTTATTCATGTAACCTATTTATAAGTTACAAAATTTTTTAAAGTTCAAACTAATATTTTCTATTGGGCCTTGAAATGGGATTGGGAGCCAGTAAAATATAAGCATAATCCTGATTGTCATGCTAGTCCACATTCATAACTTACACTTTGCAAACCATCTCTATGTATCATAAACCATGTATTATACTAGTGAAGATTAGCAGAACATAAATAAATGAGCCTAGATTATCTGCATTCCAGCAGGCTCACAGCAGCTTTGACTGGTAAAAGACCCTCTGTGTCATGGATGCAGCCTGCACCACTAGGCACACCAATAAGTCAAAGAGCACCCAGAAGCTGTTAATCTGTTCCTTTAAAAAAAAAGTCATTCCATCTGATATAGCTAAACATCATTTCCCTGGGCAGACAAACTACCTAACCTCATTACCATTCTGGTGTTGGTTTTTGTTTGTTTGTTTGGTTTTCAGTTTTTTGCCCTTAGTCAATCCATTACCATCTCCACATATCAGTTTATCAGATCTTCTAATCAGTCATTTAAATCTGCATATGTGTTCCTGTACATACACACACACACACACACACACACACACACACACACACACACTATTTCCCTGGACAAACTCATTACCATCAGTTCATTTCCCCCCAACCAATGTATTACCATCACAAAATCCCAATTTATCATCCCCTTTTATCAGTCATTTACATTCTCAGAAATATTCAGATATTTTTAAAAGATGAAGAAAATGTGCATGAGGAGGAGAGGAAGAGGAGGAGGAAAAAAATACATTCTTTGTTTTAGGTGATGCCTGTCTACATTGCAGAGATGTTTCCTCCTGTGAATGAGACAGGGATGGATGCTTCTTTCTCAATGCAGTTCTCCGGATGACCACAGTAAGTAAATCTTGTTCAAATAGGCTTATTCACAGATAAATTCATATAAAACTAAAACCGTGTAGTATAACTACTATAGAAAGAAATCCCCAAGTACTTATATTCAAACAAGTATTTTTTTTAAAAAAAAGTTACCATATTGAACTAAGATGCCCTTTTCAAGTTCAGCTGACAATCAATTAAATGTTGCAGCATTGACCCGGATTCAGTTTATGCACAGTCCAGATAATTTAGCTGTGTGAATAAAACGGGGAGAAAGTAACATAGTCTTGCTCAGTATTGCTCCTGCTCAGGTTCATAGTCATCTTTCTCACCTTAGATTATGATTAAACCATGCAATGTCCTGCACTGGCAAGCGGATGAGGAATGTCTTAATACTTCAGTGTTTGTCACCCAAGAATACCTAGAGCTGTCACATTTAGAAAAGTAGAGGAAAACAACCCTGCTTAACCATTGTAGGAGGAGAGCCATGTTAGTCTGTGGTGGCAAAAAATCAAAAGGGGTGTCGTAGCACTTTTCCCAACTAACAAATGTTATTAAAAGGTATAAGCTTCCATGAACTGCAGCTCACTTTTTCAGATCAACCTATCTTAGAGCAATTTATCCTGAGTGACATCTACTGGTGAAAAGTAAGTGTTCGGCAAATCTTTGTCACTAGTTGCTTCTCAACAATTACCACTTACCCAGCCTACATTGCATTCATATGTTACTCAATCACCCATATCAACATAGCAGCCAGAATCTTTTACTTTCCTGCTACCATGTAACCTAAAACCAGGTTGAAGGGTCTGCAAACTGCTTTTATCTTAAAGCAGCAAACAACATGCTGCAATCTCGTCTATTAAAACTCAAACCTTTTCTACTAGCAGAATACTGCCTCAGTTTATTAGCTCAAAAATAAAACCTGTCTTTTTTCTCGCAGTGTAGATGGAGAGAAGAATGTTGTTGCTGGGAATTCTAGAATTAAGTTTTATTTGCGGACCTTGTTGAACTCCTATTTTAGTGCCAAAGCAAAACATTGGAGATCTTATTGCTATTACTCTTCTGAGATTTCAGTCTGTTTCTCTGCTAACTACCACTTCATTCTCGATTTCACCCTCTTTCCTCTGAACGTCCTTTCAAAAATGGCACCAGACATCTTAGAGTAAAGGAAGTATATGGACTGGGGGTGGGGTGAAGCAGAGTCGTCCGGCGGCGAAGACAGTTCGACGAATGGAACTGTCCAGCGTCTCGTGGTGCTGAAAGGGTCTCGCTCCATCCGACGAACTCTGGAGAACGGGCAGTGACGGGGCTCGCGGGCCAAACGCCAGGGAAGCTTGGTGGGACTGCGCCACCTGTCTGCTAAATAGGAACCGAGCGGAGATTAACTCAAAGCGGCAGAGAAACACGAGGGTGGGAGGGGGTACCCACGCGCATTCGCAAGAGCACGCCCAGCTCCTGTGCCCTCTCGGTGCCTGCTGAGCTAATGGGATAAGAGCCCCCTGGCAAGCGCCTCCTCCTTCCTGGGACCGCCCTCTCCTGCCTGGGCAGCTAGAGTAAGCGCCTTCAGCATCTGGATGGCAATCCTTCAGCCCATCTGCTGAACCGGCACCCGTGAGGAGGATGGAATCGTATGGCAAGAGAGCTCGTTACCCAGAAGGTAAGGGAATGGGCGCGCAAGGAGGAATGGTGTGCATGTGGTCGACAGAGAGAGAAGGAGAGAGACAAGCGAGGGACGCATTTCCTCTCAGTTTCTATCTCTCCCTCTAAGTCCTGCTTGTCGGACCGTGGATGCGTTTGGAAACTGTAGCAAAACTAGGGATGCTAAGGAACAAGGTTCTTTCCCTTCAGTGTCTTCCTTTTCTTCTTCCTCTTCTGTTTTGTTTTTCTCATTTTGCTTCCGAACACCAGATCAGCTCCTCCTGCCTAACTCCTTCATGTACACACGCACACACGCTGCTTAAGTATAAGCTGAATCTCCGAAAGAGATGGCGCACACCAGGGAAAAGCAGCTGAGCGCGCCTGTACCACACATAATGTATGTGTCTTACTTTCTCAAAGTCATCCAGCCTTGCTGTAGCCCATACATTACTTCCTTGGAGCTTGTTTAGCTCATAGAGCAAGGGCACTCGAATTTCTAGATCTCTTCGGCGAAGATGTCTGCAAGGAGAAAAAGAAAGACCAAAAGGAGGTGAAAAAAATGGAGTTTTCCTTATGTGGAAAGAGACGTTGCTTTGGGGGGGGGAAGTATATGTAGGGGCTGAAGAGAAGAATCAGGCACCTTGGATGCCTGAGGGGGAATCTGGTTGGTTACAGTATGTGGGAAGGCTCCAACAGGTAACTTAGTTTCTCCTGTCCTCATTCCACACTCCCCCATTTGTGTCTAGGCTGGTGTATATAGTAAACACTTTATTTATTGGAGTTACAACAGACAATCTCTCTCCAGAATCCTTGCTTTTCAAGCTGCCTTTGGAGAGATAAATTCTAAGGTTGATTCCCTGCAAGAGAGGGGGAAATTAGAATTGGCTAGGATTTCCAGATTAATTCAAAATGTATACCACCAAGGTGAATAGTTGGCTGCTTGTCTATATTAACCCAGCAGGTTGAGCAAAACTAAATTAAGCAGTTTAGTAGTAGCCTCCTTCTCTACTTTTCCTGTACTGTTATTTCCTGCTTTTTTTCCCGTCATTCCTTGTATATGCATCTTGCCAGATCCCCACAGCCCCCAAATAATCTGGGAATAATAACATTTCCTTTCAATATAATATATCCAGCTCATTTTAATATGTGTGTAGTGCTTAGTTTGGGATGGGATATAATTGGCGAGATGAAAGTTGGCATATCTTTATTGTATTGCTCTAAACTGTGCTTAAACTGGGTACATCAGTTAGAGAAAGATAAATGGAAACCCCTGCAAGCAGATATATTATCAGCTGGGAGGAGAAGGAGGGGAATCTAATTGTGAGAGAGTGCAAAAGTCTTATCTGAGCACAGTTTGCATTTTAAATGAAATTATATTTGAAGCTGAAGCTTGACCCTTTTTTTAAAAAAAAATAAAGACAAAAAAAGCTGGGAGCTAATGTACGTATTTGTATTACTTTATACCTGAAATTTATTTCATGAAACTTCCAGTTTGCAGTTTATCAGCCTTTCTTCTTTTAGATTACCCTTGTCTGTTTAGAAATAAAATGTATTTATTGTAAAAGGGAAAAACAAAAAGGCTGTTCAAGGACACCCAGAAATTTTTGAATTACTGGCAGAAATGAATGAGAATCCATCATTTATTTCCTTTATCTCATGGGTGGATAAGTAAGTGTTTCATAAAGTTCTTCTCCAGTGTGCTATGGATCTAAGCAAAGAGGGTGGATTTATATTTTCAGGGTAGAAATCAAATTATTAACAGCCCTTGCTTAAAGATGACTCATGTCTATTTAAGAATGGATGGGGTGGCAAAAAAATACAAATTATTTTGAAGAAAGGTAATTTGAAGTAAACAAAGAACTTACTCTTTGCTTACTCTTAGGAGCTTTTTCACATACTTATGATGGCATGATACTACTTACTGAGAGAAAAAAAACATAATGTTTGCCTTGACAGTTGATTAACATTTGGTTTAAATCAAAGGGATTTTATCATATAGATAAGTTCCTCCACTCAAAAATATCATCAATAGGCTACTAGATTTAAAAAATCCCTCACAAGTCATCTATATCTGGTTTTGCAGGCACATATATATACCATGCCATGTTGTTGTTGTTGTTGTTAAATGCTCAAGTGATGTTTATATGAGTCTAATCCAAATTATAATAGTACCTTTTCTGTTGCATTTGCTAGCTGGGGAAAAACTGTTTGTAGAATGCACTGTGTTCTAATCCATTTACTTCATAATCTTCCATCATTGTCAGCATTATATGTATTTGCATGTGTTTCTATGGAGGGAGGATTTTTTGTGATAATCTATTGCTATCAAAACATCTACCTAAAACAGTTATATATAATTTGTTGGTTTGTTGGTTTGTTTATTATTGGTATCCTAGAGTGACATTTGGCTCAAATATATTGACAGCCAAATTATGTTAAATTGATGCAGTGAGGTGAACAACCTTATGGGACCTTGCCAACCATTGGCAAAGCAAAGTACTGCGAGCATATAAAGTCTGCACATTGCACATTCATTTGGGAATAAATTCTTTTATTAGTGGGACTAGAGCAAATTCATTTCTATATGTTCAACATTCAATTATTACAATATAGCATGCTAATGTTTACGTGTGGAATTGTCATTTGCAGATCACATTCTATGAGAAAAGTTCTTCCTTTTACCTGAGAATACCTTAGACATAATGTACATTTTTCATGTAATGACTTACTGTTATAGTTGAATGCAGCCTTTGGCTCACTTCAAATTAGCCTCTAGAAAGCACTTCAACTAATTCAGAATCAAATATTTCACAGAATCATATCCACATTCTCAAATGTATTTTAAAATTGTATTAGAAACAGTGAACTGCACCATGTTTCATGCTATTTTTTTATTAGTATAAATGTATTAATAAACATAGCTTGTACTCTGGAGCATGTCAATAATCAATAATATTCTTTAAACTTTCTTGCACACCCTGCAATTGATAATTGACACTGCAATCCAACAAATGTCTTTGAGGAATGAAAACTCATTGAGTTCAATAAAATTTACTACCATGAATATAGCACTGAATTTGGACATTGCAGTTTTACATGTACTTACTCGGAATAGTAATAAATGCTACTTAAATCAGTGGGATTTACTTCAGAATAACCATAGGACCATGTCTGAAAATAATTTTAACAGAAATAATTATTGCTTTCAAAATATGTAACCTATGCAAGATCATTTATGGCTTAATAATGACTTAGAAGAAGAATGACTTAAGAGAAGGGGACGGCAGAGGATGAGATGGTTAGATAGCATTACCGATGTAATGAACATGAATTTGAGTAAACTCCGAGAGACAGTGGAGGACAGGAAGGCCTGGCGTGCTATGGTCCATGAGGTCACGAAGAGTCGGACACGACTAAATGACTGAACAACAACAACAAAATGACTTAAGGGACACATTTAGCATGCTTGTGGCAGTAGTGTGGAGTGGAGTTGCACACACTTCAAGAATTTATAGAAATGCATTCTGGTGCCTTTCAGGAATTTGGGGAAAAACTCAATTTTATTTTCAAATATATAATTACCAGATAAATCCAGCATTATTCCAAATCCATTCCAAGATGTTCTAAAAAATCTCTTCTGGGTAGCCTAAGCGTTCTTTTAAAATCACTTAGTTCTGTGAGCCAGAGTAGTTGTTTGAATTCCCTGGATGTTATCAGAAGCATCAGCAGAGTTCTGAATTGCTTCTAAATATACATTGATTGTGCATCAGGAGGGTACCTTACAAGAGAGTTGAAACATTTTCTAAGTATTTTCCTTTATAGATAACATGAATTGATGATATATTTAATGGAGTGATTGATCATGCTCAGCTTCTTTTACTGGTTTCAACAATCCATTAATATTGTCTTCTGATGAAAGACTTAATGCAATATATTTGTTTACAGGATTCTGCCATGTTTGTCTTGGGAGATGAGATGCCAGCCACTAACCTTGTATTTTTTATAGGTTTCTAGACTAGGGGATCTCAAAATTCAGTCATTTGAAAGCTTAGTTCTGTGTTAACTCTGCTCATTCAGTCATTCATTTTTTTACTGTGGAGTCCTTGGTGCTCTCTGAGCCTTCTTGTTTTCTTGCAGACGTTTCATTGCCAGGCTAGGCAACATCTTCAGTGTGAAAAGGGAGTAGGACTTGCTCTGTTTATATACCATGTCTTGTACTGCTTGTGTTGGTGGAGGTGTTGTTCTCTCCTTAGTAGTTCCTTGATTGGGCTGTTCTTTGCTACTTGGTTGATTGATTGAGTTAATAGTTCCTTGATTATGGTATATTGTGCTGTTTGATTGTTCCTCTGGTGCTAATCCTGGTGTTAATCTTTGCATATCTGGGTGATGACTGCTGGCAAGAAGCTGTTCTGGTCTTCTGGCTTTTCTATTGTCTCTTATGAATGGTATGTAAATGTTGTTTACCTCTATGTGTCTATTGATGGCTGCTTTGTCTGAGTGCCAAGCTTCCAGGAATTCTCTATCATTTTTAGATTTGGCTTGGTTTAAGATGCTCACAGTTCCCAGTTGAAAGTATAGTATAGTTAAGTCTGTCCATGTGTTGTGAGACTGCTAGTTGGTGTTTGTGGATGCGTTCTGCTAGTCTTCTGCCAGTCTGTCCTACATAGTGGCTGTTACAGTACTTACACTGCATGTTGTAGATAACTCCTGTTTTTTCTTCTTGGGCTACTGGGTCTTTTGGGTTACTTACGATGTTCTGAAGGGTTTTAGTTGGTTTGTGTACTATGGTGATGCTGTGTGGTTCTAACAGTCTATTAGTAGTTTCTGAGATGTTTCTGATGTATGGCAGTGTAATCCTTTTCATAGCTTCTGTTGGTTTTGCTGTGGTGGGTTGAGTGGTCAGGCACTTTTTGATAAAGTTGCGTGGGTATCCATTTTGCTGGAAGATGCTATATAAGTGGTCTGTTTCCTTTTTCTCATGTTCTGGGCTGCTGCAGTGTGTTTGTGCTTGTCTGAATAGTGTTCCTACACAGCTCCTCTTGTGGGAAGTTGGGTTATTGCTTTGGTAGTGGAGCACTTGGTTAGTGTGGGTAGATTTCCGGTTGACTTGTTTTTCTAGAATGCCATCCTTTCCTCTACTGATGAGGATGTCCAAGATGGGTAGTGTGTTGTTGTTTTCTTCTTCCCTTGTGAATTTTATTCCTTTGAAGATGTTGTTGATGGTTTCATGTGTTTCTTCCAGTTGTTCCTTTTTTATTATGATGAAGGTGTCATCTACATACCGGATCCATACTTTGGGTTGTATGCGTGGGAGTGCTATCCTTTCTAGACATTGCATTACAATCTCTGCTATGAGTCCTGAGAGTGGTGATCCCATGGGTGTTCCTTTGATTTGTTGGTATATTTGTCCATGAAACTGAAAGTAGGTGGTGAGGCAGAGGTTGATGAGGTCCATGACTCTGTGTATTTTAATCTTGGTGTATCTAGTTAGGTCAGGTGTGTTATGTAGAACTGCTGCCATGGATTCTTTTGCTAGTGATGGATCTATGGATGTAAAGAGTGCAGTGACATCAAATGACACCATAATTTCATCTTCATCTATTTTTAGGTCTTTGATTTTCTGGAGGCACTGTAGTGGGGAGTTGATAGAGTATTCACTCTCCTCTGTGAGATGCCCAAGTTTTCTTGTAAGTTTTTAGTTATGTTGTATGTGGGGGTCCCTGTTAATGATACAATTGGACGGAGCGGTATGTCGGTCTTGTGTATTTTGGGGCGTCTGTAGAAACATGGGATGATGGCTCTGCTGCTTTTCATCTGCCTCTGTCCTTCTTTTGTGATTTGACCTTTCTTGGTTAAGTCGTTGAGGATTCTTTTGACCTGGTTGTCCAGTTTCTGTATGGGATTGGTGTTGACTCGGGTGTAGGTTTCTTTGTCCTCAAGTAAATCTTTGGCTTTTTGTATATATTGCGATCTGTCCATAATGATGGTGGTGCGGCCTTTGTCTGCTGGGAGGAGGATGATAGTTTGGTCCATCTAAACTTAGGTTTTGAGGGCTGCTCTGTCCTCTGCTTTCAGTTGGTTCTGCTTCCATGTCCTTCTGGTTTGTGGTATGATTATCTGTCTTACATTTTCTTGGGTTTCTGTAGTAAGTCCTGTAGTTTTCAATGCTGCTTCTAAAGCTGCAAAGAATTCTAAATTATTCACATTTTCTGTGTTGTAATTGAGGCCTCTCTGCAGGATACTGTGTTCTGTAGTGGATCATTTTTTACTGTAGAATAGTAGTGGAAGATCCACATTCTTTTTTGACCTGCAGACCCTGCCAACAAAAAAGTAGGTTGTAAAATCATAGTGGAAATGCTGCAAGAAGTAAATATTTGCCTTGTTCTTACCTGCTATTCTTTTCCCTTGGCCATCCTATCACTGATCAGTATACTGGAACTGCAGTTAACTGATGGAATTGTCTTAGGAATTACATTGAATTAAACTTTTGGTGTGTTCGTATTTTTCTCTGTTTCTCAGCAGAATTTCAGCTGGTACAGCCTGTTATCTTTAAGTTTTTGTGTCAATGGGGGCTTCTTCTTTCAGTGATGAAGGTGGATTATTTGTTTCACTATTTTTCTCATATCTTGCTAATATTGCTAATATTCTGAGTTTAGTGAGGACATATATTTCTAAATTATTCTCCATAATAATTTTCTGGTACTCATACTTTCTGCCCTCTGCTTGTGTCCAGCTCTCATCTCTAAGTCTATTTCAGATTATGTTCTAGCAATAAGCTAAAAGCCCAAATGCTATATTTCAGTTTGCATCTCATGTTAAGGCCTTTTAAAAAAAATTAGGATATTTCTTATGTATTAAGAAATAAATCTGAAAATTCTGTGGCTGTTATCATTTTAGAATTTATCTTATACATTGTAAGAAGTAAAAAACAGTGTTTCAGAGGTCTTCCTTGCTCCTTACCCTTGAAAGAAGGGTAAAATTGGGCAGGTCATGGTTAAAAACTATGTGTCTTTCCATATTTGAAAACATGTCAGCTGTCATTGTATTTTCTTAATTTTTAAGGGAAATGCCAAATTATATGTGGTATATGTGGTATATGTGTATTTGTATGTTATATTGTATATGTGGTACCCCGTAAAAAAATATGGGCATGAAACAGATTCATTCTAAACATCCAACAAGTGGTTTAAATATGGACATCACCTTTTATTTTAATACCTTGATCTTTAAGGTAAATGCAGCATTTCATTATCTTTCACTTTTTTTTTTTGGTCTTTATTCCTGATAATCAATGTAGGCCTTGAATTGTCCTTTTCATTTTCATTTTTATTTTCCTTCTTACTTTGAAAAAGAATATGTTAACTTGTACTTGTGTATGGAACACACATTCTTTTTAACAAGGAGATTTCAAGACTATTCCAATATTTCAATCTTCAAAAGATTTACTGTATTAAATATATGGATTGTATGGTATATATCAATTGTAATTAAATCATATCTTGGCTTAGCTTTTCTTCACTAGTTTGCCATCCTAGATTTTAGCTGATTTTTCAAAGAAAAATATATAATTGAATTGCTTAGTAGCAAGATCATTGTTTAAAGGCACTTAGGTAGTTTTTGCAGTGATTTAGCAAAGACTGATATTTTCAGTTCTCATTTAACATTTCAAAGATATGTTGATGTCAGTTCCTTCAGTGTCAAGAGATGGTTATAGAAGTAACCTATACAAGTAAGATGCCTTAGAGTAAAATGATACTAGATAAATAAGCTAAATGGACAATGAGGTTGTGATGGATGAAATAATGGACCAAATCAGTATGCATGCATAGAGAAAGAGGTATTATATTTTTATCACTGTGGGAGGTTGTGCGGATCCAGAATTGGCCTTTATAGCCACTTACGGATCCACTGTTAAAATTTTACCTTTGGAAGACAATCTTACTCAGCTACGAGTGATCGCCAATGAATGAATGAATTGTAATGGAAACAAATAATCAAAATGTTTTAGAACTTTATGGGAATAAACAAAATATTGAATATAGTAAACACATACTAATTGGGTATGATCTGATTTAAATTGTTAGCTTGATTTGGAAAATGAAGTCAGTTAAATTTGGATAGCCAACTTCATCCATTAAACAGGTAGATTCAATTTGGATTGTTGATTTAAAAAAAAAACTGTCCAAAAGTCCATGAATTGTTGAATCAGTTCAATGGCATCAAAGCTCATTTGATGCTCTGCATTAAGTTTTAGTCAAATCTTCAAATTGAATATGTTCACATCCCTAGAATGTATCCAGTGTAATACTACAACAAAATCAAAAGCCCATTTTATATTAGGAGACAGAGACTCTCTAACATTACAACAGTTTGAAAACCAGAGAGAGGGATAAAAAATGCCTGGAACTAAAGCACTATAAAAACACTCAGGAATGTGCTGTGAAAATTTAATAATAAATGCCTGGTGCCAAAAGGACATTACAGTATATACCAGGTAGGCTCTCTGGGGAGGATATCTCATAACTGAGTGTTTACTTTTCTTTCATAAGCATACACCATACATGAGAAAACATTGTCTCCTAGTAATATAAAGGTTTTGATGGGAACAGGTAGAAAGAGAAAGTTGTTTTGATACTAAAATCTGAAGTCAAGAAAGGCTTTAAAAACAAGAAATCAACATTTCAATTTGGATCTGCAATTGAACCAGAAGTCAGTGGAGCTATCAAAATATTGCCCTGATTTTTACATACTTAGTCTTACAGTTATATTGTGTACTAACTGAAATTGCTGCAGTATTTTCAGAAACAACCCCATTTGTAACACATTATAATAATCCAAACAGGAAATTACCTGAGCATGGAACACTGAATGTTATATATTAAGTAACAGAATGTCTTGTCAGGGTGCAGCATATATTGTGCAGTTGCACACCCCATGAGTGTTGCAAAGAAAGACAGTCCACAGTTTTTAGCAAAACTGTACACTTGACTGTACACTATATACACAGAAGAAACACTAGTAACCACTCTACTCACAACTCCAACCAGATACAACTCCAACCATCAGCCCACACCACAGTCTAAGTTGCTTCTGCTTATATGCAATGAAAAGGGGAGTTGTTCTGCTGCCACACCTTACAGGCGTGGTCCAACAGCCCTACATGGCATAGGACCAGGGTACCTGAGGGACCATCTCGTCCCGATAACGTCGGCCCGCCCCACCCGTGCATGCAGAGAGGGCATGCTTCGGACCCCCTCAACAAGAGAGTTCCATCTAGCGGGGTCCAGAAGGCGTGCCTTCTCTGCGATAGCGCCCGCCCTATGGAATATCTTGCCCCCAGAGGTGAGACTGGCCCCCTCCCTCCTGACCTTTCGGAAGGCCCTTAAGACCTGGCTCTGCCACCTGGCCTGGGACAATAGAGGCGGTAGTGCCTCCTGGGGTTGGCTAGCCCCGTAGCAACACTATCTATGCTATGTTCCCTACGTCCTTCATCTTGTAATTTATCTATTTATATTGTATTTTTTAGACTTTTATCGTATCGTTTTTAACTTTGATTGTTGTGACCCGCCCAGAGTCCCTTGTATGGGAGATGGGCGGGGAATAAATTGAATAAATAAATAAATAAAATAAATAAATTGCTATGAGTCATCCACAGCTCAGCTGTGTGCTATTACATCCCCATATTCATCTAGCCAAATTTACTCCAGGGTAGATTCCTGACATGTCTATCATTATGATAGATAGGATATATGGAAAGAAAGCTTTTACAAACTGTTGAGACCTCTGAAATGTTAATTCCGTGAACGATTATGTCATTGATGGACAGGTTTCCAGGTGTTGAGGAGGATGGAAAGCACTGCAGAAATGTATCTTTACACACTATCTTCCTCTCTGTGAATAACTAGGAACACCTCATTCAAACAGGAGAACAAAAGCAATCCTGTTGGCCAAACATTAAGATTTGAGTCTTCTCTCCACTACATGGTTTTGCCTCTCCAGTTTCATAGTCCCATCCTATTCCTTGATTATGCTATTAAAACTGGCTTTTACAGTTAATCTCTTGAAGCCATGTTACGCAGCCTCTTAATACCATTCTTGTGATTTGCTGTTTGCTAGATGTTCTGCCATTTTGCTAAAACTGTTAATTTTGTTGCCTTGCACAAAACTGTCCATGTTATAAAGTTTGTATTGTTTGTTTGTTTAGAATTTAGATTTCTAAGACCGCTCAACTCACGAGCAACTCTGGGTGCTGGTTAACTGGTTCCGTACCTCCCGTCCCCACTTTTATAATGATTCTATTAAGACTTATATGTATATTGTTAAGTTTTCATGTCTTTAGAGAATTATATTCTTTTATTGATTGCAAACCACTTTACAGGCCATAAACTGGAAATGTGACATCCAAATACATAAAATAAACCATTACCGCCATACATATTTGAGTATAAATGCAAAGGAAAACAAAGGTGAATTATGAAAACAGTTTGACTGCAGTTTTAGAAGAAGACTTAACATTACATTTTAGTAAGGTTAAGTCTACGTAATTGGATATTCAGCAACAGACATTGGATATAGACTGTGCATTTTCTCTGTGTGCCTCTCAATAATGGGAATAGTTTTGGACAGATACTGGCATTTGAGTAGTCGTCTGTATGTGTATATTCTGAAAACAAAACAAAACCCAACCCTGTGTTTTGATATAAAGCCTACAAGGGTGACTTGTGTGAGCTTATGAGTACACATGCCCTTTTCAGAGAGTCTGTTTACAGAAATTTTGGAGATTCCCAAGCTCTTGGGAAGTCAGTCTGACACTCTGGTCTATTATAATGGTCTGATACTCTGCTACAAATATAGTTCAAATACTGTACAAAACTATTTGATGGCCAACAAAAGTCAACTGCCTAATCAACAATCAGTGCAACGTTGTTCACCCAGTTGTTTAAAAATAGCAACATGCTGGATAATTGCCAAGCTATTATAATTACTCTCACTACATTTATGCTTAACCCTTTATGGTGGATTTGAACCAAACCAAACCAAAACGGTATTACGCTAGGTACTAGTAAAGGAACTCTGTCATATTTCCAGGATACTAGAGTTAGTGGGGTTCTTCAGTTTCCACACTGATAGGCTTAGTTCAAACTATTTGATAATTACTTGAACATTGAAAATAAGCAATTGGACACACTTCAGTTCCATGGAAAGCATAACAAACAACTCTGCTGATTTTAATGGCTCATGCTCGACTTTCTCCAGATTGTATTCTTTGCCATGTACTGTATATTCTTTCTAGTAAATCTATAATGCAGTATCCTATGCCCAGTATTAATATGCCCATCATTATAATAAGTAAGTCAAGACTGGCTCTGAATCTCAAGGGATGGGAGAACAATGAAGGTTTTTGCTTTATACAAATAACAGTCCCTTCCATAAACACATCGTTCCTCAATAATCAATAGGGATTCAGCACTCATCTAACAATGCCAGGTTGTTTCATTGCAGTGGTTAGCCTCCAGAATGGTCTGCAACAGTAGCTGCTGAATGGCTTTAGCTTTGAGAAGTGCTTTTGTCAGAGATGGGCAATTCATGGGCTCCAGAGCACCTAGCACAGGGGCAACTGCAGAGAAGTTTAAAAAGGTCAA
The DNA here is from genome assembly GCA_023362775.1 of Charina bottae. Lineage (NCBI taxonomy): Eukaryota > Metazoa > Chordata > Lepidosauria > Squamata > Charinaidae > Charina > Charina bottae. The sequence goes on along the minus strand of JALMGJ010000003.1, from coordinate 81,557,412 downwards.
GATGGCAGTTGCAACTGAATGATTGAAACCCCACCCCTTTTGATTTCACATATGCATGTAAAGGGGAGGGGCTTCAATTGCATAGTTACAATTATCATCTTGGCTTTTTTGTCCCCAAGAATTTTTTTAAAAAAACAACAGCCAAATATTTTGGCCCCACCCATTCCAGAGACATCATTGTAACTCTGTCATATCCCCCATCACCCAGATGTAAAAGAACCCAGAGATGTTGCTCCCCCCAAAGAAACCTGCCCACTCTTCTTTAAATTGATAGTAACACCTAGCAATAGTGAACCCTTTATTTCATATCTCACAATTTTGGTTGATATTCACCATATTTGTTAGAAATCCATCTTTGCCTTGGCAATTTTGAAAAATTACTAGTTGCACAAAATAAATAAGCAATTCTAAATTTTTATGACAGGAATATCTGGAGTGGTCAGATATGATTTGCCCCTTATGTTGCTTTAATTTGGCAAGAATTTAGAATTAGGGGGCGTGGTGGCTCAGCGGGTAAGACACCAGGCTTGTCGATCGGAAGATCGCAGGTTCGGATGTTTGAATCCCTAGCCCTGCATGACGGAGTGAGCTCCCGCACTCGCCCCAGCTCTTGCCAACCTAGCAATTCGAAAGCATGCAAATGCAAGTAGATTAATAGGTACCACTTCGGTGGGTAGGTAACAGCATTCTGCATGCGTCATGCTGGCCACATGACCACGGACGTGTTTTCGGACAATGCTGGCTCTTTGGCTAACAAATTGAGATGAGCACCGGCCCCTAGAGTTGGACACGACTGCACAAATGTGCAGGGGAAACCTTTACCTTTACCTAATTTGGAATTGTCCTGCATATACAAAATCCCACTGAATATTATTGCTGTAGATATTCACCCACCTAACACATAGAATAAATTCTCCCACCCATTTCTAGATATACATATGTATGCATTCAAGTAAGAATGGTTCTTCCACACATTGCAAGTTTCAAGGAATGTCTTGCTTAGTATCAGTGTTTTTCAAATAGGGCCCAGCATTTACTCTTGGGGAAAGCTATTTTAAGCTTGTTTATAAGGAAGCAGATTTAAATTATCATGTTGGTGCCACTTTAAAATGCATTTAATGAGGAATGATTTGCTATTCAAAAATTCCACCTATAATAATGACATTACTTTCTTACGCTGATTATCATGTGTATTCTTAAACAATCATTGATTTGACTCTCAAGGTCTGAATTTGAAAAGGGAAGGCAGGGAGAAACTGCATAGCCCAGCTATTTATTTATTTATCATATTTATACCCTGCCTATCCCCTCCCTAACGGAGGACTCTATTTACTGTATTTCTTGCAGTGTGAAACCCCCACTCCTTTCTTTATACTCCCTATGGGTGGATGAGCATGGGGGCATGAGACAAACTAATCCAAAGTCATGATTTTCAATATGCTTGATGCTTTTGCACTTTAGAGCTGGAGTACTTATCCAGAGAATCCAGTTTCCAGGCAGTTGATTTTCCTGAATCTTCAGTTGGATGCTGGGAGTTCTTTTGAAGATGTTAAGAAGCCTGAGGTGCATTTGTTATATCACTAAAAGATTGCCTCATGTATTTCAAAGACTCTGTGGAGCACTATTGCATTCTTTACCTCCCCCACACCCTTTACCATGACTAAGTGTCAGTTAGAGAGAGTTACTTAAACCATTACATAAGTGGCAAGAAAGTGGCACTTATCTTGCATTGTCTTTTTAATTGTATTTTTAGATGGATTTGAACTGAAGCCAAGGACTTTTTAGAAGAACTGCTTTCCTCCATCCTGAGACCAGAACCATCATGGCAGCGGGCGTAGCGGCATGGCTCCCTTTTGCCAGGGCAGCTGCCATAGGTTGGATGCCAGTGGCCAACTGTCCCATGCCACTAGCCCCAACAGAAAAAAATAAACGGCAAGATGAGCTAATCATTCTTAATGTGAGTGGCCGGCGTTTCCAGACATGGAGGACTACATTGGAGAGATACCCTGACACGCTACTTGGCAGCACAGAAAAAGAGTTCTTCTTTAATGAAGACACCAAGGAGTATTTTTTTGACCGGGATCCTGATGTCTTTAGGTGTATCTTAAACTTTTACAGAACTGGTAAACTACATTATCCAAGGTATGAGTGTATCTCAGCTTATGATGAGGAGCTTGCTTTTTATGGGATCCTGCCTGATATCATTGGGGATTGCTGTTATGAAGAGTACAAGGACAGAAAACGGGAAAATGCTGAGCGATTGATGGACGATGCTGATTCTGAGAAAAACCAAGAGTCTATGCCAGCCCTGAGCTTCCGGCAGACCATGTGGCGAGCCTTCGAGAACCCTCATACTAGCACCTTAGCCTTAGTCTTTTACTATGTCACAGGCTTCTTTATTGCCGTTTCCGTGATCACCAACGTGGTGGAGACTGTACCATGTGGCTCAACACCTGGCAACAAAGAATTGCCATGTGGGGAGAGGTATGAAATGGCTTTTTTCTGCTTGGACACAGCTTGTGTGATGATTTTTACAGTCGAGTACCTGATGCGACTCTTTGCAGCTCCCAGTCGCTACCGGTTCGTCAGGAGCGTGATGAGTATCATCGACGTGGTGGCCATCATGCCCTACTACATAGGTTTGGTGATGACTGGCAATGAGGATGTCAGTGGAGCTTTTGTGACTCTGAGGGTTTTCAGGGTATTCAGGATTTTCAAGTTCTCCCGTCATTCCCAAGGCTTACGCATCTTGGGGTACACGCTGAAGAGCTGTGCCTCTGAGCTTGGTTTTCTTCTCTTTTCACTCACGATGGCAATTATCATCTTTGCTACTGTGATGTTTTATGCAGAGAAAGGATCTTCAGCCAGCAAGTTCACCAGCATTCCAGCATCATTTTGGTATACTATTGTCACCATGACAACTCTTGGGTAAGTACTATATTTTTCTTTCTTGAGCAAAGAAAAAGGGTACTGATAGGTGGAGTTTCACAATTCTCTGTGGTAGCTGATCTTTTCTACCCCTCCCAGAGCAGTGATCAAAATATATATTTTTCTTTTGATTGTTATACCACATACATTACTTCCAACAAATCAGTATTTCATATTTTCCGGTAGAAAAGGTCATGGTTACTTTAAAGCATCGGAGGTTAGGCCAAAATGTTCTGGAAAGTCAGTTCTTAGTATATTAATTTGGAATCTCATAAGTTTCTTCCTGTTCTCATTTTAGATATGAGATGCCTATACAAACAGTTTCTTTTGGTTTAAATAATGATTTTCTAGTATGGGATTATTGAAATCCTTTTTACATTGCTTTTGACAAGAGATGAAATGGTAATTAATCCAAACTGGAATCAAAAGAATATGGCCTAATTCAACTTGAAGAGGGAGAGGACACAACCCAAATCTTTAAAAAGCAGACAAAAATATACATTAACATTCTTTAAAGTCAAATATTTGATTTGAAAGATCATCAGTCTCTCTCAAAGATGTCAGCTTGAGAGAGTGCTGACAGTATTTACCTTTGTATTGTATTGTTAACAATAACAGTGTCATCAACAATATACTTTCTGACTCCCTTCTCATATTTCACACAAGAGGCATTCCCATGCTTTTAGAATTTCTTCACTCAATTTGTTTTCTGTACAACATTGGAACTGAGTTAAGAAAGAAAACACAGAAACTCTGGAGCAACTGATAGGGAGGAATTGAAAAGACAAATACTAAACCATTACTGTTTGTGGTGTCAGGGATATTTATTTCAGTTTTATTGTTGCTAGCAATGCATGATTAGCATTTTTCATATTTGAACAAATATCTTGGAGGAAGAATATGGTAGATAATATTTATAAACTGAATTTATAAGAAAGTTTAATACTTTTGATTCTTGCAATCTTAATAGTTCCCTTGGCCCCTGATTAAATCCAAACAGATACTGCAAATGATATACTGGAACGGGTAAGAATTCAGAGGGTAGGACTGGCTTAACTGGAAATCACTGTATATGGATAGATGGGTGTGTGCCAAGAAAAAAGACTTGGGGTTAGGGTAGTATGATATCCATAGTACAAGAATTACCAAATATTAAACTTGCCAATCTTGATGGTGGAATCACATCCCATATGCCCAAATGTTATGGACTGATGTAAACATTTGCAGTATATAACCCCTGGGATATTTCCACTATCTTTATACATCATAGGAATCAGTTGAATTTTCAGTTTTTGCGACTTTAAGTTTCAGAAGGCATTTTTATGCTAGTTATAAACGTTTTTAAGTGGAAAACATTACTTCATATGGGATAATTAATCAACTTTAGCTGCTTTTTCCCCAGCCATTTAAAGCAGTTCAACCTTTTGTAACCTCTACATAAACCATCCGTTTGTATATCAGAAAAGAAAATGAGAAAAACCTTTCAATCAAATTTTTATCTGTAAGATTGTATGGCTCCTGGTTTTTAACCATACTTTAACCATTGTTCTTCCAATGTTTGATCACCAGACTCTGCATATCATTCTTCTTGTATTTAAATGTGTTCACTGTGTGTAAGGAGATGTGAACTAGTTAAGTTGAAATGATTAAAGATAATTTATCTTTTAAAAGGACAATTGGCTGTGATTTGGTGATATGAAAATATTTGGAAAATACAGAAATGTAAAACATTAATGAATTTTTGGCAGTTCACTCAAATAAATGGCCATCTTCTTAAAAATGTTAGCATTTTGTTTTGGTTTTTAAAAAATCAGTTTCAAAACATTGCTATACAGAAGTAAACAGTTTGGGGACCATGAATTTGAAAGATATCCTAGAATTTATTTCCATTGCATTTTGGCTTCTTATGTAAGAATATTTAAAAAACAATTAGTTCCAATCATTTGCCGGGTGGGGGGGGACAAAAACAGAGATGAAATAGATATTTTAAAGGATAGTGTTGCTGTCTTTTATGATGATGATGATGATGATGATGATGATGATGATGATGATGATGATGATGTAAAATGATAGTAAAAGTTAATAAGGTTATGCAAATATACATTTTACATGTGGTAGCTGAAAATTCTTACAAATGCAAAGATGGGGAAAGGATGTGGGCCATCTGTGGTAAACATTATATGGCACCATATGTTTCATCTGAAGCTGTACATTTTAAAACTCTGTATATCTCATTTCAGTTTCATAGAATGTAAAGGTGCATCTGAAAATGATGCCAGGCTACATAGCTCCTATTCATAGTATAGAAAGGAAGACTTATGGATGTTGACAAACAGTGTTTGGAATGAAAAGCATTTCTATTGTTGGAGTCCTTGGTGCACTCTGAGCTTGGTTGTTTGCTTGCAGACGTTTCATTACCCGACTAGGTAACATCATCAGTGCTGGTGAGTGTGGGGTTTGCTCCCTGTTTATATACAGTAGCTTGCCCTGTCAGGGTTGGTGGGAGTGTAGTTTTCTCCTTGGTAGTTTGTTGATTAGGGTATTGTTTTCTGCTTGATTGTTGCTGTTAATCCCTGCTTATCTAGGCGTAGGCTGCTGGAGAGGATGTGTTCTGGTCTTTTTGTTTCCTTCCTAGCTTTTTTATTGTCTCTTTTGAATGGTGTGTAAATGTGGTTTATCAATATGTGTCTATTGATGGATGATTTGTCTGAATGCCAAGCTTCCAGGAATTCCCTAGCAGTTTTGGATTTAGTCTAGGATATTCACAGTTTCCCAGTTGAAATTATGGTTGAGTCTGTCCATGTGTGTGAGATTAAGGAGTTTTCATCATGTCTTCTGACTGCTAGTTGGTGTTCATGGATGTGCTCTGCTAGTCTTCTGCCTGTCTGTCCTACATAGTGGCTCTTACAGTCCTTATACTGGTTGTAGATGACTCCTGTTTTTTCTTCTTTGGCTACTGGTTCTTTTGGTTTACTTAAGATGTTTTGGAGAGCTTTGGTTGGTTTGCATGCTACGGTGATGCCATGTGGTTGTAACAGTCTGTTGGTTGTTTCTGAGATATTTCTGATGTATGGTAGTGTTATCCTTTACATAGCTTGTGTTGGTTGTGCTGTAGTGGGTTGAGTGGTCAGGCAGTTTTTGATAAAGTTGCGTGCATATCCATTTTGTTAGAAGATGCTTTATAGGTGGCCTGTTTCCTTTTTTTATGGGTTACTGCAGTGCATTTGTGTTCATCTGAATAATGTTCTTACACAGCTCCTCTTGTGGGAGGTTGAGTTGTTACTTTGGTAATGGAGCACTTGGTTAGTATGGGTTGTTTTTTGATAGACTTGCGTTTCTAATTTGCTGTCATTTCCTCTGCTGATGAGGATATCCAGGAAGGGTAGTCTGTTGCTGTTTTCTTCTTCCCTTGTGAATTTTATTCCTTTGAAGATGTTGTTGATTGTTTCATGTGTCTTCTCTAGTTGCTTATTTTTTATTATGATGAAGGTGTCGTATACATACCAGATCCATACTTTATGTTGTATGCGTGGGAGTGCTATAGTTTCTAGATGCTGTATTACAATCTCTGCTATGAGTCCTGAGAGTGGTGATCCCATGGGTGTTCCTCTGATTCCTCACATCTGTCACATCTCGCAGATACTGTATATAAACAGGGAGCAAACCCCACACTCACAAGCACTGATGATGTTACCTAGTTGGATAATGAAATGGCTGCAAGCAAACAACCAAGCTCAGAGAACACCAAGCACTCCATAGTTCAACCCTGAGCTACAGATATTCTCTTCTATTGGTATTTCTATTGTTTCCCCTTTTCAGTGGCAGGACAGGAAATGAAATGTAACTAACTTGTCCAAATATACCAGGGATGATTTCATGGTACCATTAATTCTGTGTTTAGCTAAATGAAATGCCCCCAGACATAAAGCACCTTTCCTTTTTGCACATAATGATAGTCCAGAGTGACTCTTCTTGAGCACTCTAAAGTGTTCTCCGACAAGGTTAATCATATAAATTATAGCAGCAGTGCTAAGCTCACTGAGCAGGCTAAGAAATGGCAGACACTAAAATAGGATATTTAACATTTAAGGCTGATCACTTTAAGCTTTTTGCAAACTACTGTCCTCCAACAGAGATTAATGCGTGCACCTACTGTACTTGTATTATTTGTCTGGGGTGATTTTTAAATGGAAGAATTTGCTGAAGCAATCAGCTCTATAGTGTACATTTCTGACATCTGTTAAAGACCTTTTTGATACATAAAGGCCTTTTTTTATGGTAAGGTCAAAACATCAGATAATAATATATGAAGGCTTCTTTACTTTCTTCGCTTTCCATTATACCTTTTCTGTTAATATGTCCTTACTTGCCCTCTGCCCCAGGAGCTGTTAAACTGTGGCTTAACAGTTGTGTGGCTGTTGATTTCTGAGACTGTATCTTGTCTTGTAGTGCACTATTCCTTTAAGATCTGTAAAGGGCAGCTGGATACCATGATGGTTGCCATGGCATTCTGAACTTCTGAAGGAACTATTATGGCGTTTTCTATTTTGGATTTCCTTCGAAGATGAAATGGAAACATTTGTTTTTGAAGTAACATCAGTGCATTTGCACTTTCAGAAATTAAAATCTATACCATCATCTTCAAAAAGTGAAATGAATTTGTTGGAACCCATGTAATAATCCCCTCCTTTAGATAGAAATGGATGCTGATTCATAGGATAATCTCTGCCGAAAACTTCCCTTACCTTTCAGGTTTGGGACAGTCTAAGCTTGAATCCCACTAGCATCTGAAGAGGAGCATTTTCACAAACCAGCTACAACTAATATTTGGAAGATTACAGGCCAAAGATTATTTCAAATTGTGGAAATACAATTTACCCCACCAGTGGACTTCTTGTTTTTATAAGTTCAGTTCTTCACTGAATGAAGAACCATAAAAAAATTTGGACATTTTAAAATAATGTGCAGGGTAAAGAAGATGGATAAAAATTACTGATCTTTCATTAGATTTATGTGACATTGTTTTAGCTCTATTAATATGTGTATTAGTATACACATGGAGAAAATCTACCTATGTGGTTGCTAAGAGGCAACCACAACTTGATGGTACATAATCAATAAATCAATCTGTATCACCTGGCATTAATGTGTAACAATGTATGGAGTACCAGACTGGAATAGCAGAGTACTTTTATTGGAAAGAAATGTAATACTCATATTTCAGGGGAAAGCATTCAGTGTCCAAAATTAAATTAGATGTACTATTCTGATTTTTAAAGCACATCAGAAATATAGGATTGTACAAAAGAAAATAAATATAATTAAAGAATGTTTAGTTGCTTTATTAAATTATATAACTACCTGATAATTATTTATAATTATGATTATTTATTTTTGAATAAATAAGAAGATTTCCCAATTCTCAAAAAAGAGGATTAGTGCTTTTTAGGTAATGAAGGAAATATATGTTAAAAAATACATGAAGCAAATAGTTAAATCCAAGTTTAAGAAATTCTCACATGATTGATTGATTGATTGATTTTATTTTATTTTTTTATCCCGCCTTTATTATTTTTATAAATAACTCAAGGTGGGGAACATATCTAATACTCCTTCCTCCTCCTCTTTTCCCCACAACAGCAACCCTGTGATGTGAGCTGGGCTGAGAGAGAGCGACTGGCCCAAGGTCACCCAGCCGGCTTTCATGCCCAAGGTGGGACTAGAACTCTCAGTCTCCTGGTTTCTTTCTCTTAACCACTAGACCAAACTGGCTTTATAGCAGCACAATCCTATTCATATGTATTCAGAATTGAGTCCTGCATATTCAGAAGTAAATGAGTATAGGAATGCTACGTAATTGTACAAATGCTGAGCTGTATAAAATGATTACAGTAGAGCAGGACTGACCTTCACTCTCTTTTCTCTGCATCCCTAACCCATTAAAGCAGAATTTGTTTACAACTCTTACCTCAACTCAATTTCTGAGATTGCAGTGGTATTGAAAGTCTTGCCCACTTGATTCATATATCAAGAATACTCATATGGGATGATATATAAAGTAGAAGATATCTAACATTTTATTATTTTTTTCCAGCCAAATTGAATGTGATTTTCACAGAAAATATGCAGAAAATTCAAGGGTGATTTTTAATCTCTAATGCATGAAAACAGCACATTTAACAACAAAACATTTAATTTTCTTTGTGTGCTACTGTAGATAGCAAAGACTCCCTCAAAATGAGCTTAGCTCCTGGTGACTACATGGACATATGTTTGTGGCCATTGCCTTCTTCCAGGACTTCGCCCCGCAAAATCACAGTCTAATCTACAATTCTGGATTCTTTGTTCACCTAAATACTAATTAGCTCCAACCCTAGCATTTTTCAAGACTAACCAAGGTCACCTAGATGTTACCGCTTGAGGTAGATAATATCAATCTTAAATAGAATCAGTTTTTCAGTTATTTTGCTGAACAACAATTATACTTTTATTCAAATCCGTTGGGTATTTAAAAGTGTGATATTCTATTCTGTACTTTGAATTCTTAGCTTTTGCTAAGTAGAGAAATGACATGTGCAAATCTATCAAAATTAAATGTTTAACACCAGAAGTTTTCCTGGGACTTCCAGTGGGAATATGGCTGAATGAACAGCTTTGTCCGTGAGCTCTGCGGGCAGAACTGGCATCGTGGCAAATATTTGGGCTCAGGCAGGTTCTTTCCTGAAGCACTTTCACAGCAAAGAAAGCACTCAGAATTATCCCATTTGTTCTCCAGAACGGTGACTTGCAGCCCGAGAATCGCAAACAGTGTTTGCGCCAATTGGGTAAGAGCTGCCGGGAGACCAGGTCGTCACCATTTCCAAGCCATGCTGCAGCCTTAAAGAGAGACTAAATTGAGCCACACCATTTCTAAATCACCCAATTTATATACCTTTTTAAAGTTTTCATACCCTAAGAGAGGCTTTCTACAGCAAGAAGAAGCGAACTCTCTTGGTGCTTATCGTTATTTCTGGATTAAATTAAAAAAATTTTTTTTTTTAAGTTTTGGCTTCTTTTCCTGTTTAATTATTAAGTACAACTGAGATAATGATGATTTGTAAACCGCCCAGAGTCCCTTGAGGGAGTTGGGCGGTGAGAAATCGAATAGATAGATAGATAGATAGATAGATAGATAGATAGATAGATAGATAGATAGCCTCCCTACTATTATTCTTGTACTGAATTTGAAGAATTTGATATTCTCCTACACAATGAATCTGCCATTTCAAATTTTTTAGTTTTCTGCTTTCACTTTCCTTGGGAGTTGTCTATTAGCTTGTTAACTTGTTAGTACACTTTCCTTTGTGTCAATTTTATTTGGAAGTTTTTCATTAACTTATTAACTCCTATCTGCGTGAGTCAAGTATCTAGGGGGCGCCATAATATGTAATGTGCTCTACATGGGGCTACCCTTGAAGAGTATCCAGAAGCTACAGCTGGTACAGAATGCAGCCACGCCAGCAGTCTTAGGAGTCCCAAGGAAGGCACACATAACACAATTGCTCCGTGAGCTGCATTGGGTGCCTGTTTGCTTCCGGGTCCAATTCAAGGTGTTGGTTATCACCTTTAAAGCCCTACATGGCATGGGTCCAGGCTACCTGAGGGACCACCTCACCCCCGTGACATTGACCCGTCCCACCTGGTAAGGCAGAGAGGGCATGCTACGGCCCCTGTCCTTGAGGGATTGCTGTAGGGTCCAGGAGGAGGGCCTTCTCAGCCATCATGCCCGCTCTTTGGAATAAGCTACCCCCAGAGGTAAGACAGGCCCCCAAGCTCCTGGCCTTCAGGAAGGGAGTTAAAACCTGGCTATGTCACCTGGCTTGGGGTGGGAGGGGCGATAGCCATGCATGGAGGTGGTTGGCTCCATGATTGTACCAACAGTAAGATCTCGATTTGCCATTTGGTATTTATATATCATATTTGTATTTTTATATATATCTTATTTATATATATTTATATGTATTTTGTACTTTAATGATATGTTGTTTTTATTGTTGTGAACCACCCAGAGTCATCCTGTATGAGTTGGGTGGTCCAGAAGTGAAATAAATAAATAAATAAACAAACAAACAAACAAATAAATAATAATCTACTGCCTGAAATATGGAGGATTTTAAGGAGACCTTTTCAGAGTCCTGTTGTGAGTCTGAGCAGCCCTTTAAAGATATTTTTTCAGATTCCTGTCATGCTATTCTGCAGAATATTCAGGACATTGGGGAATATATTATTTCTAAAGTGTGTCATCTGGCTGAAGATGCTATGGAAGAAGATGAAGATTTTGGCAAGGATGGTGAGGTTTCCATTGACAGAGAGATTGAAGTATTACCAGGCGAAGATTACATTTCGGTGCTGAAAGGGTTAAAGCGACAGTCTGTTTTTCTGAGGGAATGTTATGGGAAAGAAGAGAATCTGTTTTGTGGGAGTTTTTTTGCTGAGAAGTCTGAGCTTTTAAGGGGGGCAGTTGGGCTGTTTGATTTTTGTAAGAAAATTGTGTTGTATGTAACAGGGAGAAATGTAAATGTCTTGGTATATTTTGAAGTGGGGTAAAAATTTAAGAATGTTTAATTGAATTGATAATGACGCTATTATGATTTCATTTCTCTTTAACGATTTGGATTCTTTTTAAGGTTGGTTTGATTTGTAAGATTTATAGGGTATCTAAAAGGTATAACAATAACTGCTTGGTTTTTAGGTTTAATAGGGTTAAGACTGTTATAGTATTATTAATTATAAAAGTAGACAGTTCATATGTTTTTATAATTTGATTCTTATTATAGTGGACAGAAGTATATAGTGGTAGGAAGGAAATAATTAAATAAATGTAGTCTTTTGAGGGAGGGAAGTTGATTTAGAGATTTATATTTTTTTTCTTTTTTTATAAAGGGAAGGAGCAATTGTATTAGTGATTTATATATGTGCTAATGGAAGGATTTATACAAATAATGTGATTTTGGTTTAGCAGAATAAGGGATTGATTATGGGAAATTGTTGTATATTCTTTCTGTTAAAAGTCGGAAGTCACTTCTTATGTAATCTTCAAAAAATCTTTTTTTCATCTTGTGTTTTCTCACTTTTTTAGTTTTCTTTTTCTTTTTGTAGTTTTTTTTGCTTTTTTGAAGTTTTTATCTTTGCCTTAAACTTAATAAAATTCTTATAAAAAAAAAAAAGACCAGAAGATTTCCTGAAGTTTAGCCATTTACAGATCATTTGCCTATACTTTCCAAATTTTTAAAATAGCCATTTTTTATATTATCTGCCATGGCAATTATTTTTATCCCTACCATTTGTAGGATCCCTATAAAGGTAAAGGTAAAGGTACCCACCGCACATTTGTGCAGTTGTGTCCGACTCTAGGGGCCGGTGCTCATCTCCGTTTGTTAGCCAAAGAGCCAGTGTTGTCCGAAGACGTTTCCACGGTCATGTGGCCACATGACACGCGCGGAACGCTGTTACCTACCCACCGAAGTGGTACCTATTCATCTACTTGCATTTGCATGCTTTCGAATTGCTAGGTTGGCAAGAGCTGGAGCTAGTGCGGGAGCTCACTCCGCACGCAGGGCTAGGGATTCGAACCTCCGAACTTGCAATCTTCCGATCAACAAGCCTGGCGTCTTACCCACTGAGCCACCACGCCCCTATATATATAGGATCCCTATAGTCAACCATTAATTAAAATAGACAAATAAATACTTCCAACACTGCAGTAATGTTTTAAAAGTTTGCCATTAGAGGGATTCAGTAAACTTTCCAAATTTACTAAGAATCACATATCAGAGGTCAGCAATGACTTGGCATTTTGGTTAACCCCAACCATTTCAGCCTGAATGCTATGAAATTTCTACTCATCCTTTGCCATCAGGTCATACACTTGCTTGCAGTCTGAGGAGGTCTAATCAGGAAGCAGAGGTCTATATCATGGACTATGAACAAATATGGAGGAAAGAGGGTCAATCCACAAAGTGGAACTCCTTAGTCAGAGCAGCTCAGGGGAGTTGTGTGTGGGAAGGAAAAGTCTGGAGGAGTATGAGAAGTTTTAAACTGGAAGGAATTGTGATTTAGAGCTGACCCCACATGAAGGAGAACCACAATGTTTGCATTCTAAAGAGAAGGCTTTGAGAAAAAGCAGACAAGCACTACACTATGGCCTGGCTTTATAATGCTGTGCCCATTGGCAGAAGTACTGCCAATACATACCTTGGCACTTGCCAACCTCCTACCCACCTGATTATTTTTTTAAAAACTCTAACTAATTTTTTTTTTAAAAAAAATCATACCAACAAAGCACCAGCCTCAATCATATGAGCCAAGATGGCAAAGAACATCCAGAAGGTTAAAGTGGAAAGTCACCAGTCAGCATACTCATAAGTGGTATTTTGTTATTGGCCATGCCCATTGGGACACCCATTTTATAGGAGCTGAACACCATAATTCCAAGCATACCCACGCTCCACAAGTCTCATTCTCTTCTCAGCTGAGTAGCACAGTTTCCTTGCACATTAAGAGCTTTGTAAAGCAGTGACACTTAAAAGAACTTCTTTTTAAAATTGTTTTAATATACAAGAAGAAAAAAGAAAAGAAAAGAAAAGAAAAGAAAAGAAAAGAAAAGAAAAGAAAAGAAAAGAAAAGAAAAGAAAAGAAAAGAAAAGGGGTACAAAAGTGTAATCATCAGATCATAAATCTGTCAATCTCCATATTTAGCTGGGGCTGCCTTCAAAGTGGGCTGGGGGTGGGATATATCTTGTATTTATTTTCAGAATGTTTGCATTTGTATTATTGATTCTCCTGCTTCTTGGTCCTGGCCCAACCTAGTTTTTGGGGATCCTGGTTGCTAGCATACTGACCATGTTAACTTGTCATGAAAAGATGATTGACCTCTGGCATCAGACCTCTGATCCCAAACTCAGGGTAGAACTTAACTATTGTAGAATTGCACTGGTATGCCATCAAAAATATGAAAACAAACAAAAATCTGTAGGGCCAGGAGGACTCTAGTCTTTGCTAGAGCTTGCTGCCTACTTTGATGGCAACCCTGGTTGATGACCCTAATAATTTGTTGAAAGGTTCATTGAGATTTCCTAAATAACACTCTTCGAACCTTTCCTCCAGTGTAAGATGTTATTTTATTTAGGTGAATAATTGCACATGCTGGAATACAAGAAAAGAATGCATTTTTGTCTGCTGTTTACTGTTAAATCATTAAATTATAATGGTTATAAATAATTTTTTTAAATTATTATAAACTTTGTAATAAAGTTTTTTCCCCCTACCCAACTTTGAGCTTCACTGTTCCTGGAGAATAGGCTAAATGCTGCTTTCCAAGTTATTTGGCAGTCTCTTTCTGCCCAGGCAAACTTATACAATGAGCTTCTGATGCCATTTTGGCAGGAGTCTATTTCTAATTAGATTATATTTGCAATTCTCTATCTGTGGTACCTTGCCAAAGCATCCAGCCCTATTCTCTAGCGGGTCACAGAATAGGCTTGTACCTTGCCCAGTTAGTGATGTGGCAGTTTGCATCTGAATAATTGTCTGAGCTTTTATAAACAGTTCAAAATTATTGGCTCAGTTGCACTTTACTGCCCAATTAGCATTTTTGAAATGGTTTTGGACCAGCCAAATTTATGTGTGCTTTAAAATAAGAATAAGAGAATGTTGGCTTATTTTACGCATCGAAGAATTGAATCTGAGTAATTGAATCACTGCCCTTGTTCTTGTAGTAAACCAGATTAATTTATAAATAATTGGAGATATGTGGGTTAACTTTTCTTACATTAGGTTCATTGAGGCAAAGAAAAAGGTTTGCTAAAACATAAGCAAGCCAAAACAATAATGTTCAACTAAAAGAATAATAATATGGGGCAAGGTCCATGACCTCCATTCAATGCAGTCATAAGCTTGTTTACTTAGAAATAAGTCTCATTGAGTTTAATGTCATTTACCAACAGGTAAATATGTATAAAAATGAAAGATGATGATGATGATGATGATGATGATGATGATGATAACACCTAGTTTAATAACTAGAGTAAAATCTTTGCATCATGAAACTAACCTTTAAGAAGCTGGGAGCAATTGAAGAGTAGATAGATACAAAATGTTGATGTTGTGAAATGCTTTGCAGTTAAAGTGAAGTTCATTGCCAGAATATAAGAGAGAGAGAAATGATACTAAAGTAGCAGTCTGTCTCTGCAGATCTCTCTTTAAAAAACAAAAATCAAAACCACAATTGGTTTTGAACAGCGAATTTTCTTCTAAATGCATTATTAATGGATCCTAAATGCAACATTTTTTATGTATAAAGGGCGTGACACGCCATGTGAATTAGGCTGCTCTTTCTCTCATTTTACAAATGAGAAAAAGAGCTGGCAATTAATGATGTGATTAATCAAGCCTTACCAATTCCTGCCTGAGGAAGGATCTGAAGGTAAGTTAGATCAGTGTTTCTCACTCTTGGCAAATTTAAGATGTGTGGACTTCCAACTTCAGAATTCTTCAGCCAAGTCCACACATCTCAAAGTTGCCAAGGTTGAAAAACACTGAGTTAGACTGTGTTAGTGCATTATTTTTCTGGAACACCTCCATTTCAAAAGAAATATTTCTCCATGGATCAAAATTAGGATTGTAATAATTAAAGACAACTTTAAAATATAAAATTCTGAATCCTGAGTGGATTAAAAGTAGAGGGAACAAGGGCAAATGCACAAACACTCAGGTGTGCATTGTTCCTAACTGAGCTTAAGGAGCCCTTACTCACCAATGCTTCTATTCCATGCATGAAAGGTCACATCTCCATTTATGGTGAATTTGCCATGGTCATCAGGTGTGGGCCATGTAGTCCACATGCTGGGCTACAACCTCCATCATCCCTTGCAATTGGCTACACTGGCTAATGCTAATAAGAGTTAAAGGACAGTAAGATCTGAAGAGTTTGCTGGGGACTGGCTAATATGATGGCTTGGAAGTAAGTGATATAAGAAATTTCTTATCTCTCTGCTTAGGCCTTAATTTCTTGATCTGTTTTATTATTATTTAGAGATGTGTTTTAGTTATGTTTATATTTGAAATTATTCATTTATTTTTCATTACTAAATGACTTAGAAAATTTTGAAATAAATAAAAATAATCTATGACACCAGACCACTATAAATCAACCAAGCAACCCAGATTTTGATAATTGCCCATTCACAATATCACATGCATTGACACTTTATATGTAGTATATTATTAGAGATATTTGGGAAACATTGAGCTTATGTGTCTATAATCAGAATGATAATTAATGGATTTAAAGCAGATCACTCAGAGAAAGGAATCGAGCTGCAGACTATAATAAAATGAATCAATCACTAGAACTCAAAATCCAAGCCCGTCACCTCATTGAAGCAAATAAGTCAACTGACAAGGCAATTCTACCTCTATTTTCAGAGTTCCAACATCAAAGCCTCTGAGAAATCCGAAACTCTGCCAAGCTTTTTCTACTCTGCCAAGTGGAAGATAGGCATTTTTCCCCCATTATTACAAGGACTAAGAAAGAAATGCTTCATTGCAGTCTAGGGATGAAAGAAACCCCTCCCAGAGAGACCTCAGAGGCAGTCTTAGAATATGAAACTGGGGAGGGGGGGTACACTGCCTAGTGCTTTACATGCCTTTTGCTCTGAAGATATTTGGTGGCTAGCTAGTCAAAATCATCATGGCAGCCAAATGGCCCCAAATGGTTTAGAATTCCCAATGTAGTACATACTGTATTATGCATGTGTATATTCTATGTATTGGGAGGAAAGCTATGGCAAACCTAGACAGCATATTAAAAAGCAGAGACATCACCTTGCCAACAAAGGTCCGTATAATTAAAGCTATGGTTTTCCCAGTAGTAATGTATGGCTGTGAGAGTTGGACCATAATGAAGGCTGAGCGCCGAAGAATTGATGCTTTTGAACTGTGGTGCTGGAGAAGACTCTTAAGAGTCCCTTGGACTGCAAGGAGGTCAAATCAGTCAATCCTAAAGGAAATCAACCCTGACTGCTCATTGGAAGGACAGATACTGAAGCTAAAGCTCAATTACTTTGGCCACCTAATGCGAAGAGAGGACTCACTGGAAAAGACCCTGATGCTGGGAAAGACTGAAGGCAAAAGGAGAAGGGGACGGCAGAGGATGAGATGGTTAGATAGCATCACCGATGTAATGAACATGAATTTGAGTAAACTCCGGGAGGCAGTGGAGGACAGTAAGGCCTGGCGTGCTATGGTCCATGGGGTCACGAAGAGTCGGACACGACTTAACGACTGAACAACAACAACAATATTCTACGTATATGTTTGCAAATCGATGGAAGGATTATAAAATGCCATATGGCTCTTGTGACCTTTTCCCAAAGATCCAAGTAAGGGCAGCACCCCTGGAATCAATCACTTCATACAGAACTGAGGCATGAATAGGAATAGAATATCCTGCATGAATCTTTGGAGGAAAAAAAAAGAAATAACATTACTGCATACCGCTCCTACATCTTTCCTAGCTCTGTTGTGCTCATAAGTTTCTGATTTAACAGAGGCTGTTTTTAATTTAGCATCATTTAAATTTTACTCAGGAGGTTTTGTAATGAAAGTGTTATTCTTGGGTGCATCCTTAATCAATCTGAATTACTGAAACGGCTCTTCAGAATTAATTTCAAATCAGCTGCCCGCTTCTAGCAGAGACATTCTCTTCTGGAGGCTGGCAGCCTCCACCATCCTTCTGGGAAATGTAATTAAATATTTTGTTTGTGAGTGTGTGTTTCCTGTGCCTAAAATTAGAGGGTTTTTTTATATACGTTCAGTGTATTTATA
The DNA here is from genome assembly GCA_023362775.1 of Charina bottae. Taxonomy (NCBI): domain Eukaryota; kingdom Metazoa; phylum Chordata; class Lepidosauria; order Squamata; family Charinaidae; genus Charina; species Charina bottae. The sequence goes on along the minus strand of JALMGJ010000003.1, from coordinate 81,539,619 downwards.
GAACGCTTTTTTTCAGAAGGATATGCTCAATATCACCCAGGGAGCCCACAGTGGAACATGGGAATCAATCTTTGGGGAAAGGACAAATTTCTGGTTGGTAACCTGTTTTAAAATGGGAATAAGGACAAGTGCAACTTGTAATGCAGTGATGCAAAAAATTAGAATTGCTAAAATCTCTTCTGGTATGCCATTTTTATATCATAGGCACTTTTGGCTGTCTTATTTGCACAAAGCCCTTAGTTATTTACCTTTCTGCAAATTGTGTGCTTTACTATATTAAGCATTGGTTCTCCTTCTCATAAATGTCAGAAGTGCTACTGGCTGTATTACTTGCATAAACCAAACCTGAAGAACTAACTTCCTGCTTGCCAGGCAAAGTCAAACATATGCATTCACATGTCACATTAAACCAAAATATGTTATTGTAAACACAACCAGTATGGTTTAAAAAGCATGAGTGATGGCATTGTAGTTTGTGTGAACTCTAGTATATCCTAAAAACCTTAGCAGAAGTATCTAGCTACAATTATCCAACTTAAAGAAGTGCTACTACACTGCCATCACACCTTTCAGTTTCTCTGAGGGTACCTATATTAGAGGATTAACATTTGGCATTATTTACTTAGAGGTGGGAATGAGGTAGTACAGGCTTTAGGTGGAGCAATTGCTGGAGAACTTTAGAAATTACAAGTGGTGGTTCACAATGTTAACGCTTTTCCAAATGCTTACACACAGATACAGACAGAGGCATTGGTTCCTAATGATAATGAGCTAAGTGATGGAAAGTGAATTACAACATCATAATGCAAGCTCTGTTCTTTCATATTTGCACTGCAACATCACACAAATATGTTAGAAACAGAATTCGTATCATAATGCATGTTCCTTAACTTGTCTTCCCTTGCTCTCCCTCCCTATGGGGCATACAGTCCTTGAAGTACATAGCCATGGGATCAGTAAATAGGCTAACTTACAACAGTTTTTTTGGATGTACTGGCTTTTGCTTGCAGATGTGTATGTGAGCATGCATGTGTGTGCACATACATGTATATTTTAGGATTCAAAAAAAGCATTCTCCAATTGAAACGCTCGTGAGTTAGGGCTTCCCAGTTCTTAGTGTGGTTGGAAGACACCTGTGCATGAATTTGTTTTATGTGTGGAGATCGGTGCACAACGATCAGCACACAACCTTCACAGAAAAAGGCTCTAATCCAATGGCATACCATTAATACCATGGTACTGAACAACAACAACAAAACTAGCACTTATATGAGTCTATTGTAAAGAAATCCTTTGTACCCTCCTTAGAAATCTATCCTAGTGAGTTCAGTGAGATCTACATCTAGGTATGTCTGTGCATCATTGCTACTTAAAGTTGTTTTGTATCATTTCTTCCAAACTGAGTATAAAAAATAGAAATGAGATGATTCCTTCCTGTTATGTTCTCAATAATATGTTGATTTTTTAAAAAAAGAATCCAGATATCTTAGAAATTTATTGTTCACTTCTGCTGTGTTTAACCAAAGTTTTAATCAGCAAAAGATGTCCAGCATAACAGTAAACATGAAAAACAGTATTTTCAGAATTTTGGAATAATAAAATTAGTGAAAGATTAGATGCTAAAAAGGGTTGACCTATCTAATATTGCATAATATAGATTACTTGTGTAACAATACATCAGGAAGTCATAAACACAAGTAGGCTAGTATTGGTGTTAGTGTAAAAACTAACACATTTCCTCTTTTAAAAATAACAAAACAAAACTGCATATTAACCTCAACTGTGAGTCTTATTCGTGGTTCAGGTCATCAGTATGTCTAGGGTAGCAAACTGACCTTATTACTGAAGATAGTTCTTGGCTTAAAAATGTTTCTTTTCTTCAAAAGTTCCCCAAAATATTGTTTCTCATTGTCCGCTCTCAAAAGTAGAGTTCAAAACGGAGAGTTTATTTTTATCTGTCACAATGTTTGATTCATAGCACTCATAATTTTTCCCTCTTGATCTTTCTAAACTGAAATATCAGTTTCTAAATTTGATGTATTTGAAATATGTTGGCTAAAGAGAAAAAGAGAGAAAGGAACTTGGGTTAAGAAATTTTTGCTCCAAAGCAAACATAGGTTAAAGGTGGAGAAACAATAAACAAGCAGCCAATGAGAACTCCTATTATTTTCAGTAGGTTAAGGAGCTTCAATTTATATCACTTTTTGGATACCATTAGGTTTTTATCTGAGTTAAGTAGATATGCCTACAATTAACGCTATGCATATTGTGCTCTAGCACCAAGGAACATATCTCAGATGGGCCGCCCATCCCAACCCTTTCATTAGTTAAACAGCTAGTGGCTATATTCAAGGGAAACCACTAGTTGTTCTGATGCCAGGGGTTTGCACACATAAGATGCTCTTGGGGAGAAAGTAGTAGTGGCAGCTTGAGGTATTTTCTCAGGGGTAGAGTGACATCAAAAGGTCAGGGGTAGAGTGACATCAAAAGGCAACATCAGGGCTAAAGCCACCAGATCTGGACTGCAAAAAATCAATCCAGAAACCACTAGATGACATCAAAGAGAATTTTGTTCATTGTTTTGCTGCCATCTGATGGTTGCCCTAATCAGTACATACTGGTGCTGCCTTCTGCTTCATCCCTACCCATCATGTCACCCTAAAGCAGTGTTTTTCAAAGTTGGCCACTTTAAGGTGTGTGGACTTCAGAATTCTGGAAGCTGACGTCCACACATCTTAAAGTGGCCAAGTTTGAAAAACACTGCCCTAGAGTAAATGAATAGGTTCTTCTCTGGGCAATGCCATCCCTGGAGGAAGGCAGAACAAGGAAGGTCAGACTGATTAAAGCAGCATGATGGTACAAGCCCTCCACCTTTTCTATGTGTGTTTTTAATGTTACATGCACATTTCAGAATTTTGCCTTGGATTAGATGATTTCGGTATGTAATGAAAATAATCTAGAAAAGTACATTTTTTTTTAATTTGGGGAAAGCGTCAGCCAGCAAACAACAATTAGAAATGTAGGTAATGCAAAGAACAGTATTTGAAGGTAATTTATAGAAATCAGCAAAACAAACTGTTAACTAGTCCTTTCCTTTTCTTCCCTGGGAAATCTGGAAGGCGACATCAATCACTGCAAAAGAAAGATAGAACTATTTGTGAAGTGAGCCAAAAGGCAGAATTTCAGCATAATCTGTTAGTCTGAGATGCTTTGTGTTATTTTGTTTCATATTTTATTGTGGACAAACATTGTGAGAAATACAGTAGGATTTAAGGATATGATATTCACTCTAGCCTGATTCACACTAGCTTATTTATTAGTGCAATATCAACAGAGTGTATAGTCCATCACATACATACTTTTACATCACCCAAAGTTGCCTGAGATGTAATGCTCTTCAGCTGAACAGATTCAGATCTGACTCATCAAAGATTGATCAGTCCAGTGTTGAGAAAATAAATGAGATATGGATAATGTAAGTCTATGTTTCCTATTTCATGTCATACTTAATAACTATAGAACACTCCATGTTCAGAGGTAGTGTAACATTGAATGTCAATTCTGGAGAGCAACAACAAGGGAACAGAACGCCTTTATGTTCTTTTCTTAGGGACTTTTAAGATCAGGTTGCCTTGAATGGCATGACCAGTGGAAGACTGAATCACAGAAGCACATTTTTTCCAGGGCAAGAACCACATTTGACCTTTCAATTGTATGCCAGGGATCTTATACCAAAAAGTTTTGGGTGGATCAAGGATGAAAATTTAATTTAATTAATTAAACTAAATATTATGTATGTAAAACATGGTTAGCATAATTAGTCTATAGTCATATATTTTCCACTCCTGTTCCATTAATAACCAACACCTGATAACTGTTTTTGGAGATCTTGCACCCATTCAAGGTTTATCACTTAAGGCCCTAGGGCTTTAGATTTTATACCTCTGAACCAAATCCTTGGTCTGATTCAGAAGGTTCTTTTAATGTGTAAAAATCAGGAGGTAGATCTTCAAACATATTCCTGTCCAACCTTCAAATGTGTTATCTTTCCTCATAATTAGAAATAGATATATGATTTCTTTTCTTGCAATTGGAAAGATAGAATCCTATTGTTTGCATATGACATAGAAAACAATGGGAAGTACACAAATATACAGATTTATGTATACGGCATTTGTGCAGGAGGCATTACAGTTGATTTCAATATTTGCTTTCCTCTCTCAATATAAAGAAAAGGAGGGAGAGAAAAGGACACAGATCAGTTATAGGCTATAGCTTTTTAAAATATTTTCTTTTAAAATGAGATGTTTATCCATGCAATCTTATTTTACGTGTCGTAACTTGAATAAGTGTCTTTAAACTCCATCAGGAAGAAAACCAACAATGTCAATGTCGCTTTCCCATTTTAACCTAGTTGATAGAAAGACAGATGAGATGCAACATACTACCTGGGTAATGATCCAACTTTTAAATTTCATCAACATCACTTTTTCCTATCCAGCCAGCTAGCTAGTTTAATATTTCCAGCCCAAAGAACAGCCTGAATTTAATATAGTGAGCCCAATCCAACAATAAATTGATGGCACAATATAAAGAAAGCATATCTTGAGCCTACATCTGTACAACTCTAACTGCATTCTTTTAGAAAAAGGACACCACCTTTCCCAGAATAATACACTTACAGATATTACAGGTGAAATGCGTTTCTATGGCGAGCCATTTCTTGCTTAGTACAAATCATGCTCATAGATATTGCCCTGGAAATAAAACTAGCAGAATTCAGCCTTTCAAAAGCCATTCTTAAAGCTTATATGCTGTATATTAAGAGAGGAGACAGTGATAAGAAGGCCAATGCCATTTCCATCTATCCCAATTCTGATCATCCATTATACATAGAGAAGATGATTAAATGCAGTAGAGAATCTCTTCAGTTCAGCATCAATGGCTAGAGGAGGCTTTGTCCTGCATATGAAGGAACAAATGTGGAACCTAGTACATTAGTCCTCACTCTGTCTCCTCAAATGTAGAGCTACTGCATATCAAAGATAGGAAAACAATGGCTGATGGATATATTTGGAATGTTGAAGCCATGTCAAGAGTGCTCTCATTAAATAGAAGCCATGGCAGATGTGGCCCATCACAGAAGCCCATTTATCAGAAGGCAACTAAAGATGTTGCTCTCCACCATTTGTTGCAGCCCCTCAGGATGCTGCCCACCATACTCATTCGCTTTCAACTTTTCTCTGGACAGATGGATGTACTTCCAAAAACAAACACCTCAGGTTGCAGCCACCCATCACCTTTATTTTTTCAGCAGACAGTTGGCACCTTGTTTTACAATGTGAGAGCTTCCTATTTATTTTTTAAAATGTTCTGCTCTATCCTAATATTTACTCAGAAGTAAATCTTGTTGAGGTCTTACTGAGGACTATTTGAATAAACATGCATATCTCTGAGCTATTAATTTGCAGTAATGAGTACTTAAATTTAGCATTTGATTAGACTTGCTTTTTTGAGTAGGGATATGTCTTAGTTTTGTTTAGTTGTTAAGCTTCTATTTGTTTTAGTTTTTAAAAAGTTTGTTTCTTCTTTCTTTGTTTCTTTTTGTTTGTTTGTCCTCTAGGGGTTTTAACCCCCTCCCTTTTTTTCTCCTTTGACAGTTTAGCATTTTTTTATCTTTCACCATATAGTTTGTGTGCATGTACATACATACACACATATAATATTATATATGTATATTCTACTTGTATAATTATTTTCTAATTGTAATATAGTTATATAGCTATACAGCTTAATTAATTTATAATACTATAATCTAATCATCTGGCTGTTTCAAGAAATGTTAATTGTAATATTTTAAAAGTTTAATTAGTGCTACAACTACTACTAATAATGATAAAAACAAGTAGCTAAATGGAAAGAGGTGAGGAGGTTTGTGTTCCCTGGCGTGGGGTAGGGGTGAGGGAAGCTAAATTCCAAATCAACTGAATCAAACTTCCAGTGTTATGAAGTGTTTATAGATCTCACAAATAGTTCTTAGATTACAAATAGGTAAACCTGATGCTAAGTTGAGGTTCTCAAACTGGGGGTCAGCTGGGGGGGTTCATGCTTTTAAAAGGTCGGATCAGCCTTGCATTCCCTAGGCTTTGCTTCATGCTTGGTCTGCATTGCATGTCCCAATGAGCAGTTGCAATACCGCAACCCCCCATGATGTATAGATGAAAATTAAGGGTACATTTATTTCTTGCCCAACTGTAACCCCAATGAAACCATTCATTTTATGAGAGGGGGGACTAAATTCATTTATTGATTTAGGTCATAGCTTTCCAAGCTGTGTGTCGCGACACAGTACTGTGTCGCCTGCGGGGCCCAGGTGTGCCGTGCAAAAACCCGGAAGTGCTGATGGTGCGCCGCTGCGTGCGGCAGTGGGCCATCAGCACTTCCGGGTTTTCGTGTGGCACACCAGGACACCGCCGCTGCCGCCGCCACACGTGAAAACCCGAAAGTGCCGCCGCTGTGGTGGCGTGAGGAAACTCAAAAGCACCACGATGGCGGCGCACAAAAACCTGGAAGCACCGCAGTGGCGGCGCTTCCGGGTTTCCGCCTGCCACCGCCGTGGCGCTTCCAGGTTTTTGCGCGCCGCTGTTGGCGTGTCGCCTACTGAAAAGTTTGGAAAACCCTGATTTAGGTGGTTGCCATATTACAAAGGTGGAACACCCCTGGGCTAAGTATTAATGGGCCTTGTGGCTTATGGCCGAATGTTATATATGAATCCCAGCAATTCATAATTAAATCAAACCATCAATTTAGCAACATGTTAACACCATACTGGAAAAGGCTAGAACATTTCTTTTTCCTGACTGCTTTTATCTGTTTTGCCTCCTGGACAACTGAAAAACATCGGAAACTTAGATTAATGTTTTTCAAACTTGGCAACTTTAAAATGTGTGGACTTCAACTCCCAGAATGCTGAATAATGAAATAAGTTATTTTAAAATAATGAAAAAAGTGTTCTAGACAAGTTACTCATAAATGTACCATAATCCTTTTAGAAGGAATTCTAAAACTATACAGTTTTTGCACAGTACTGTTACAATTTTATGTTGGGAAACAAGAAACAAATTCACATGTAAAATAATAGAACAGTTTTTCTCAGTCTAGGCAAAACCTCCCAATTTCAAAATATTAACAAGCAGAAGAAAACATTGATAGTGGATGTAACAAACAACAGCAAATTTTGTCTCAAAAATAGCTTTTCAATATAACTATCCCAAAAATGAAAAAAAGATGCTCTGTTATAGAACATATCCTATCCAGAATACATAACTTCCTTCATTATTACTGTTGATGATTTCTTCTCTTTTCAGCTTTATCTTTCCCCCTTCTGAAAAATTATCCAAAAAAAAAAATCCCCAAGAAATACCAGACTCCAGAGAATTGATAGCAATTTAAGGTTCTAGCTGTAAAGTAGAAATATTTCTTAAAGTGAATTCAATTTTGAATTTATAATTAACAGGATGGTTTGATGTGGTAACCCATCTATATATAATGCCTAAAATAATAAGCTTCAATAATACTAATAAAAAAATCCTGGCTTCAAAGCTTTCAGAGATTTTACATCTCTGAGGCTAAGAACATTAGGGGATGCTGATAGCTTTATGTTCTTCAGATTTAATCTTGGAATTTGCTACTATTCATATATATCCTAATGTTCATAAATTCATATACGACAAAGTATATGAATCTGAAGTCTCCTCCAGTGGCATCCTTCCAAGAGACAATTAATCTGGGGCTGAGTCTTCTGAAGAATTCTTATACTTAAAATGGGGGAGATGTAATAATGTATGTGTGTATGTGTGTGTGTGTGTGTGTTTATGTTTGTATCTCCTCTCTTAGGCATAGGAACACAACTGGGATCCTGAGTTTGTATATGGCCCATTAGACTGAACATCCCTCAGATTCCTAGCAGAAGCAAATCACCATGCCACTTTGCTTCTCTTGACTTCTTTCTGCTGCCTCTTTTGTCTAGGAAATGTGTTTATGTGTACAAGAAAGTACACCTTTTTTAAATTATGAACTTCTTAATATATTGTAAACTTGGGAACCAATTGATATGTGAGGGAAGGGGTGAGTATCACTGTAAGCATGCCTGTGTGTTAGAATGTAGTGGATTACTAGACAAACCGTGACCCGTTGGGTCATCATTTCAGAGATATTTCCTTACCTAAACAGAATGACTAAGGGCAAAAAAGCGGAGTGGGAATGACTTCCAACTTCCTGACGGCTTCCCCATTGACTTTCCTTATGGGAAGCTGGCACGGAGCGTTGTAAATGACATCATGTAACTGTGGCTGACTGTTTTAGCCCATTGGGTCATCATTTCAGAGACATTTCCTCACCTAAACAGAGTTATCATAGAAATCAGGGGCCTTAAATCTTTTAATTACTCATTTATCATTATAAAGAGTATGCTTAAATTATTATCATTTTTTTGTATTGGATTTTTTAAATGGAAAAATGGATTTGACCTTTGTAAACTAAATAATAATTTGATTTTAAATGTGATATAGTATTGCAGCTTTAATTATAACTATTCCCTCTCCTGCTTTCTTGGATTACATCCAAAATACTGTATTTCACATCCAGCTTTTGACTTGTCTTTTCTGCACATCTGATTTTCTCTTCTACTGTACATACAGAGCTACAAGGTGGTATGGTTATATGATCTGAATTCATCAAGGCCTCACAATCCAGAATATTTGATCAGGCAAAACTTTAAATATAATACTGAAGTGAGAGGAAGAGACTGAAATAGCAAGTGTGGACCCACACACAGATAGACATATGTACAGTATGTTAAATTGTTTTAAAATGTTACTTGTTTTATTCATTTGCATTAAAATTAAATATGTACATTAAAAAACCCAGAAAGCTAAAGGTAGTAATTTGTTTAATGTTTCTAATTAAATTCTATTGTAGAATTGAAACCTTTTTTTAAAAAAAAATCCTGCTTCATTCCTCCAAGGGAGAGAGATGTTGAGTGACTTATAAAATATTTGAAGCATATATAATAACCAGTTCAAGGAAGAAAAATATATTAAATTTGCAGATTAGAATGCAGGATTTGGGGCACAATATTAGTAACATGGGGGCGTGGTGGCTCAGCGGGTAAGACGCCAGGCTTGTTGATCGGAAGATTGCAAGTTCGGAGGTTCGAATCCCTAGCCCTGCGTGCAGAGTGAGCTCCTGCACTAGCTCCAGCTCTTGCCAACCTAGCAATTCGAAAGCATGCAAATGCAAGTAGATTAATAGGTACCACTTCGGTGGGTAGGTAACAGCGTTCCGCGCGTGTCATGCGGCCACATGACCACGGAAGCGTCTTCGGACAACGCTGGCTCTTTGGCTAACAAACGGAGATGAGCACCGGCCCCTAGAGTCGGACACGACTGCACAAATGTGCGGGGGGTACCTTTACCTTTACCTATTAGTAACATATTATATATATATGTGTATATATAACATATAGTAACATATTAGTAACATAGGGGCGTGATGGCTCAGAGGGTAAGACGCCAGGCTTGTCGATTGGAAGATCGCAAATTTGGAGGTTCGAATCCCTAGCCCCGCGTGACGGAGTGAGCTCCCGCACTTGCCAACCTAGCAATTCGAAAGCATGCAAATGCAAGTAGATAACTAGGTACCACTTTGGTGGGATGGTAACAGTGTTCCGTGCACGTCATGCCAGCCACATGACCGCGGAAGCGTCTTCGGACAACGCTGGCTCTTCGTCTAACAAACAGATGAGCACCGGCCCCTAGAGTCAGACACGACTGGGCAGGTGAAACCTTTACCTTTTTATTAGTAACATATTTGAAAACTATGTTCATTATACTTAAAGTTTAAATCCTGAATAGCAGAAATAAATTGCTAGAATTCATACAAACTGTTCCTACAAATGCTGTCTGTATGATCTAATAAATCTGTAACCACTTTTCCATGAATCCCATCAAATTCAGTGAAATCCACTGCTGAATATTTATCTTGCTTATTTAAAACATTTTTCATCATTCATGCTAATTTTTGCAGAATTCCTGGAATGGCTTAATCCACACACCCCTTTTTAAAGAAAAATGCTTTGATTTCTGCCTTCTTTAGCTCCTCTGATGGAAAAAACAGTTGTTTACACTAGAGCAATTGAAAAACATGAAGGTTAAAACATTAATTTTCCAGTTTTAATATTTCTGTTTTCTTAATCATTGTTACAAACATGTAGTATATGCCCTTAAATGCCATTCCCTTTCTCTCTGATGTACACACTCACTTGTGTTGTAAACCATATCTGTATTCTGTCCTGGAGTTTGGCTTGGTGTGATGTGCAGATACCTCTGCTGCAGGGTTACGCGGGGGGGGGGGGGGCGGGAAGCAGAGGAAGTCCTGGGTAAGAAGCACAGGGGTGCCACAGAAGGGGGGAGGTCATGTGCAAGTTGGCAGAGGAGGGTGCTGCGGTGCATGCGGGGAAAGAGAGCACAGGGTGGGTGTGAGCACAAGACGCCCAGAAAGGAGGGTCCTGGTGGGTGTGTGCATGTGTGCGAGTGCAGGGAGCACAGGTCTTGCACTTTGAGAAAGTAGAAGAATTAGAATAAAATATCATGTAATAAATATACAATGATATTCTTAGAGCCTTTCCTTTCCACTGCACTCAGGTTGAATGAACAAAATCCTTGAGCTAAGAAATTAATAATATCATTTTAATTGCTATAAATCAAAAATTTGGCAGAGGTGAATCAGTAGTCATTAGCATGATATTCATCAGAAACTTCTTTTATCACTGAAAACATTCATTGAACATTAGTGATTGGATAATCTAGTCAGGCAGAGATGGGGGGAAAAAAGCAGGAGGGTGGTTTGCTGATCGGTTCCCTGCTATTTAGCCTTAGCAGTAGCCCAGAACTCATTTTCTTACCAAGAGATTTTGAAGAGGAAAAGCATAGCGGCTCAAACATTGTTTACTGAATACAAATGACAGCGGCTGGATTTACGCAACATGCTAAGGCAAGAGCAAATGATCACATTACAGCTTGACATAATATACAAACTGTGTCTATCTTAACACCACCCACAAGAGTTTTGTGAAAGATGATAGGCAGGCAGGCAGGCAGGCAGGCAGGATTGCTGCTGTCCCCTTTAAGAAAAGAGTTGATAAGCAAGAGAGGACTTTTTTCTGTGCTACTATCAACTGTCAGTTGTGGGACTACTAATCACTGTTGGAGGGACAATTACAGCAGCTACTTGTGTATGGACCACCCATGATCCACCTCAAGGAGGCACCTCAGTCTGCCTTGATGTAGTCAAGTGCCTCAGTGGGAAATACGTATAAGCTGGTATTGCTGGGTAAAGCAGTGTGGCTTTTCCAACTTGACACAGAAAAACAAAGTGCCACTTCACTTGTGGCTTCACTCTGAAGGAGTATTTGATTTAAGCCTTGATGAATCAATATACTTTTTATTTTTTTAAATTATATCCCAAATATTGGGGATTTAAAATTTCAAGGCTCTTTGTATCTAAAAAATCTTTCCTATGTTAATAGCAGTGGAAACTGACCTCCTGAAAATATATAATTCTTTACCTACTTTGAGTTTTAATTCCTAAGAAAGGTATCGAACATTAGTAATCTATAATGTGCTTTGGTTTGGCTTAGCATTATGTGTGAATCAACTATTATGGCTTGTTCAGCAAACTACAGTTCAAAATCTTGGCTGTGAGAATGCAGCCTGTGTGTGCCAAACTTCTAAAGACCAGTGCACTGGGTTGACAACAGACAAGAAGAAAACTAATATTTGCAGGCAACTTGTTCCATATCAGACAGATGACAATTTTTGCAGCTGCAGACAAAGTGAAAGAGAAATAGAAAGACAGATAAGAATTTGGCAATCATATCCCCAAGCCACGAATAACTACATGTAACAATGCATGGATGCTTGTCAAAAGCTCATTTTTTACATGGCAGTCACAGGAAGATACTAAAGCCGCAGCTACTTTGCTCAGTCTCTGGTTCAGTTCTATTATTTCAATCACATCATTTGGAAGCAGTCTTCTGTTTAAAACAGATTTTACATATATATCATAGTGAGTTTCTGTTTTCTTTCTAGTCATCCTTCTCTTGGTAAGTCAAATTTCTTAGGAACTTTTGTGTAACTAATATTTGAAGATATTAGGAGAGACTTCTCCAATGTATGTCCTCCAAATATATGTGATTATAATTCCCATTTTTCCCATGTCATGCTATTTGAGGAAAACATAATTGCAATCCAATACATCTGTAGGACATAAAATTAGTGAAATCTGATTGTGGAATTAATACAGGGTGTCCCAAAAGTCTTAAAGCTTAAAGACTTTTATACTACTATAAAAGTTCCATTTCTACTTTTCTTCATCCTGCCCTTAGTTGAGTGAATATTACGATAATGTGTGTGTTTCCTTTTTTCTCCTTGGGGGGAAAAATAACTAAATTAAAAAGTATTTATAGGAAGTTATCCCATCTTATTTTTAAAAAGAAGCTCCTTGTTATAGGCTGAAAGACCAACATTAATGTTGTAGGCCAAATAAATCTGCTGTTATTGTCACTGCAACCTCTTGGACTTAGTAGTATCTTCTCCTGACCTATAGTGTACTAGTCTAAGTGAGCTTCTGTTATTGTGGTTTTGATTAATCCACAAGCATTCTGGAGAGTTTTTACCCTCTTGACTTTTCCTTTCAACCACCAGTTTACTCATTTTAAGAAGTCATACATCATCGTTGTGGACATCCTTTGTAGTTTTCCTGTTAAATGCAAATTAGATTACATTGCATTCAGTAATATATTGGGTTAGATGCAGATTTTAAAAGAATAACACAGAAAATTAAAAAATAAATAGTGAGGCAAAAAGAGGACATGTTCAAAATCTACAGTATAGTTCCCGTTGCTTGGGAAGAGAGAAGAACAGTGAGAATAGGGGCCAAAGGCAATTTCTAATGGAGCCATTCTATAGCCTAAGGGTTCCATGATTTTGTCTTGGCAAGTGGTTTGTTAGTACTTTCCATTGTAGCAACATGGATGTTGTGTAAGATGTAGCGGTTCTGTTGGGTTCAAAAGAGGACTTGAGAGGAATCATGGCAGAAAGTTATTCTATATAGCATCTAAAGAACCATGGAATACCCAGTGGGCAACCTCAGAGTTTATGGCAGACTGTACTCTTGCTCCTTAATTTTGGTGAGTAAAGGATTTTGATTTTCAATTATGAGAACGGCGGAGCTGCATGACTCTTTTTCATAACTGCCAAGAATGTATAGAACCAAATCAGCAGTTAAATAGTCTTCTTAGCATCAGCCTGGGTGAAATTGTATTTTAAGATCTGAAAGAATAATTTGCTGGTCTTTAATGCATGCTGTTTACTTAAAACTGATGCTGATTCCAGAAGTTGGGTGACTCATACATTAAAGGTTATCCTAAAATATATTTATTGACTAAAGAAAGGCCTTTGATTATGTTTACCATGTCAAGCTGTGGAATATCTTTAGGAAAATGGGAATCCCAGAATATCTTATTTTCTGTGCAGTTTTTGGTGCTCTTTTAGCTTGGTTGTTTGCTTGCAGATGTTTGCAGTAAAGCTGTATATATAAAGTTACTACATATAAAGAGGCAGCAAACCCCACACTCACTTGCAATGATGCTGCTACCTACTTGGGTAATGAAATGTCTGCAAGCAAACAACCAAGCTCAGAGAGCTCAAGAACTTGACAGTTCAACCCTGAGCTACAGATATTCTGTACCTGTATTAGAATCATCTCATTTCTTCATGTGAAATCTGTACCCAGGACAGGAAGTCAAAGTCCAGACAGAATTTGGTGAAACATTCTGGCACCAGGTTGGTAAAGGATGGAGCAAGGCTGTATACTGTTTCCTTATTTATTAAACCTATATGCTGAGTATATTTTGAGGGAGGCTGGATTGAAAAAAATGAGTGTGATTTTGAAATTGGAGGAAGAAGCATCAATAACCTGTGCTAAGCTGATGACATTACTCTGATAGCTGAAAATGCAAATGATCTACAAGCTGTAGTAATGAAAGCCAAGGAGCACAGTGAAAAAACAGGACTACGATTATATATAAAGAAGACTAATGACAACAGGTACAGCAGCCAGCCTTAGAATTCACAATGAAGGCACTAAAGTGGTGAATAGCTTCTGCTTTTAGCACTGATTATCAACAGTAAGTTTTAGATAAAAGTTTGCAGGACTGGCAAAGAACAATTAAATGGTTTCTAGGAAAAAGAATTAAGGAAGGGACTAATCAAAACCAATAAATAATATGATTTAAATATATACAAGCAATAATCTCCAATGTTCAAAGAAAAATATACTGTAAATACTTAAGTAGTGGTTAGTAGTTGGGAGCAATAGAAGGGAAGAAGAAAATGTGCTTTCAAAAGTTCCTCCTCATGATCTTTTTTTTTTTTTATTTTACTTTGCTTTTAGTATTTCATTCTTTTTTATTTTCATATTTTAAGAATGTAAAGTGTCTGTATGCTTATAATAAAGCTTTTTTTCAACAGTAACAAAATAGTAAAGAACCAGCAGTCAATAAATACACCATAGACTAGCACTTGATAGAGTACCAATGAAGGCCTTGGGAAAAAATATTCAGCTGCTCTGACAGGTCTATGCCTACAAAGATTAGAACTGTGCAAGCAATGGCTTTGCCTATGACACTCGATGGAAGCAAAAGTTGGACTTTGGAGAAACAGGATGGAAAGAGTATTAATGCTTTTGAACTTTGTTGTTGGAGAAGACTCATGAAAATGAGTGAGGTCTTATTGTGAGCTGGTCTTTCCTGCAATAACAGGGAAGCCAAACCAGAAGCCTCACCTCTTGGTACCCTATGAAAGGATAAAGGACCAGAGGAGGTGATGATCCACACTTAGATGGGTATCCTCCTACTGCTCAGATGTACTCTCCTCCTGATCCCTCATAATCCATGACCAATAATTGTAAGTGTTGAAGCTGGAAAGAAGGAACCATTGCTGCTTAGAGCAAGCAGAAGTGTTGAGTAAACATGGAACAAGTGCATGCCAGTTTAAAGACTGGAAAAAAATGGGTAGAAGTCCATTGACCCAAAAGAGCAGGAGGGAAGAATTTAAGATCTAAAGCTTGAGGTGGGTGGGTAGGCAAGTAGGAAGGTAGATGATAAATAGCCCCTTTAAGTCTGTTCCACCAAGTAAAACAACAATCACTTCTTACTGAAGATTAGTTATATCCAACTTCCATGAAAACAGCCACTTCAATGGTATTGTCTGCATGAGCAGAAGACAACTGCAGTGGCACTACTAACAGAGTTGCTGACTGATATGAAGCAGCTCATCTTGACATTTTGATTGGAGTTGTTGAGATATAATACCTTGTTTTTTCAGATTCAAATGCCTTGAATTGATCCACTCCTTCAATCTGATTCTAATAACTGTATTATTTAATAATTATTTTATTATTACATTAGTAAAGCTATTGTTATAACTTTATTATAATTATTAACAAAATCTTATTTTTTCAGCTTAACAAAAATTAAGTTCACATTATAATGTAAACTTTTGTGATAATTGCTTTAATAAAACCTGATGCACATATTGCATTCAAAATATGAAGAGAAATTATGAAGAGAAGAATAGTATCTTTGCTTTGGACATTTGGACATTTTTTATGCACACCTGTAAAAAGCATGGTGGGGCTTCAAAAATGCTCTGACTGCCATCATGAATTCCCCCCCCCTTCCCTAAGGATGCCCTGTGTTCATTTAAATCATATTGTTATGGAGAGGTTCTTGCAGTAAACACCCAAGCTAACTGAATAATTAACCTTAAATTCAAAGTTACATTACTGAAAAACTTTCATTGGCATTTGTAGTTCAGGCGGTAGCTATGGCACATGTAGTCCAGGTGTAATAGTTGAAGTTTAACCAGTTCTCTTTGAAAATTATGTCATAGACTGTAGAAACTGTTCATCATAAGTTTCCACAGTTATCATATAGAAAGGAAAATAGTAACATCTCACTGAGAGAGTTTTTATTTTCTTATGACATTTTATAAACCCAGTGTTTGGAATCTGCGCAGTGCCATTAATGTCTGTACTACTTCATATTTTAAAGTATTGTAGTCTAATATTGACTATATTGCCTTCTACTCACTCAAATATGCATTAAATTAAAACAGCCATTAAATTTTCATGGAGAATGAGACAACATTCCTCAAATCTCTTGGTTAAGAGTGCTCCATTAAACTTCCATATGTGAAATACTGAAAAATGCTGAAAGAAACAAACATAGATTGTTCGCTACGTCCTACAGAAAGGCACCTCTATCCAACTTCCAAGTAAATTACTTGCTTTCAAGTAATCAATATATTTGTGGTATGTGTAAGAAGCAAACTTATATCCTAAACTTCAGTATCAGCTAAGATGTTTTTCTGTACAATACAAACAGATCATTGTGGGAAATATTGCCCAAACTGAATAACTTTAAGGATGTGGATTATCCTCTTTGGCATTCTATTATATATTTAGTGCTCCAGATGAAAATACAGTATTATGAAGGATTGGATTGGATTGGATTGGATTGGATTGGACTGGACTGGACTGATCATGGCCTCTCTGATAGCATGAGAGAGGACAGTGTGAGATGCACCATGACACAGATTTTCTGTGTGGTTCTGACTCTGACATTCATGTTCACCAAATGCTTTTCATACTTAAATATCATACTATATAAAATGATCAGAGAAAAAGCATAGCAGCAATCGTATGCTCCACAATTGACTACAATGCCTGAAAAAGAACAGAGGCATAAGAATGATTACTTTTATCCGTATCTCAGCAACCACTGTAGAAGCCACTCTGCTGAATAGATGGAATTGACCATTCCTTATCAATGTTGCCTCTGCAGGTGGGGGGAGCTTTTTCAGTTTTATACCGACTCTTTCTAGCCTCCTCCACCATCACTTTTTGCTTAAGTTCCCAACCTGAGGGACTGATCTCATCCATGCAGCTATTCTTAAACCCTTTCACTATAGACTTTCAATCAACAAGAGTTGTCATTTTTACCTACAATGTGAAATAAATTGGGACTAGATGCAACAGGAAAAGTATTCAAGTTCCTTCTGTTTCTTGAGGCTTTTGCTTACAATTCTCAGAATTTCCAGCTGCTGCTATTGTATTTCCCATTATGCACAAGAGTTTGTATCTACTGTAATAATTCATTTAGAAATACCAGAATTTATTGCTGAAAACCACACTATTCATTATAAACAACACTAAGTCAGATGGATCTAAAGTTTATCTTGGTGTAAAGTATTTTGCTGTACTAAGAAAAAAGGATTTTCCAAACCATAAATAGACACACGCCACTACTACCACCATTGTCATCACCATCATTAGACATTTGGAGCACTTGTGCTTCCACTTTCCATTATAGTAGGCAGCACAAAGACCTTTCCAATACAGCAGTGTCTTCTTGGGAGAGTGTGCTGAAGTCTTAAAGAACATTTCTGCAGTACACTGTTCATACATTTACATGTTAAAAGGTTGTTCCCTTCCCACAGTACAATCAGTGCAATGCACAATCATAGTCAGAACATCAAATCACATCTCTGGGTTTCCAGCTTTTGCTTAGTGCTAAACCTTGAGTTTGTTATAAATATAGATTCCCCACCCACTTAATTTTTCCATCAAAGAAATATATGTTGGAAGTTTGTAATCCCCAATCCAAGCTTAGATTCAGAAGTGTGGCAGCTCATAATGCTTACATCTTCCAAGTTCTTCCTTCAATCATATTTTAACATGAGCCAAGGAAAGCTCAAGCTAACCCTCTACCTGAGTATCACCAACTCTCTCCCATTTGCATGCTTACCTTGCTATTATTTTGGCTGATCTGACAATGGCAGGAGCAATTCCCTCCCTCCCCTTCTCTCTCTTCAGATAGTTTTACAATAAACCTTATTCCAAGGGTAAATATAGGTAAGCTTTGAGGAGTAAAGGTTGGAGAAAATTGAAAGCACATGGTCTAAAGTCCAATTTAATTTGAATTGGTCAAAAAACAGATGAACAATTTCCTACATTGAGAAAAAAGAGCTCCAAAAATCACTCCCCTCACCCCCAGGCCCCAAGATCCAAACAGGCCTGACCCTTTTGTCTTTTAGATGAGTTTTAAAGACCTGGCACTTTCCCTAGGCATTGGGCTAAGGTATGGTGTGGGCTCACTGTGGGTGTTATGGCTGGAGACGTCTCCCACGAGGAGGGAGAGGAAGTGGAGCCAGGGGCACCTAGTGACAACAGTCCTGGAGTGGTGATTCCAGCAGTGTGGGAGCCAGTGACTCCACTCTGGCTGAGGCAGATCCAGCAAGCCCCAGGACCCCTTGCCCACACTTACTGGCAGCCTCTCAAACTCAGGTGTTCAGCCACCCAGTACTAAGCAGAGGCGGGTATAAAGATCCAACAGCAGAGGGCTGAGCATTGTAGGTCAGAGAGGCTTGCCATAAAACAGTCCAACAGAAGAGTAGACTGTAATGAGTAACAACGTACCTCAGCTGTGCATTTGGGTGGTGGCTCGGCATGGCTAATTAATTGGCCTTATTCCCTGGAAGAAGACACTGGGAACACATTTTCAAGCTTCAGCCTTGGCATCTTTAACTTGCTCTGAGATGCTTAGAACTCTGGATTCCACCCTACGGTGTCTCCTGTCTCGAATTCATCATTTGACTACTGGGTTCCTGGTCTCAAATTGTGGCAAGCCTGTGGATTTCATTTACAGTTGCTATTCTAAGATACTGAGATACTAAGATTGAATTGCAGAGTCCGGTGGGGCTCGGTGGAACGGGGTGAGGGCCTGGCGTTTAAGACTGCGGTGCCCCTGGGACAGAACCGGCAGGGTCCTGCTGCAGAACCCAGTGGAGCTCGGCGGAGCCGGGTGAGGGCCTGGTGTATGAGGCTGAAGCGTTCCCGGACTGGATTGAGCCCGTTTGGCAGTGTGAAGCCAAGGGATTGTAAGGACCAGTGGTATCTAACTGGGTAATATTTACATCTTTTGGGCCCAGGACTGTTTGGGGCGTTGCCCTATGGTCCTTATTATTGCGGACTCTTACATCTGGACTCTAATATTGGAAATAAGAACATTTCAATATTGTCACAGCTTGTTGGTTAAAGTGAAGGACCAATCACCCCCAGTTATTAGGGCGGCAGAGAGTTGCGGGTCTCTTGTATGAGTGTTGTTCCCCCTCCCATGAGTGAGAGTCACGAGAGGGGGTCCAGGGTTGTATGTGTTATGTGAGAGTACCTAACCCTGAGTGGGAGACAGGGTAGGTAGGAGTGACTGTGTTGCCCCTCTGTGGCTAGTGAGAGAGGCCACAGAGGGCACAGTGAGAGTGTGGTGAGTGTATGGGGCGGTTGGGGCTTACCAGCGCTGAGAGCATTAGCTGGTTGTGCTGGAGGCCCTACAACTGCCCAGGAAGATTGAAGGTGAAAGGATGGATATATGGAAAAAGAGATCCCCGCTTAGAACTAGGTTTTCTAGGGATCCGGGAGTGGAGGTGACCGGGTCGGGAAACTCTGGGGACTATGGGGTGGGCAACTTGATCGAGGTGGTGACGGGCAGGAGATATCATGACGGGAACTGGAGAGGCCATCTTCGGGGAAGGCGACCCCGGTGTTTAGTACCGGTGGCGCGTTCCGGTCCTCCGAGTTCAAACCCAGGTTCTGGACAGCAGATCCTTGAGGGCCCTGGTTTCCGACTGCTGCTGCTTAACGCCATGTCAGTAAACAACAAGGCACCCCTCATAAGTGATTTAATCACGGAGAGGGGGGCCGACCTGGCATGTATTACTGAGACCTGGCTGGGCCCAGAGGGAGGGGTAGCCCTCTCAGAAATGTGCCCAACGGGCTTTCAGGTGTGGCACCAGCTGAGACACCGGGGTAGGGGAGGAGGGGTGGCAGTTATCATTAGAGAATCTCTAGTGGCTTTCAGGGGCCTTACTCCACAAGTGTTCAGATGTGAGACCCTGTTTTTCAAGTTGGGTGCCTGAGAACGGTTGGGAGTGTTGCTACTGTACCAGCCTCCCTGCTGCATAGCAACTTCTCTGCCTGAGTTGCTGGAGGCCATCTCGGGGCTGGCGGTGGAGTTCCCCAGGCTGATGGTCCTGGGGGATTTAACTTGCCGTCCTTGGGGCATGCCTCAGAAGCGGCTCGGGAGTGCATGGCTACCATGGCAGCCATGGGCCTGTCTCAGATTATTCAGGACCCAACTCGGGACAGTGGACTCACTCCAGATTTGGTTTTCTTGTCAGAGCAATGGCAAAGTGACCTGAGGGGAAAGTTAGAACTATCCCCATTGTCATGGTCAGATCACGCCCTGATATCCCTAAGATTCTCTTATGCTGCCCCACTCCGCAGGGACGCAGGACCTATTTGATTGGTCCGCCCCCAGCGACTTATGGACCCAATGAGGTTTCAGAGGGAGCTGGGGGTAATACCCGAGGACCTGCTGCACGGTCTAGCAGAGGCTCTGGCTGCGGCCTGGAATAGAGAGGCGGCCAGGGCCTTGGACAGGACTGCGCCGATGTGACCTCTCCAGCCCCATTTGACCCAACACTCCCCGTGGTTTACGGAGGAGTTGAGGGTTTTGAAGAGGGTGAAGAGACGTCTGGAGCGCCGCTGGAGAAAGACAAAGGTGGAATCGGACCGAACACAATCTAGAGCCGCTATTAAGGCCTACCTTGTGGCGGTAAGAGCGGCAAAACGTGAATATTTCTCTGCTCTTATTGCATCCGCAGAATGCCGTCCGACGGCCCTGTTCAAGATTACTCGTTCTCTCTTGGGTAAGGTGGAGTCGGTGACCCAACTGCAGGGCCATGCGGAAGAGTTTTCTGAGCATCTGCAGGATAAAATCACTCGGATTCAGTCTAAGTTGGACTCCATGCGTGAAATGCAGTCTGGGGAGATGCCAGGAGAACGGCCTGGCCTTGTTATCTGGGAATGATTTGATCCTGTTGGACTTAAGGAAGTGGACAGGATCTTCCACCACATGCCATCTAGATGCGTGCCCTTCCTGGCTGGTAAAATCTGCCAGGGAGATGACGTGTGGGTGGGTCCAGGCGATGGTTAATACATCCTTGATGGAGGGGGTGTTTCCAACTGCCTTTAAGGAGGCATTGGTGCACCCCCTTCTCAAGAAGCCATCCCTGGACCCTACCATTTTGGACAATTTTCGTCCAGTCTCCCACCTTCCCTTTTTGGGAAAGGTGGTTGAGAAAGTGGTGGCGTTGCAAGTTCAGAGGATCCTGGATGAAGCGGATTATCTAGACCCCTTCCAGTCAGGTTTCAGGCCAGGATATGGGACGGAGACTGCATTGGTCGCACTTATGGATGATCTCTGGCAGGAGTAGAATGGAGGCAGTGCATCCATCCTGGCTCTCTTGGACCTCTCAGCGGTTTTCGATACCATCGACCATGGTATCCTTTTGGGTCGGGTTAGGGAGTTGGGGGTGGGCGGCGTAGTTTTACGCTGGTTCACCTCCTTCCTCCAGGGCAGTTCCCAGTCATTGGTGATAGGGGAGGAGAGATCCGGCCCGCGACCTCTCTTATCTGGGGTGCCGCAGGGTTCGGTTCTCTCTCCTCTCCTATTCAACATCTACATGAAACCGCTGGGTGAGGTCATCCGACACCATGGGATGAGGTATCATCAATATGCTGATGATACTCAATTGTATATCTCCATCCCAGGCGAAGTAAGTGATGCAGTGTCCACCCTGTCTCAGTGCCTGGAGGCTGTGGGGGCCTGGATGGGGAACAACAGGCTTCAATTAAACCCTGGCAAGACCGAGTGGGTGTGGATTGATGGCTTAGCGTTATCTGGGAAGTTTTGTCATCTTTGGTTCTCGATGGGTTGCACTGCCCCATTTGGAGCCGGTGCGGAACTTGGGGGTCCTTCTAGACTTACGACTCCTGCTCGAAGAGCAGGTGGCAGTCATGGCTAGGAGGGCCTTTGCACAGCTTCGGCTTGTGCGCCAGTTACGCCCATTCCTGGATCGCTATGCCCTCCGAATAGTCACTCATGCTCTCGTCATCTCCCACATAGACTATTGTAATGCGCTCTTCATGGGGCTACCCTTGAAGAGTATCCGGAAGCTACAGTTGGTGCAGAATGGGGCCGCGCGGGCAATTTTGGGTGCACCAAGATCAGCAAATATAACACCTTTGCTCCACGAGCTGCATTGGGTGCCGGTTTGCTTCCGGGTCCAATTCAAGGTGTTGGTTGTCACCTTTAAAGCCCTACATGGCATGGGGCCAGGATACCTGAGGGACCGTCTTATCCCCATATCATCGACCCGCCCCACCCAATCATTCAGAGCGGGCCTGCTACGAACCCCATCAATAAGGGAATATCATCTGGTGGGTTCCAGGAGGCGGGCCTTCTCTGTAGTGGCACCCGCCCTTTGGAACATCTTGCCCCCAGAGTTGAGGCAGATTCCCTCCCTCCCGACCTTTAGGAAAGAACTGAAAACCTGGTTCTGCTGCCTAGGATGGGAAGGGGAAAGTAATAGTTCCTCATGGGGGTGGTTAATTCCATAATGTCCTTCCTTTTTGTTAAGCTAATTCACCAAATTGGATTTTATAATTATTTAATTGTATTAATCAAAGTGTAATTTTATATTTTATATCTTTATTTTAAATGTGATTTTATTGTAAACCGCCCAGAGTTCCCTGTTGGGGGAGATGGGCGGTCATATAAATTGAATGAATGAATGAATGAATACATACATACATACATACATACTGTTAAAGAGGACTTTTTGCTTTCAAAAGACTGTTCTGCCTGAGCTCATATATCACTGGACTATGGCAGGCATCCAGCCTGCAACCTCATTGGCTGGCAGTCAGCAGTCTGGCACAGAAAAGTGTTTTGGTTTGGTTTGGTTGTTATTATGTTTGTTGTCTCCCTGTCTGGCCATCTTTTTATGTTTTTCATTGTTGTTTTGACTTTTAATTTTTTAATCTGATGTCACCCAGAGTCCTTCTGAGTGGGTGGCCTAATCAATAATAAATAATATAGCAGAGAGCCAGGTTTCCCATTACTAATAAAAAGGTACTGTAACACAATTTAAGAAATATGCCACCCACTAACACTAGGTAGGTTAGCAATTAAGGTCTTAGAAAAGATATTCAGATGCTGCAATGTGTTTATACCTATAAAAATTATGCAAGCAAAGGTTTTCCCTGTAATACTCTATGGCAGTGATGGACTTTGAAGAAGCAGGATATGAAGAGTATTGATGCTTTGATCTTTAGTGTTGGAGGAGACACCTGAAAATACCATGAATAGCCAAGTAACAAATAAACAGGTGGATCATAGAACAAATCAGTCCAGAGTTCTCACTCTGACCAGGCTCAAATTATCATATTTTGGACATATTCTCTGGAGACCCAGCTCTCATGAGAAGGTTGGGAAAGGTGGAAGTAAAGAGAACAAGGGGACAACAAGCAGTAATAAGGTGGATGGACTCAATTTCAGCAGCAATGTTTGAAGACCTGAAGGGCAAAACTGGGGACAGATCATCCTGGAAAAGATTTGTCTGTGTGGTCACCAAGAGTCAGCATTCACCTGATGGCACATAATCATCCTAACATAATAGCATCTCAGCAGGTAGCAACATTTCCCTGATTTTGGGCATGGAAATGAAGAAAGGTTGGATCTGGGTACTACTTGGATGGGGGACCACCAGGGAATACAAAAGCTAGAGAAGCTGAAAAAGTATGCTGGAAGATAGCAATGGTAAATAACATCTGTACTGATGTCAAGGAAACTATGGATATGTCCATGATGTTGCCCGGAGTTGAACTCTTGATCACTTTTATAGCATAACAATAAAGCAGAACCTTCTCAAATTCTGCCTGTGAGAGAGACTTTCTGCTTTGTAAGAGGATTCGGCTCTTTTGAGGTTCCAACAAATAGTATGTGTCATACAAACAGTTGCCATAGAAATTACTTAAATTAGCTCATAATTGATTTAGTCATTTTATTTGTAAGGAGGAAGTAGCTGAGGTTTTACTGCTCTCTGTTAAGCTGCTCTTTTTATAAGGTGATGATGCAGGTGCTTGGAATGGTTTCAGGGAACAGCAATTGATTTATATCCAAAAAGGTGTATTAAACATACCTTTGCAGCAGAACAAGAGTGTCATTTTCTTTGCATGTGGTAGATTGTTTTAATGATCTATGGCTATAGATTTAAAATTCTGCATATTGTACATCAAACTGTGGCATTTGTTATAACTTGTGGTCATATAAATTGTGTTCCCTTTTCAAAGGATTTCATTGAGCTGTGCAACCCATTTTTCACAGCCTAGGGTTGATCCCTCCCCTGAGCCTACCTGAAAATGGCCTAATGTTATAGTGGAATTTATTAACAGTGCAATGCATTATACCAAATATCTGCAAAAACTGATCAAAACGAATGGCTTGGTGGATTGAGTGCAGTGTTTTAACAATACCAAAGGCTAACCCTGAATCCAATTTCAGTTGTCAGAATGTGAAGGCAAGGGAAACATGGAGCCAAGGAGGTAACAGTTTATGTTTTATAATAAGAGAATGATTTAGCTTTCCTGCAAAATTAATGTACAGTTTCCTCATAAAATACCACAAATTAATGTGCATTTGATGTTCTGTCAGGGATACTACATATCCCCAGGTTTCACTAAACGTATTCTTCAGTACAATTAATGCAGTATGTGAATGACTCCTAATGAATTATTACATTAGTCACACCTACTTTATATCTGCCTGTAAATTAAGATTTATTTTACAAGAAGACTGTAAATAAGAACACACACACACACACACACACACATCCTAGTGGGACTGTTTGCTTAGAAATGTTTATAGTATCTTGTACTCCTGTGTTCTAGACCAGGGGTCCCCAACCTGTGGGCCGCACAGCAGATGAGCGGTGGTGGTCCACACGATTGGCTCCTGCCTGCAAACCCCACCCCCATCCGCGCGATTGGCTCCCGTCTGCAAACCCCGCCTGCCCGGTCTGTGGAAAAATTGTCTTCCACAACCGGTCCCTGGTGCCAAAAAGGTTGGGTACCCCTCTTCTAGACCATACATAGCCATGGGTCAGCATTGCAGGCTGAATAATGGCAAGATTTTGGGGAATGCATCCTGCTTAAATCATGCTATCCAGGTAAATTAAACATTTTTTGCCAGTGCCTTAATGAAATCCATAGGTTCTACTTCTGACTCCAAATGTTAAGCTACTTGTTTCCTTTGTAGCCTACCTCAGATCATCACAACTGGAATTGGCCAGAAGGAACTGTAGCTTCTGTTCTGTGCCCCCTAGCCTGGAAGAGGTGGAATTTAATGTGTAATACTGTACGCATGTCTGCTGCATCTAGGGCAAATGGGCATCACTGTCATGGATGATCTAAGCAAGCACAGGATCTTGCTGGCTGTCTTTACCTTTTCTACTGAGACCCACAAATGAAGTGAGCAGTGGGAAATGTTTCTTCACAGCTTGGGAACTGTTACAGATCTGAACTTTTAGGATCTGGTGCACTTATTGCCCCACATGTGGATTTACAGGATTTCAGCCTAGAAATGTTATATTTCAGGAATGGAGTGCAGGCATGGGGTACTGCCCATGTTTTGTCCCATTTTGTTACCAACCCTGAAAAATACTTTTCTCCTATGTTTGGAAGTTGGCTTACCTTTTACATTTGTCACTAGCCTAAGCTGTGTGCATGTTCAAGATAAAGTGGTAAAAAAGACTTCAGATTTGAAAAAGTAGCCATCTCCTGCAATCTGCTTTAGCTTGCTGAGGCATTGCTACTGTAAAATCAACTTTGTTTTTTTTAGAGAACCTTACTTAAATATGCCTCAAACACTGAATGTGGTGGCAGAAAACATTCTTTTTTTAATCCAGGACTCACAAAATACTGCAGCTATTTGCTAAACTTCTTTGGCATAAAATTGGTGCTTTCTTCAAGTTGGTAACAGTGACAGATCAAGAGTGCTTCCCTCTCCACAACCCTTGCATAGCCCAAAGCCCCTATTTCTAATTCACATTCACAGATCACTTCAAAAATATTTCCATTTGGAGATAATATCTGTGACCATGAAGATTATTATGTTTTTTAATTTCTATAATACTTTAGCAGACACTTAGCAAAGCTGTGAATGAAATGAACCAAATTTCATTTTTAATCCTTCAGTATAATTCCATGAACTGGAAATAATTAAACATGTCAGTGTCTTGAAACATATAATGTGAGTGATGATATACTTTGATAGCAGAAGGAACATTTTACATCCATAAGATTGTGTGCTTAGCTGCTGGAATCTTACATATCAAGTGCAGCATGACTATGAACTAGAACTAGCACCAAATAATAAAAGAAGAATAATATTTTGTATGCTGCCCAATGGGCATTTCAGCTGCAATGTTAAGTTTCCATCTGGATGTGCTGCTGCCTTCAGTGCTTGCATTTTAGAAGTGATTCTGATGGGACTAGTCAAGGCATTTCCACTGCTGTGGCCTTGACACAAGGCATTCCCCCAGACAGTAGAAGAGCTCTTAACATCATCTGTTTTCTCCTCCCCTCACTCCACTAGGTCTAGCACGAATATCTTCCTGGTTCAATAAAAATGATGGTGCACAACCTTTTGGAGAAGGAAAAGTGAAAGGGAGTGCTAAGTGATACGGATCTACCTATATGTGCAGCTATACCTCCATCCAACAGAGAATCTGTGCCAATTGAGGTCCTATCTTTGCTTCAGTAACAGCACTGCAACTACTCCTCTCTTTCTTGCACCAAGAAAAGGGGCAAAATGTAAACCTATTTTCTAAAGCATAAACCCCATTGCATGATATGGAACTTACTTCAAACTATCCTTTGGCCATGCAGACTAACTTATACCCATACATATTTTTTTAAAAAACAGTGTTTCTCAACCTCAGCAACTTGAAGATGTGTGGACTTCAACTCCCAGAATTCCCCAGCCAGCATCTTCAAGTTGCTGAGGTTGAGAAACAGTTTTAAATGTTCCTCAATGACAGTCAGTACTATTTCTCCCTTTCTTCTTAGTGAAGAGCAAACACTCAAGTAATTAGAAACATGAATCCAGCAGCCTGACATGACTACAGAGCACGCTTCGTTTCTTGCCAGAAAATAAGTCCAATCCTCTGATCTGGGGGAAAACATTCTTATGATCTCATTGTAGGGCCACACTCACATTCAGGCAGAGCTACTTATGCTTTCCCCTGCCAAGGGGATGGGCACTTCAATGAATATTAGGCTGGCCTTAACATACAACAAGGTGAAGAGGATTGTTTCAGCCACAGAACTGGGAGACAAGAATAAAGGCAAGAATTGCTTTAAAATGTTAGCTCAGTCATAGAGGGTGAATTCCATGTAACGCTCGGCTTCACGTAGCCGCGTGTCTTAGGCTAGCACCATGCAGTGTGCGATCCTAATTCTTACTGTGCTTGTGGCTGATTCTGGATGAGCAACATTTTAGCAGCACTAATAATGCTGCTATGGAATCATCGGATGACAATAAAGGTCAGAGAGGTTTTGCCGATAGACGGATTGAAAACAACTCCAGACGCCCACTTCAGTACTCCAGCACAGACAAATGCTGAAGGGCTTTCCTTAGGCTACTCTTCTCAGCAGATGGTATTAAAATAGGTTGTTTAGTAGTACTAATGAAGTCATCTCACCTAAGGGGAAAAAAGGAGCCTGAAGAGAAAAACATTCTACTTTATTCGAACGCAGAAAGAAGCTGAGGGGCCTACCATAATATTATGATGGATGAATCTCCAGTCCTCCTTCATTAGCCAAGCAAGGTGAATCTGGAAAGGGTATGTGCATATGTACTGCTTCCCTTCATGTAATCTGACCATTGGGATTGTCCGAGCAGCTGTTTGGAAACAAAATGGAAAATATGTTGGATTAAATGACATATAGGTTAAATACAATCTGAATATCTTGATTTTCTTTTCTAACTTGTATCCAATGCCTTTTTGGATTAGTCCACAATCAATTATAACATGGACAGAGAATTTTATGAGTGCTTTCAGTTAAACAAATTTATTATCCTCCTAAAGTTCACCATACAAAGACCTGCAATGGAACAAGGCATGTGGACATGCTGAGGATAGATATGTCTATGAAGGTTCTCAGTCATCCAGGTGGAATTGTCTGTAGCTTGAATCATGTCAACTGGATTTCTAATTTCTCAGTGGAAACGTTTCGCTCCTTATCCAAGGAGCTTCTTCAGTCTGAGCAATGCTGAGGATAGAGTTTTCATGTATACCCTCGTCACCTGCCAATTAAGCGTCTGCAAAAAGTATAGACCCGTGGGTAAAACAGGGCATGAGTGTGATTGTAACAAATTCTGCATCACTAATGGATGCAACATTCTGTAATTTTGGAGCTGTTTACTTGCTAGCAACTTCTTCCATAGATGCCACATTATTTCAACCATTCCTTAAGTCCAACAGCAGTAAACAAGTAACAACCATCAGCTTCAAGGGAACTAGCCCCTGCCACATGACTCCCATTGCCCTGAGCGAAGAGTCCCCTATTATATTTAATATGACCTTTCCAGGGTCTATTACATCCCTACCCACCATGACATATGGGCACAATCAGCCATACTGGGACCAATCTATTCCTGTATAAATTAATACTGGTACTCAAAATGCCAAAACTATTTAACAAACCCTAGCAAGCTTGGCCAATTTGCTACCTGGAAAAATGCTCTTCTAGATGCAAAGATCTGAAAAAACCTTATAGTGGGTATTATTGTCTGCTTGATTGTTTGTCTGCTTGATTGTTTGTCCCCCTGGTAGTTCCTTGATTGGGGTATTCTTTTCTGCTTGATTGTTTGTCTGATGTTAATCCCTGCTTATGTGGGTGTTGGCTGCTGGAAAGGATATGTTCTGATCGTTTTGTACTATGCATCTATATGGCATGGCTAGGCTGTGGCTTAAACCTTTGGGGCAGGTTGGATGAGCAGGTTTATGTGCATTTTTTCTATTTGTCATATGAAGAAGGAACTCTTATCTGAATGAGTTGATATGAAGGAACTATATGTTGCTTCTGATAATGTTGAACAAGCTGCATAATAGAAAACAGGGAGCTGGTTCTTCTGTTTCTCTATTACCATATGTAGATCCTGGACTCATATACCCTATAGTTTTTTTTAAATGTACATATATATATATAGTTTCAAAATAGTGAATATTTCTTAACACATTCATTTCTGAGTCATCTGAGAACTCTTCTTCATAATGTAAATTTAATAATAAACTTATGGGTATGCCCTTACATTGCCCTTATATCAAACCGAAAGTAAAACTTCTAGATTTTCCTTAGTTTTAATGTTAACAGATTTGACCATATTCAGCTGGCCTAGTGTTCACCAATAATGCATATACTGTGAAAGTAAGAGAACATCCAAAGGATTAAAGTGTTAAGCCTTGTTATTTTTTTCTGGATGCCCGGAAGCAGTAGATAGCAGTATTAACAAATTGTTAATGTCTCACATATCCCATACACTAATATAAAAGTTACTATTTTTACATTGTATCATTTACTGTGATAATACATTTACATTGTATTATTCACTGTGGTGGGAAGGTAACAGCGTTCCACGCGTGTCATGCTGGCCACATGACCACGGAAGCGTCTTCGGACAGCGCTGGCTCTTCGGCTAAGAAACGGAGATGAGCACCGCCCCCTAGAGTCGGACACAACTGTGCAGGGGAAAGCCTTTACCTTTACTTTTTATCATTTACACTGGCTTAAAGGAGAATATGAAGCAAAACCAACAAAAAAGTCACAACCATGTTTCCTGTCTATACATTTATCTCTGTGAAAGGCATGTGGTATTTAAAACATTTTCGGAACTAGATTCATCCCCTTCATGCTGGATGAACTCTGGAGCCCCTTCCTGTGAAATTGTCACGCAGCAAGACCAGATCAACATGGGTGAGGAGCAAGTCAGAGAGACTGGAGAGCATATAAGAACCGGAGATCAGTCTGGTGTCAGAGAGAAAGAAAACATGTTTCTCAAGAAAACATGTTTCATTCCATTTGCTCTGAATCTTAGGTCTCTATGATGTTTTAGAAATGAGATATGAGATGTCTGGACCCTGGAAGCTCACCTTCTCTGTAGCAGCGCCTGCCCTTTGGAATGCAGTTCCCCCTGAAATTCAAACGGCTCTCACCCTACTGACATTTTGAAGGGCCTTAAAGACCTGGCTCTTCGCCCAGCCCTTTGGAGAGGACGACTGATGCCTCTTTCTTCCTTTCTGTTCCCCCTCTGGGTTTATTTTCTTTGCTATCGTTGTGCTGTTTTTGCGTTTTTTGTACTGTTCTTTGACTTTAAATGTTTTAACAATTGTAAACTGCCCAGAGCCACTGGGAGTTGGGTGGCATATAAATTTAAATTATAATGAGATAGCATTTGAAGGAGGAAAAATAGAAGACCCTCTCTTCAAAATGATTTCTTTCTTCCTTATTCAAAGTTGCTTCCAGGCACGATGGGAGGAAAATCCTACATAAAATATGAAAATCAGAAACAGTAAGAAGTTTGCCTTCTGAACTTGTTACTGGAAGGCAAGTAAGCTTGTGGCTTTGCTGATGGTAAAAGTGAATTTCTTCTCTTTTTTAATGATGCTATTTAGTATAAGTGCATTCTCTTCCACTGATTTTACCAACACACTCTCTCTCACTCTCTGAAATTATATATATTTACATTTTGGAAGCACTGCAGCTAAACGTTGCTGTAATGTACAGTGCTGCTGCCTACAATCTTAGGGCTATGCACATTTTTTAAGGGGTAATTTGCTTTGTCAAACATTGATGGGAAACACTCTTTTGAAGCTGTTTTACAAAGTCACACACATCCCCTTTCTAAAAGTGAAGGAATCTGCCACAATGGCTCACTTTACAACATTCCTGAGCGTATATCTGGCAGTTCTTGTAGATGGAAGAATCTTACGGTCAATTACTATAAAAGCCCAAATAAGTCTCTAGAAATTACGTGAAACACTCTGTTGACATGAATTACCTCATCTCCATGCCAAAACAATGCAAATCACTGCTTTCAGAGTGCAAAATACCTCCTCAAGAAAAATATGGCCCTCTTGTAGACTTCCGGTGAGGACTCATGGCAAACTAAACAACTCAGAGGGAGCAGAAACGGCATTGTGGCAAGATTGGCGGCCAGACAGCATTTTTTCTGGCTGGCCAAACCTCTCTGGATAAAGGAGAGATTGTGAGATCATCCACTTGCACTCCGGACAGCTGCTCCTCATTAGTACACTGCAGGAAATTAGTTTCTGCAGCTAGCTCATGAGTTGAGTGGCTGGGAGTCAAGGGATATCCACCAAGCTCACAATCACAATATAGCCTTATGGACACAAAGTTCTGCCGAGCCTCATTTCTTAATCACTTTTGGAAATTGCTTATTAATTGCTTTTCAACTATTAAGAACCTTCCAATTGACAAGTTTGATAAGATACACCAGGTGAGTTTCCTTTAATCCTTGATGAAAGAAGTTTTAAAGATAAGTTTAAGGACATAAAAAGAATCTTTATTTGGAATAAGCAGCAAAAGGGTGATTAGAACACTGATTTTGGACAGTTAT
Organism: Charina bottae; assembly: GCA_023362775.1. Classification (NCBI taxonomy): domain Eukaryota; kingdom Metazoa; phylum Chordata; class Lepidosauria; order Squamata; family Charinaidae; genus Charina; species Charina bottae. The sequence goes on along the minus strand of JALMGJ010000003.1, from coordinate 81,507,896 downwards.
AAATGGATTAAGGGTCCAGATGGATTTGAAATAAGATTTTGAAATTGATTGTGGGAATCCTTCCCATGGGAAAATGCTGGGTTTTTTTTTTAATTCTTGAAATAAAACATGATAGGATGAGATTTTGAACACTGGACACTAGAGGGAACCAGAAGGAACTAAATATTACAATTAAAGGAGAAGAGCACTTAAATTTGACTTACTAACACAGAATGGAGCAAAATACTTCAACACTGGATGTATTCAAGAATATTTGTAAGCAATGGATCCAGAAGTTAATCTTAAAAGTGTCTGCCATTATAGATAGATGTTGTGGAAGAGGAACAAGTTTTGCCAGAAAGAACTAGGACTGATCTGAAAGTGGATCTGAAAATTACAGGCTGCAAGAGTGATATGGAAAAAGATGTTACACTGGATATACAAATGAAATTGGCAGATGTCTTAATAATTGAAAGGGATATGCAACTGGAAAACCAAAAGAATGTCTTGGATAATTTTCTAATATTGGATCTACAAAAGAGATCTGTTAAAGTTCTGAAGGCTTTTGTGAGAAGGGACAAAGAAAAAGTGAAAAGAAATCAATTTCTAGGACATTATCTGAAGGGATTAAAGATAAAGTTTTTTTAAAAGTAAAAGGAAGGAATATAAAGTGGGTTTATTTGATCAAGGTTAAAAGAGATATGTTGTTATTTCTGGCAACCCTTAATGGACTTTTGCTGACCAGGACTCAATGACAAGTTTGTAAGGATCTGTTTATAGTCATGAGATGAGATATGGGATGAAGAGATTTTTTGTTGTATTTTAAGAGAAGGTGATAAGTTGTTAAAATTGTTTATACTTGTTGTGACGAAGGGGAAAGTATTTCTTTATATATTTCTTTTCTTTTCCTCTGCTATATTTTTACTTTTTCTTTCTTTTTTATTTTTCTAGCTATATTTTTTCTGCACTATTTTTTCTTGTTATTTTATTTTTTGTAGTTTGTATTGATTTTTATCTGTTTAACTATAATGTTTAATAAAATTATTATATAGAAAAAGAAAAACATTGCCCTCTTGCATAGACCTAAAAAAGAATAGATATGGGTGGGGTTTCCCTTCTCTCAGAAATATGTAGGAAATGTACCCATATTCTCTTTCTCACAAAGCAGTAGCCTGTGCTGTAGAACAATAGCAGGAACACTCTCGGTGTGTTGACAGTATAGGTCAGGGTTTCTCAACCTCAGCAAGTTTAAGATGTGTGGACGTCAACTCCCAGAATTCCCTAGCCAGCCTTGCTGGCTGCAGAATTCTGGGAGTTGAAGTCCACACAACTTAAACTTGCTGAGGTTGAGAAACCCCAGTATAGAGAGTAATTTTTACTGCACATTGCAGAAGTGAGTAGGTAAGCTTGACATGAAAAATACAAAGCACAAGTACCCCTAAGACCTGATCCCTTAAGTCTTTGCATGCATTTGCATGACATGCTCACAGAGCCTCATGACTTTCCAAATGTATACATGTAATGGTTTCAAGTAATGCTATAAAAGCATTACTTTAAAAAAGCATTACTCCTGAGGGACCGTCTCATCCCCATAACGTCGAACCGTCCCACTCGGTCATTTAGAGAGGGCATGCTGCGGATCCCGTCGGTAAGGGAGTTTCACCTGACGGGGTCTAGAAAGCGGGCCTTCTCGATAGTAGCGCCCACCCTTTGGAATATGCTGCCCCCGGAGGTGAGGCAGGCCCCATCGCTCCCGGCCTTCAGAAAGAACTTAAAGACCTGGTTCTGCCGCCTTGCGTGGGAGGGGGGTGGAACAGTTCCTCTTGGGGATGGCTGGTGCCATAGAGCCCTTTTAAACATCGACCCATCAAATCTTGGATTTTGTATTTAAATTTATTGTATTGGAGAATATTTATATACGCTGTTTTAATTGTTGAATTTTAACTCTCGATTTTTTGTAAACCGCCCAGAGTTCCCTTGCGGGGAGATGGTGCGGTAAATACAAGTCGAATTATAAATAAATAAATAAATAAAATAATAAATTTAACTGCAGAACTTGCTAGGAGCAGGCTGCTGCTTCCAGAAGATTCATGGCAGCAAAATATTAGCAGGAACAATGTTAGTGTACATCCTTCCCCAGAAAAAGAAGAAAAATCCATCTTCCTTTTGAAAATGTACAAGATGGCAGGAGTTCTTGGCTCTTCTCTTGTTTGAAGATCAAGAACACTCTGTGCACTCACAGCATCATGTGAGCATATGGCTATTTGGCTGTGGAGAAAAAAAGAGAGAGAAAGGGTTTGTTTGGAACCATTTTATTGGGAACATAAAGGAAAAGCTGAATGTCTTGGCTAATTTGCACATCTTCAAAGGTAAATAATCCCACCTTCAGCATCTAAACAGACAGCAAATTCATTTCAAATATTCCGTGAACTATCAGATAGAAACCTGTCAGAACAAAGCAGAAAACTTCCCTGCAATCTGCAAATACACTTTTCCTTACTTTTTTCTTCTTTAGTGGAAATGGAAGGTACAATATCACTTTTATATCAGGAATGCTGGAACCTCTAGACCTGGTCCACAGCCCAATTATAATAAAAATACTGGGTGTGCAAGTTTATGTTCTGTTTTCCCTCTGTCACAAAAGAATTTCAGGAGGCTTTGTAGGAAGAAGAATGAAACGTACAGAATCATAATTGATGCATCCTGACATTCTTCAGCATACATCTTAGATCTATTGGCTACTGAGCTGCTATTTTATCATTTTCATTTGTAAAATTTCTACATTGCCTTTTGTCCTTACAGTAACTCTGCAGGCAATTACTAAAATTAGTCCCATATTTATCACCATTGTAATCATTAACATTTGTAAGCTGTTTTTAAGTACCGTATTTTCCGGCGTATAAGACGACTGGGCGTATAAGACGACCCCCAACTTTCCCACTTAAAATATAGAGTTTGGGATATACTTGCCGTATAAGACTACCCCTCTTCAAAATCTGCAGCTTGCTCCGCCCCGGGGTGGAAAATATCCACACCAATCAGCTGTGTGGTGGGGAAGCGGAGTAGAAAGTAAAAAACTGCAGGGAGAAAACAGGGAAGCGGAGTAGTAATGCGAAGCGCAGCAGCGCGGGGTGTGTGTGTGAAGGAGAATATTGGGGGGCGGGAGAAAGCTTTAACGATTTAAAGAAAGCTTTAATTACCTGGGCAAGGCAGAGGGGTGAAGAATACATTTCCAAGCTTTAGCGGAACAAACCATGAAGGAGGAGGAGGAGGAGGAGGGTGATGGGGGGGAAGTTTGAAAAAGCAGATACAAGCGCAAAAGTTACTGAGTGAGTACTGAGCAACTCCACTTCCCGCCGCACAGCTGAATCCCGGAGCACAGCTGATCGGCGCCGAGATTTTCCACCCGGGCCCTCCCCCCCCAAATACATCTCCAAGCTTTAGCAGAACAAACCATGAAGGAGGAGGAGGAAGAGGGTGGTGGTGATGATGGGGGGAGGTTTGAAAAAGCAGATCCAAGCGCAAAAGTTACTGAGTCATTTCAGCCTCCCTCCCTCTCGCTCTCTTTCCCTGGTGATGGATCAGTGCGGGGGGGGGTCAGGAGGGAAGGGAGGAAATGGCAAGGGAGGGAGTGGAGGGAGCGGAGGGTGGGACTCCCCCCCCACTGATCCATCACCAGGGAAAGAGAGCGCCGATCAGCTGTGCGCCGGGGATCAGCTGTGCGGCGGGGAAGTGACCCGCCCTATAAGACGACACCCAGCGTATAAGACGACCCCCGACTTTTGAGAAGATTTTCCTGGGTTAAAAATCGTCTTATACGCCAGAAAATACGGTATCATTCTGTAACAGAAGTTTTTTTTCCTACATTTTGAAAAAAATTCTCATTCAATGTCTTGCCAAAAAAAAATGTCTTTGGCATTTTTTCAGTAGTGGTAAATATTTCAGTGGGTTTGAGCATTGTGAGATGTGTGGGATCATGGGTCATGAGTTACATGAACAATGAGTCTTAGTGTCTACCTTTAATTGTACAACCAAGTCAACAGTAGCCTGAAGCTTCAATTAAATCAAAAGAGATGATACCATGGGATTTAATGGAATTTTATTTTAGCCATCTTCCAATGGTGCCTTGCCAGATTAGGTGCCCTCCACTTCAGAAAATCACCTGAAGCTGACCTGAGATTTTAGAAATCTCACCTCAAGCATTTGGAGATATTGTCATTCTTGGATAAAATCTCTTGAAATGTCATGGGATGTTAGCCATCTACATTTGTAATGTATTTTATTTCATTTCATTTTGTGAAAGCCAAATCAGCATGGGAAGATGAACATGACATGCAACCTACTGCCATGTTTGCATAGCAAGAAATTCCATGGCATTCTAAGGATGTGACCAAGAGTACAATGACAACAAGAGTAACAAAATCTGTACAATGCATTATCTTCTTGTGGCTTCTTCTGCAACCTATGCAAAGGGAGAGGGATGAGTTTATGAGGAATGGCTCCAGGAAAATTGATAGCAGAATCCATATTCATACAAGGGATTGCTGATTCCTCAGGCTCAGCCTTTTATCTGCTAAAACATCATCTTTATGCAATCAAAGCATAGAATTCTCTCCTCACCAGTTCACATAAATTCTGAGCTAGAAACTTCATTATCTTTTCTATCTTACTTGTCTGCTCTTTCAGTTTTTTAGACTACAGTTGTGACAGCCAAGTTACTTAAACTAGTTTACAACCATAGTTAGATGTATACACCATAGTTCCATAAACACGTCTCTTTAATATTGGTGGGATGGTGACAGGTGAAAACTGCTGGGGAGCTAATCAAAACTGCTGCTTGATTTTTGAGTGGTTAAGAAGATCCTTTTTGTCTACCAGAAAGAGTTCCATGGGATCAAGGCCATAACAAAAGCAAGTCCTAAATACAGCAACTTGTCTCAGAATGAAACTATTCAGGGCTGGAGGTAGAGAGGTTTACAATAATCATCTGAGCAAAAATGCCAAGTTTTATATTTTATGTATTATTAGATTGTGATCTCTCTTGATACTGAATCATAATTATTTTATTATTTATTTATTTATTTATTTATTTATTTATTTATTTATTTATTTTCTATCCCGCCTTTATTATTTTTACAAATAATTCAAGGTGGCAAACATACCTAATACTCCTTCCTCCTCCTATTTTCTCCACAACAACAACTCTGTGAGGTGAGTTGGGCTGAGAGAGAGCGACTGGCCCAAGGTCACCCAGCCAGCTTTCATATGTGTTGTTCCCCTTATTGTCCTACAGTTTCAGAAACCTGAGATAGCATGGTGGCTAACCAGTTCCACATAAGTTATTTGTACTGCTGTGACAATACAAATTCTGTCTGTATTAGTGATACAAACTGTGATGGCTAATGCAGGGAAGTACTAAAAGTACCTGACTCCTATCATCTTGCCTTCCTTAGTTGACCGTAGGTAAGCTTGGCCTTATTTTTTTCAGTTCTTTGCTTTTTCTGGCATCTGTAACATAAGAATAATTCTGATCAATTGTTCAAGGATTTCAGGTTATGAAGAATATGAAATTGCTTTCGCTAGTTTGTAATGTGGCTATAATATAGATCTCTTCCCATATGTTGATCATATGCATGTACTGGTCAATATCTTAGCTCTTTAGCACATCCTTCAGCTTTTTAGTAGCAACTAAACTAACTAACTGGTAACTGTTTTCAGTAGAAGTCATTGGGGTACCTTCTAAGTGGAACCCATTATGTGCTAATGTTATATCATTAACCCAGTGTTTCTCAACCAGAATTCCCCACCCAGTCAATTCTGGGAGTTGAAGTCCACATATCTTAAAGTTGCTGAGGTTGAGAAACACTGCTTTAGGGGTCTGAGTAAAACATGGCTGTTCATAGTTTTGATGGAATGCTTTTTTTATTTGCAATATGTTTAATGCTATTCCTTAGTAATTGCCAACTGCCACAATTTAAAAATTCTGGGCAGTTCACAATAAAAATAAAAACTCTGTAAAATATATAAAACCCACAATATCAACTTAAACATAATATTTACAACAGCTCATCTCCATGTTTATATTTATATTTACATTTACATTTTGGGGGCATATTATTGAACTGGTTGTATTTTGTCAATTGTGTTGTTCTATCTTAATAAAGGATATAAGCTTTTAAAATGAACACAAATAAAATGCACTGCAACTTCATCATGACTCTTCTTATAACAATTCTGTACAGCAGGATATTAATCTTATGGGCTGAGAAATTTATTCAAAGTCATCAGTGAAAGTACAGTGTAACTATTTTTATGATGGCAATGGACTTCTCAGAGCTTGAGGGGGAACTTGCAAAAATGGGAACTTGCAAAAATTACAAGCATAGAAAATCTGCACTCTCTCAAGAAAATTGATAACCAGCAAGTCATCAATGGGTGGTTAGCAAGAGGGCAAGAAACGTTCTGCCCTGACAAACATCACTGTTTTGAAGTTGCACCACAAGCTCCATCCCTTTGCTGTTGTAATGTTGCAACACATGTAGTGTTGGAAGTGGGCTTACATCACAATGTTGTGTCTTTGCTGAAATCACTGAACCCCCTTGTTTCCCCCTGTAGACACTGCTGCAAATGAACTTAGAAATAAATTTGGTGCAACCTAATCCTTTTTCCCTTTCAATAAATCTCATTAAAGAAAACTGTTTTACTCTCTGATTGTGAGTGGATGTTAAGGGCTTGACATTAAACTTGGCAACTATATACATTGTTTTAACAATCAGTTTATCTCTGTTTATTAGGCTAGAGCTTTTTGGATCCTCTTGCTAATCACCCATTGATGCAATGTGGAGATGGCTGCCCATTTTCCTGATGAAGGAAGAATGAGCAGATGTTCAGCATTTATATTTTGCAAACTGTCATCCTCTCTCCCAGGATTTGAGAAGCCCATTACATAGGTCCTAGATCAACAGGATATCTAGTGGATCATCCAATTTTCTTTCATTAGATTGAGTTCTGTTCCAGGCTTCAGAGATTACATGAAAATTTGAGTGCTTTAATGAATAAATGGATGATAGTTACATACATATAAAAATAAACATTAAATGTCTATATTTGTAACTAAGTTAAAATAATCGTCTAATCATCTGTAACTAAAGGGAGGTCATTTGGGTTGCATCAAATTTTGCATCAATATTCTGAGTCCATACACAGCAGTAATTGAATAAGCTTGACATAAGCTTGCATTTTGCTAAATAAATGTCTTAGTTAAAAGCAGTATATTTATGTGCCACGATGTTTGTTTTTCCATGTTTGGCCCATGTAAGCTTGATGCTGCAACCCAATGAATTTACTTGGGAGTGAGCATATCTAAGATTGTACTTCACATCTCCCCCTGAATCTTTGATAAATAATACAGATCCTTCTTTCCAGTAATGCCATTCAGTAACTTTTGCAATGTTCCCTTTCCTCCTTCCTTCCTTCCTTCCTTCCTTCTTTTGAAATAACACATTTTAATGAGTATACACACATGCTGCAAGAAGAGAACAAGCAATCCAAATCCATAAAGGCAACAACTTTATTACGCTGAAGTGGATATTTAGCTGAGGTTGCATCAGGATAAGGCATCAAGATTCTAGAAAAACTCAAAACAAGAAAAAAATTACAAGTAGAGATGGCTGGGCATTATTTAATCACCTTTTAAATTCAAACCAAACTAATTCCTGATCAAAAATATGGTCCTCCTTTGCATGGACAGCCAATACTTCCAGACTGATGACATCAGTACTGCAGGAATCCTTAAAGAAAAAAATGCTTTAACAAAAAGGTTATCTTCTCTACCCAATTCCCTGGGCTTCTCTCTCTTCACAGTTCTTTCTCTGTTTACATTTAAAGTCCATGGGAATACTTCTACATGACGGAGTTCATCCATCCTCTCCTTTCATGTTCCATCATCCTTGAACACAAAAAGGCCCAAACAATTCTGCTCCCTGTATTCTGGTAACATTCCTCCTCTGGCCTCTGGCAGGATGCGAAAAGAAAGTGAAGCCTGTGGGCTGAAAAGCATTGCCCACCACTGTCTTAAATATACTGATTGTACACTTCAGAAGCCATATATTGGTGCAAATATATAGCTGTCCATTGTTCAAAAGAGGTGGCAAAAGTAGTCCATTGATCAGCCTACTGAGTATAATTCAGCAAACAAATTATATGCCAGACACCTTTACATTACACTGTTTTATTAGATAACATCTCAGCAGAGGAACAAGCTGATTTTAGAGAAGGTATATCAAATTAGATATTTGCTGAGTCCTCCAGCATTTAGCAGAGAAATATACCTGCCCTCAGGGGAAATCATGTCATTTTCATACATTTGAAGGCAGCATTTGATTCAATTCCCAGAAACAAATTATGGGAGAAACTGCTCACTTCTTTCATTGACCTCTTCACAAGAATATTACAATGTATGTCCTTTGCAGCCTTGAAAGATATCTATCAACCCATATCTGTTTTGAAATGGGTGAAACAGGGATACATTTAGGAACCCATTCTTTTCAACTGTTAAATAGATTCATTGGTACAACCTTTGCCAAGATTAGAGTTTCACCTCCTCCCTCATTAGCCAATAAACATTTTAAATTATACTGTATGGAGACAACACAACCATTCTCTCCTAGACCCTAAGTAGGTTTGAGAAAGTGTCTCAGGGCTCTTGCATCCTATGAGGAAAAATGGCCTCCTGTTAAACTGTTTTGGTTTTATGCATTGTCGAAGGCTTTCACAGCCGGAGTTCGATGGCTGTTGTGGGTCTTCCAGGCTGTGTGGCCGTGTACTGGAAGTTGTGGTACCTAACGTTTCGCCAGCATCTGTGGCCAGCATCTTCAGAGGGCAGGAGCACAGACAGAAGCGAAATCTCTGTGCCCAGGTAGAGTGGCAATGTTTTGTTTGTTTTCTATTTCTATTTCTAATCTTCAGTAGCTGAACATGCTCTCAAGCAAACGGGACACAAAATCCTATTTGAAAACACAGAAATACTGGACAACACCAAAAGCCACTACACCAGATTATACAGAGAAGCCATTGAAATTCACAAACACCAGCACAGTTACAATAAAAAAGAAGAAAGTCTAAAAATTAGCAAAACCTGGCTACCAGTCCTGAAAAACACAGCCTGCAAAAGGTCAACGAACTCAGTCTAACCACCAGGACATGGGAATACTTCTCACAATGAACATGCTAATCACGCTCATCAGCCACTCATTAACATTTCAACACAACAAAAAACTCCACCTAATCTCCTATAACTTAGCTCTATAAATAGAAAACAAACAAAACATTGCCACTATACCTGGGCACAGAGATTTCGCTTCTGTCTGTGCTCCTGCCCTCTGAAGATGCTGGCCACAGATGCTGGCGAAACGTTAGGAACCACAACTTCCAGAACACGGCCACACAGCCCGGAAGACCCACAACAGCTATTTTGGTTTTAACTGTGATAAAACCAAAATCAAATTCTCATCATATCAAAATCAAATTCTCATCACATCAAAATCATATTCGCAAAAGTTCTAGTATATACCATCACTCCTAAAAAAATAGACAGTATCAATGTCAATCAGACTAATTCCTTTAAATACTTTGGGATCTCCTCTGCCTCAACATCATGGAAAGAATAGAAAAGGATTGTGTTTATGGAAGTTCAGTGTCTTGCAAATGCTATTTTGTAGTTTGTTACAATGGTAACAAGCATATCCTAGTTGCTATTAAGCTCTACAGAGGAAAGGCCATAAGCTGTCTGATTATGGAGCACAGGTTTGTAAATCCTGTACTGTGGCCTCTTTTGAAATTGTCCAATCAAAATTCTTAAAGAATCTGCTAGGCACATCTACTGTGTACCCAACTACCTGTTAAAGGTCTAGGCTGATCTGCTTTATTTGTAGACCTTTCTCAACATCTCTCACCAATATCTATGCCCAAAGCACAGGAGGGATCCTGTTCTCTTTTTAGTGACAACTCAACCATGATATCTAGGTGCACTATAAAATTGTGCTCAATCACCATTGCAAAGTGGTGCAAGATTCTATAGGTATTGCTTTGTGCATTACCCTGTATGGATGCACTACATTGTATTTTAAGTTTAGTTTTTGTGATGTAGCTTTCAGGAAAATGTATGATGTGTTGTCATTGACTGTAAATAAAATAAATAAATAAAATTAAAATTAATAGGGAGAGTATTTCAATCATGGAATCAATTACCTAGGAAGATGGTATACTTCCACTCATAATGGCTGGATAAATATTTGTCCTAGATTCTTTAAGTGATTCCTGCACTGAACGTAGGTTGAACTATATGGTGTTTCCATTTCTATGATTCTATGATTAAAGGAAAATCTATTGGAAGGTATAATCAGACATGCCATGCTTGGGATTCATGGTTGCCATCCATTGCGTATCCAACAGGGAGATGATCCTTGAAAGTTCCAGAGAGTAGAATGATGAGAGTCCTTTGACTACTAAAATGTTCTGTTTGTATTTTTTAATTAGCCAAACCTCATGTCACAATCAGAGTAACTAGAGTCTTCTTTAACTTTAGTGCAGAAATATTCTACAAGCCTTTAAAGATATTACCTTTGAGACAATGTATATGAGCAACAACGAAGAGCTGGGCAACCAGTGATCTATACAAAAGTGTTATTAAAACAAGAGCTTGGAACTTTGCTGCATGTGTTCCCTAAAATTTGTTAGTTTGTACAGTAATATACCTAATGATAATGGGAATGGATAAAAATGATAGTCAAAGGGATCGGCATAAAAAACACATACATTTACATAGAACTATGCAACAGAGATGTGTGAATTATGAAAAAATCTAATTTGGAAAAGTAATCTGATAAAATTCAGGCTTTTGAGCTGATTCATTAAAAAGTATTTCTGTCCATGCATTGAATCATCTGAATTAATGTGGAGGCATCCAATTCAATTTATCAATTCAAACTGACTTGCCGACTCAATTTGGAAAAGGATTTGATTAAATCAAATCATCTTCAAATTGAAAATCTGAATTGAATATTTACATATCCCTTATGTACACTCACTTATTCATATTGCCATACATACACACTCTAATCCTCAATGAGTGGGCAGCATTTTTCTTTTATTTTCTGTGACTGAACTAGCAACAGGAACAGTTCAGCATTGAGGACAAGGAAAAGACTATAGAATTCTGGCACTGTGTTTCACCCACATTTATCATCAAGCTTGGCATGCTAACAAAATATGTAAGGCATTATCATCTTCATGTAGGAGGATGGATAGTCATCAATAGAAGTACACCATGTGTTCAGTAGCAAACATTTGCCAAGGGATTCTGTGATTAATTTTTTTCTTATATCTTTGTCTTCCTTCAAGAATCTCAAGTTCTGCTTTGTCATTTTTTAATATGCTGGGAAAGGAAGGTCAATTAGACTGACAAACATAACTAGACCAATGTCATAACCAGTGAACTTTATTGATAACTGGAGATTTGAACTGAATCTTTAAACTAAACCTTTGCTGAAGCAGTGAAGGAGTGATCTCCAGCTGAGTGCTGACTTCACTTTTAGACTGGCATGGCATTTGTTCCTTAGCATTTGACCCATGATCTGGCTTGAACTCAAAACTTTCCAGGTCCTGATATCAGTATTCCTTGTCATTATTCTGCATAATGATGGTGAAATAAAATCTTGAAGTACCAAGCATTATCTTGTCTGCCTACAGTTTAATCACTGCCATATAAGGCATACAGTTCAGATATAGTGCTTGGTCATCTTGCAAAAGTCATTGGTCTACTCACTGAGTTATTTGAAGCTATTTCAGATACCCCCAAAATGTGTTTCTCCGAGTAATGTACAACACAGAAGAACTGCCTTGTCTTTCCGGAGACAAAGAGATACTTTGAAAAGAACAAGGTTATAGTCCACAGGTGTAGCAGAATGAGATGGTAGGATAGACTGATTGTAAATGTTCCATTTCATGAAAAACTTCCTACAAGCAGAAAACTAACACAACAAGGGAAATAAATGGTATGGTAGATCATGTTAAGACAGCAGTTGCTGCTTCTGTATGCTTGACAGCCCTCTAAAATAGTTGTGGTAGACAATTATTAATTGGCTGCAATGCACCTTCTCCAAGTTATTTGAAGGTGTGAAGGTCATTTACCCCTTTGTTTAAAGAACAGGTGTGCTTTGCCTTTTATAGAAGGCTTAGACTGGGAGAAGCCTCACTCATTCAATATTAGCCCCTGTGAGCTTGCAATTCAATAAACACTCCACGGAGGCAACAGCTGGTATCTGTGAGCCCTGACATGGGATGGTTCTCCAGACTTATGCTCTCCCATCTCACCACTGACACATGGAAAAGCTGTATGAGATTTACTTTGGCATCTAATTTATTCATTCATTTTACTCCCCTCTCTTGAAAAAGGTCAGGCAGTTTAATAACAGATGTCAGAAAGACACACACACTCAACACTGTAGAGAAATATGCTTAGTCCACCCAGGCAATGAAAAAATGTGATAGGAGACAACATCTTTATGTTTGTTTTCCTCTGTTGAACACAGTGTAAGTTTATAACTTAACAAGTATAAAAAAGAGTGAGGTAGACCACGAACTTTGGGTGGGGATCCTGGATGTTTAAATGATAAGCTGTTAAGTTTTTTATATTGTGTGTGGGGGTGGAGGGAGAATTGTGTTGAATAGCAGGTAGATTTATAGGTTGGAAAGAATGTGTGGAGAAAAAGCACTAAAGTTAGGAATATGACTTGCATAAGGAAATATTCTTGAAGCTGGTGCCTTTGTGGAAGAAAATTAAAGATAATATGAAATAACTTGGTGATAGGAAAGCCTGAGTGACTTAGGTAGGACTAGAGCTAAGAGCCTGTAGTGTGCTCTCCTCCATTATGGAGGGAGGGTGAGGCAGGTAAGTCCCAGAACTGCACAGGTCAGACTCAGAAAAGAAAAGGGGAACTGAACTGAGAGAGGAAGGAATGAAAGCCCTGTGAATGTCAGTCTGACCAATAGGAAGCATGTTACATAAGGAGGGGCAAAGTAGAGATAAAAGTGCAGAGTCTCTACTAGTGGTCAGTAGGTTTATAGGGTCAGAAAGCCAATACATACGAAGTTGTATTCTAACAAATTATTCACCCTAGCTTCTTCTAGTAGGGTGTTTTGTTCACAGGCAAGGAGTATTCTTCCCCAACTAAGGAATAATGTCAACAAACAATTTCCCATCTATTCTCCAAGGAAAACTGTATTATTTATTTCTGCAGCTGTGCAAACTGGAGTGAAACTTTTTGCTTGCTCGCTTGTGTGTGCATGTGTGTGTAGCTAACCATATTATAACTTGCAAGAATGGTTCTTTGTGTTTCAGTTTTAATGTCATATTCTGCAATCTATGAATAAATTCTATCAAGTGACTCTTACCAGCGCCTCACAATGGCCAGTCCAAGCATTCTGCTGTTCCTTTGTCCTAAAACCAAATGGGCTAATTTCCCATGGATTTATAGCTAAGATTGACACTAGTTCTGTCAGCCTGTGTGTGATCTTGAAAACACAGTTGACATACTATGTCCTTCAGGCTTAGAAAGCCTGATAACATACATATAAAACATGAGTGTCAATAAATTAGCCTTTGAATTGAGCCTATCTCCCTGCTTTACTTCTTTCAGAAAATCAAACATGTGCATAGCGAGAGAGAGAGAGAGAGAGAGAGAGAGAGAGAGAGAGAAGATGCCTCAGCCTCTGAGAACATCTTCATATAGATGTGCAGGGATTTCAAGTAGCCAGATAAACCTCATCCAGAGATAAAGAGCACTTTATGGTTTTTAATTGCATTCTAACCTTTCATTAATTGGGCTCTGTCTAACAAACAGCATCACAATAATAGCTCTGCAGCCTCTGTGCAGAATGCAAATGGGCATCAATCAAGGGAGAGGTACCTGAGAATCACAGGCTGGCATTCTCTACGGGAGCTAATGGGATCGTCAAACAATGGATGGCCTCCAATTATCCAGCAGCCTTTTGTTTCATTTGGAACTACTTTGGAGGCAAGTGACCCATGAAAAGCACACAGCTCTGCCAGAAGCCCTGATGTTTGTGAAAGCAGCACAAAGATCCCCGTCAGGTTCAGCTCATGGGAAACCAGTAATACAAAACTGAGGATCAAATATGTGAAAAGATCACATGAAATGTACTCCTCCTGGCCAAGAACCATGCAGACAGCATTGATGAGAGCAAGCAACAAAAATACATGGGTGGACAGATAAGCAGTTAAATGTATTCTGTTGGTGTGGAATATTTGACTTATATTTCTCCTAGGTGCTCCCAACATTTTTTTTCTCTCACTCTCTGAAATAAGTTCAACTGATTTGGATGGAACAAAGGGCACACATTCTTAGATCTTATTCTCAATGGCAGTTTTGGGGCTGGACCTATCCATTTCAATCAGCTAGGAAAATAGATACTGAAAGGTGACCTGACTTTTCGTAGGCTGTGTGATAAATTCCTATCACACAACAAAACAAACTAAAGCATTTGTTGACCCCATGCTGAGACGTTTGAATAGACAGAATTCACATGTTGTTTCTCAAAAAGCTTCTTTCATATGATCCTTTCTATTCAATAGTACAATTGGTCATTATTATTCTGCTGTAAGGTCTTTAGGAAGATATGTTTAGATGTCAAGCAATTGTTTGATCTTCTGGCTAGACCCATGACATCAGAGATGGAACATTTTGCCTGACTGGGAAAAGCAATGGTCAGCCTCCCCAAAGGGGATGGCTTTAACTTAATGTCCACATCTAACAGTGAGTACAGTGTTCAAGAGGAAGAAGTAAAATAGTAGTAGGTTTTTTTTTTTAATCTGTTCAATTGTGTCTGATTCTCAGACACTGGACTAGTCCCTGGACTAGTTTTCTTGGCAAGAAGTGGTTTGCCATTGCCTCCTTCCTAGGTCTGAGAGAAAGGGACTAGCCCAAGGTCACCCAGCTGGCTTTGTGCCTAAGGCAGGACTAGAACTCATGGTCTCCCGGTTTCTAGTCTGGTGCCTTAACCACTACACCAAACTGGTAGTGTTGTAATAATAAGGAATCCTGCAATTCTAACAACATCCAAGGAGGCCCAGATTATTTCTTTCCTCCCATCTTCTCTGCAATGAAATCTGAATGTGCGCTGAAACACAAGAACTTATTCAAGAGCTAATAAGAAATCAGTTAAGTTAGAAATATTATATTTGGAAGTCTCTACGTGTGACTGTTAACTTCCTTTGTTTTTCCTGGAGTCCCATTTTTTCCATTAAATTCATTTTTACATCTAGAGATTTCGCTTCATTGTTTTAAAAAGTCATTTCTTATTAAAATTCTTCACATTCAAGACTATGCAGTTGTACAGGTATCTGCTATGTTTCAAGATTGGTTCAAGATTCATTCAGTTGTATATTTCCGGGCTTTGCACAGGAAATCCTATTTATTTATTTATTTATTTATTTATTATTTGATTTATCACCGCCCATCTCCCCCGAGGGGGACTCTGGGCGGTTTACAAACAGAGTATAACTCATTAAAATACAATTATAAATAGATTAAAATACATCTTAATTAACAATTTATAAATATAATAAATATAGTAAAATCCAAATGGCAGAATCTTCTTAAGTCCATGGGGAGGGCACTCCATTGCCACCCTAGGGCACTAGCCATCCCCAAGAGCGTACTTTCTCCGTCCCGCCCCAAGCATATTGGCACAACCAGGTTTTAAGCTTTTTCTGAAAGTCCAGGAGCGAGGGGGACTGTCTTATCTCCGGGGGAAGGATATTCCATGTAGGGCTTTAAAGGTAATAACCAACACCTTGAATTGGACCTGGAAGCAAACTGGAACCAAGTGCAGCTCGCGCAGCAGAGGTGTTACATATGTCCTCCTTGGAACATCCAGAATTGTCTGTGCGGCTGCGTTCTGGATCAGCTGTAGCTTCTGGATATTCTTCAAGGGTAGCACCATGTAGAGCGTGTTACAGTAGTCTATGTGGGAGATAACCAGGGCATGAGTGACCATTCGAAGGGCCTCGTAATCCAGGAAGGGGCATAACTGGCGTACAACACGAAGTTGAACGAAGTTGGCATACAACACGAAGTCTTGGCCACAACTGCCACCTGCTCTTCGAGCAGAAGTTGTGAGTCCAAGAGGACCCCCAAGTTACGCACTGGGTCTGTCGGGCAGTGCAACCCCATCCAGCACTAAAGATGACAATTTCCTAGATCCAGAGCGTGTGGGATATTGCTGGCTTAATGGGGTTCCAGGCGCAGAGTAATCCAAACAGAGTGCAGCGTGAGGGCTAACAATATTTTATTGTAGCATAAGGCAATAATGGATATAGTACATTATTGCAAAAGGAAAAAACAACAAAGCATACGCAGAGTTCCATCAGCAGATGTGAAGTAAAATCATGGCCCATACAAAGGCCAGGCATAGTTACAGTTCAGTAACAGAATACATGGCAACAGGACAGATAGAAGTCAAGAAGAAGAGAGGAGAGTATAGACCCATAGTTCATAGCTGAGATATACCCTTGGTTCAGCATTCTGATTGGCTATATGTGGGTCAGGACATTTTCAAACTGACAATGCATTAAACAGTTGTACTTACTATAAATCGCCATGAGATGGCAGTGTTGCACATTGTCTCCCCTCCGGGAAAGCTGTTCCCATGAGATAAGGTATTTTGGACTGATATCACTATGTTTTGGCTATCGAAGGTCACACACCTGGTGTTTACTGGTGGAATGTTTTGGGAACACTGTATGGAAAAATACTGTCTTTACCAGCTAAAGAATATCACAGTGAAGGAATCCATTCGTATGAATTCTACATAGAATAACTCTAACAGAGCGGCCATTAATCCACAGCCACTTCATCTTACCAGGGTTCAGTCAAAGCCTGTTTTTCCCCATCCAGGCCCCTACAGCCGCTAGGCACTTGGACAGGGTGGTCACTGCATCACTTACTTCACCTGGGATGGAGATGTATAATTGGGTATCATTGGCATACTGATGATACCTCACCCCATAGTGACGGATGATCTCACCCAGCGGTTTCATGTAGATGTTAAAAAGGAGCGGAGAGAGTACCAAGCCCTGCAGGACCCCACAAACAAGGGCCCGTGGGCTGGATCTCTTGCTCCCAATTAACACTGACTGGAAGTGGCCTTGGAGGAAGGAGGTGAACCAGTGTAAAACCACGCTGCCCAACCCCAACCCCCTGAGCCACTCCAGAAGGATACCGTGGTCAACGGTATTGAATGCCGCTGAGAGGTCAAGAAGAGCGAGAATGGATGCATTGCCTCCATCTTGCTCCCACCAAAGATCATCCATAAGTGCAACCAATGCAGTTTCTGTCCCATGACCAGGCCTGATACCTGACTGAAAGGGGTCTAGATAATCCGTTTCATCCAGGATTCTCTGGAGCTGCAACGCCACCACCTTCTCAACCACCTTCCCCAGAAAGGGGAGGTGGGAGACTGGACAAAAATTATCCAGTATAGTGGGGTCCAGCGACGGCTTCTTGATGAGGGGGCGCACCAGCGCCTCCTTAAAAGTTGCTGGAAACACTCCCTCTCTCAAGGATGTATTACCCATCGCCTGGACCCAGCTACATGTCACCTCACTGGCTGCTTTCACCAGCCAGGGGGAGCATGGATCTAATTGGCAGGGGGAGCATGGATCTAATTTACAGTCCAGAGAACTCTGTCCACTTCCTCAGGTCCAACAGGGTCGAACTGTTCCCAGATAACAAGGCAAGTATGTTCCCTGGGTATCTCCACAGACTCTGTCTCATGCTCGGAGTCTAACTTGGAGCGGTTCCGAGCTATTTTATCCTGCAAATGCTCAGAAAATTCCTCAGCATGGCCCTGCAGATGGACCTCTGACTCCCCTTCCCCTAAAAGGGATCGGGTAATCCTAAACAGGGCCACTGGGCGGCATTCTGCGGATTCAATAAGAGCGGAGAAATATCTTCCTTCTATTTTTCTTACAGCTGAACTAAAGGGAGAAGTCCTTGATGGAAGGGCTAAATATTTCCCAGGTAAAGTACTGGGTATGTCAGGAGTTTCAACCTGACTGGTGACAGTCTATCATAATTGTAGAGCTTGAAAAAAGGTACCTCTCTATGAAGTTTTCAATTGTCCCTCTTTCCCAGTTTCTTCCCAGGCTGATAGGGCTTGCTATGTCTCATCAAGTCAAACACAATCCATCAGCCAGATAGTGTAACATTTCACTTGCTTAACAAATCCCCTGTTCTTGCAATCACAGGACTGAAGTTTAATCATCCTCTGCTGAGCCATCATATGACTGATACAATGTGCTTGATTTGGTGGGTCACATAATATAACATTTCCAATTACGTTATTTTCTATGAAACCTCTCATATCCATTTGTCTGTAAAATGTAATGTTCTTCAGATTAATGTGACAGCTTTTTTGCTAAATAAGCCAAATGCTCAGTTCCCATTCACATATGTTGGAACTATAGCTCCTGGAAGTCTAAGCCATATGGCCAATTATTGAACTAGATCCTTCCTCAGACAGACACATCTAATTGTTGTCCATCATTTGCTTTAAGTGTATCTTAATTGTCTGCAGGTATTTCCAGGAACAACTAACTTCTAGAGAATTTTCCTATAAACAAGCCTACAACAAGCCATTGAGACACTCTTCTCGTTATATGATCTTTATTTCATCTTATTGTTAAAAAACATTACATACCATAACATAATACATATATAACATATATAACATAAAATTACAAACAAATACCATTCATACAACAAAACGGTCTAAAATTAGGTTTCCGTCTATCTTAACTGTGATTATATATTTATAAATATAATATATGTATCCTCTTGTCTTATTTACATCTAATTTTCTTGCCACCTTTTCTTGATCTCTTCTGCTTCTGTTAGGTCCTTACCATCTTTGTTTTTGATCATACCCATTTTTGCCTGGAATTTACCTCCAATGTTTCTAATTTTCTGGAAGAGGTCTCTTGTCCTTCCTATTCTATTATCTTCTTCCACTTCCGCACATTGCTTGTTTAAAAATAATTCCTTATCCCTTCTGGCTAACCTCTGGAATTTTGCATTTAATTGGGCATATCTCCCCCTATCACTGTTGCCTTTTGCTTTCCTTCTTTCTTGGGCTACTTCCAGTGTCTCAGCAGACAGCCATCTTGCCTTCTTGGTTTTCTTTTTCTTTGGGACGTTTTTTGTTGCCGCCTCCTGAACAATGTTGCGAACTTCTGTCCATAGCTCTTCCAGGACCCTATCTACTAAATCTAGTCCCTTAAATCTATTCTTCACTTCCACTGCATATTCATTAGGAATGTCTATGAAGGTTCTCAGTCATCCAGGTGGAACAGTCTGTGGCTTGAATCATGTCAACTGGATTTCTATTTTCTTAGTGGAAACGTTTCACTCCTTATCCAAGGAGCTTCTTCAGTCTGAGTAAAGTTAGTAAGGGAATCCTTAAATATGTTTCTAGGCTGGCTGTGTGACCTTGCACCTGGGGCTAGGTCATGGTTATTTTTGAGATGTTTGTTTCTAAGTCCCTTTATCATCTAAAGGAGGATCGTTAAGATTACCCTGCTGCTGTTGAGCTTGTGAAATGGTCTTAATCTTCCTAGGCACAGAAGACAAAGCAGGAAGGAAGATAGGGGAAAGGTTATGCCTGAGGCCCCCACCTCTATTCAAGGAAGGATTTTCCAAGTTGGCATGAATGGATTCCTTGACCCCTCTCTCAAACCACCTATCTTCTCTGTCTAAAATGTGAACATTAATGTCCTCAAATGAGTGTCCTTTTTCCTTTAGATGAAGATAAACTGCTGACTCTGGTCCTGTGGTGTTACTTCTCCTGTGTTGGGCCATCCTCCTGTACAAAGGTTGTTTGGTTTCTCCAATGTAGAGTTCAGAGCACTCCTCACTGCACTGGATTGCATACACTACATTGCTTTCCTTGTGTTTTGGAGTTTGATCTTTGGGGTGTACAAGCCTCTGTCTCAGTGTGTTGGTGGGTTTGAAATATACAGGTATGTGGTGTTTGCCAAATATCCGTTTGATCTTTTCAGACACGCCAGCCATGTAAGGAATGACCAGGTTCTTCCGTTTACTCTGAGTCTCAGCCCTATCTGTCGCTGTTTTAGGTCTGGTAGACTTAGATTTGGTGAAGGCCCAATTTGGATATCCACAGGCCTGCAGAGCTGTTCTCAGATGCTGCTTTTCATTCTTTTTGGAATCCATGGAGGTGGGGATGGTTTCTGCTCTGTGTGACAATGTCCTGATGACTCCTAGTTTGTGCTGCAGTGGATGGTGGGAGTCAAACATCAGGTATTGATCTGTGTGTGTGGGTTTCCTGTAGATCCCTATTTCTAGCTTGCCACCGGTCCCAATGAGGACTTCACAGTCTAGGAATGCCAGTCTATTGTCCTTGGTGTCTTCTCTGGTGAAGCTAATGTTGGCATCTATAGTGTTTATATGGTCCGTGAAGGCCTGTACTTCCTGGGCCTTGATTTTGACCCAGGTGTCATCCACATACCTAAACCAGTGGGTGGGCACCGTTCCCTGGAATGTGTTGAGTGCTTTCTTCTCCACTTCTTCCATGTATAAATTGGCCACAATGGGTGACACAGGAGAACCCATGGCACAGCCGTGTTTTTGTCTGTAAAAGTCACCTCTGTATGTGAAATAAGTGGTGTTAAGACACAGGTCCAGAAGATGGCAGATCTGGTTTGGGTTGAGATGGCTTCTCCTTTCCAGGGTGCTGTCCTCTTCTAGTCTCTTCCTGACAGCGGATAGAGCATGAGTGGTGGGGATGCTGGTGAAAAGGGAGGACACATCAAAGGAGACCATAGTTTCATCTGTATCCAGTTTCAGGATCTTTGCTTTGGAAACAAATTCTTCCGAATTATGGATGTGGTGTTCAGAGTGTCCAACTAGAGGTGCTAGTATGGTAGAGAGGTGTTTGGCAATGTTGTATGTTACCGAATTGATGCTGCTGACTATGGGTCGGAGGGGTGTTCCTTCCTTGTGGATCTTAGGAAGTCCATAGATGCAGGGGATGGCTTCTCCAGGATACAGACGGTGGTAGGTAATCCTATCGATGGAGCCATCATGTTCCAATTGTTTCAAACTGTCTATTGCCTTTTTCTTGTAATTGTTGGTGGGGTCTCTTTTCAGTTTTTCATATGTATGGTGATCCTCCAAAAGTGAGGTAATTTTATTGTGGTAGTCTGCAGTGTTTAGAACCACTGTACATCTTCCTTTGTCAGCAGGTAAAATGGTGATGGTTTCATCTTTGCTGAGGGCTGTCAGGGCTCTCCTCTCTTGGACGGTAAGGTTGGGGGGAGGAGGTTGAGCACTGGACAGAGCTGCAGATATTTTAAGCCGGAGTTGTTCTGCTTCTTCAAAAGGTAGGTGGTTGTTGTGGATGGCAGATTCTGTGGCTGTAATGAGCTCCACAACCGGAACTTGCTTGGGAGTGATGGCAAAATTAAGACCTTTGGCTAGGACATCTCTCTCTGGTTGGGTAAGTTCTCTGTCTGAGAGATTTTTCACCCACATGTTCTTTTTGTCCTCTGTGGTCCTGTTGTTGTTGTTCCTCCCAGCGGTTTCTCCAGTTCCTTGTTTCTGCTTGCTGCGAGAAAGAAGAATGTCAAATTTCTTAGTTTGCCTCTCCTTTGTCTTGTGATGCTGGGCCAGCTGTACTTTATTGCCAAGCTGAATAACTCTATCCAGGATTGGGTCAGGAAGGGTGGCTGTGAGTTCCTGGTGAAGGTTTTCAAAATTGTATTGCAGGGCATCAATGGTGAAGTGGACTTGCCTTATTCTTTCATTTAGAAGATGTCTTTGAGCCTGCTGCAGGATCTGATCTGCTCTGTGACCCTTAACTGTAGATTGCAAGCGTAGGCTTGTCAGCTGTACCAGTACAGCTGACCAGTACAGCTGGCCCAGCATCACAAGACAAAGGAGAGGCAAACTAAGAAATTTGACATTCTTCTTTCTCGCAGCAAGCAGAAACAAGGAACTGGAGAAACCGCTGGGAGGAACAACAACAACAGGACCACAGAGGACAAAAAGAACATGTGGGTGAAAAATCTCTCAGACAGAGAACTTACCCAACCAGAGAGAGATGTCCTAGCCAAAGGTCTTAATTTTGCCATCACTCCCAAGCAAGTTCCGGTTGTGGAGCTCATTACAGCCACAGAATCTGCCATCCACAACAACCACCTACCTTTTGAAGAAGCAGAACAACTCCGGCTTAAAATATCTGCAGCTCTGTCCAGTGCTCAACCTCCTCCCCCCAACCTTACCGTCCAAGAGAGGAGAGCCCTGACAGCCCTCAGCAAAGATGAAACCATCACCATTTTACCTGCTGACAAAGGAAGATGTACAGTGGTTCTAAACACTGCAGACTACCACAATAAAATTACCTCACTTTTGGAGGATCACCATACATATGAAAAACTGAAAAGAGACCCCACCAACAATTACAAGAAAAAGGCAATAGACAGTTTGAAACAATTGGAACATGATGGCTCCATCGATAGGATTACCTACCACCGTCTGTATCCTGGAGAAGCCATCCCCTGCATCTACGGACTTCCTAAGATCCACAAGGAAGGAACACCCCTCCGACCCATAGTCAGCAGCATCAATTCGGTAACATACAACATTGCCAAACACCTCTCTACCATACTAGCACCTCTAGTTGGACACTCTGAACACCACATCCATAATTCGGAAGAATTTGTTTCCAAAGCAAAGATCCTGAAACTGGATACAGATGAAACTATGGTCTCCTTTGATGTGTCCTCCCTTTTCACCAGCATCCCCACCACTCATGCTCTATCCGCTGTCAGGAAGAGACTAGAAGAGGACAGCACCCTGGAAAGGAGAAGCCATCTCAACCCAAACCAGATCTGCCATCTTCTGGACCTGTGTCTTAACACCACTTATTTCACATACAGAGGTGACTTTTACAGACAAAAACACAGCTGTGCCATGGGTTCTCCTGTGTCACCCATTGTGGCCAATTTATACATGGAAGAAGTGGAGAAGAAAGCACTCAACACATTCCAGGGAACGGTGCCCACCCACTGGTTTAGGTATGTGGATGACACCTGGGTCAAAATCAAGGCCCAGGAAGTACAGGCCTTCACGGACCATATAAACACTATAGATGCCAACATTAGCTTCACCAGAGAAGACACCAAGGACAATAGACTGGCATTCCTAGACTGTGAAGTCCTCATTGGGACCGGTGGCAAGCTAGAAATAGGGATCTACAGGAAACCCACACACACAGATCAATACCTGATGTTTGACTCCCACCATCCACTGCAGCACAAACTAGGAGTCATCAGGACATTGTCACACAGAGCAGAAACCATCCCCACCTCCATGGATTCCAAAAAGAATGAAAAGCAGCATCTGAGAACAGCTCTGCAGGCCTGTGGATATCCAAATTGGGCCTTCACCAAATCTAAGTCTACCAGACCTAAAACAGCGACAGATAGGGCTGAGACTCAGAGTAAACGGAAGAACCTGGTCATTCCTTACATGGCTGGCGTGTCTGAAAAGATCAAACGGATATTTGGCAAACACCACATACCTGTATATTTCAAACCCACCAACACACTGAGACAGAGGCTTGTACACCCCAAAGATCAAACTCCAAAACACAAGGAAAGCAATGTAGTGTATGCAATCCAGTGCAGTGAGGAGTGCTCTGAACTCTACATTGGAGAAACCAAACAACCTTTGTACAGGAGGATGGCCCAACACAGGAGAAGTAACACCACAGGACCAGAGTCAGCAGTTTATCTTCATCTAAAGGAAAAAGGACACTCATTTGAGGACATTAATGTTCACATTTTAGACAGAGAAGATAGGTGGTTTGAGAGAGGGGTCAAGGAATCCATTCATGCCAACTTGGAAAATCCTTCCTTGAATAGAGGTGGGGGCCTCAGGCATAACCTTTCCCCTATCTTCCTTCCTGCTTTGTCTTCTGTGCCTAGGAAGATTAAGACCATTTCACAAGCTCAACAGCAGCAGGGTAATCTTAACGATCCTCCTTTAGATGATAAAGGGACTTAGAAACAAACATCTCAAAAATAACCATGACCTAGCCCCAGGTGCAAGGTCACACAGCCAGCCTAGAAACATATTTAAGGATTCCCTTACTAACTTTACTCAGACTGAAGAAGCTCCTTGGATAAGGAGTGAAACGTTTCCACTAAGAAAATAGAAATCCAGTTGACATGATTCAAGCCACAGATTCATTAGGAATGTTAGTGAGCTCATATCTAACTGATCTGTGGGTCTTCCCTATTCTCTTTAGTCTGATTCTAAATTGTGCAATAATTGTTAGTGATCTGAACTACAGTCAGCTCCAGGTCTTGTTTTTACCGACTGTATAGATGTCCGCCACCTTTGGCTACAAAGGATGTAGTCAATCTGATTTCGGTGTCGACCATCTGGTGAAGTCCATGTATAAAGTCATCTTTTAGGTTGCTGGAAGAGAGTGTTTGTTATGCACAGTGAATTGTCTTGGCAAAATTCTATCAGCCTATGTCCGACTTCATTTTGTTCTCCTAGACCATGCTTGCCTGTAATTCCAGGTGTTGTTTGACTACCCACCTTAGCATTCCAGTCTCCTGTAATGAACCAAAATAGACCAAAGCTTACATGAATCCATATTCTAGCCTGATTGTCTTATAGGTCAGTTTTAGGCACAATAGGTTCAATAGGAATTCTGTAGAAAACACCTGATCAGGTCATCCAAGACTATGATTTATCTGTTTGAATTTCCCTCTCTCGAAGCTAATTCCAGCCTGCTTAGGAAACCCCATGTTAGGTGAATTTGCTTTGTTTTCAAGTGGCTGGCATAGAATGAAAGCTAGTCCCAAGAGATTGTCTCTGCAAGTGTAATCAAAGGTTATGATTCCTGATAAATTGAGGTAGCTGCAATCAGATAAGTTTTCATCAACAATTTAAAGTGCTGCAACTGACCATTTATAATCTTCTCTGCTGGATTTTTTAATAAACAAACCTAATTAGAAATTAGGTGAGGACATGGTGAACTAGACGTCCCTGAAGGAGCAGGGATGGCATTATGGCTGAGATCAGTAGCCAGATGGGGGATCTTGGCCGACAAAATCTCTCTGGAGAAAGGAGAGATCATGAAATCACCCACATGTACTCTGGACAGCTGCTCCTTGTGGGTAGACTGCAGGATCCAAGGTTTTTGCGGTCAGCTGGTGAGTCGAGCGGCTGAGAGTCGAGGTAATGTAGCCTTTGTGGACACAAAGTTGGGCCAAGCCTCATTTCTTAATCACTTTTGGAATTACTTTTTTACTGCTTTTCAAATATTAAGAACCTTCAGAATGGCAAGTTTTATGGCATTCACCGGGTGAGTTTCCTTCAATCCTTAATGAAAGAAGTTTTTAAGTACAAGTTTAAGGAATCAGAATTTTTTTTCCTTTGGAATAAACAGCAAAAGGGTGATTATAGTGTTGATTTTGGAAAGTTATAAATGGACTAAGGGTCCAGATGGATTTGAAATAAGATTTTGAAAATAATTATAAGAATCCTTCCCATGGAAAACGGCTGTTATTTTGAATTCTTAAAAAAAATGATAGGATGGGACTTTGAAGGTTGGGCACTAGAGGGAACTAAAAGAAATTAAAGATTACAATTTATTTATTTATTTATTTATTATTTAAATTTATATCACCGCCCATCTCCCCCAATGGGGAACTCTGGGCGGTTTACAATAAAATCAATAATTAAAAACATATAAATATAAATTACAGTTATATTAATAATATTTTAAAAAGGTAAAGGTTACCCCCGCACATTTGTGCAGTCGTGTCCAACTCTAGGGGCTGGTGCTCATCTCTGTTTGTTAGCCGAAGAGCCAGTGTTGTCCAAAGACGCTTCCGCAGTCATGTGGCTGGCATGACGTGCGCGGAATGCTGTTACCTACCCACCAAAGTGGTACCTATTCATCTACTTGCATTTGCATGCTTTCGAATTGCTAGGTTGGCAAGAGCTGGGGCAAGTGCGGGAGCCCAATCCATCACACGGGGCTAGGGATTCGATCCTCCAAACTTGAGATCGACAAGCCTGGTGTCTTACCCGCTGAGCCACCATGCCCCTTTATTAATAATATACATTCTACAATATAAATAGAATAAATAAGTATAAAATCCAAGGGATGATAAAATCTCAGAAAATAAGGAGGGCACTATGGCACCAGCCACCCCCAGGAGGAACTTTTACTTTTCCCCTCCCAAGCAAGGACAATTAAACAATTAAAAACAATTAAACAATTAAACAATTTTAAACAATTAAAGGAGAAGAACACTTAAATTCAACATATTAATACAGAAGGAAGCAAAATATTTTAACATTGGACATATTGAAGGATATTTTTGAACAATGGACTCAGAAATTAATTTTAAGAACGTCTGCCATTATAGATAGACTGTGTGTAAATGATGTTATGGAAGAGGAAAAAGTTCTACTGGACAAGATTGAAATTGATTTGAACATGGATTTAAAAATGACAGGCTATAAGAATTGTATGGAAAAAGGTGATAAACTGGATATACAAATGAAACCAGCTGATGTCTTAATAATTAAAAGGGACATACAAATAACAAACCAGAAGAGTGACTTGGATAACTTTCCTATATTGGATTTACAAAAGAGGCCTGTTAAAGTTTTGAAAGATTTTGTGAGAAGGCACAAAGAAAAAAATGAAAAGAAATCAAGTTTTAGGACATTATTTGAAGGGATTAAAGACCAAGATTTTTAAAAGTAAAGGGAAGGAATATTTATTTATTTATTTATTTATTTATTTATTTATTTATTTTTCAAATTTATTCCAATATAAAGTTGGTTTATTTGATCAAGGTTAAAATAGATATGTTGCTATGTCTGGTAACCCTTAAT
Organism: Charina bottae; assembly: GCA_023362775.1. Classification (NCBI taxonomy): domain Eukaryota; kingdom Metazoa; phylum Chordata; class Lepidosauria; order Squamata; family Charinaidae; genus Charina; species Charina bottae. The sequence goes on along the minus strand of JALMGJ010000003.1, from coordinate 81,480,891 downwards.
GGACTTTTGGTGACCAGGACTGAATGACGATACATTATGGTTTTGTTTATAGATAAGAGATGAGATACGAGATATGGGAAGAAGAGATTGTTGTTTTTTAAGAGAAGGTGATAAGTTACTAAAATTGTTTATACTTGTTGTGACGAAGGGGGAAGTCATTTCTTCATATATTTCTTTTCTTTTTCTTTACTATATTCTTATTTTTCTTTCTTTTCTATTTTTCTTTCTATTCTTTTTTCTTTTCTTTTCTACCCTTTTTATTTTTTATTTTTACTCTTTTTTTAGTTTCTATTAGATTTTATCTTCTTAATTGTAACGTTCAATAAAATTATTATAAAAAAAGAAATTAGGATTGATTTAGTCTTTTGCCTGGTATGATCTTACCTATTTGTTAAATTGCTGGGCACCAGTGCATATCTGCTTCTTAAGGAAGAGGAAGTGGAAAGCTTAGGTAAATAGATCTGTCCTTTTATACAGTATACAAGTGCATCCTTAGACTTCGTGGTTGCTTGCTTGCTTCTTGCTTTCTGTGAATTCAGAATGTTGTTCATTAATGGTAGAAACATAGCTACCTTTGAAATGCATGTCAAATTAATTCTAGCACACGTCCCTCCTTCCCCCCAGGTTGCATGGCCAAATTTCCTTGGCTGCCCAGCGTTGTGATGCCATTTCAGTCACTACAGGATTTCAAATTGCTAGAATCACATTCCCAGGAAGGAAAGAGATATGAGGTACAGTAATACCAACTACCTGGATAAATGAATAGCAGTAGCAAATAGACAGCAAACATGGTAAGAAGGGAGGTTTACTCACAGATTAGTATTCAGTTAGTCAAAGCATGAAGGGCTTTATCACAAGTATGCCATATGACCTTCTGGAAATCACATGTGATCAAGTAAGTTATCAGATAGATATCCTGACAGTGATTTTATCTTTGGAGATGATTTCTCCCAAAAGATGCTGCAGGAATGAGCAGTAAAGACTTGGTGGTTTCTTTGGTATAATTCATAGAATGCCCATTATGTGACCTGGGATACTCAGGATAATTTACTTCTGAGTTGCAAAAAAATAGTCTGGGAGCCACAGGAAACCCATCAGCATCTCTTTTGTGGCTCTTAGAGTTCAGAGTTGGTGAGGTGACCTATCATCCATCCATCCATCCATCCATCCATCCATCCATCCATCCATCTCTATCATCTGTCTGTCTGTCTGTCTGTCTGTCTGTCTGTCTATCTATCTAATATTTTATTAAGAATTTTGATTATAGTAGTAAAATCTAATGCAAACTAAACTTAAAGAAAAGAGAATAGAGACAAGGAGTAAAAAGTACAAGAAAAAAGAAAGAAAAAAGAGAAGAAAAGAAAAGTAAGAATATAATAAAGAAAGAGAAAAGAAATATATAAATAAGTGACTTCCAACCTTCATCGCAACAGATTCAACGTGTAGGAAAATGCTAATATCTTCAAATTTAGTACAAAAATAATAACAGGAAGATTTATAAGAAGGATTTACTCTCAATCCTCCTTTATATTTGGAAGGGAAATGAATTCCAAAACTTAAAACAGATTTTTTTTAAAAAAAAAGTAATCCCAAAAATAACGATAAGCACCAAGAGAGCCCGCTTCTCCTTGCTGTAGAAAGCCTCTCTTAGGGTACAGATACATACATACATTGATTTAGAAATGGGGTGGCTGGTCTTAGTGTCCCTTTAAGGCTACAGCACGGCTTGGAAAATGGTGACGTCCCAGCCTCTCAGCTAGCTCTTACCAGTCAAACACGAAACATTGTTTGTGATCTTCTGGCTGCAAGCAGCCGTCCGGAGGACAAATGGGGTGCTTCCTGGTGTTTTCCTTTATCTGGAGAACAGTCCTGAGCTTCAGGAAAACCTGCCTGAGCCTGAAAAAAATTGCCGCGCTGTCAGTTTCACCTGTGGAGCCCACAGGCACAGCTGCTCAGTCTGCCATGTCCCCACCGGAAGTCCCAACCTTCATCACAACAAGTATAAACAAATTTATTAATTCTTCACCCTCTCTAAAGTTACAAACATTTATCTCTTCATCCCATATCCCATCTCTTATCTATAAACAAATCCATAAAACATCATTTTTTCAGTCCTGATGTCAGCAGAAAGTCCATAAAGGGTTGGGGGAAGTAACAACATATTCTGTTTTAACCTTGATCAAATAAACCAGTTTTATATTCCTTCCTTTTACTTCTAACAGTCTTAATCTTTAGTTCATTCAAATATTGTCATAGGATTTGATTTCTCTTCATTTCTTCTTTGTCCCATTGCACAGAGTTCTTTAAGGCTTTAACAAGACTCCTTTATAAATCCAGTAGGAAAAAATCCAGGTCATTCTCTTGGTTTGTCAATTTGTATTTCCCTTTTAAATTTTTGTATTTCCCTTTTAAATTTTAAAACTTCAGCCAATTTCTTTTGTACATCCAGTGAAACATCCTTTTCTAAATCATTCTCTTAGCCTGCCAGTTGTAAATCCACTTTCAATAACATCTCTATCTTGTCAGATAAAATTTGTTCTACATCTGACATTTCTTCAATAGCATCTTTTGGACATAGTTTATCCATAGAAACAGACATCATTACTGACATAGCTGATATTATAGCTACTATTTTCTGATTCTACTCTTCAAAAGTCTCCTTCAGTATTTTTATTGTTAGAACATTTTGCACCATCTTGCAGGCCTGTATATCTTTCTTCTACCTAAAATCTTTAGTCCCCTCTGGTGTCCAGTTTTTGAAATTATGAAATTCTTTATCTATGTTATATCTTGTAAAAATCAAAACAGGATCTATTTCCCACAAGAAGCTGTTTGTACATTTATTTGTTTATTTATTTATTTATTTATTTATTTATTTATTTATTTATCCAACTTCTATCACCGCCCATCTTCCCCCACAAAGGGGACTCTGGGCGGTTTACATTTAATTAGCTGTTTGTACAATTTAATTTAATTAAGCTGTTTGTACTCACTGTATCATTCTTGGTATAGAAGTTTTAAGTAACTTAGGCTGTTGGATAAGGAGAACATGAGTTTTTAAGCTATTTTTCCCTCTTGAAGCATAACTGTTCTGAGTCAGCTTCAATGGATAACTTACCAATCATAGAATGATAGAGAGATATCAGATTTTGAATATACTTCTAAGCAGAGATGAGTGCAAATGCCTCCTTTACCTCCCTTTAGACAGCTCATCCACTGATAAGTAATGGTAGAAAATATATAAGATGTAGATAATAAGGGGTTTTATATGAGCAATGAAAACAAATGTGGTTTTAGAAGGCAACAAAAACAAAAACTCATCCCATTGGTTTTCTAGATAAATCAACGTCAGACAGGATAATACGTTGAGTCTCTTTTGGTTATTAAGCAAGTCTTAAGGCATTTGTCTTGTTTATTACAATAATAAAGTAGAGACAATGGATAATTGGAAATCTTCCATAACTAGTCTGTAAGGTGAGCATATGAGCATAAATGAAATATGATATTACATTAATTAATTATTCCCATAAAATGTAAAAGGTTTCCATTAAATTGATTTTCCTCAGTGTTATTGATGGTGGTGGTGAGAACATAGAACTTCCTTGGTGCAATAAATTTTGCTTTCTTTTGCAGACACAGCTTGGTTGTGATTCAAGAGTTTATGGGAGACCATGCTCTCCCATTTTATGCAGGAGCTATGGTGAGCAGACATAAACTCTAAAGAAATATTCGAAAACCATAAGAATATTTCAACAGTGGAACCAATTACCCAGAGAGATGGAGGATTCCCCTTCACTGGATTTTTCAAAAAGAGACTAGATGTACGTTTTGGGGGATACTTTAATTTGTCTCCCTCTACTGAACAAACGTTTGACTTGATGGCCTCAGTGTCCATTTCCAACTGTTTATCTCTATGATCTGTGATTCTATGAATACCTGCCTTGTTAAGGCAGTCAGATAGTGCTTCTCTTCCCTCAGTGGACTTGGGGATGATGGATGAGAGGTCCTTCCCAGTGCCAAGCCCATGTGTCACAGCTGATAGGCGCAATGACAGAGGCCTGCGTTACCAAGTCACCTCCACTACTGTGATGACAGACAGCCTCTTCTGGAGATCAGCATTGCAATCCCTGAAGAGCTGGGTTTAATTTTAGACCTGTAGTATACCTTATTTTCTGTGGTTCCATCAATACAGTTGTGGCCTCATTTTCTCATTATTTTTACACTTTAAATGCTGGGAGGACAGGCATTATTCTTCTCTGAATTCCTCCTATCACAACACAGTTAAGACTGTTTCTTATATCTGATTATCTCTCCTTCTCCTTTGTGTTCCTGAAGAGCAATAATCAGGCTTAAACTGTCAGCAATTCACTGACTAGACTTAGCTAGACTCATGATTCCCTGAGTTCAGATGTCGCAAGAGACTAAGCTTCATTTAAAATCGACCAGGAGTAACATGGCTATCCTACTGGAACAGGGATGCAGAACCTGAAGTTCTAGGGCTGTACATGGTCCCAAAAGTTTTGGATACAGCCCACAGAGCCTCTATAAAACTTTTGCTGGAAGTTATATGTAATACTTAGAAAGTATATTATTTAAATTATTTATTTAACTAATCCAGTTGTGAAAGGGCAGCACACAAAATGAAATTAAATAAACATCTACTGTAATTTATTATGATTTAATTTAAATATAGGTTATTTTTAAAACTCTTTTTACCCTTTCCTTTTGGAGTGTGGCCTTATCATACCAATCAAAGACCCAGCATAGCCGTCAGTTTGAGAAACTGATGTATCCCTACTCTAAAATATAAGCAGAGCATTCTACTATCCATAGCATATCTTCCATTTCAGCATTTGCATATGTATAACCATCCCTTAGGTCTCATTTAGGAACATTTCATGATATATAAAATTAAAATGCAGAGCTAGCTGCATTTTTATTCATGCTTGGGTGCATATGCTTGAAATCAGTGACTACCTGCATCTATTCTTTGGCGGTACATACAGTTTTTGGCAGTGAAAGTCAAAGAAAGAAATGCCTGAGTGCTCAGAATTCGGACTAATCTTCAACCAACTAAAGGAGAAATTGGGCCTAGAGACTGTAGATTCTAGAGCAATTTATTGATGCTTCTTTACAAGTCTCATAATAAGCCATCTTGGTAAAGCTTGTTTTATTGCAGTCCTATAAATTGACACTTTGCATTCTTTCTACTTTTTACATCCCCAAGTATCTTTGTTTCCATTCCATTCATTTTGTCAAAGTGTGTGGGGTTTTTTAATCTTCCTCCATTGTCACTTCAGTCCCCTGTCAGTTTCTTTTTCTTTTCAATTAACAACTTGAAAGAAAAACAGTGTTCTCCAAAATGAATGGCCACGTTGAGCCAGAGCTTCCATCAGTCAGTAGCAAAGCAGTCCATTACTTTCTCTGGCCTGTGCATTAAGTATTTCACAGTGTGCAAACTGAATTCCATTAGGTACTGTTTATAAGGTGCCTCTTCTGTGCAGTCCCTAGATAGGCCACAGAGTAGAGGCTGTCAGATGACAGAATGACAGAAATGCTGCGGGGGGGGGGGGGGAGGAGAGGATGGATTGGGGAAAGAGTAAAAAGGGAAATGGACTCTGAAAAAGCCCTTAGCAGGTGTCTCCATTATGGACCAGGAAGCTTAGAAGAACATTTTCTACTTACAGACATACCAAAGTAAAGAAAGTAATTTCATGCAGGTATTCTCTAAAGGCAGAATGTCTGCCTAGGTGGCCAAACTACTTAACTCTGTAGTTCGCAACATGAGGCCCCAGGCCACAAAAGTTATTACCAAATTGTAATGTTTAATATTTGCGGAAAGTTATTTCAATCCGCTGGTACTTGAATCCCCTGTCAGTTGGAGAAAATGAAGGGAAATTATAAGACTGTATCATATCAACTATATTTAAATTTAATTTAAATGAATTAAATTTTACTTTTTGTCCTGACCTACCCACTGCTTTTTGAAGTAAGGCTCCCTTTATGACACTCAGAGGCCTATAGCAGTCCTCCGCCATTAGGAAAAGAGTGTATGATTTGCGTGCCTGCATCTATTGTTAGAGCTAGAACTGGATATAAATGACCTTTCTAGGATACTCCATCAAATCTGTAGGCAGTAAAGTAAATGATTTCCCCACATTTCTTTAGAGGTAGGAGGCTTGCTCCCCTCAGAGAAAATAGTACTACTACTGAAAAGGCCCCAATGGGTGGAATTTCCTCATGATATATTCCTTTAAGATTTAATTGAAGCAAGAGAAGCCAGGGAGGTTGCAGACCAGTGGAGAGATGACTGTACTGTACATCATATGGGTCTCTTGGCAATTTTACAATTAAATAAACTGATCACCTATGAGAATTTAGGTGGATTAGGTGCCTTAACTGACTATATACAATCCATCACATGTAGGCTGACCATATTTCCTTCAGACAAAAACAGGACTTTTGGGATGGCAAAACGGGACAGGGTCTTATGCCACCATGCCGGCCTCCAAACCCCGCCCCCCAGTCCACGCAATTGGCTCCCACCTGCAAACCCCGCCCCTGCCCCACACGATTGGCTCCCGCCTGCAAACCCTGCCCCCATCAGCGTGATTGGCTCGGATTTTAATTTTTTTTCCGATTTTTAAAGGTTTTTTCTTCTTCTAGCAGTAAATGGTGCAGCAGAGCTAGTGTGTTTGGGGGAGGCCAGAGCACACACACTGTGCACACAGCACCATCATCGGCCGGGGAACAAGGGGCGGGGATGGAGGGGATGGAGGCCCACCACTGCCGCATCCCCCTCGGGCTTGGCCGAGGGAGGGAGGAGAGTCGCTGCTGCTGCCACCGCCGCAGAGCAGGAGAAGCAGGAGGAGCCAGCTGCGCTTAGCTGCTTCACCCACACCACTCCGCCTCTTGCTGCCCGCTGAAGCTCCCCAGGGTGGTCAGCTCCTGCTTCTCCTGCTCAGCGGCCCGACAACTCTTCTCCCTTGGCCAAGCCCAATCAGATGCACATACACACACTCACACACTCACAGGACAGACTGCCCTCGGCAGGAGCCGGCCATGCTGGGAGGCTTCAGCCACACTCCGCCCCTCGCCACCCGCTGAAGCCCCCCAGCATGGCCAGCTCCTGCCAGGGCAGTCTGTCCTGTGAGTGTGTGTGTGTGTGTGTGCATCTGATCGGGCTTGGCCGAGGGAGGAGAGTTGTTGACCACTCTGCCCCTTGCTGCCCACTGAAGCTCCCCAGGGTGGCCGGCTCCTGCTTCTCCTGCTCGGCGGCCCGACAACTGTCCTCCCTTGGCCAAGCCCGTTCAGATGCACACACACACACTCACACACACACACACACACACACCACACCCTCTTTCTCCAGCCTCCCTGCAAGAGGTGCGGGTGCATTTGGTCATGGGGAGGCTGGAGAAAGAGGGTGTGGGGTGCGTGTGTGTGTGCGCGCGTGATTACTCTGAGCAAGTAATCTGCACGTACACACACACACTCTTTCCACAACCTTCCCGTGCCTGCTTTCCCTGGCCTCACCACTGCTGGGCAAAAAATCTCAGGATCAGGTAAGGAGGCAGAAACCTGGACTGTGGTGCTGTGTCTGCTGCTGGGCTTGCACGTGGCAACTGGGCTTCCAGTTGCCGCGCTGATAGGGCCTCTTCCGGGTTGCCTCCAATGGCAAGTCCGGCTCCAGTCCTCCTTCCTGTCTTCCTGTCCTCCTTCCCGCCGGGTTTAAAAATGGGACAAAATTGAGATTTTGATCAAAACGACGGGATGGTTGAAAAATGCTAAAATAACGGGACTGTCCCATTCAAAACGGGACGTATGGTCACCCTAATCACATGCTCTGGATGTTGCTGAACTGCATCTTTCACAGCTGGCCATTGCTAAGAGGTTACCAAGATGGGCTGTTTAGCAATATCTGAGCATGTACAGATCCCAACTTTATTTCTTGTAGAAGACTACAAGAAGAGGAGATGTTTTACTCTTTTTAATCAGTTATTTTTGCTCAAATCCTTTTCTCAGGTAGAGGAACTATATCCTTTCCTCATAGGTGGAAAAAGCTCCTGGGGTGGTGAGTCTGAGGCAAAAACCTTCTTCCACCACACATGCATCCATTACGCCTCAAGTTTTCAGTCATCTACAAATGCCTTTGTTTGGAAAGCATAAAACAGTCATGAAAGTGCAGGGCCATGTCCAATCTCATTTGTTGCCTAGTGAGAAGAACAAGCTGTCCGCCATTCCATGTTCAGAAGCTGATTGGACTACAGCTGCTTTTTTATTTCAGCACTACTCTGTGGACAGCAAGACAATTTAGAGGTATGCAAGGCAAGTTCAAACAAAAGGGGAGCTGAAACTGAAGGAGAAGAAGTTGGGTGATTGTTCCTGCTGTCTATGGCACTCGCCTCACTCAACCTAATAACAGGGCCAGGTCTGTAGAAATGCATAAAATGTGTAGGTCATTCCTTACAATACATTATAGTATTTTCAGTAGAATGTACCTCTATGAGAGCACAGAATAGTATAGTTAAGACAACTGAACTTTATAGTTTAGTTTGAAGGTTAATTATTATATATACAGTGCAGAGAGAATGAATCAATGCAAATTATTTTCCAGCCAACACACAAAGAGAACAGACACAAGAAGCAAACTGAAATGCCAAGAAGAGAAATCATTTTGAAAAATTCAATTGATAATTGAATTGGATGTATTTTAAATATTGTTTTTGTATAGTTTTTAAACTTTCAATTGTTGTAACCCGCCCAGAGTCCCTTGCAAGGGAGATGGGCGGGGAATAAATTGAAATAATAAATAAATAAATAAATAATAAAATTTCAAAATGTATTACTGTAGGATGTTTTGGTGACTAGGGCTGCAGATAACCTTTTAAGAAGGACTGAAGTATATGTTTTAAAAAAGAATTTTATTAAGTTTAGAGCATAGATAAAAACTACAATAAAAAAGAAAAAACTACAAAAAAGAAAAAAGAAAAAAAGGAAGTGAAAAACACAAGAAATAGAATTTTAAAGATTACATAAGAAGTGACTTCCGACTTTCAACAACAAGAATATATAGCAATTCCCATAATTAATCCCTTTCTCTAAATTTAACCAAAATCACATTATTTCTATAAATCATTCCATGGACATTATGTAAATCAATAAAAGCAAATGTTTCTTCCATATATATATGGAATATATATATGGTATACATATATATATATATGTATATAAGGTCGTCCATAATTCAGACAGTAAAGTCTGGCACCTTCTGCTGATGTGTATAAACTAGTGGGTTAATAAAAGGCTTCCAGAGGCTAAAATACAGCATCCAAGGCAAGTGAACAGAAAACTAAAAACTAAGAACATCAAGTTGAATGTGTAGGGAAATATTAAGTCCTTCAAACTAGATAGAAAAATAATAACGGAGAGATGACTATTTATTCTCAGTCCTCCTTAAATTTTAAATGGAAAGCAAGCTAGCAGCTAAAGAAAAAAATTTTTAACCTCCTCCAGAAACAACGTTATGCACCAAGAGATTCATATCTTTTTGTTAAAAACCTCTCTTGGGGTCCAAGAACTTAAAAATATACAAACTGGGTGATTTAGAAATGAGAAAGGCTTGACCTAGTGTCCCAAAGGGGCTGCAGCGTGGTCTGGAAATGGTGGCATCCCTGACTCCCATCTCCTCTTACCGGAATAGTGCCAATGGCGTTGACGATCTTCAGGCTACAAGGTGATGTTATGAAGTACAAATAGGATAATTCCAAGTGTTTTCTGTCCATGAAAACACTCTAGGGCAACAGGAAAAGCCTGCCTGTGCCTCCAAAAAGAATCCACGCTGTTGGGTCTGCCCGCTGATCTTGCGAGCAGGGTGTTCAGTCAGCCATCTTCCCACCAGAAGTCCAAGAAGGACTGGAGTATTGATGGCCACTATCAATGAAGCTAAAAGGAGAACACCCAATAGTTGCAGATGATCAGATGCAATAGAGGAATAGGAAGCAAATAAGAAACAATTGAGCAAAACAAAACAAAACCATTTGTCTTTTGCCTCTTGATTCATAGAAATCCTTAGAACATTTGGAATATGTGGCCCGCAGAGCTTTAGCTTGTCAGATCCTTTGTGCAGTTAGTTATTTACTTGAATTAGTGGTCCCAATGGTTTCAGCCACATACCGTGTCCAAGCACATACACACAGTATGATCAAAATTGTTTCAAGCATGTGTTCAGAAAGTTCTGATTCTTGGTGGAATTGACTTTTGGCTTGGGCCAACATGATTGTTTTTAGATGCAAGCAATTTAAGCCCAAGGTTAACTTCTGTGAAGGAAAAAACTAGTTTTAAATATTCTTATAAATATTTGTCAACATTTGTTTTACTTTTATTTAATGTTGCATTGTATACACATTTCCCTGCAAAGACGACATGCATAGCATTGAACTGCACATCCAGATATTGAAATTTTATCTCCCACCCCACCCTGCCCACATGCCTTGCCAGGCACTTTGTTTTTTAAATGAGTAACAGGTAATTCATGGCCCCCTCCTTCTAAATTTGTCTGCCTAATTAGCTCTCTTCTTTCCTAATACAATGATTAAAAGCTCCCAGGGCGGGCTCACCTAAGTGTTTGCTAAATTTATCACAGGATAATATCTAATGTTTTTTTTTTAATGAATAGAGGATCTGCTGCATAAATGAATTTAAATTTAAATTTCCATAGCCTCTTAAGAGTGTATTTTCCTCCCCACGTCTTCAGCTCCCTCCCTATCAAGCAGATTATTGAAGATAATAAGCAAATCTACCTGTTATCATTCATCATTCATCAGGGGCATTTCAGAAATACTTCAACAATGAAACCTTCTTTTAAAAAACAGTTTACAGGGTGGGGAGGAAATTATGAATTTCAGTATACTTCATTTCCATATTTTTACAATGTGTTAGAAAGAAAGTGAGACAATAAAGTATTAAAAGATGATTTTTGGACAATGCAGGTGCTTTGATTTGGACAATGCAGGTGCAGAGCCTGGATAATACCTTGTGTTAATTTCCATGGGGAGAAGTTGATCTGCATTTTGGAAAGCAATTGCTGTAATGGATTAAGTTTCACTACAAGGCCTACATTTTTCAGGATTATGAAAACTGATTCTAATGTGCAAGATTCTGACCTATTTAAAAAGCAGGAAGGCTATGCTGAGAATGTGAGCTGTATAGCCTGTTAAGAACTAACTTCATCAGATGCATGAAAAATCTGAGAAGGATTGAACAGCATAGGCTGAATTTGAAATATAAGGAAAGATCAAGTAAGCTAACAAATGAGAACAGAGGATAATAGGAATACAAAGACAAATATATCAAGCATAAATGAAATAGCTTTAATGAAGCATATCTGTTCTGAATAAAACAAAGCAATGGCATGCTAAATCTGATCATCATACAATATTTAAGCAAGGGAGGGTAAATAGTTTTACTATTGTAAACATTTTTGAAGGGTGTTTCACTTTAACATTTTATGTGTCATAAACTCCCCCTGCTCCTAAGACCAAAGTGAAGTGGCCACATAACTTTGCTTCAAGGCCTCATCCAGCAGTTTTAGTAGCCAAAAAAGGCTTTCAGTCAACCACAATGCAGACAAGAAGCTTCTCCTGTTTACTGAACTATCAGATGAGTCTTCAAAGTGATCCAAAGCATCTCAGTGAGCATTCTCTTGCCTCCTCATCTGAAACACAGAAAATTATTTCTGCGTGCAAATTGCCACTAATCTTAGAATTCTGAAAACTGTAGTGCTAATACATTTGGAAAGTGAAGCAGATCAATGGATAGACCTGCAGCTCATTGAAGTAAAAGCTTAACTATGTGATCTGGAGACTTAAAGTTTCCTACAGTCTCTTCCTGTGCACTCTTTGAAAAAATTCCTTGGGAGAGACAAGATTCTGTGCCAGGCAAGTCATCGTCTTAATCAAAATATAACTGAATTCAACAGGCCTTGTGAAGCTTCAAAGGGGCTCTTTGCTTTGACAAAGGTTTTTAAAAAGCACCCCCTTGAAGCTGCTTCACAAAGCAAAATGTTTCCCTGTGTTGCTTGCCTCTCTCTGCTTTGGAGGACTTGTCAGCTTTCTGAGCCCCTCTCTACAGAGCTCATGCTACAGGAGAAGACTGAGAGGACCTTTCACCCACAACATTGGTTGAAATGCATCCAAGCTGAGCAGCTTCAGAAATGTGCTGGATAGCCTGGAGGTGGCCTAAGGTGCATCCAAGGTCATCCACTTTGTGCAGCACCCAACACGCTGTGGGCAGTTCCAAAGGACCAAACCTCAAAGCACTTCAGCCAGCACTGGAAGAAAAGGCTGAGAAGAATCCTTCTCCTGCAGCTCTGGTTTGAAGCAACTTTGAGGTCACCTGAATTGTGCAGCAAGATAAATGTGGGTCTCTATTTTACATTGCCTCGGTGGCATGAAATGCTTTGATGAAGCAAATCTAAATCACTTCACGTAGACCCAGGGCATTTCCTCACTAGTACTTTATAGTACCTTCTTGCATCACACAGTCCTTCTTGAAGTGATATAAAGCCTGTTCTTATTACAGCTGTATCAGTACAATAGTTGGATGACTCTGGAAGTTGCTTTAAATCACTAGTGAAAAAATGGCTTGAGAATGCAGCTTTTTACTTATGTAGTGGTTTTGGAAATGATGAATAAATGATATTACCGTATTGTTCCTAATAGTACAATCAGAGCAGTTTGATAATGGAACCAATTATCTAGAGAGGTGGTAGGCTCTCTTTATTGGGTATGCTTGAACAAAGCCTGGACAGGCATCTGTTATGGATGCTTTAATTTGGGTTTCTGCATGGAACAGGGGGATAGACTTAATTTGCTATTTCAAACCAGATGGGGGAGGGAAAGTTTGGGCATTCTGCTGTATAATTTTTGTTAGGGATGCTGCAGTAAACCAACCTGTTTGATTGCACATTAAGTTTATGTGCACTGTATTGTCGAAGGCTTTCACGGCCGGAGTTCAATGGCTGTTGTGGGTCTTCCGGGCTGTGTGGCCATGTTCTGGAAGTTGTGGTTCCTAATGTTTCGCCAGCATCTGTGGCCAGCATCTTCAGAGGGCAGGAGCACAGATAGAAGCAAAATCTCTGTGCCCAGGTAGAGTGGCAATGTTCTATTTATAGAGCTAAATTATAGGAGATTAGGTGGGGTTTTTTGTTGTGTTGAAATGTTAACGAGTGGCTGATGAGCGTGATTAGCATGTTCATTGTGAGAAGTATTCCCATGTCCTGGTGGTTGGACTGAGTTCGTTGACCTTTTGCAGGCTGTGTTTTTCAGGACTGGTAGCCAGGTTTTGCTAAGTTTTAAACTTTCTTCTTTTTTATTGTAACTGTGCTGGTGTTTGTGAATTTCAATGGCTTCTCTGTATAATCTGGTGTAGTGGCTTTTGGTGTTGTCCAGTATTTCTGTGTTTTCAAATAGGATTTTGTGTCCCGTTTGCTTGAGAGCATGTTCAGCTACTGAAGATTTTTCCGGTTGCTGTAGTCTGCAGTGTCTTTCATGTTCTTTTATCCTGGTGTGAATGCTTTGTTTTGTGGTTCCGATGTATACTTGTCCACAGCTGCATGGTATGCGGTATACTCCTGCAGCGGTGCGGGGGTCCCTTTTGTCTTTTGCTGATTTTAGCATTTGTTGTATTTTTCTGGTGGGTCTGAAGACTGTTTGAAAGTTGTGTTTTTCCATCAGTTTTCCCATGCGGTCAGTGACTCCTTTGATGTAGGGCAGGAATACTTTGTGGGGGGCTGTTTTTCTTCAGTTGGATGTTGTTTTCTTGGTTTGATGGCTCTTTTTATTTCATTCTTGGAATAGCCATTTGCCTGTAGGACCCAATTCAGATGGTTAAGTTCATTGTTGAGAAATTGGGTTTCACAGTTTCGATTAGCACAATCCACCAAGGTTTTGATCATGCCTCTCTTTTGTCGTGGGTGGTGACTGGAATTTTTGTGTAGATATCGGTCCGTATGGGTGGGTTTTCTGTATACTTTGTGTCCTAGTTTGAGGTCCGGATTGCGTATGACCAGCGTATCTAAAAATGGAAGTTTGCCATCAGTTTCTTTTTCCATAGTGAATTGTATATTGGGGTGGATGCCGTTTAGGTTTCTTAGAAGGAGAGAAACGCCATAGAGACCCTCAATTCGGACCCAGACATCATAATCCTTCCAGCGGACAAAGGCAATGCCACGGTAATTATGAACATAGATGAATACAAAGACAAAATCAGAGAATTACTAGACCCCACCACATACAGAACAATAAGACGGGATCCGACCAGCAAAATCATGAAGCAAACCAACACACTGATAAAGAGCTCCCCTGCATCCCAACGTACTACAACGTATTTGCAAGACAGAAGCTCTCTCACCTAGACTATACGGACTCCCCAGAATCCACAAGGACTCGATCCCACTCAGACCCATTGTAAGTGCCATTGGCTCCCCGACATATGAATTATCCAAACATTTGGCAACCCTTTTACAGACCCACATCGGACAGACTCCATCCCACATCAAAGACTCAGGACACTTCATCAACAAAATCAGCACCCTAAAACTCAACCACACGGACAAACTGGTCAGCTTTGACGTGGTCTCCCTGTTTACCAAGGTGCCAGTAAGGGACACCCTGGCACTCATCAAGCAAATCTTCCCAGAAGACATTACAGCTTTATTTCAACACTGCCTAACAACTAGTTACTTTCAATGGGAGAATGAGTTCTACGAACAGATGGATGGCGTTGCCATGGGAAGCCCCCTGAGCCCAGTCATAGCAAACGTTTACATGGAACACTTTGAAAAACAGGCTTTGGAATCGGCACCCATTACACCAACAGTCTGGTTCCGGTTCGTGGATGACACCTTCGCAATTTGGAGTCATACTGAAGAAGAACTGGAGAAATTTCTGGACCACCTAAACGGCATCCACCCCAATATACAATTCACTATGGAAAAAGAAACTGATGGCAAACTTCCATTTTTAGATACGCTGGTCATACGCAATCCGGACCTCAAACTAGGACACAAAGTATACAGAAAACCCACCCATACGGACCGATATCTACACAAAAATTCCAGTCACCACCCACGACAAAAGAGAGGCATGATCAAAACCTTGGTGGATTGTGCTAATCGAAACTGTGAAACCCAATTTCTCAACAATGAACTTAACCATCTGAATTGGGTCCTACAGGCAAATGGCTATTCCAAGAATGAAATAAAAAGAGCCATCAAACCAAGAAAACAACATCCAACTGAAGAAAAACAGCCCCCCACAAACAAAGTATTCCTGCCCTACATCAAAGGAGTCACTGACTGCATGAGAAAACTGATGGAAAAACACAACTTTCAAACAGTCTTCAGACCCACCAGAAAAATACAACAAATGCTAAAATCAGCAAAAGACAAAAGGGACCCCCGCACCGCTGCAGGAGTATACCGCATACCATGCAGCTGTGGACAAGTATACATCGGAACCACAAAACAAAGCATTCACACCAGGATAAAAGAACATGAAAGACACTGCAGACTACAGCAACCGGAAAAATCTTCAGTAGCTGAACATGCTCTCAAGCAAACGGGACACAAAATCCTATTTGAAAACACAGAAATACTGGACAACACCAAAAGCCACTACACCAGATTATACAGAGAAGCCATTGAAATTCACAAACACCAGCACAGTTACAATAAAAAAGAAGAAAGTTTAAAACTTAGCAAAACCTGGCTACCAGTCCTGAAAAACACAGCCTGCAAAAGGTCAACGAACTCAGTCCAACCACCAGGACATGGGAATACTTCTCACAATGAACATGCTAATCACGCTCATCAGCCACTCGTTAACATTTCAACACAACAAAAAACCCCACCTAATCTCCTATAATTTAGCTCTATAAATAGAACATTGCCACTCTACCTGGGCACAGAGATTTTGCTTCTATCTGTGCTCCTGCCCTCTGAAGATGCTGGCCACAGATGCTGGCGAAACGTTAGGAAACACAACTTCCAGAACACGGCCACACAGCCCGGAAGACCCACAACAGCCATTTATGTGCACTGTTCATAAAAATAATATTCAATATATGTTCTATAAAGTCTCTATGGACATTATCCAAGCTCTTAGAACAGAAGATTCCCCCTCCCCAGTATTAACAAATTGCACACATTTCTAATTCTCATTCAGTTTTATTTATTTTTTTATTTAAAAAACAAACAAACCTGGAGTACTCAGCCTTTCCATTTAATATAGAGCCTGAGCACATGAAGCAGAATCTATTTCTCCTGTGCTAAAATAGCCACACTGTTCTGGGGTTAGAATAATTTATCTGCTCAAAGGGGGTGGGAAGAAAAGCAACTTTTGTTTCTAAGGTAAAAAGGTAGTATCTGCACCCACTCATCTACACACCAAGCCTTTCATTACACCATTTGCAGAATGGCAGCAAATCTGCTCTTCCTTGCTAGCATGTGAAATGAGCGCAATTGTTTTCCACATAAAACACTCCAAACACTACCCAATCTTTGCCATAGACACTTTAAAAACATATGGTTTGGGAATGATCTGTCTATATGATTGCTAACATATAGCACATTCTGAATTTTGTCAGAACCAGTGCATGGTAGAAGAGGAATTCATCATCATCATTGGCGATCACTCGTAGCTGAGTAAGATTGTCTTCCAAAGGTAAAATTTTAACGGTGGATCCGTAAGTGGCTATAAAGGCCAATTCTGGATAAGAGGAATTAAAGACCATGTAAAGGTAAAGGTTCCCCCCACACATTTATGCAGTCGTGTCCGACTCTAGGGGCTGGTGCTCATCTCCATTTGTTAGCCAAAGAGCCAGCGTTGTCCGAAGATGCTTCCACGGTCATGTGGCCGCATGACATGCGCGGAAAGCTGTTACGTTCCGTAGAACCATGTAGTGCTTTGTTATCTTTCCAGCATGGTAGTTAGCTCCTAGAAATACAACTGAAGACTTGCAAAGCTATGGAGTAAGTTGGCTGGGAACTCACTGGACATTGCCTCACAGGAGGAAGGCTCTCCAGAAAATGAACAGATGCCCAGACTTTTGAAGGTAAAAATAAAAGTAATTGTCATATTGTGATCGGGGAGACTTAATCTAAGTTTAAGCATGGGTTAGTGGCTCTGTCATGGAAATGGTGTGCAAATTTGGGGTTAATGAAAAATTTCACTTCACTACAACCAACTTGTGCAGAAAGATTCCCTGTAAGAGAAGGGAGACTATGATGGGAAAGGGGGTGGTACATTTACGGCTGCAAAATGACATAAATCTCACACTAAATGTAGCAAACTCTTCACAATTACTCAACATTAAAATGATTTTGCTCTCCTGGTGTCTTTCTCTCTGTTTTAAATCAATTGTGCTTCTTAACTTCAGAATACTTTACCATGGAGGAGACAATACTTGAAAAGAAATGCATAGCTCTCAATACCAAGAGGGATGAAGCTACAGTTCCAGCTCTTCTGCTCTAAACTTGGGTCCTACATGAGCACAGAGGCTGCTCCCTCATACCTTACTTCTTGCACCCTTTCAGGTGCCTTAAATCTCACCTGCCTACTCTTGCCCAGCCCCACCGCATCCAACCTCACATTAAGAAGAATGATTGATGATTGTCTTCCTGCCAGCAGCAAGGAAGAAAAACAAAGACTGGGGAATCCATCAATTCCTTTCCTTAACTAGGCCTGCAATGTGTGCAAAAGGGCAGCACTTTTCACAGCCCCATTACTAAGGATCAACAATGGGAGCAGCATGATTTAAATCAACATACTTTTCTGGGAGCCAGGGACTAGTAGATAGCACCTTAACGTGGCTGTCTGAAAGATCCTTGTCCCCAATAACAAATTAAACAACTAAAGATGTACTGGCATTTCATTACCAAAATCTGCTACATGGGTTAATCATCTCACTTTAGTGCTGACTCTGTTCCTTTTGCAAACTCTCCAGAGCAGCAGCATGTATCCTCATGGTCCCTGCAATGCTACCAGACCATGCAATGCAGCACTCTTGTCTCCAAATTCAAGCTTCCATTATTTAGTCTATCTAACACTACATCTTTCAAGAGTTTGATGGGGACAACTATTTCCTTTTCCCACTGTGGAGTCCATTAGTAGGAAAATATGTGGATCCCCTAAGCCAAGGGTCGGAAATGGCGGCTCGCGAGCCAGATGCGGCTCTTTGGCCCCTTGAGTGTGGCTCTTCCGCAGCTGAACTCAGCCCCGCCCCTTCCACATGATAGGCCCCCGCCCGCAAACCCCGCCCCCTGGCTCTCGCACTGAGCAAGGCCCGGCGCGGCAGGGAGGCAGCGCCATCTCCAGCCGCAGCAGCCCCTGCGCGGAGAGAGGCAAGCAGGCAGATAAGCGGGCAGGCCTCGTTTCCCGCCCCCATCATCATCTTCGCTCAACGCGGGCAGGTGGAAGCAGCCGAGGGGGGCGGGCCCGGCGGCGGAGGCCAGGGCTGCCCGCTTACCTGCCTGCCTGCCTTTCTCCGCGAGGCCCCCGATCCGGCTTGGACCCCGGGAAGGCAGCGGAGGGCCTCGCGGAGGGAGGCAAGCAGGCAGGTAAGCGGGCAGGCCTCGTTTCCCACCCTCCATCGTCTTCTTTCTTCAACGCGGGCGGGCGGAAGCGGCCGAGGGGGGCGGGCCCGGCGGCGGAGGCCAGGGCTGCCCGCTTACCTGCCTGTCTGCCTCTCTCCGCGAGGCCCCCGATCCGGCTTGGACCCCGGGAAGGCAGCGGAGGGCCTCGCGGAGGGAGGCAAGCAGGCAGGTAAGCGGGCAGGCCTCGTTTCCCACCCTCCATCGTCTTCTTTCTTCAACGCGGGCGGGCGGAAGCGGCCGAGGGAGGCGGGCCCGGCGGCGGAGGCCAGGGCTGCCCGCTTACCTGCCTGCCTGCCTCTCTCCGCGAGGCCCCCGATCCGGCTTGGACCCCGGGAAGGCAGCGGAGGGCCTCGCGGAGGGAGGCAAGCAGGCAGGTAAGCGGGCAGGCCTCGTTTCCCACCCTCCATCATCTTCTTTGTTCAACGCGTACGGGCGAAGAGCGGCCGTGGGGGGGGGTGGGCGGCGACGACAAGCGGCGCGCTTCAGGCTTTCAGCGCTGGAAGGCGGCCTCCTTCCAGCGCTGAAAGCCTGAAGCGTGTCATTTGTCGTCGCCGCCCGCCCCCCCCCACGGCCGCTCTTCGCCACAGATCCCGCCGGAGCTGATCTCCCTGGACCCCGGGCAGCTGGGCCGGGTGGACGCCGTCTCCCGCCCGCAAACCCCGCCCCCTTCCACGTGATTGGCCCCCGCCCGCAAACCTCGCTCCCTTCCATGCGAATGGCCCCCGCCCGCAAACCCCGCCCCCTTCCACGTGATTGGCCCCCGCCCGCAAACCCCGCCCCCTGGCTCTCTAGCATTTCAAAATGTGCACGAGCATGTCAAAATGGCTCCCGGCATAAAAAGTTTGCCGACCCCTGCCCTAAGCAATCTGTATTTCTCATAAAACTAATGACAACAGGCCTAGCCATAATTTCCAAGTTGTGAAGTATCTGCGGAGTATTTGTGTTGACATAGTTTGTTTGTCAGTGTTTCTCAAACTTGGCAACTTTAAGATGTGTGGGCTTAAACTCCCAGAATTCTTCAGCCACGTGAAAATCAAATAGCAGTTTGCAGGACTAGGGAAGAGGGTCAGCACACTATCTACAATAGAAATGTAGATAAAGAAAATACCTTTCCCTTTTGGCAACTTCCCCCCTCAAAATTATTTCCCCAGGGCTTTTTCATGTAGGAGGTGGGTCGTCAGCTCTCAGAAAGCAACCTAATATTCGCTCTTGGCTGAAGAATTCATTTATTCTCAGGACAAACTTAGTTTGCCAGCAAAATCCAGGTGCAGGTTTGACCTCCAAAATAATGAGGTTCCCTGGGTGCTAATTAAAATGCTGTTTTTCTTCCTTTGCTAGTCAATAGTATAAACAGCAGGCCATCAGCATGCAAAGGGCTTGCTTTGGTACACTGTGGATTCTCAAAGCCATTTTATAGATTTAGAGAAAGAACACAATGTTTGCAGAAGTATGTATTCATCAGCTAATTGTCTTATTCATCATCTACATATTTAAAATATGTGGTATATTCCTCAATGGACTTTATTCCTTCACAATGTAATAATACAGCTTCCCGAAAGAGCAGCTTCTCTCAAATGTACTTAAGGTAAAGGTTTTCCCCTGCAAAGTCGTGTCCGACTCTAGGGGGCGGTGCTCATCTCCGTTTCTTAGCCTAAGAGCCAGCACTCTCCGAAGATGCTTCTGCGGTCATGTGGCCGGCATGAAGCGCAGAACGCTGTTACCATCCCACCAAAGTGGTACCTATTTATCTACTTGCATTTGCATGCTTTCGAATTGCTAGGTTGGCAAGAGCTGGGGTGAGTGCGGGAGCTCACTCCGTCACGCAGCACTCAGGTCTCAAACCGCCGACCTTCTAATCGACAAGCCTGGCATCTTAACCACTGAGCCATCACACCCCTATTGTACTTCCCATCAGTACTCCCATCAGTAATGTACTTCCCATCAGTTAAAATCAACCAAGGATTTGTTCTCTGGCAATGCAAGAGAATACATTGTTTTTATAAGCATCTTGGTTGTGAAAGTCCTTTCCTGCTTAGTTATGGTTTAGAGATGGTTTATAATCTTCTGGTGACAACTTAAGACATACTTGTGCACCCAGGCTTTTTGTTAATCTGATGCTGCTGTACTTTTCTGGTCTGGTCTAATCTGTCCAGGTCTTTTTGACCTTATTTTAGAATTTTTAATGATTTTAGACAGATTTAAAAATACACAGACACACCTTATTTAATGTTTACATTTTTTAAAGTGCTTTTAATTTATTGTAAGTTTGTCCTTAACAACTAAAACCCACATTTGGATTCTTTAAATGATGAAAAAGTGGAATCAATATTTTACAAATAAATAATAAAATTTAGGAAGTAATACAGTATTTCATGAGAAATTATACTATGTAAAACACCTAGTCTCTGTAAGGGAGATGGAGGTGGCTTATTTATGGATTGTTTATATGCATCTGAATTTAGTGGAATTTAGCTGTAGTCCTGTGATGTCTATACAATTTTCTCATTTCTATTTATATTTTTTTCTTGGGATTTAGAAAATGCCACTGCCTAAAAACTTTGAAATCTGATGGCACAATTAATTGTAACATCTGCATACCTGTAATACTACTAATCCATGAATTATCCTGAATTTATGCACTAAGCAAAAGGTACTTGGCTTGAGAATGTCATGTTTTTAGTGTGGGAATAGACCAGCAGTTCAAGACCAAACAATGGCTCATGAACGCTTCAGCTTTTGTTTGCATGCATATTTCTGCAACCTTCTTCAGAGCCCCAGGAAGATTCAGGGATGCAGTTGCAACTGAGACTAGTTTACTCCAAAATTCCATGTAAAATAGCTGAATTGGGTAAACTTTGAATGGAGAGAGGGAAATTTTTTTAATAAAACCTGAAATTAAAACAAGGAAGGAAGGAAGGAAGGAAGGAAGGAAGGAAGGAAGGAAGGAAGGAAGGAAGGAAGGAAGGAAGGAAGGAAGGAAGGAAGGAAATATTAAATGGATCTGTCTCAGACCATAAACTAGCTTTTCTGAATTTAGACCTTGGTCTGAAATCATAACCCCACCCCCATCTGAGAGAGCACTGTCTCATTCAAGCAAGAGACTGAATTATGGGAAGAAATAATTCCATATGCTCCCAAAGGACATTAAAGAGGTCACATTAGAGTCACACTGTGTCTCTGAGAATAAAAGACCTGGAGCTATCTGCAAAGATGTCTGGATGCTGTCGCAGGCAGCTCTTCCATGGAAATACTGCACATCTCTCAGCACAAGCTTGTCGTCTACTCTGGGCTTCACTTCGCAGGGGGGAAAAGGGCAGAATACAAAGAGGCATTTTATAATGTGCCTTTTCTTTGATTCCATTTTGTTTGTATGTACTGCTGATTATGTCTGAAGCTACAGTTGATTAGAAAGTGACAGCTACATTTGTTCCTTTAGCTTTTAAAATGTGGCACAATGAGATTGTCTTCTGCAAGAACATAATTCTTCTGAATGAAAAAGAACAGAGCAATCTGGCTTCTCCAAAGTCAAACAGTTGGTGCACCTAGCTCAGCATGGAGCTACAGGCCTTTCATTCACACAAGCAAGACATTACTTGATGCTATCAACTGGTAATGAGCATGTAGGTTTGTTTATAGCATCTGTGCCACTTTCCAGCCTGTATAGTTCCTAAAGCTCTTTACAGATTAATAAAAACCAAGCAGTCCTTGACATCCACCTAAAAAGACACGGCAAAGAAGGAAAAGGGGATGAGGCAGGAAAAGGAAAAGGATCTCATGATTTCTAAGTTTTTTAGCTGAAGTACTCTGTCTGGCAGATGTCTCCTTTGAAGACTTGTGTAGAGTAAAACAATATGCCCTTAAAATCATAGGTAATTCCTTTTTCCAGTTCCTCCCTTCACAGTTTGCAACCTGCATGGGTGTTTTTTTCCAAATAGTGATGAGAACATTCTATCTTCCTGTTATTCTTGGGATTTGTAGTACTAAAATGCACCAGCTAATGACAATGAATGGAGATAACAGTTCTTCACATAGGAATTGGTACACATGTGAACCAGCCATGTTGCCTGAATATAACGGAATTGATTATACTGAAAACTTTTTTACCTGGGTGATATTCTCTGACAAGCTGTTCAGTTAGGCAATTAAAGAATTATGGAATCAGATTCTTATATAGAAGATGCCAAGATGTTTTGAAGGGTTCTCTTTTTTCCCCCATAAAGAGTCAGATTAACTGAATTGTGTTCATGCAAGTCCCACAAATAAAAGAAGCAATGACTAATCTGGTTTATGACAGCCAGCTTTAAAATCTATGATAGCTTCAGAAGAGGGAATTGTTACTGTCTTTGGTACCCTGACAAAATCCGTATCTTTATATAATGGCTTTAAAATATATCACATTCCAGAACCCTGTGAAATCCACAGAACAGTTTATGGCTGTTAAATATTGAGGGTCATGCAATCCAACACTGGAGGATGAGGGAGCTGGCCTGAGTGGTAGGAGTTTTTTAAAAGACACCTCTCTCTTTGTGATCAAAATCATTTTGGAACTGATTTCAAATACATAGCTGCAATGTGACACATATAACAAATAGGAACAGTCACTGAAACTGTATTGCTTGGCATTCGAAATAAGCCCAGGTATCCTGCTGTAATTCAGTGAGTTTGTGCATTACCTACTGAGAGCCCTTCTAGGTAACCTGCAAGCCTCTTGGGCTGTCTTCAAACCCCTTACAAATCAGCAAACTGAAACAAGATGCTTTGCTGAGACTTCCACCACACAAGCATTAGGATCTGCTGCTTCCTTGTTGCTAGGTTGAAGAACTGGAGTACATCTCAACTGTGCTCCTTCCTTTGAATGTTTCCAAATGTTCTATGAGACAGGGAGATTGCTTTAGCAATGCCTCTATGGTTTTTTGGCCAGAGACATACTGTATATTGTGGGCTATTCTGATCAAGGAAAGGTGTCACTTGATCACATCTCCATCCACAATGCACAGCAACAGTCCTTATTTATTTATTTTGTTAGATCTGTACCCTGCCTTTCCTCTGAGAACTACAGCAGTGTATGTATCCAATCCATCTTTTCCCCAGAATAACCACCTCATAAGGTTGATTGAGCTGACAGTGACTGGCCCAGAGCCACCCAGTTAGCCTTCATGGCTGATAACCTGCATGTCCCTAATCCTAGCCCCAATATATTTTATTTATTTATCCAATTTATATGGCTGCCCATCTATCTGGGAAACTCTGGGTGGCAAACAAAAACTATAATTATATTAAAACAAAACCAACTAAAACTGCATCAAGACTCAATGAAAACACACACCATTAAAGACACGCACCCATGCTGGAGCTTCCAAATTAATGTCCTGTCCCCAGTGCCTGCGGAAAGAGCCAGATCACTGCTGCCTTGCGAAAGGGCAATAGAATAGGGGCAGTCTGTATTTCAGGGGGGAGGCTGTTCCACAGAGCAGGCACCATAACAAAGAAAGCACACTTCCAGGGAGTCACTAGATGACATTGTTTAATTGACGGTACCCAGAGCATGCCACTCTGCCAGATCTGGTGGGGTGGGCAGAAACCATTGGGGAGAGGCAGTCCCACAAATAATTTTGTTCCATTCCATGTAGGGCATTAAAGGTGACAACCAGCACCTTGAATTAATTAATTAATTAATTAATCAATCAATCAAATTTATCACCGCCCAACTCCCCCAAGGGGGACTCTGGGTGGTTTACAACAAAATTAAAATCGTTAACATATAATTATAAATAGATTAAAATACACAGTAAATAACAGTTTAAAATATAATGAATATAATAAAATCCAATAGCAGAACCTTCTTAAGTTTGTAAAAAGGGCACTCCAGGGCTAATCTAAAGTGCTAGCCATCTCCAGGTATATAAACTCTCCTTCCCGCCCCAAGCATACTGACATAGCTAGGTTTTGAGGGTTTTTTGGAAGTCCAGGAGCGAGGGGGACTGTCTGATCTACGGGGGAAGAATGTTCCAATGGGCAGGGGCAACAGCAGAGAAAGCACGCTTCTGAGACCCCGTTAGATGGAACTCCTTAACCAATGGGGTCCATAGCATGCCCTCTCTGCATGCCCAGGTGGGACGGGATGAAGCAATGGGGATGAGACGGTCCCTTAGGTATCCTGGTCCCATGCCATGTAGGGCTTTAAAGGTGATAACCAACACCTTGAATTGGACCTGGAAGCAAACTGGGACCCAGTGCAGTTCGCGCAGCAAAAGTGTTACGTGTGTCCTCCTTGGGACACCCAAAATTGAATTACACCCAGAAGTCTACTGGGAGCCAGTGCAGCTCACATAGCAGTTGTGTCACATGGGTGTACTGAGGTGTGCCCCAAACTGCACATGCTGCTGCATTCTGGACCAGCTGAAGCTTCCAAATGCTCTTCAAGGGCAGTCCCATGTAGAGCATGTTGTAATAGCCCAATTGGGAGGTGATTAAGGTATGAGTGACCATGAGCAATGCCTCCTGATCCAAGAATGGCTGCAACTGGCACACAAGTTGTATTTCTGCAAAAACCCTATGGGCAACCCATGGCTGCCACCTGCTTCTTGAGCAGGAACCATAAGTCCCCCAGATTGCGCCCTGTCTTTGAGAGGGGGAATGCAGCCCCATTCAGGGTTAACAGTGATAAGTCACCAGATCTGGAGGGTCCTAAAACCCACAGGCAAGTTACACTTGCATATCCAGCCCAAACTACTAGCCTTCTTCTAACAGCTCATTTCCCTCCGCCTTTGCTTTGCTACCTAATGGCAAATAAGAACTGCCTACCTTACCTGCATTGGGACAATTATTTCTGGAACAATCCCTTGTTGATTCATATTAGTTCTGCAATGCCAGACATCACAGAATGAGGTTAAATGGCCATAATGATGTAATTCATTGCTGTGTACCATGTTATTATTGACACTATTGACTTTAACCCAAAATTAAAAGGACCGAAAAACAGGGGAACTATTAGGGAGCTCCTAAAGCTAGTATTCAAGAAATCTAAATTGACTGATGAGGTTTATTGGCGCAGTTTATATGTGACCAGTGGAGCCTCCTTCTGCTGCAGCTGAAATCATTCCTGCTGGCTTACATATGAATTACTCATCAGGAGCCTCACTTGCTAGACTTCAAAATCCAGGCATACCATACTATAGAAATCCCATTAGTATATGCAGGTAAAATACTGTGATTATTCCTTTTCAAAGGAAATAGTGGAGATTTTATACTGACAATCTCTGGGCACTTCAACCAGATAATTAGCTTGCTGGTAGGTATTATTGGTCCTGAAATGTAATGTTTATTACTGCATTTTCATTATTAAAGTCATTTTGTCTGCTTTGCGTCATAGGGTATCTCAGGTAGGAATAAAAAAATAATTTTGTCACGGATTCCATGGGAAGAAAATGCAAGTATTCCTCTCCTGCTGGACTTTCCAATGGGATAAACACTAGCATCAAATAAAGTGTGCTTGTTTTCCTCTTTCCCTGCTTAGTGTCTGAAAAAAACATTGAATACAAATAATTAATAATAATAATAATAATAATAATAATAATCCTTACACAGGGAAATTTGCACTTTAAAAGTGTGCATCAGAAAAATTATGTTTAAAATACTGTAATAAAACCTGAAATAAACAACTTACATTAACAGTCATGTTATGGAAATTTGGGGACATATCTAAAAAGGCTCCAGTCTTCATATGTTAGGGGAAGTTGTAAGTATAAATAGTTAATTAAATTTTCTATGCTTCTCTTTAATTTGTAGGGAAAACAATCAAGTAGCAGACTAGAACATTGCCCTACTGATGTTGAAAGTAAAAACAAGAGGATTTTTAGTGATTCATATATCCCAATTTACTGTCAGTGTTTATTTTCTGGATGGATGAGAGGCTGAGTCAAGTTTGAGTCAGGTTTCATAACAATGTGGTTATATGTAGAGAATAATGTTGCAAAGGCATGCATGCTGTTTAATGTTCTGTTATCTTATGTCCATCCCATCATCTTCTCATACAAATTCCACACCTCCTTATTTTATACATACTTCTCAAAATCTAGAGAGTTTTAGTATATTTTGTTTCTGGGCAAGAATGGCAGAATATTATTTCTCAAGAGACTGGTCTTTTTTTTAGTACCAAACTAATAAGGAAATATTTCAAAATTCATTCCTGGCCCCTTGAACTTTGGAGAAAGTCAAATCAACAACAATAATATTAATATTAATAATAACAAATGAGAGAAAGGAGGGGTTGAATCAGTTTTTTAATCATATTTTTGGATAATGAGCTATCCTGCTAGTGTGATTTGGAGAATACTTGATTTATGCAAATCGGTTGTTTCTGAAGCAGATAAGCTTCCTATTCATGAAATGGTAGAGGAGAGTCATCTTGAGACTAACACATATGTAAAGGTTGCCTGATTTTGTTTCCTTTAATCATTCAAATTGTTCTGGTGCACCACCTTTCCTAGCTGGATCAGAAAGTGAGAATGGTAGCTTTTAGACATATCAATTCAAGCAGATATATGGAAAGTTTAATTTTGTGTACATGCATTTTGGGGAAGATCACAAAGCCATTTTGTAATTTTTGATGTTGCATAGAACTTGTCCCTTGAACTGGAAAATTTGTAACCCAGAGTCAGGAATGAAAATAGTACTTCTAGGGAAATAAATATAACATTGTTATTGACCTCTATTTAAAAACCTATTCCTATATCTACTGTATATCTTTATATTTTTGCTATATATTCTAATATTTCTAGCCAAACATTCCATTTGTTTTCACCCCCTTGTTCATCCACATGGCATTTCCCAAAGCTAGGAGCAAACCAGAAAAAGAAAAGAACTTTCAAACAATATATTTGCCCATCAGGAGGTTGACTTTGAGTAAGGCACAAATCGCAACTGATGGAAACCTGCAGTGAAGGCAACTCAAATGCAACATGTGGAACTTGCAGGGATTTAGGCACAGCAGACCCTTAAGATTCTCTTCAGCATAATTGAAATGTCAAAGTCTGGCATATGCTAAGAGCAACCTTCTTTGGTCCATGATGCAACTGGTTCCTCTTTTCAAATGTCAGAATAAGAAAAGGGGAAATAGCATGATGTTCAATATTTCAATATTGCTAGGGCCCACCAAACAAGCTTTACAGTTAGCATAAAGCACACTCTGTTATTAAAAGAGCATGATATATTATTATTTATTAAATTTATATTACCGCCCATCTCCCCCATCGGGGACCCTGGGCAGTTCACAATAAAACATAGTTAAAACATAAATATAAAGTTACAATATAATAAATAATATAAAATCCAAGTATAAAATATGTTAAAAATGGTAATACTGGGAGGCTTCATGGGACCAGCCATCCCCAAGAGGAACTGTTGGCATTTCCCTCCCAGGCAAGGCAGCAGAACCAGGTCTTTAAGTCTTTCTGAAAGGTCGGGAGTGAGGAAACTCACCTCAGCTCTGGGGGTAAGATATTCCAAAGGGTGGGCGCAACTGTAGAGAAGGCCCGCCTCCTGGACCCCACTAAAGATGGAACTCTTTAGTCGATGGGGTCCGCAGCAAGCCCTCTCTGACTGATTGGGTGGGACGGGTCAATGTTCTGGGGATGAGACGGAACCTCAGGTAACCTGGCCCTATGCCATGTAGGGCTTTAAAGGTGATAACCAACACCTTGAATTGTACCCGGAAGCAAACCGGTACCCAATGCAGTTCGTGCAGCAGAGGTGTCACATGTGCCAATCTTCTGGCCCCAATAACTGTCCACGTGGCCACATTCTGGACCAGTTGAAGCTTCCGGATGCTCCTCAAGGGTAGCCCCATGTAGAGCGTGTTACAATAGTCTATATGGGAGATGACAAGGGCATGAGTGACTGTTTGGAGGGCATCTTGGTCCAGGAATGGGTGTAACTGGTGCACAATCCGAAACTACGCAAAGGCCCTCCTGGCCACGGCTGCCACCTGCTCTTCAAGCAGGAGTTGTGAGTCCAGGAGAACCCCCAAATTCCTCACTGGCTCTGAATGGGGCAGTGCCACCCCATCCAGAACCAATGATGACAACTTCCTAGATCCTGAGCGGCCATCAATTGACAGCCACTCCATCTTAGTAGGGTTCAGCCGAAGCCTGTTGTTCCCTATCCAGTCCCCCACAGCATCCAGGCACTGAGATAGGGCGGCAACCGCATCACTTACTTCACCCGGAATGGAAATATACAGCTAAGTATCATCAGCATATAGATGGTACTTCATCCTGTGGTGACGGATGATCTCGCCCAGTGGCTTCATATAGATGTTAAACAGGATAGGGGAGAGCACTGAACCCTGTGGCACCCCACGTGGGTCAGATCTCTCCTCCCCTATCATCACTGACTGGGAACGGCCTCGGAGGAAGGAGGTGAACCAGTGCAGAACTACACCACCCACCCCCAACTCCCTGAGCCACCCCAGAAGGATACCATGGTCGATGGTATCAAACGCCGCTGAGATATCTAAGAGAGCAAGGATGGATGCACTCCATCCTTATTATAATAACTTTATCTCTGCTATTCTATCCATTCAGAAGGTTGAAGTGTCCTTTCTAAAGATATAGATTTGTGGGTACCATTAAAATGCATCAAGCAGGAAAAAAATTAGCACGTTACTAATCAGTATGTTTTAGGTCTATTTCTGTAACCTTCATTAAAAGTTTTCTAATGTGTACTGAATGCATAGATGTATGCAAGCTGTCCCTTTGGCATCTTGCCAAACAAATTGCGAATGTAGCACAGACGGACATGCTAACATCATATCAGAGACATCACCAGCAATTGCAGGTGATATGCTTGTGTCTCTCATAAACAACTTTCTTCAATCTAATGCTTTCTAAATATTCTACAGTATAACAGCAACTGTCACAATTCCTACCAAACAGTTGCATTCTCAATACATTTTGAGGGCACCAAATATCTGTTTGAAACTGTAGGAAGCAGGATGCAGGACTAAATAGGCCAAGATGAGGAACCAATACTGAGGTGGACAGCCTGTGACACCCAGATACTGCTTAGCTACAATTCTCAGAAAGTGTGGTAAATGGTGAGGAATACTGGGCATTGTAGTTGAGTAACATCTACAGGGCCATAGTACCAGAAAGTATATTTGTTAATACTAACTTAAAGTATTCCTCCTTCATCACCTTTTTTTTAAAAAAATGATGCTAAGATGAAGAACACGTTTGAATTCTGTTGAATTCTGGGGAAGAGAATATTAAAGCAGAGGCAAAATGTTTGCCCCACTTACTGATAGCACTGCTCTCACTCTATGTTACTATCAAGAACTGTTTATTTAGTGCTTCCTGGTGCCTTCTTATTCAAGTGAGTGAGAAATATTACTTTATTCTCCTACTCTAATTCTGAGGCTTCATCAGATGCTCCATAGACCCAAATACATACATAGACACAGAGCCAATCTAATAGCTTAAAAGTCTTAACTACTTTAAAAGATTGATAAGAAAAAAAGGAACAACATTGTATATATCACAAATTTTATGATAAAATGTTATGAGCTGTTAATGTTCACACTGCCCATGACTCCTTGAAAAGATTGAACAGTGGCACAAAGGGCATCTAGTCTTCTGCCTCTTTTTATTTTTCTTTAAAAATTGGACCTTCAACAAGCAGAAAACTGATGGAAGCAAAGCTCAGGAAAACTCAAGAGGATTAGAAATAGATGACAATGCTGCATGAGCCTATTATAAACTGTGATTCAACAATCTATGCTTCATCTGCTAGCTCCTTTAAATGCCCACTTTCAGCAGCCAATGTAATGCCTGTCTTCCTCTATCCTTAATCTTCAAGGTTACTGTTTCAGTCTACATCCATTCCTTTTCCCTGCCCTACACAACTAATTGGCATGTCTCTCTACTTAACTCAAAACAAAAGCCATCCAGCCTTTTGCTGCATGCATCAGCATCAATAGTCATCTAGATACCCATTAATTTATTCTGCCTTTTCATTTTTCTGCTTCCCTCCAGGAATTAACACAGCACTTATCACCATGATATCTGAAATCTAAAATGACAATAAAACGATCAATTTGGCAAATACATTTCATTCATAAAAGTGAAAGGCATTAAAGTGGGTTAAATGGCAATAGATAGGGCCCTGTGCCAGAGATAATCATATTAGGAATTAAATTTAGGATTTTAGAGCAGAAGTGCTTGAAAATGTTAATTACTAGGCCAAATCCTTCCTGTATTCCCTGCTTATATGAGCAAAATTGACTTAGCAGAGCTACTTGTGTCTGTATATTTAGAGTCTCATTAAAATTGGAAATGGTGCCATAAGAGTTCACAAATGTAATGGTAAATTACCCTGAACAGTTTGTATTGAACAGTGAATGATGGTAAAGAGGGTGCACATGGAGCAAGAAAAGTGAACTGTGCAGATATTACATGTGTATGCCATCAAGCTGTCCAATCTCATGTAGTGACTAAATTAATAAATAACATTGCATTAATACTTGCTTCCTGGACCATTTTATCCCAGGCAATCCTGAAAAAAAGGCACTGGGAGGCTGAGGGGTCAGGGGCTGTTTTAGTTACTCTGTGCTATTCTTTGAAGATGCTTGGCCAATTCTGTTTATTGTTTCCATTTTGCTTTGGGGGTGCTTTGAAGGTGGAGATGGGAGCAGGAAGCCTCCCATTCAACCCCTTGAAATATCTCAAATCTACACTGCCAGAACATGGCCCTTCTGCTTTTGAGTTTTGGTGGCTTGATCTCAGAACGCTGAGAAGCTACAAGTGTGGAATTGAGAGGCTACAGGCAGTGGCTCCATCACTGGCCACAAACCAGAACAGCATACCACCCACCCTGTGGGACATCATCCCCCCCCCCTCCAAGGTGAGATTGGCCCCATTCCTGATATCCTTCAGGAAGTCCCTTAAAACATGGTTATGCCAACAGGCTTGGGGATGTCAAGGAGGTAAATTAGTGAGATGGCTTTATTGCCCATAACAATAACTTTCTCTGCTATTCTATTATTGGTCATTTTGATTCGTGATTTAATTGCTGATTTTTTTAATTGTTAGTTTTTTATTATTGCTTTTTATTGTATGCCACCCAGAGTCACAAATCTGTGAGATGGGTGGCTATATAGATATGACTAATTAATTAATTAATTAATAATACACACGTACATACATACATACATACCAAGAAATTTAGTAGCTAGCTTAGAATTAACATGTAAGGCAGAATTTCCAAATCTGATGCCCTTGATATGTATCAGACTATAACTTCCACAGTTCTCTGCTAGCACAGTCATTGAAAAGCTGCTGGCTAGGAATGATGGGGGCTATAGTCAAGAATAGTTTTCTGACTCCAAATCTTTGTTTTGGCAGCAGCAGCTTGATTTAAAAATGTACAATATTAATATATCTCCAGAAGATAAAGTGGCAGCAATAGTGCTAAAATAACAGATGTGAAGCTGTTTATTGTTATTCCCAGACTCCTTTAAAGTTGGATTTGATAAGAACAGAATCACAAATGAACACAAGCAAAATAAACACATGTTCTAATTTGTTTGCCAAACTAAAACATGAAACATAATTAAACAGCTAGTTAATACTACATTAGCTTAAAAGAAAGGTCCATACTTTTTCCCCAACAAGGTTTTTATAAATCTTGGGAACATTTACATATTACAATACTCTCCCCCTATACTCTACTCTATATAGAGAGCAGTAGTAGTTACTTCTGCACCTCCCCCTTTTATTATCACTGAATTAATAAAATGTGCAGAAACCATTTTAGAGCAGTCCAAATCTATCACAGAATATGTATCTTAAAAGCTCCAGGAAGGAAACCCAAGTTTACCCGCCCAGAGTCCTTTGCAAGGGAGATGGGCGGGGAATAAATTGAAATAATAAATAAATAAATAAATAAATAAATAAATAAATAAATAAATAAATAAATAAATAAAGTTCAGTGAATAGGAACCATTCAGAAACAGAAAAGAAAAAATGGAGGCAAACAGAGAGCTCAAATACAAAATTGTGCCATAAAGTCACACATCTTGCAAGTGTTTCTGTGCTTTCAGCAGTCCTCAGTTGATTCACTTTTTTTTATTTCCCCCCTGACCATTTGCATTCAGTGGTATTATTATAAGTATTAGCCAAGGGGAGGGGGATAAAATAACGAATTTCTTGTGAGCTGACTTAATGAAAATTCATCTTTCTACTCCATGGCTTATGATGGCTTTCACTTTTACATGAGCAGACAACTGGGCATGTTGGAACAGTACTTTGAACATGCAGAATCTAAAGGCTAGATGAACCAAAGAAAATCCATGTTTGAACAGAATGTAACTTCTTTGCAGGCTTGCCCGGCAAATAACCTTTTCTAGTGATCATGATGGATAACGGGGAGTCAGTTTAGTGTAGTGATTAATCATCAGGCTGGAAATCAGGAGACCGTGAGTTCTAGTCCCACCTTAGGCACAAAGCCAGCTGGGTGAGCTTGGGCCAGTCACTTTCTGTCAGCCCTAGGAAGCAGGCAATGGCAAACCACTTCTGAAGAACTTTGCCAAGAAAACTGTAGGGAGTCAAAAACTGACTCAAAGGCACCCCCCCAAAAAAAATAGATAACGAGCTTAATGAACTAAATTAGAATACTCAGTCTAATGAGAGATAGATAGATAGATAGATAGATAGATAGATAGATAGATAGATAGATAGATAGATAGACAGACAGACAGACAGACAGACAGACAGACAGACAGACAGATTCTGATGATAGATAGATAGATAGATAGATAGATAGATAGATAGATAGATAGATAGATAGATAGATAGATAGATATGACAGAGAGAGAGAGAGAGAGTGATTCTGAAAGAGGAAGAAATAAGTTCTCTATATTTTCCCTTTCTAAGAATGGAGAAGGTAGGCAATCACCAGAGGTGGTACGTGGAAAGAGGAACATTGCATAGAAGATATTTTGACCTTTGAGACAATTTTGAGACTTTGGGAAAACTTTGAGCTCCTAACTTTGTACTCCCATCTTGAGTCAGAGTTTGCATCAATCGAAGAGTTTGCATATTTGTTTTGGGTGTGGGGAAAATATATGCACCTACTAACATGTCAAGGATGTTTTTGTTGTAAACAGGGTAGTTTGCTAGTGGATCAGGAGGGGGATGCCTCTTCTGATCCTGGCTTAAAGCTACCTTCTAAAACCTTGTTGCATACATTTTGTGAAACTATGGAATCCAATCCTTCGGCAAAGGAGGCTGTTGTGTCCCCTTACCAAGATGGGTATGTGAATGATATGCTTGAGAAATTGCCTAAAGCTATTTTAATTACTATAAAGTCAGTGGTGTAAGCTTTAGACCATGTTAAGAAGCATCTTCACGAAACTAAGGAAGCCCTGGTTGAAGAAAAATGGAATTTGGACAATAAGAGGGCCTTGCAAGATTGGATTGTGACTTGCATCAAGCCATGTCACATAACTTCAGCCTATCCCAGCAATTTAAAGAGGTTTCACTTTACAAAGTGAGATGTGGGAAAAACAGTCTCAGCATCTTCATATATGAAACCTTTGCAGGAAGAATAAGAAAATACTGACAGCCTTGAACTGCTGGAGGATTTCATGTATTAGCTAAAGGAAGAAGAGGCAACCATTGAGAATCTGCATGAACCTGGACAACATTATTGATTTTATTTTAGGCACTGTTAGTATTTTTTTTCTTCTTTTTCTCAGCTTGCTTGTGTTTTGTCTAGTTTTGCAGGATATACTAGTTATAGGTTGATATAGATAAAATGTCATCAATCGAAGATGTCATCAGCCCCAGTACATCCTTCCCTTAATTAACCAATATCTTTGCACCATCTCTAGTTCTTTTGGATGTGATTTTAATTATGTAAT
Source organism: Charina bottae (assembly GCA_023362775.1). NCBI lineage: Eukaryota > Metazoa > Chordata > Lepidosauria > Squamata > Charinaidae > Charina > Charina bottae. Next base: position 81,446,317 of record JALMGJ010000003.1, on the reverse strand, counting down.
GTCCAGTTGGTCGGTGATTCAGCATCAAAGTTACCATATACCAGCATCTTTCCCCACCTATATTGAGAATGAATCTGAGGCTGATTCATCAAGCATTGGCACATCTTGTAGAACAAGGAAATGAGGCATGAATCAAGTGTAGTATGACAATTCAGATATGTTGGTAGTCTCCCATGAAATAGCATCTACAGTATATGTCAACATTCTTGGTGGGAATTTCTTTTGGGGTTTAGCCCTACTGCTGAGGGTATACTACAATTAATAATTCTTCTAATTGTGATAATAGTGGGAATACAGATAATTATACTAGGAGGTACTGTTTGGATTCTGTATTTGGCAAAAGTCAAAGGTAGATTTAAAAAATTAGAAGACAGAAAGTTTGTATTGTTGTTATAAATCTAAATACTCAGCAAGGAGAAAAACATTGGTCTAATGATAGTGGCATGGAGAATGTTCATGATTACAATATTGCCTGAAACATGTAAAGTATATAAGCCATTCCATAATTCTTGAAACCTGAAAAGCTGGTGCAAGAATGCCCATATCCCATCACTTAGTTTTGCACCAGTGAAAGAAAGTGATTCTGGTACAATGAGAGATAAGGAAGATTCTGCCTATCTTTATTAGCTATCCCTGAGGAAGGAAGGAAGGAAGGAAGGAAGGAAGGAAGGAAGGAAGGAAGGAAGGAAGGAAGGAAGGAAGGAAGGAAGGTTCATTGCTATTGTAGGAAGTAAACTATGATTCTTTGTACATTGAACAGTTTCCACTGTATTTCTTCCTTTGATCTAATCTTCTCCAGCATAAGATATCTGCATATGGTTGTACAATAGGAATGGCTGTGAAATACGATGAAAAACATTCTTTTGATTTTTGATTCCCTCCTCCTCTTCCTGATTCTCTGCTCCTTCCCTATACTTTTGTAGGGTGACAGCAGGAGTTGCCATGGCAACATAGCACAAAGCCATCTTCTTTTGTGGTAAGAAATGTTGAATAGCTAAAGAATTGACTGGTGTGGGGGGATTGCAGGAAAGAGGGTACCTGAGAATTGGGCTAAAAATAGAAAACTTAATAATGGAACCATTAAATAGGAACCATCTGGGGGCTTCATTGCATCTAGCCTTTTTCCTGAAGCCTTATTAGGCCACTAAGTGTAATTTCATATCTTTTGGTTCTGAGAAGGGAGGGGGAGGAGGACGAGGAGAAGGAAGAAAGACTGAGGGAAGTTGCTTTCTTTCCAACTGTAGGCAGAAGGATGACACACTGGGTGTCCATATTTCGGTTATAGTGCTAATTACCTGCCCAATTTTAGATTAATAAAAGGCCATTCTCTTTCAGAAATAAAGAAGTCTCTATCCTTTTCTTTAAAATGGATGTAGAGACTACCTTGTTCATTACTAAGCAATAAATCAGAGTAATCTACACTTTGGTGCCTTGCCTGTTTTTACCATATGAAACAAATAAGTACTGTTATAATGTTGCCTTTGATAGCCAATGTGGTTGAATGAATTATGATCAGTGCTGTTCCCCACTGACAATGTGGGAATCCAGTGCATCATTCCACTAGAGAAGTATTTACAGGTCATGTGTTACAGCAAGCTGCAGCTGATTTTAGGTCAGCTTCGTATGTTGAATATTTGAATCTGCCATTTTGTGATAACTAGTATTCACCACTTTATGGTAACCACCCTTTTAATCAACTCACTGTTGTTCATGATACCTGAAGGGGAACTTTGCATTTTTCCCAATCAAAATAAAATGCAACATGTTCAAGTATGAACATTACACAGAAGGCTAGTAAAAAGAAAAATGAAGAATTGAAATGAAATGAAATGAAGAACCAACTCATTTATTAGCCCATTTTTGTTGTTTATTCATTCAGTCGCTTCCGACTCTTCATGACTTCATGGACCAGCCCACACCAGAGCTTCCTGTCAGCCGTCACCATCCCCAGCTCCCCCATGGTCGAGTCCGTCCAAAATATCATCCATCCATCTTGCTCTTGGTCGGCCCCTCTTCCTTTTGCCTTCCACTTTCCCTAGCATCAGCATCTTCTCCAGGGTATCCTGTCTTCTCATTATGTGGCCAAAGTACTTCAGTTTTGCCTTTAATATCATTCCCTCAAGTGAGCAGTCTGGCTTTATTTCCTGGAGTATGGACTGGTTTGATCTTCTTGCAGTCCAAGGCACTCTCAGAATTCTCCTCCAACACCACAGTTCAAAAGTATCTATCTTCCTTCGCTCAGCCTTTCTTATGGTCCAGCTCTCCCAGCCATAGGTTACTACAGGGAATACCATTGCAGTAACCTATGGCTGCGAGAGCTGGACCATAAGAAAGGCTGAGCGAAGGAAGATAGATACTATTATTAGCCCATATCTTTCTGAAAATAATAAATATGTCAGAAATATGATAGAAAAGAATACCATGTCATAAGAATGATAAGGAACATATTCAAAAGGCTTATGTTAGCATAGAACAAGATGAGGAATGTACATGAGTTAGTGAAGTAGGAAGCAATCTTCTGTAGTCCTCCTCTCCTAATACATGGCATGGAGATTCTTCACATCTTGAGGGCAGTCCTTGAGGTAAGCAGTTAATTCTTTCCAGCAAGCTTTAGAAGACTGCTTGGTGCAACTCAGCACCAGTTCTATACCTAATATGATCCAATAGAAATGTCTGCAGACTCTCAATCATTAATCTAAGAATGTAATTTCTTACACACATGGTTCAGCATCAGCCATATCCCTTCTTCTTGTATGAACACATATGGATTTTCTTCCAACTATTTTGTAAGCCTTCAGTTTTCACAATAAAAGGGTTGCTTCCATATAGGCTACAGATTATTATTTTTCTTTTTATAAAGAAAAAGTACCTAAAAAGGTGTGAAAACACAAGATATTTTTTTTTCAAAATTACAAAAAGATGTGGCTTCCAACTTTTTACAGCAAGGGTATACAAAAATTTCCATAATCAAGTCTCTTACTCTATATTAAACCATATCACATTATTTCTATAAGTCATTCCACTTTAGCACATAATAAAAATCACTAAGTACAGTTACTCCTCCCCCTTATATTAAAAAAAATCATATAGACCTCCTAAACAACTTCCCCCCCCCCAAAAGATAACACATATTTAATTATTCCCTTCCTACTACTATTCTATACATTTCTGTCTACTATAATAAAAATCAAATTGAAAAGCACATAAATTGTCTGCCATTATACTTAATAGTTAACATCAGTCAAATCCTTAAAGCAAACCAGATAAACATTCTTTAACCCTTATCCCACTTCAAAATAAACCAGAGCATTTACATATCCCCACAATGTGCACAGAGCTCTTCTCTTGAAAAAATCAAACAGCCCAACTGCCCCCTTCAAAAATTCCAGCTGGTGTCAGGGAGATAACTGGTGAAGAAGGAGGGGGCTCCCTCCAGGGGGATAAATGCATGCACAGTACTGAATCGCTTTGCTTTCCCCCCAAGAGACTAAAGAAGGCCCGCCCTAGTTTCTTGGGCCTTTTCCCTGAGCATCACTAATTCATTTTAGTTTAGCTGGATTCTGTCTAGAAGAGTAGAACAATAAAACACTAGAGCTTTTACACCAAGTCTCAGCGTGATCCTTCACTCTAAGTCAGGACAGCTTCTCCTCAAAAAACCTCCCATACATAATGACCCCTTCTTTTTCATGGCATTCCACCAGGAAGTCCATTTTACTTATTGCTTGCAGATCTCTCTCCCTTAAATTTCTCCAACTCCACTATCCAATCTTCATCCAACATCTCAATAGAAATCCCAATCTCATTCTTAGAAGAAACATTTATATCACTGTTGAATTCCTTGATTTCATCCACCACATCCCCAACCTGATGGCAAATTTTAGATCTCATATTTTCCACGATGTCCTGAATATCTTGCATAAAAGCTTGGTAGAAGTCAGAAAAAAATCTGTTTAAAATCTACCATGTCTCATGCAGTAGATTATGGCACCCCCTAGGAGCTTAACCAGTGAAAGTCGAAGATATGGAAAAGTTCCAAAATGTATTTACACAAGCGAAAGTGAGATAAGCAGACAGTTCCCAAGGGAAAGTAGAAACAGAAAGCTGAAGGTTCAAATCAGCTGATAAAACATGTAGGAAAATGCTAATATCTTCAAATTTAATACAAAAATAATAACAGGAAGACAATTGTTACTCTCAATCCTCCTTTATATTTGGAAGGAAAACAAAGTCCAAAACTTAAAAAAGAATTTTTAAAAAGTAATCCCAAAAATAACGATAAGCATCAAGAGAGCCAGCTTCTCCTTGCTGTAGAAAGCCTCTCTTAGGGTACGCATACTTTAAAATATATATATAAATTGGTGATTTAGAAATGAGGTGGCCAGTCCTAGTGTCCCTTTAAGGCTACAGCGCAGCTTGGAAAATGATGACGGCCCCACCTCCCAGCTAAATCGCTTACCAGTCATATGCGAAATGCTGTTTGCGATCTTCTGGCTACAAGCAGCCATCTGGAGGACAAATGGGATGATTCCAGGCATTCTCCTTTATCCGGAGAACATTTCTGGGCTTCAGGAAAACCTGCCTGAGCCCGAAAAAAGTTGCTGCGTTGTCAGCTCTGCCCACTTAGCCCATGGGCACAGCTGTTTACTCTGCCATTCCCCACCGGAAGCCAATATAGGCTACAGATTATTGACGTAGTATATATAACAAAGTACTTTGCAGAAATGTGCTATATAGCACTAATATTGCAATCTTATTTAATAGTATTTGGGAGCACATCAGTAGGAAGACATTTTTTTCTATGAATATATACTGAAACTGGTGGAACTGATAACAACCCCGACAGATAGTCATGCTAGTGGAAAGTCTCAAAATACCTAAAAATGGAATATCTGAAAATTGAGCTAGAATGAAGTAGATAACTGTCCATAAAGATTCATGCCATAATAAATGTAATCACCTTCAAAATACTAACAAAAATTGATTAGCTTTAATAAAAAAATTACATATATTTGCCTTTCTTTCACATTCACCATAATAGTTGCCTGTTTGAACCTAAGAGAATGGGCAAGTCGTAGAAATATTTTGTTAGTTAAATTTTGTCAGTTCAGTTAGAAATCACTATAACCAGCAAGATTTGATTCTATGGACTACAGTTTTATTATTTTGCTTTCTGTTATAACTTTTCTAAAATTTGAATGGAAGTCCTATCTTTCATAGGGTTGTACCATTTGAATTGGCTTAATGAACCCAATTTAGCTCTATTAAAAAAATTTAAACCATAGATTATTGTTTCTGACTCCTTTAGAACAATTGCTATGCTACCACCACATACTATATGTCAAGACCCTCAGAGACTGAAAACAATGGGAAAAATTCAGCCATGACCAGGAAATGGTTGTCCTTATCTACCTTAATTGATAGAATTCCCATTTAGCAACAGTTGATAACTTACCATCCATAAATCTTCTTGCATTGGTTACATAGTTTTATAAGACTTTTATTTAAGAATTGTTTCAGAAGTTATTTTTGAAAAATCACCATTAGTTATTTTAAGTAGAGCACGACAAGCCCAGATGAGCACTTACTGATTCATCCCATTTTTTTTTAAAAAAAAGGCTTAAATATGCTTTACTACAGCTTGATCATAATGTCACCTACTTCTCACATTAATTATTCATCCTGTCCTATTCCTCTGGAAATGCCAAAAGGATTCCAAGGCTACTTCTGATCAGAATGGCTCCTTTTGCCAAAAGAACACAGCCCCATATTTTATAAGTGACATGCATAAGGCTAGCCTCCAATTTGATGCCCTACAAATGCATTTCACTTCAACTCTCATAAGTCCCAATCAGCACACTGTGCATGCATATACTAAATCAGCAACTGGGAACTGGCATTGTTCACTGAAGCAAGGATGAAATGAGGTTATATCCTGTCAACCACAGGATCCCAGAATCTAAACGTTAAGTAAAATTTGGCTCTATTTTGGGTTAAGTGCTTCTTTTCTGTAAATTTTGAAGGCATTTGTCTGATTCAAAATATTCAGTGGCTGACATTCTGCAACTAGAAGAATGATTTCAGACATACAGATGCCCCAAATGTTACGGAAAATATAGGGTTACTCTGCAATTGGACTTGGTAGTTAAAATTCAGGCAAAAAGGGATGTATATATGGAAATACAGCTGATGTTTGAACTATGTCTGACACAGCTTACATTCTCATAAGACTATATGACAGACTTGAAAGAGGGACAAAGAAAGAAAGACAGAGGAGAGAGATCAGGCAATGCCTTGCCAGAACAAAATTTGATCATCCAGTCTGGTGAGCTAGAGTAGGTATGCTGAGACCTTGCAAGGTTTATGGGGTGTGGGCCTCACAACAGGTCTTCTCCACAGTAGGTTCCACTCTGTGGAACTCTCTCCCCTTAGAAACATGTGCTGTCCTACCTAGCATTCCATAAACTAATTTAAACTGTATTATTCCAGTGAGCCTTTGAACCCTACTTGACTTGAATGAGGGTAGCATATATCTTAGGTATTTAATCAGTGGTTTTATTGTTGCTACTGCTGTTGCTGTTATTTTCTTTATTTGCTGTTGTATGCCACCCAGAGTATTTTGAATTGGGTTGGGTTAAAGCATTGTTGAACAAACAAACAAATAAATAAATGCAAGGTCTGAGTGAAGACATCTGCCTTCAACAGGTGCCTAAAGTACATCTAAGAAATGAAACTATTCTAAAAATGTAACAAGACAGGAAGAAAAACTTTGAATTGCATATCTCATGGGGGGGGGAAGCAAAGCAAACAAAAAAATCCCAAATAAAAAAAATTGAGTGATGATATATTCTATAATCAAATGGAAAGGCATATCTGTGAATCAGCAATAAGTGAAGATAAAACTCTTCTTGAGGATGTCTGTCAGGCTGCCATATCAGAAATTATATTGATTTCCCCTATGCTGCTACTGTATTACCTAAGGGAGGGCCTTTGTCAGTTCTATATTTAGCCATCAGATTGTGTGCATTGCTAATATTCAGGCAGCGTTTCATCAGTTTCCATCACAGCAGGGACCAGCTGGAAGAAAAAATAAAAAACATTAAAAGAGGAAGGAAGGAAGGAAGGAAGGAAGGAAGGAAGGAAGGAAGGAAGGAAGGAAGGACCCATGTGTAGACAATACACATACATACACACACAGAGGCTCACACAGAGGCTTTGGTATAATCACTAGAGGAATTTCACAAAGCTGAATAAAATGACAGTGTTCCACAGAGGGCATAAATGGTACACTTACTTGCCAGGATCAATGCAGTGAAAGCCATCAAGGTAACAAGCAGGATCTGATATCTAAACAGTTTGCATATAGTTTAGTAAAGATAAAGGTAAAGGTTCCCCCCGCACATTTGTGTAGTCGTGTCCAACTCTAGGGGCCGGTGCTCATCTCCGTTTGTTAGCCGAAGAGCCAGCGTTGTCAAAAGACGCTTCCACGGTCATATATAGTTATATATATGTACAAGCTGGGTTTAGAAAAGGCAGAGGAACTAGAGACCAAATTGCCAATATCCGCTGGATAATGGAGAAAGCCAGGGAATTTCAGAAAAACATCTATTTCTGTTTTATTGACTATTCTAAAGCCTTTGACTGTGTGGATCATAACAAATTGTGGCAAGTTCTTGGTGGTATGGGGATACCAAGTCATCTTGTCTGCCTCCTGAGGAATCTGTATAACGACCAAGTAGCAACGGTAAGAACAGAGCACGGAACAACGGACTGGTTTAAGATTGGGAAAGGAGTACGGCAGGGTTGTATACTCTCACCCTACCTATTCAACCTGTACGCAGAACACATCATGCGACATGCTGGGCTTGAGGAATCCAAGGCTGGAGTTAAAATCGCTGGAAGAAACATTAACAATCTCAGATATGCAGATGATACCACTTTGATGGCTGAAAGCGAGGAGGAGTTGAGGAGCCTTATGACGAAGGTGAAAGAAGAAAGTGCAAAAGCTGGGTTGCAGTTAAACCTCAAAAAAACCAAGATTATGGCAACAAGCTTGATTGATGACTGGCAAATAGAGGGAGAAAAAGTGGAGGCAGTGACAGACTTTGTATTTCTAGGCGCAAAGATTACTGCAGACGCTGACTGCAGCCAGGAAATCAGAAGACGTCTACTTCTTGGGAGGAGAGCAATGGCAAATCTTGATAAAATAGTTAAGAGCAGAGACATCACACTGAGAACAAAGGTCCGCATAGTTAAAGCAATGGTATTCCCTGTAGTAACCTATGGCTGCGAGAGCTGGACCATAAGGAAGGCTGAGCGAAGGAAGATAGATGCTTTTGAACTGTGGTGTTGGAGGAAAATTCTGAGAGTGCCTTGGACTGCAAGAAGATCAAACCAGTCCATACTCCAGGAAATAAAGCCAGACTGCTCACTTGAGGGAATGATATTAAAGGCAAAACTGAAGTACTTTGGCCACATAATGAGAAGACAGGATACCCTGGAGAAGATGCTGATGCTAGGGAAAGTGGAAGGCAAAAGGAAGAGGGGCCGACCAAGGGCAAGATGGATGGATGGTATTATGGAGGTGACAGACTCAACCATTGGGGAACTGGGAATGGTGACGGCCGACAGAAAGCTCTGGCGTGGACTGGTCCATGAAGTCACGAAGAGTCGGAAACGACTGAACGAATAAACAACACATATAGTTATAGTTATATATAGTTTAGACAGGACACAAAATATATTCAGTCCCTTGAATGAACAGCCATAGTGAAATGTAATGGCTTCCCCTTGCTTAGAAAAGGGGCCAAATTAATGTTAATTGTCTGTGAAAACAATGTACATCATTGGTCTTAAATTGTCATTTTAGTTTCAGCAGTCCATGTTGTCACTATTTTGTGGTCTGTTTTCAGTTCCGATACAATTTTTATGCATTTTTTTGGGAATAATTTAATATATAAAACTTAAACAATGTACAGATCTTAAAGCAAATCTATTATCTATCTACCTACCTACCCACCCACTTATATATCTATCTACCTTTTCATGTACATAGTCTTTCCAAGAACTGTTGTAAGAATTGTAACATTTTTTTTATAAAGACCTTTGTACTCTTGAGAATGCCCTGGCATTTTACATGTTAAAGGACAAAAAAAAAAAAAAAAAAATAGAAGAATACCCACCATCTGGGTATTCTAGAAAGTGTTTCTTCACTGGGTAAGTCCAATATTGTTCTATGTCTCTTCTATAGTTTTTAAAATTAAAAAATCATACAGTACTTTAAAAAAAACCTTAATGGATCAGTAATTATTAATGGTTAAATGTTGCACTACCCTGTTCATTTTAGGTCTTTCAGACTGACCTTAGGTGGGAAGTCTTTGGCTTAATTAAGCAATGGTTTAAACCTACCTGTAATCTGTTACTCAGTTTACATTTATGTAGTATAGCAGTGAAATGAAGTCTACACATGTTCAAAAACATTGTTCTTTACTACCACATCACATTCTATAGGTAGATTGTAGCAGTAAGTCAAGAACTATATCCCAATTAGTTGTAATTGAAATTATATCTTCATTAGGATAAAAACATTATGCCTATAGGCCAGGCCTTTCTGTTAATTAAGCATTAGGTCAAAAATAGATTTTATATATGCCGTGGGTATTATGTTCATGGCATTCTATAGACACCGATCTTTCCAGGTTCATGCATAACTGGAGGTTTACATCCTTGCCTCAATAAATGTCAGGAATACAGATGATGGATGCCCAAAGAATTCCTTTCACAAAGCCAATTCTGGGGAGGAAGAAAACAGTAAATATTTCACATTTGTGAAATAGGTGTTCACAAATACACTGCTGGGGTTGTGGGGGTGGCTTTTTCTCTTATTTTATACTGATGTGAACTAATAGTTAGCTATTTCACTTGAACAATCACTCTTATTTTCTCCTATAGATGCAGTCAACCCAAGTTAGAACTGCCCAAAATACTTAACTCTAAATCTGCCACTAACTAAATGTGACAGGCATTTCCACAGCCTGCCAAGGCATGTTTATGCATAGGCGATTTTTGTGGACAAAAGTGGCAGGGTCAGAAGGAGAAGAGAAAGAAAACAAACTTGTTCCATCTTTCTCTGTCTTATCAGTAGTCTTTGAGGCTTCGTTAATTTCAGGCAATATTGTTTTGCCTAACACTGTAGTTGTTGCTGCTGCTATTGTTGTTGCATTTGCTGTTGCTGTTGCTGTTTTACAGAATAGAGCCATCAGTTGGATGACAGTATCTTTCAAGGGTGTCCACAGGGTTTGGTCAAAAAAATCAAGCTGGTGGCCATGACAATGGGATCAAATCTCCAGCCTTGTTTATGTTCATCTTTGCACTGTTCTAAAATCATCCCTTGAGCTGTATGATCACATACCATTAGTATTTCTGGCTTAGCTGCAATACATCCAAAATCAATAAAAAGTAATGTTTCCATTTACAAAGCTACCACTCTGCAGAGCTTGTGGGCGGTGTTTTCTCATTTGCTGGAACTTGAATCTCCCAGCCTCCCAACTCCAGGGGTCAACCATCATCTCTCCACTTCCTATAGAGGTCCAGCCGTAGCTTTTCATCTCCCCCTCATAGCAGCACAGTTTGCAACATCATTTGATCAGATTTCTGAGAAGCTTATTCTGAACTGATATAAAGCCTTGGCATACCAGAGCCCTTAGTCTGCAATGATCAATCCATACATATGATAGATAGATGATAGATGATAGATGATAGATGATGGATGATGGATGGTGGATGGTGGATGGTGGATGGTGGATGGTGGATGGTGGATGGTGGATGGATGGATACTGTAGATAGATAGAGCTAAAGTACAGACAACCATAAATCTTGATGGAGAAATTGAAAATATGTATTTCAGAAATAATACATGTCTCTATGTCTTCCTCTGTTATAATAAAAGAGAAAACCTCTGTGTTTTGCACCATTTTCCATACAGGTTAGTAGTGCTGCAGTTTGATCATTTTAAAGCTTAGTCTAAGTGATCTTCTCATTAGATCAGGACTTGCTCACTCTATCTTCTCAAAAATAAAGTTTTGTCCATGAATAGGGATAAGTGAGTAATGGTTATAGCCACACCCAAAGTAGGTGGGGACAGTTATGCTGTCTATCATTTCCTCCCCTTCCCCCCAACACTGACACTCTCTTTTCTCTCTCACTCTTGCCTCTCCAACAGGGAGGCAAGTGAAGGGACAGACAGCTCTCGACAGAGACCTCAACTGATCTGCTGGGTTGGTGCTTCCAAAATAAAACAAATTAAATTAGCCTGAGGACCACGTGAGCCTGTGGTTGCCCACCTCTGCTTTAGATAGCTATGGAACTTAGTTGGAAATAAGCACCATTTTATTTAATAAAATACTAATCAATTTTAAGATAAAAATAATAAAATGAGCATCTATGATCCAGCTAGCCAAACACTAGCTGGAGATATACAACAGAATAAGATATACAAAGATATACAACAGAAAGTGTGCTGTGGTAAGCAGTGTTCCTGGAATGCCCATTTTAGCACAGGTATTGTTGAACAAATTTCTGATTGATCATGGGGGCAGGGGATATATGTAGAGCCCTGGGCATGTGCCCTCATGTAAGTAAGGTGTCACTGGCACCATTTAGGATATGCATTCACATGGCATGAATTGGTTCCTACAGCCAGCTCTGGTTTCTCTTTGGCACCCAAAACACATGTCCAAGCTCAGCCTAAAAGTACATTTTTGTCCGGTATTTTCCCTTGTTAAACAAAACTCTCAATATGCTTGCTATTTCTGCAGCATGTCCAGGCTTTGTTTCCTTCTGACCTATTGCAGATAAAGCTTAATAAAAATAATAATGAATCTTCTCAAGAAAAGAGCTTCCCTGGCAGACTCATTGAGAGCAACATTCACTTTGAGTTCCCATAGAAAATACCCTTTTACTAGCTATTTGCTCACACTATATTTTACATTGTGTTCTAATCCCCCATGACTTTGACTTAAATCTCAATCAGAATGTTTGTGCATGAACACGTTAGTGTGTCACATCCAGAATCAGTTTTCTATTAAAAGATGTCTTCAAAAAGAAGAAAAAGAGAAAGAAATACTTGAAAGGACTGTTTAAGCATATGTTTTTAAAAGATATTAGGATATACAAATATATTCAGAATCAAAAGGTATAACAGTTGGGTAAAAAGGGTTTTATTCTTACTTCAATTGCTTAAGCAAAGTTACAGTTTTGGGGTTTTTTAGTGGAGACGAGATCGTGGAGATTGTGGATTAAATAAACACCATTCATGCTCATTAGTCTTGCTTTTCCTTTCATTAATATCATTAATAAACATGTAAATAATTAACAGGGAGGATTATCTGATTGGTTATTCATTCAAAGCAGCAGAGGTGTCTTTATTGATCATGGAAATATGTATTTGGTTTGTTTTATGGATGTATGTAAATGTAGGCTTTTTTCCTAACTCTATAGAATAGTTGCTCCCCTTTCTCAAAGTTTTGTCTCTATATATTCAAAGGTGAATAGGTCCTAAGGGTCTCTTAACCTGTAGAGCTCAACCCTGGGTGAAATATCAACAATTAAAAGAATTGGGAAATTAGCTTTACCAACATCATAATCTTGTACAACCCTGCAGTGTAGCCTTGATCTAACTCATTTATGAAGAAGGCTATCACATTGTAACTTTTATATAGATTTATTTCTTTGGCTGTTGTTTCTAGATAATTGTTTATGGCAGCAAATAACTTTTAAATTCCCACAAAATCCACTGAGAAAACAACTCTTTTGTATTTTGTTCACAATAAATCCATTCAGACTAGTCTACAGAGAAACTTAATGATATCAATCACCTTTACGAAGAGTAATCAGATGGATTATTTACCCTTGTATATCAATCCAGTCTTTAAGGAGCAGTGGAGAAATGTGGTTCAGATATGTGCTTGTATCATCTGACTTAATTCCACTGAAAATGCCTAAAATGTCTAGAGACTGTATCTTGACATTTTTTGTGTCCTTAGACTCATCTTGCCCCAACTTGGCATGTTGGACTATCTCTCATCACATCCAGCCAGCATGGTTCAGATGATGACAGTTGTAATCAAACACATCTATAGGTCTGGATAACTTTGACTGGATAAATTTTCTTTACAGCAGTGGTCCCCAGCTTGGTGTCTTCTAAGCCTGGTGAGTTTACAATTTCCAGAATTTCCAAAGATCAGGTTAGTTTGAAATGTGAGAATTGTAGCACATCTGGAGGACACACAGAATAGTCATGTAAGGCTAGGATCTTCCATATAAGATCTGGAGGCCACAGCTTGCTCACAAACAGCTTTCTTCATGTCCATCAGTTTCCCAACTTCAACCAACTTCCCATTTAAAAAAACAATCATTAAGAAAAAATAGGATGCTGGGTTGCTACAAAACACAGCATCAATCTCCAGAATATCATGAGTTCCAAAAATGACTCCAGGCATAAATTAGACTTCTTAAGCTTTCTTAGAAAATAATAGGTCATTGAGCTTAGTGATGTGTTTGAAAGTGTGGCTCTGAAAAATACAAAGATAAAGTAAATGGGGGGTAGTAGCGAGTATCCTGTAAGAAAGTGGGACATCAGTGTAAGTACTTGCTTTATAACTGGTTATGTCCCCATGGCAGCTATTTTATGAATTATTAAACCTCCCAAGCAGCTACTTAGAATTCCAACAACATGTTTCCAAAATTCCAAGTATATCCATCAGCCCAAAGATGTTGGGGATATGAAACCTAAAGGGTACATGCCATATGCCACTTCTAACCTGAACAGAAGCAAATCAAGTGAGTTGGAGAATTCTTAAGAATTCTTAGTTTTCAAAAGAAGCCTGAAAATCAGTTAGCTATGTGTAAAATATTTGAGTAGAAAACGTAGACGGCAACCTGCATTCCCCCCCCCCCACTCAGTAGGAGTTTGTCTGGCAGAAGCTTAATAGTTGGTGCTTAAAAGGAATGAGCTATCAATTACACCAAGGAAGAAAGCATTACAAGTTTAATCAGAGGAAGAAAGAATTGTCAGGAGAAGCTGGATAAGAGAAATTTACATTCCAAAGGAGTGACTGACTTAGCTAATACCTGCTTGGAGACAGAAAAGGAGAAAACAAAGTAATGGCTTTTAATGAATGATGAAATCATGCCTTATTTGTTGACAGAAAGTTGATCTTTAAAACGGAACCCACAAACAACTCTAACAGTATCACTTTGATCCAATGCAGACCAAAAACGAAGCTCAGTGATTTCAGTACAGTAACTACATAACATCAGAAAATTGCATCTCAGGGTGGACATCTCAGACCTTGCCTTCCATCTCCTAGTTCTGAAGGCAGTTCATTGATGTGCAGTTTTGATACTGGGTGCCCTTATAATGGCTAGATTAGTGCCAAGTTCTGATGTTACTATAACTCCACAAGTTGTAATATTGTTTTAGCCTCATAGGGTGGGGTTCACCAAAGTGTACTAGTTACTCTGAGGTTGGACCACTGATAAAAACTGGCTACCCATCATCTTACTTTTCAACAGTTCAGGTTATATTGAATTCTATGTTACATTAACCAAAGTCTGGGTATTTAAAAGGTTGCAATGATAAAAATGAATTATATGAATTTTGGTGTTCACATAATTCCTTAGAATTCTTCCCCCTTTTTGTAGGAGAAAACCATGGTAATATATAATGGCAAAAAATATCAGGAATCTGGTAGCACCTTTTCTGACTAACAAATTGTATTAAAAGGCATAAGCTTTTAATACAATATGTCAGTTATAAAAGATGCTACGAGATTCCTGATTTTTAATTCCTTTTTTTAAAAAAATTACAATGTCCTTTATAAGAAAACCTCTAGCTTTATGGGAATAAATAGTATTTTTCTTTTGGTATTTCTTATTCATATGTTACTATTGATCTTAAAATTCTATACTGTCAAGGATCTATGTAAAATCAAGCTTATCTATTATCTAAGATTTTCCTCTATTTTTATTTTGAATATGTTTCTATTTTAATTCTCCATATATCAACCGTAATTTTGAAAATACCCATCTCTAAGCTTGATGGTTCTCCAGAGAGTTCATTACCATTTTCCCATTTTAATCAATTCACAAGTAATGAAGTTTCTAAGATTGCTATTTATGTTATCCAGTATAATGAATTAATCAACACATTCTCTGCATTCTCTGCATTATAAACCTTTCTGCTGCCTTTGACTTGCTTCATAATCAAAACTGGGTTCTGTTAAATAGCATAAAGGTTACTTTTAGGGTAGAATAAAAGATCCAGTTTTAATTTTCATCTAGCAGTAGATATGCTTTGGCAGGTAGCAATAAAATAAAGCAATTTTTTCCTGGCTATTTTGTAGTTGCTTTTCTCCACAACACATCTTTTAGTATAATGATTTTTAATCAATTGTGTTTGATAGAGATTTAATCAGAAAGTAAGAACAGGGAATAAAAAATATATGATTAATTACTGTCTTCCTGCCATACTTCCTAGGAATGTCATAGGAATTCATTCTGATTTTTTATTCAAACATAATAGGATGATCTGTTGTACTGAATCAGTTGTGGTATGGATAGGCATATAATTCTAACTTCTAACTTGGAGTATTTCTGAATTCAAGCACTTATTCATTTATTCATGCATGCATGCATGGACACATAAATTCATACATCTTTTAATTTGCTTTTTCATGATTAAAAGCAATTCCAAATTGCATACAAAATACATGTTTAGGAAACTGTATCAAATGTGAAAAGATTTTAACATGTGGAGAGATATAGATATATCTATTTATCTATTATCTATCTATCTATCTATCTATCTATCTATCTATCTATCTATCTATCTATCTATCTATCTACATCTACATCTACATCTACATCTACATCTATATATCTATATCTCTCCACATGTTAAAATCTTTCCACATATATAGGAAAAGTGCATATAAATAATAGTGTATTACGTAAAAACACATGTAAAGTATATTGATTGTCTTGCAGTCTCTTTTTCTTTTTTAATGCAGAATGGTGTGCAATTTAACAAAACCACCAGCCTCCTTGCCCTGGCATGAGGACAGCCAGTAACCATTTTCAGAGGACATGTCCACATGCCACCACCTGTCTCTCATAATCTACCCACAGCTGAGACTGCCTGAGGACAGCTTTAGGTGATCCAGTCTGGAAATGTTGTTTCCTTATTTTACCTCCAGATGTTCTATGGCAGCTATGTAGGCTTGGTTGGTGCCTGTGGGGAGACAGCCTGAACTATGTTCTGAATCAGCAAACCTGTGGCTCCAACTGGTTCTGCTGGTTTCCTGTGGAACTATCTTCATCCATCCAGTCTCCCAACCATCTGTTGCATGTGAGTGAGACTGGAACCGAAGCTTCTTCTTGACTGGTCAACCTAGGGAGTGCAACACTCTGAAATTGACTAGCCTGTCTCCAGCTTAAGGCATGTAATAAGTGTAATTGAAAAGACTTGTCTCTTGTATCTAGCAGGGAATTCCCTTCCCAGTAGCAACTACTCCCAGGAGCCTATACGTCTCACTTCCTCTCCTCACTTATGTTCTTAGAGTAGTTTACAGCTCCCACACTGATCCCCACAGCTAAACCTCTTTCTCAGACTCCAGGTCTTCAATAGCACTTATCCAGGGGCTGCACAAACCCAGACAACCACTAGATGGTAGCCAAGAGTTACAAAACATGCCAACACTTGCTGCCACCTATTGGTCAGTAGGCTGAATGGCCACGGCTTCAAGAAATAAATGAAAGTTCAAATGGGTCAAAAGAAAAAAAAATGCAGTGCATACTGCAACCAGAGCACTGTTCTGCCAAATGAAGGAGGCTTCTCATGTGGATGAATGTTGGGTGCGGCTGGAATTTCAGCCAAGAAAACCACCAAAGCCCTTGGAACATTGCATGTTAAAGCTGTATGGCCAGCAGCATAGGACAGACCCATTTTGGGTGTGCAGTAAGGAAGATTTTAGGTAGTATGATTTCTTGATGGCTCTAAGAGAGGAGGGAAGGGTCTGTGAGGATGTGGCCAAGATATGTTGTCTTGATATAGAGTAATTCATATTTCCTTTTACTGTCAAACTCATATGGCTCCCTAACTCTGTAAGCATCATGAACATAGTTTTTATGAAATGTCTTACTTTTTTTGGAAGTCTTCCTCTACTTGAAAGATGTAGTAGAGTAAAAGTTTACCAGTTCACCTAACATTTACAATGCTTAACCAGCATTAGTACTAGCTTTCTTTAGTTCAATTACCATTGATCATGGGGTTCTTTGACACTTTCAGAGAAACAGCATCAGATTTTTTGTTCATTACAAATAAAACACTGATGCTGTTTCATTGGAGTCAGGCAGCACACAAGTTTAATAAATTATTACATTATTTTTATCAAACCATCACTTTGAAAAAGTATTTTCCTTCTGAGCACAGGCAAATCCTTCAAGGCTGCAATGTGCTGTTTCACTAAAATGATCATGATATCAGAATAGGAAGGATTATATTATACACTAGGGTCACGACAGGAAGCAGTTTCATTCTTCCTTAACTGAGAGAGAAAAATACTATATGTACAGGAGGATATTAAAAAGGAACATACAAAACACAGCAGTCAGTTTGCTATAATTTCTAAAGTGCTTATGTTTTAAGAGTGGTGTGGTTACCAATTCTTGAGTATTCTACCCCTAATCTAGTTTGTGGCTTAGTATGCTATGTGAACCCAGTCAATGATTGTTGAAACCCAGCAAACCAGGGATAAGGAAAGCATGGTTTTCTGTGATTGTGAACCCGGTCATTGTCTTGATCCATATTACAGAATGGCTAGCAAAGACATTTCATTCATTCATTCATTCATTCATTCATTCATTCATTCATTCATTCATTCATTCATTTTGTATCCTGCTGTAACCCAGTGACTCTCAGCAGCTATATGTACAGTAGATACATACAACCAACACCACCCTACACTCACAGCAGTTCCTTTCCTAGGAATTGAAGGATGATGTGGTCATAATGAAAGAAAGGAGCATTTTTCATATTACCAGCCTTGGAGGGTGTGCCATATTAACATGTCAGCACTTATGTTAGAAAAATAATGACAAATGAGAGAAACCCATGAAATTAATACTTATATCATGCAGAAAATGAGTTGTCTGCTTCTGTAACTGGTGCAGACAGATATATAGTTGCCTCAGATATTTATGGCTATAGCCAATGTATTTAAAGGGATTGAAATTCTATTTGATTTTTGTAGTGGTGGGTGGAGAAAGAAATAGTAATTGGAACAATGGGGGGAATCAATGGCACTTCTATCTTTCAGCTGCAAAGTAAGACAAATGAGGTCCTGTTAAAAATACCCTACAAGGAACTAGGTACCTTTATTAAAAAGTAGCAGTTCATTATTTACATTTAGTTTCAAATTTGTTGTAATTACTTAGCCATTGGAAAGCAATTTGATATTGTTCAGCATCTGCATTAATCTCTTAAAAAAACAGTCACCTGGGGAGCAAAAGAGGAAAAAAAAACATAAAGCAGAAAATATAGATAAATATAGATAAACGTTTGTGCAATGTATCTTCCAATAAGGCTTAAATAATAGAATATTGTTTTGGTCTGTTCATTATTTAAGGCACTCTATGCATGATTACGGGGCGTGGTGGCTCAGTGGGTAAGACGCCAGGCTTGTCAATCGGAAGATCGCAAGTTCGGAGGTTCGAATCCCTAGCCCTGCGTGCGGAGTGAGCTCCCGCACTAGCTCCAGCTCTTGCCAACCTAGCAATTCAAAAGCATGCAAATGCAAGTAGATGAATAGGTACCACTTCGGTGGGTAGGTAACAGCATTCCGCGCGCGTCATGCCGGCCACATGACCGTTGAAGCGTCTTCGGACAACGCTGGCTCTTTGGCTAACAAAGGGAGATGAGCACCGGCCCCTAGAGTCGGACACGACTGCACAAATGTGCGGGGGGAACCTTTACCTTTACCTATGCATGATTACATGTTTGTTTATTCAAGTTGTATCCCAGAGTGGGAAACCTGCATCCCCAGAGCTGCACCCATTCCCTGAGCCTCTTCTTGTGGGTCCTTCAACCACTCCACTACTAAATGTTGCATTCACTAAAAAGATGGGTTTTTTTTATGCTGCTGGCTTAATTACTTTATTTCTTATACTGAATTTTAAATGCTGTAAGCCACATAGGACTATGAAATGGGAGTGAGCCACATATATATTAAAAAAATGCTTGTGCAAATATGAAGCCAGTCTTGTGGAGCCAGGGAACCAACAAAACTGTGCAGAAAATACTTATATGACATGTTCAGCAATTGTTGAAATGTTTTTAAACACCCTAGTTTTGGCTGAAAATGGACTTCCATTGTAGAGAAATAAAGTGTCACTAGCCATAAGGGAGACTACATCATAAACCACCTACATGTGCTTTGCTTTTGACATAGTGCAGATAAACTAAATTTCAGTCTACTTATCTTATAACAATCAAAGAGATATACTTATCTTATACCATTATTGCCACACCTTGCCTCAGTGCTTCCTAAGGTTTAGCTAGAGAATGTAGGTAAAAAGACATAAAATGACATGCAGCCAGGGGATATAGAAAGTACTAATACAAGTCATCTCCAGCAAAGGAGATCGTTACCTTGTCATGGTGTTGGAGCTTGAGCACCTCAATGAAACCATGAGCTAAACCGTGAAGGGATACCCCAGATGGGAAGGTCATGGCAGAGAGGTCAGACTAAATACGATCCCGGGGGAAGGTAATGGCAACCCACCCCAGTATTCTTGCCGTGAAAACTAAATGGATCAGTACAACCAGAGATATTTCAGTATACCATCGGAAGATGGGACTCCCAGGTCGGAAGATGGTCAAAATGCTACTGGGGAGGAACAGAGGATACGTTCAACTAGCCCCAGATGTGATGACGCAGCTAGCTCAAAGCCAAAAGGACGGCTAGCGGCCGACGGTGCTGGTTGTGAACGACGAATCCGATGTTCTAAAGATCAACACACCATAGGAACCTGGAATGTAAGATCTATGAGCCAGGGCAAATTGGACGTGGTTATTGGTGAGATGTTAAGATTAAACATAGACATTTTAGGTGTCAGTGAACTGAAATGGACTGGAATGGGCCACTTCACATCAGTTGACCACCAGATCTACTACTGTGGACAAGAGGACCACAGAAGAAATGGAGTAGCCTTAATAATTAATAATAAAGTGGCAAAAGCAGTGCTTGGATACAATCCAAAAAACTATACAATGATCTCAATTCGAATTCAGGGTAAGCCATTTAACATCACAGTGATCCAATTATACACCCCAACCACAGATGCTGAAGAAGCAGAAGTAGATCAGTTGTATGAGGATCTGCAGCACCTACTGGATAATACGCCAAAAAGAGATGTTATTTTCATTACATTTCATTAAAGAAAAAGAAAACCAAGAAGGCAAGATGGCTGTCTGCTGAGACACTGGAAGTAGCCCAAGAAAGAAGGAAAGCAAAAGGCAACAGTGACAGGGGGAGATATGCTCAATTAAATGCAAAATTCCAGAGGTTAGCCAGAAGAGATAAGGAATTATTTTTAAACAAGCAATGTGCGGAAGTGGAAGAAGACAATAGAATAGGAAGGACAAGAAACCTCTTCCAGAAAATTAGAAACATCGGAGGTAAATTCCAGGCAAAAATGGGTATGATCAAAAACAAAGATGGTAAGGACCTAACAGAAGCAGAAGAGATCAAGAAAAGGTGGCAAGAATATACGGAAGATCTGTATAGGAAGGATAATAATATTGGAGATAGCTTTGACGGTGTGGTCAGTGAGTTAGAGCCAGACATCCTGAAGAGTGAGGTTGAATGGGCCTTAAGAAGCATTGCTAATAACAAGGCAGCAGGAGATGATGGTATCCCAGCTGAACTGTTTAAAATCTTGTAAGATGATGCTGTCAAGGTGATGCATACCATATGCCAGCAAATTTGGAAAACACAAGAATGGCCATCAGATTGGAAAAAATCAACTTATATCCCCATACCAAAAAAGGGAAACACTAAAGAATGTTCAAACTATCGAAGAGTGGCACTTATTTCACATGCCAGTAAGGTAATGCTCAAGATCTTGCAAGGTAGACTCCAGCAATTCATGGAGCGAGAATTGCCAGATGTACAAGCTGGGTTTAGAAAAGGCAGAGGACCTAGAGACCAAATTGCCAATATCCGCTGGATAATGGAGAAAGCCAGGGAGTTTCAGAAAAACATCTATTTCTGTTTTATTGACTATTCTAAAGCTTTTGACTGTGGATCATAACAAATTGTGGCAAGTTCTTGGTGGTATGGGGATACCAAGTCATCTTGTCTGCCTCCTGAGGAATCTGTATAACGACCAAGTAGCAACGGTAAGAACAGAGCACGGAACAACGGACTGGTTTAACATTGGGAAAGGAGTACGGCAGGGTTGTATACTCTCACCCTACCTATTCAACCTGTACGCAGAACACATGCGACATGCTGGGCTTGAGGAATCCAAGGCTGGAGTTAAAATTGCTGGAAGAAACATTAACAATCTCAGATATGCAGATGATACCACTTTGATGGCTGAAAGCGAGGAGGAGTTGAGGAGCCTTATGACGAAGGTGAAAGAAGAAAGTGCAAAAGCTGGGTTGCAGTTAAACCTCAAAAAAACCAAGATTATGGCAACCAGCTTGATTGATAACTGGCAAATAGAGGGAGAAAAACTGGAGGCAGTGACAGACTTTGTATTTCTAGGTGCAAAGATTACTGCAGATGCTGACTGCAGCCAGGAGATCAGAAGACGTCTACTTCTTGGGAGGAGAGCAATGGCAAATCTTGATAAAATAGTTGAGAGCAGAGACATCACACTGACAACAAAGGTCCACATAGTTAAATCAATGGTATTCCCTGTAGTAACCTATGGCTGTGAGAGCTGGACCATAAGGAAGGCTGAGCAAAGGAAGATAGGTTCTTTTGAACTGTGGTGTTGGAGGAAAATTCTGAGAGTGCCTTGGACTGCAAGAAGATCAAACCAGTCCATACTCCAGGAAATCAAGCCAGACTGCTCACTTGAGGGAATGATATTAAAGGCAAAACTGAAGTACTTTGGCCACATAATGAGAAGACAGGATACCCTGGAGAAGAAGCTGATGCTAGAGAAAGTGGAAGGCAAAAGGAAGAGGGGCCGACCAAGGGCAAGGTGGATGGATGATATTCTGGGGGTGACAGACTCAACCATGGGGGAGCTGGGGATGGTGACGGCTGACAATAAGCTCTGGCGTGGGCTGGTCCATGAGGTCACGAAGAGTCGGAAGCGACTGAACGAATAAACAACAATACAAGTCATTTCAGCATATGGTGAGTATTGCATAAGTTATAGAGATCTTTAACTGAGAAAAATGCCTCTGAATGAGAAGATGGAATAACTAGATCTCACTTTTGAAAATAAGCATATTTTGTTTTCAATATTTTTTAATAGCAGTGTTGTTTTACAGGAAAAATGGTACTAGTAGATTTTAAGAATTATTAAGAGTATCTGGTCCAGGGTTCCCCTTTGCTGGTCCAGGCGCTCCCCTTTGGAGTGAAGGAAGTTGGGGACAGGTCAGGAAAGAGTAATCTACCCTGAACTGACAATTAATGACAAACAAACTACTTGCCTTAGGCATCCTGAATGTTTTAGTAGAATGTTTTATTCTGAGTTGATGAGATATGGGCAACAGTATTTTACCTTGCAAGATAGTCCCAAAATTAGAGAGCTTGCATTGAATAGTATGAGCATACTTGGGATTAAACTGGGTTATGTTTGTGCTTGTGACATACTGGCCAAAATGTGTCAAAACTGATTGCATATACTGTCATTTATGTTAGTCGGGAATGTTGCACATGGCACAGATGCAACTATGGATAGTGGCATAGTCCAGACCTTTTTTTTTCTTACTAAAAAGCATAATGTGAATGCCTTCATTGACCAAGGTCACAATGGGCAGTAGAAGTTAATATATATGGCCCATCTGTTAATGACAAGATATAAAAGACTGCAACATGGTTTAGAAGGGGAGTACATGGCAAAGAGTATGAATTAACAAATGAAATGAAATATTTTGTGTGTCTATGAAAATAAGAGAAAGGTGACAAATATGGAATTGAATGGAAGTGGTTTGAAATTGTTGGTTTGAGTTGATGAATACATGATGGGAATTATGCATTCCTGAAGACACCACAGGAACTATTTTATTGTTATAGGGTATAACAACAGAATCTTGAAAGCCTAACAGAAATTATCCTTCTCCCCTCTTATACCCAAGAGAATCAAGATGGGGCAAGTCTTTCCTCACTCACTCCTATCTAGCTACAGTATCTGGGGGAAGTTTAGTTTATTTATTTATTTATTTATTATTTAATTTTTATCCCGACTTTATTATTTTTATAAATAACTCAAGGCAGCGAATATACCTAATACTCCTTCCTCCTCCTATTTCCCTCACAACAACAATCCTGTGAGGTGAGTTGGGCTGAGAGAGAGTGACTGGCCCAAGGTCACCCAGCCGGCTTTCATGCCTAGGGCAGGACTAGAACTCACAGACTCCTGATTTCTAGCCCAGCACATTAACCACTAGACCAAACTGACAATGGAAATTGAATTCCTTCTCCAACACCATCCCCATACTCCTCTACAGGAAGTGAAGGTGTAGGTGTAATTATGAATAAAAAAGCAAACATTTATGTCAGAAACTATGCATTAATGTTATTTAGGTTGCTTACTTTATGAAAGTAAGATTTCACACATTGATGATAGGTGCACATTATGCTCTAGTGAATGTTGATAATAGTAGAACCAGAGATGAGTTTGGGGGAAAATTGTGCAACACTCTAAATAAATGTATTCCAAGGGAAAACAAATATTTTGTTAGGTGACAGGAATGGATAGGTGGGAACAAGACAAGAGCGTACAGAAACAATTACTTGTCTATTTGAAGACCTAAGAATGATTGCTTGATGATATTTGCTTAGAAAAAATGTCTGTTTCAAATACAAGGTTTAAGTGTAAATATATTTCATATGTAAACATGGCGAAAGAATGGATATATAACTAAAAAAAACAACTAATTTGATTATTTATGATAAAAGGCGGAGAGAATTTGTGATGCATATAAGGCTGATGAGAACTTCTAACTTCAGGATAGATAATTGTTTGGTAGTGTCAAGAGTGGGCCTTGAGAAAAATAGACATGGAAGAAAAAGAAGTGAAATAAATTTTAGGAAGCAAAATTATGAGTCCTGTATGAAAAAGTATTAGAAGATAAAGTAGATCACACTCCCAACAAAATTAAAGGAATGTAGATGTAAGGAAAAATGTTATGGAAAGTAATTGGAACAGAGTGAAAATTATTGGATTACAGTGTACCACAGAAGTATGAAGAGTTACACTAATGGGGAGTGTGAAAAACAGTGTTTAGTGGAATAATGAAGGAAAAGAGGCTATGGATTAGGGGGAAATGCATATAAGAGAATAGTTGTTGCAAAAAAAGATGAGGTTGACAGAAATATATTATATAATTGCATAGAGAAAAGAACAGAGTTGCAAATAATATAGTGAATGAGAGCAAGGAATAGTTAAAATCAAAAAGGAGAGACTATGCAGAGTGATTTTGAGGGAAATATAAAGTTATGACATGGATCAAGAGGCCTAAACAAAGAGCCTCCAGCATATTGAATGGAATTAAAAATTAAAGTGATGAAATGAGGTGGGGTGAAACTGAAGTGAGAGGATGCTGAAAGTAGTATATTAGAGATTAATAATGGGAATGATAGTCATGTGTCAAAGACTGGAACTGAAACAAATGCTATAATTATTAGTGTCCAAAAAAATTGATGAAAAGGAAGTCATAAATGCTGTAAGAATGTTGAAAAATGGAAGGGCTGCAGGTGTGGATGGTGTAACTGGGGAAATGTTAAAAATGGAAGTGGTTTACATATGAGTGGCTGTGCAACCGTGTGTGTGTGTGTGTGTGTGTGTGTGTGTGTGTGTGTGAGAGAGAGAGAGAGAGAGAGCGCGAG
This sequence comes from Charina bottae, assembly GCA_023362775.1. Classification (NCBI taxonomy): domain Eukaryota; kingdom Metazoa; phylum Chordata; class Lepidosauria; order Squamata; family Charinaidae; genus Charina; species Charina bottae. Next base: position 81,421,187 of record JALMGJ010000003.1, on the reverse strand, counting down.
CGAGCAAAAACTACAGGGAGATGATTTTGTTAAATGTGCCTGGGAAGATGTTTGGAAGAATTCTGATCAAAAGAGTACAAGAGGTAACAGTGGACATTTTGCATGAATATTGAGTTGAAGGCTGATTGCTAAATGGGATAAGGGGTACACAATGGAAGTAAAGCATGTATGAAAATAAATTGAATGCTTAGTAAATAGTTCAACACTGAGCAGAAAATAAGACAAGGAGATATGATTATGTCCCCTTATTTATTTAATATATTTATGGATAAATATATAAGTAATATATTTATTTATATATATATTTATATTTATACATACATTTAATATGAATCTCCAGCAAAGGAGATCGTTACCTTGTCGTGGTGCTGGAGCTTGAGCACCTCAATGAAACCATGAGCTAAACCGTGAAGGGACACCCAAGACGGGAAGGTCGTGGCAGAGAGGTCAGACTAAATACGATCCCTGGGGAAGGCAATGGCAACCCACCCCAGTATTCTTGCCGTGAAAACTAAATGGATCAGTACAACCAGAGATATGTTGGTATACCATCGGAAGATGGGACACCCAGGTCAGAAGATGGTCAAAATGCTACTGGGGAGGAACAGAGGATACGTTCAACTAGCCCCAGATGTGATGATGCAGCTAGCTCAAAGCCAAAAGGACGGCTAGCGGCCGATGGTGCTGGTGGTGAACGACGAATCCGATGTTCTAAAGATCAACACACTATAGGAACCTGGAATGTAAGATCTATGAGCCAGGGCAATTTGGATGTGGTTATTGGTGAGATGTCAAGATTAAATATAGACATTTTGTGTGTCAGTGAACTGAAATGGACTGGGATGGGCCACTTCACATCAGATGACCACCAGATCTACTACTGTAGACAAGAGGACCACAGAAGAAATGGAGTAGCCTTCATAATTAATAATAAAGTGGCAAAAGCAGTGCTTGGATACAATCCAAAAAACGATAGAATGATCTCAATTCAAATTCAGGGTAAGCCATTTAACATCACAGTGATCCAAATATACGCCCCAACCACAGATGCTGAAGAAGCAGAAGTAGATCAGTTCTATGAGGATCTGCAGCACCTACTGGATAATACGCCAAAAAGAGATGTTATTTTCATTACAGGAGACTGGAATGCTAAGGTGGGTAGTCAAACGACACCTGGAATTACAGGCAAGCATGGTCTGGGAGAACAAAATGAAGCAGGACATAGGCTGATAGAATTTTGCCAAGACAACTCACTGTGCATAACACACACTCTCTTCCAACAACCTAAAAGACGACTTTATACATGGACTTCACCAGATGGTCGACAACGAAATCAGATTGACTACATCCTTTGCAGCCAAAGGTGGCGGACATCTATACAGTCGGTAAAAACAAGACCTGGAGCTGACTGTAGTTCAGATCACGAACTTCTTATTGCAAAATTTAGAATCAGACTAAGATAATAGGGAAGACCCACAGATCAGTTAGATATGAGCTCATTAATATTCCTAAGGAATATGCAGTGGAGGTGAAGAATAGATTTAAGGGACTAGATTTAGTAGATAGGGTCCCAGAAGAACTATGGACAGAAGTTTGCAACATTGTTCAGGAGGCGGCAACAAAAAACGTCCCAAAGAAAAAGAAAACCAAGAAGGCAAGATGGCTGTCTGCTGAGACACTGGAAGTAGCCCAAGAAAGAAGGAAAACAAAAGGCAACAGTGATAGGGGGAGATATGCCCAATTAAATGCAAAATTCCAGAGGCTAGCCAGAAGAGATAAGGAATTATTTTTAAACAAGCAATGTGTGGAAGTGGAAGAAGACAATAGAATAGGAAGGACAAGAGACCTCTTCCAGAAAATTAGAAACATCGGAGGTAAATTCCAGGCAAAAATGGGTATGATCAAAAACAAAGATGGTAAGGACCTAACAGAAGCAGAAGAGATCAAGAAAAGGTGGCAAGAATATATGGAAGGTCTGTATAGGAAGGATAATAATATTGGAGATAGCTTTGACGGTGTGGTCAGTGAGTTAGAGCCAGACATCCTGAAGAGTGAGGTTGAATGGGCCTTAAGAAGCATTGCTAATAACAAGGCAGCAGGAGACGACGGTATCCCAGCTGAACTGTTTAAAATCTTGCAAGATGATGCTGTCCTGGTGATGCATGCCGTATGCCAGCAAATTTGGAAAACACAAGAATGGCCATCAGATTGGAAAAAATCAACTTATATCCCCATACCAAAAAAGGGAAGCACTAAAGAATGTTCAAACTATTGAACAGTGGCACTTATTTCACATGCCAGTAAGGTAATGCTCAAGATCTTGCAAGGTAGACTCCAGCAATTCATGGAGCGAGAATTGCCAGATGTACAAGCTGGGTTTAGAAAAGGCAGAGGAACTAGAGACCAAATTGCCAATATCCGCTGGATAATGGAGAAAGCCAGAGAGTTTCAGAAAAACATCTATTTTTGTTTTATTGACTATTCTAAAGCCTTTGACTGTGTGGATCATAACAAATTGTGGCAAGTTCTTGGTGGTATGGGGATACGAAGTCATCTTGTCTTCCTCCTGAGGAATCTGTATAACGACCAAGTAGCAACGGTAAGAACAGAGCACGGAACAACGGACTGGTTTAAGATTGTGAAAGGAGTACAGCAGGGTTGTATACTCTCACCCTACCTATTCAACCTGTACACAGAACACATCATGCGACGTGCTGGGCTTGTGGAATCCAAGGCTGGAGTTAAAATCGCTGGAAGAAACATTAACCATCTCAGATATGCAGATGATACCACTTTGATGGCTGAAAGCGAGGAGGAGTTGAGGAGCCTTATGAAGAAGGTGAAAGAAGAAAGTGCAAAAGCTGGGTTGCAGTTAAACCTCAAAAAAACCAAGATTATGGCAACCAGCTTGATTGATAACTGGCAAATAGAGGGAGAAAAAGTGGAGGCAGTGACAGACTTTGTATTTCTAGGCACAAAGATTACTGCAGATGCTGACTGCAGCCAGGAAATCAGAAGACCTCTACTTCTTGGGAGGAGAGCAATGGAAAATCTTGATAAAATAGTTAAGAGCAGAGACATCACACTGACAACAAAGGTCCGCATAGTTAAAGCAATGGTATTCCCTGTAGTAACCTATGGGTGCAAGAGCTGGACCATAAGGAAGGCTGAGCGAAGGAAGATAGATGCTTTTGAACTGTGGTGTTGGAGGAAAATTCTGAGAGTGCCTTGGACTGCAAGAAGATCAAACCATTCCATACTCCAGGAAATAAAGCCAGACTGCTCACTTGAGGGAATGATATTAAAGGCAAAACTGAAGTTTTATTATTATGTGGAGAAGATGCTGATGCTTGGGAAAGTGGAAGGCAAAAGGAAGAGGGGCCGACCAAGGGCAAGATGGATGGACGATATTCTGGAGGTGACAGACTCAACTATGGGGGAGCTGGGGATGGTGACAGCCGACAGGAAGCTCTGGCGTGGGCTGGTCCATGAAGTCATGAAGAGTCGGAAGCGACTGAACGAATAAACAACAAATATAAGTAATGCTTATAATGATGGTAAAGATGTGTTGATTGGGGAGGTAAATGTACAAGGATTTTTATATGCAGATCCATGCTATGTTGTTTGCTGAAAACCCAACTGATTTGCATGAATGTTAGACCAATTGTATGATGCAATGTGGAGCCTGTTTTTGAAAATTAATGTAGTAAAGATCATGATAGTTATATTTGACCAAGTATGTTGCTCTGTTCCCAGCCCAGGAGGGTTGGGTCACAGGTTCTTTTCAATTCAGAAGCAACGACTACACTAGTATGAGTACTTAAGGCTTTATTGTAAGGTGGTATAAGAAAATATACCATAACATAACATGAGACAACAATAAAAGAATATACAGCAATACTGAAGAATATAACATAACGCAAGACAGCAATTAAAGAATATTAACACAAGACAGCTATCAAAAATATTCAATAAGACAATAAGACAAACTAAGACCTTATGCCCCATCTGCCAGTCAGGGAACCCCAAAGAGATGACAACAGGTGGACTCCTTCAAAGCCAGCAAATATACAACACCCTCCCGGTTAGTCTGCATCAAAGTTCCATCCTGTGGGGGTTTCTGATTGGCTTATATACGCTTTGAACCAGCATTATTGAAATCTATTTTTCATGGCCTCATTTCACTGGAGTTTACTAAGGACAAGTCTATCTTAACTTGTGCTTAGAATAAATAAATGCTTGCTTTATTCTGCACTGTATACTGAACTATTATATGAAAATATAAAATTGTATAGAATTCTATCTTCCATGCACCTAAGGGAGAGAAGTACACATTACTATCTAATTCCTTCTCACCAATCTTCTGGTGGAACCAACAGCACTACACCAAGATGATAGATTGAAATAATGGGATAATTGCAATTTATACATAAATTGTGAAAAACTAGAGGAAGATATCTTGGGAGAATGTTTACTAAAGATAAAAAAATGGATGAAGAAATTTTCAGACATGCAAATGCTGGTAAGAAGACAGTGGGTAAAATTTCTTTTGCAAGGAATGAACGTTGAAAGAAGTAAAAATAGTTATATGTAACAGCATGTTTCTACTCACTTTATTATATGGAAACGAGAGCTGGGTATATGAGGATAAACATAAAGGTAAATCAAATGCAGTGGGGATGGGATAGTTAATATATGTAGTAAAACAAGAAGAGATAGGTCAAAACTGAATAGATGAAGGATACAAAGGACTGAATACATAAGGGAGTGACCAGTACAAAACATACATTAAGGTGGCTTAGTTATGCAGAGAGTATGAAAGGGATTGAATGACAAGTAGATGGGTTGAGAGGAAGGGGAAGACATAAGAAGTCATGATTGGATAGAGTTGAGAAGATCTTGAAAATGAGGTGAGAAGTTTAAAGAGAAAAATGAAATGTATTAAACAATGTATTGACATGGAGGAAGCACAGATGATTTGCAAGAACAAAACGTTATGGAGAGCTGTAATAAATAGTGTTGGTATAAACCGGTGCTCATCTCCATTTGTTAGCCAAAGAGCCAGCATTGTCCAAAGACGCTTCCACGGTCATGTGGCCGGCATGACACACACGGAACACTGTTACCTACCCACCGAAGTGGTACCTATTAATTTACTTGCATTTGCATGCTTTCAAATTGCTAGGTTGGCAAGAGCTGGGGCTAGTGCGGGAGCTCACTCCGTCATGCGGGACTAGGGATTCAAACCTCTGAACTTGCGACCTTCCGATCGACAAGCCTGGCATCTTACCCGCTGAGCCACCACGCCCCTTAATAAATAGTGTTGGTATAAACTGGATTTAACTATACTTCCTTTTCTTTTCTTACCTTGTACCTTTACTTTCTTTGGCTTACTACTTCTTATTCCTTTTCTGTCCTTTGCATAATGTTGCTTGCCCAGAAATGGAATAGCATGATGGGTATGTATATATCTACGAATAAAGGCCTTAGGAATCCTGTGAGGTTAGGGAGCATACCTTAACTGCATTTTAATTAACCTATAAAACACTCAGAAAATATCTTTGTCAGAACACTGAAACTCACTAAGATTAGGCTAGCCACAGTGTGATTTGTTTTATTTTCTAAATTTGATAGAAACAGTAATGATCATGATGCTGCACACCAACAGACCATGGTAGCTGTTTGATTGCACTGACATCTGATACTCAGATCTCACATGGGACCATTTCTATGTTTACTTTGGAACAGGGAAGAAATTAATTTGGTTAGCATTTTAATACAGAGTTACTTAATTCACACTTATTGAGCCAATACACAAACTGAAATGAGGTTACACTTCAACAGTCTTCTCAATTTTGTAATGGAGATCTCTAATCACAAGGTGCACAGAAAAATGAATTTATTAGGGGAAAATGCATAGAAAAATATAGATAGGAAAAGTAACATATGAAAATACATTATCTTGGGGAAAATTACTTGCAAAAGATGTGCACAGAAATATGCAAGCAAATATGAATGAGCTTTTATCTGATCTTTTAAGACCAAACTGATGTAGAAATAGGATAAAACAAAGGTGGAGAGAGAAGTCCACCTTCATAGGTAGTCTCAGATGTCTTCTCTCAGCCATTTACCATTCATTCTTCCATCTAATTGAAGAGATTAAAAGGGCACAGATCAGGACAGGACATGCCAGAGGAGGTTATAGATCCAGAAGCTCTTCAGCTCTTGAATATCTCAATACAGTGACTGGATGGAAAATGTGCCAGCAGTGCAGTTCACATAGTTCATTTCCCTTCCACTACTTTTAATAGAAGGGAACCTTTCAACAAAGGAAATAAATTCCATGTATAAAGCCTGTTGATCTCACATTCACCGTCCTTTGGATTCCTTGCAGTTCTCACCAAAGTATAAGATACCAAGTCTGGAAATCTAAGACATGGAAGAATGCCAAAACTGACATAAAGTACCTTACCATGTATGATAAAAATGCCTATTACTAGGCCTGGAAATAAACAATAACAACAAAAAACAAAAAACAGGAAAAAAACTGTGTATCAGTATATTACAATGGATAGAAACATGAAGTTTCATCACTTGTAAGCTGTTTTTTGTGTTTGTGTGTGGAGTCCTTGGTGCTCTCTGAGCCTTGTTGTTTTCTTGCAGATGTTTCATTGCCAGGCTAGGCAACATCTTCAGTGCGAAAAGGGAGTGGAACTTGCTTTCTGTTTATATACCCTGGTTTGTCCTGCCTGTGTTGGTGGGGGTGTTGTACTCTCCTTGGTAGTTTCTTGATTGGGTTGTTGTTTGCTGCTTGGTTGATTGACTGAGTTAGTAGTTCCTTGATTAGGGTCTATTGTGTTGTTTGATTGCTCCTCTGGTGCTAATCTTGGTGTTAATCTTTGTCTATCTGGTTGTTGATTGCTGGCAAGGAGGTGTTCTGGTCTTCTGGCTTTTCTATTGTATCTTATGAATGGTATGTAAATGTTGTTTACCTCTATGTGTCTGTTGATGGTTGCTTTGTCTGAGTGCCAAGCTTCCAGGAATTCCCTAGCATTTTTGGATTTGGCTTGGTTTAAGATGCTCACAGTTTCCCAGTTGAAAGTATGGTTAAATCTGTCCATGTGTTGTGAGATTAAGGAGTTTGCATCGCGTCTTCTGACTGCTAGTTGGTGTTCATCGATGCGTTCTGCTAGTCTTCTGCCGGTCTGTCCTACATAGTGGCTGTTACAGTCCTTACACTGTATGTTGTAGATAACTCCTGTTTTTTCTTCTTGGGCTACTGGGTCATTTGGTTTACTTACGATGTTCTGAAGGGTTTTGGTTGGTTTGTGTGCTACGTTGATGCCGTGTGGTTGTAACAGTCTATTAGTAGTTTCCGAGATGTTTCTGATGTATGGCAGTGTAATCCTTTTCATAGCTTCTGTTGTTGTTTTTTACTTATCCAAGAACCATTAACATTTACATTGTTATCTCTCTGATGAACTGGTTAGTGTCAGTCAGCAAGAGGGCAGCCGCAATCTGAGCCAGCTACAGCTTCCATATTGCCTTCAAGGGTAGTCTATCTGCAGCTTTCAGCAGCTCCTGGTCAGGAAGAATCACAATTATTGGATCATCTGAAGCTGGCTAAAGGTTGCCCTGCCCATGACCTCTACCTGCTGGTCTAGCAGGAGCCAGAAGTCAAGAAGATTGTACATCTGCTTCAGGGAAAGTACAATCCCATCAAGAGTGATTTATGGCAGGTATGTACAGTATTACAGGTTTAGTCTACATATTTTTTTTGCTGTTATTGCAGTATCCATGGATTGTTTCTCTCTAATTAACAAGCAGAGGTTGGGGCTTCAGTTCAGATTTATAAATTAAATGGAAATCTTTCTGAGCAGCTATATTTAATCCTCAATTTTGTTGAGCAAATTGCTATAGTCAAGTTAATCCCTCCTGCAAAGGAGACTGGTATTTTAATATGGCTATACAGTTAACTGAACTTGGAAAAAAAATACAAGATTTGTTTTTCTATGTATATCTTTCCCTCAATAAGGCAAAGACTAAGAAAATGTCATACATTTACTCCTTGTCCATTTAATGGAAGGAATATTCTCCAGGAGAATAAAGATTGCATTGTGCAGATTTAGTAGACTGTGCAATCCACTTCCAGCACGCAATGTGGGGCATTCATACACAAGTGAGATACATGTACAGTACACACACACACACACACACAAACACAAAATATCTGACATACAATCACTGACAGTCTGAAGCAGAAGTACTTATGTTCAGATCCCTCTATGACATATCAGGATTTGTGGACCAATGAAATGAATACCACATAGATTTATTGATAGATAGATAGATAGATAGATAGATAGATAGATAGATAGATAGATAGAGGCTTCTTTCATGGGCATAGTTGCCATGCACATTGGCATCTAGGAAACAGAGCCAGTTGGATTCATTCCAAAGAGTACCTACACACATTTAGTCATTATGCTGGATACTCTCTCAAAAATACCAGGGGCATGTACATTGGGTTATTGGGTATTACATTTACATAGCAATTCCACAAGATTAAGCATTTCATTGGCACTATGGGACACAGAACGCTGGACTAAATAGGCCATTGACCTAACCCAAGAATTATATTCTTATTAGGGCTGGGCAGGGATTAACATCTGAAGACAAAAAGGTACAGGTAGTCTTTGGTTGATGATGGTAATCGGGACCAGGAACTCCATCGCTAAATGACACAGTCATAAAGCATGCTGTCACGTGACCATGCTGACTTACGACAGCAGTTCCGACAGTTCCAGTTGCAGTCGTTAAGCGAATCCCACACAATTGTTAAGCACAAGAATGCCATTTGCGACCTATTGCCACCTTCCCAATTGACTTTGCTTGTCGCAAGCCAGCACTGAAGGCCAGAAATGGCAATCATGTGACCGTGGGACATTGCAACTGTCATAATTGTGAGCCAATTGCCAAGCACCCAAATCGCAACCACATGACTGCAGGGACACTGCAATGGTACACTCTTCTCTTCGATTGGTACACTGCAATGGCTGCAAGTTTGAGGACCAGCTGTACATCTCCTCTTCAGCACCGTTGTAACTTTGAATGTTCATTGAACGAATGGTTGTTAACCAAGGACTATTTGTACTTCAAAGTGCACAGGGATGTTCATCTACTGTATCACCTGTCTGCAACTTCTTAAAGCAATTGTGTATTTTCCTAGGATCACACAGCTGCCCTCTACAATTACAGCATGATCCTAGAAAAAGATGCATTTTGTTTAAGGAACTGTAGATTGTAGGTGCTGTGTGCAGGCCCCATGTGCTCTGAAAAAGCTTTTCCCCTCTGAATTCAAAGTGCTTATAATGTACAACCCCGCTAACGACCTTGCCAGTAATGGTGATACTTGCTTTTGCTGGCCTTGTTTGGGTAGTTCTCTTGCTCATTCTAGCATATCACAGACAATGGTATTATGAATGAAGAGGAAGTAATTCATGTCAGTGCATGCATGCCATAGAGATTGCCAAGCCATGCTTTGGTTTTTATGCTTCCATATCACATCATTTATTAACCTGGGCAGCAGTTAGGTTCCAGGCAGAGCTGTGAATGAATAGAAAAACAATGGAGAACCAGGCTCAAGAGCTGTGCTTTCAAAAGCAACAGGCCTTTACAAAATGGACCATCTTGTATCATTAGGAATACAGCCCAGCCCAGCCCAGCAAAACAAAACTTGCTGTCTAGATTCTAACAAAATCTGCCTCAGTCATATTTATTAAAACAGAAAAGAGATTCAGTTACTGAAATCTCAACAACTAAATACTTTAATTTTAGCATCTAATTTATCTCTAAGATCACTAGGGCAGGGACTTCTTAATTCTCTTGCTAACAATCATTTGATGGCATGGGAGGTGGCTAATTGTTTTTTGATAATGAAAGAATGTGCAGATGTTCCAAGCTAGCAATGTTCTGCAAACTGTTACTCACTTTCTCAGCCTTTATAAAACCTATGGCACTTATTAGGAAAAAACACATTTCTTTTGGAGAAACATAGAAACAAACAGAAATTCTGATACAAATGCTGTGAAGCACAATGCATTTACAGCATCCTATATTGTCAAAATACTGTAGCTGCAGGTAGATTAATTCTTTTTTTTCTCTGTGTCCTCCTACACTTTTGGGTCACAAACAGGTTTAAAAGACTGAAAAGGATAAGACTTAGATTTGTACATAAGAGGCAAACATATATTCACTGATGAAAAGATGGGCCACTGATTTTCTGCTGCTTTTCTGAACATTCATCAGAAATTATTTTGTCATTTTGGAGAGATTTTGTTTTGAAAAAAAATCTCCTTCACTATACTATTAGTATTACATCTTGGCCATTATGCTCTAGCAGAGGCTAAAAATAGACTGTGATGATAGATGTCTCTTTAACGATAGAGTTTGACTAGAGAAGGGACAGAGAAAAGAAGAAAAGCCCCCAAAAGAGTGACTATTCAAAAACAGTAAATTGTTGCTTTCAGAGTTCTTTTCTTAAAAATGAGCATTTCGCATGAGTCAGAATTGAGACTGAAGATACTGAGTGAAATGGAAGAGAGTAATTTAAGCACACAGATGCATCATAAAATAGAGAAGATTATTAATCTTGATGTACAAATCACCCATCTTCATTCAACAAGAAAGGACTGTTGCCTACTAACACTCCATATGACAAGTGGGATCTTTTCTTCAGATGACACACTGGAAGAGCAACAAATTATTTCCCCATGCTTTCCATCCTTGCCCGAGTGGGGTACCATGCCACCAAAAGTATTCTGGTCTTGCAATGACTATAACCACTTACCACTTGCAATGGCTACAACCCACACCAACTAGGTCTAGTGCTTTGCTCTGGGGAAACGTCTATCAGAGGAGGCAGTGGGCAGAATGAAAACTCACTTTGAAGTTGCATGTGACCTTACTGTAATTGGTGTCTTACCACAGCAAACTTGTTCTTCACTGAACAAAATTTCTCTTCCAGTAAAGCAATTTCCTAAATAGTTCAATTACAGTAATCAGTCTTCTGTAATGTAGCGTTGATCACACAATTTTTAAAATCGCACATTCTTCAACCAAATTGCATCTCCTACTCATTTTATGACATCAAAATAATAAAATGGTGGACATTACAAATAACTAATGACTAAGTATAGATATGTAAAGGCCTGTGTGGTGGAGAAATTAAAGTACTTAATCTTCAGGGCAATAACTGAGGAAAAGAAGGGTATTAAGAAGTAATGTAGATGGAGGGGCAGGGGTGAAGTTTAGAGTTGAATGAGCAAAGTTTAACAGGTTCTGTTCAAGATGTCGGCAGTACAGTGAAGATAGACAGGCAGACATTCTTAGAGTTGTGAAAGTAATTAGAATGTTCATATCCATGTAAATTTCCCTTACTTCTGGTTCATACATGTAATTGGAACAACAGAAGGTGTACCTCGAGAAAATAGTGCCTGTAACAAAAGCTGAAAGGAGTTTCTCCAAACTAATTACTTATCAGAAACTACAAATGTTTAGTATGGGACAAGAATGAATAAGCCACTTGGCTGTTTTACTATATCTATCAAATGTGAACTAGTGAGAGAAATTGTATATGTGTAGATTGTTCATTGTTTTCAATGCAATGAATTCATTTATTGATTGTTTCTGGTTTTGGTTTTGGGTAGGTTTTATTTATGTAAATTCTGGACTGTCTTATATTCATGAAAGTGGATTCCAGCAACCATCTATAAAATGAAATAAACAATAATAAAACACAATATACATGATGCTCTAAAACTGGGAAGGATAAAATAACAGCTCATAAATCAGCCAAAACTATTCGAATCACGTTGTTGTAAACAAATTAAATTGCCCCTATTAAAATAAAATAATCCTGTTGCCTTAAATATAGAGTTGTTGTCAAACTACTATATTGCAAATTAACGTTCCAGGTACCACCAGCAAAATATTCTCACATTGTACTTTCAAAAAGTATTTCCCTTAGGCCTTATACCCTACTTGCACTTAACCATAACGTATCCATTGCTTGACAACACTTTCAATATTGCCTTCATCTCATCCCCATCTCATGAGTGAAATAGGCTTAAGTCATTTTTAACTCTACTAGCATTAAGTAGCATTTTTTCCCTTTATCCCTATATTGTCCTGTGCCAACTTCAAGGTTATGTCCACCACACCTGACACTAAAGATGATGTCAGATGACCAATAGTGGAAGTCATCAGATACACACCTATTGGGGTTTTGATGTGATGCAGGCATACCCACTCCCTTGTGGTCCCCACCAAACTACAGAGTTGTCAGCTAACTTTGTAGGAGTCATCTGCAAATAGATATCAAGAGGAAAAATGTTTTGGGACATAGCTGGACATCTTCATAATGGTGGAAAGAACCAAAGTAACGTTCTTAATTTTGGCTAGCCCAGTTTGACTCACTATAGTTGGATAGATTTTTAACTAATTTATATAGAATGACAAGACTTGCTATTTCAATGAGAATATACATTCTTCATTTGTTTTGTACTAGACTATATATTACATTACATTTATAGCCATTTTTGGTGTTGAAACTCATTCTTAACTGAAATTTTAAAACTTATGTTCTAAAAGGTAGAAAGTTCCAGTAGTCAACCGTGCAATTTTACTGTGTTTCCATTTTAAATGTGCCTGAGTTTCCCCTTTGTAGTGTATTGAAATTAAGAAAAATATTTAAAAAGAAGATCACAACAAAAATGATGAACTGTTGTAAAAAAGCCAAAGTATTTAGCTTACCATGAAGATTTTATCAAGATTAAAAGGAAATAGACATTTTTGAACACCCTGAATGAATGATATGAAAATGTGTGTGTGCATGCCTGCATGCATTAAAATAAAAAGGTAGCTGTGGATCAAACAATAACATAAACAATACATTAACAATAAAACATATCCAGAGGGTAAAGTGCTGATAAATATGGTGTAATGTTAAACCAAGAAAATCAAAACACAGAAAATGCTTCCAATTACTACTACTTCTATTACTACTAATAATGAAGAAACCAAAAAGAAACATGATGGCAAATAGTGAGTAGTGCCCTTTAAATTTCTGTTCTATTGTCATCTATAATTGAATTAGATACAATACATTTCTGAGAATTAGATGCAATAAATTTCTGAGACATCTAATGAATCAGAGACTCATAGAGTTGAGACCATTGAGTCAAAACTTCCCTACTGGACTTTTATTATTTGCTCCATTTCCTTGGTCAACAATACTTGAGAGCATCTTTTAAAGCTGCTAGACTATATACAGTTTAATCATGCTTTCAGATGTCTGCTGGAAAATATATTGGGAAGTGGGTACTTCAATACCTGTTGAATGTTATGCCAGGTTAAGTTTGGCACTGTAGTTCTGGGAGAATAAGCAAAACCTGAAATACATAGTTTTAAAGGCTGTGGATTGATGGCTTAGCGTCTTCTAGGAAATTATCATCTTTGGTTCTCAATGGGGTAGCACTGCCCCGTTCGGAACTGGTGCGTAATTTGGGGGTCCTTCTAGACTCACGACTCCTTCTCGAAGAGCAGGTGGCAGTCGTAGCTAGGAGGGCTTTCGCACAGCTTCGGTTAGTGCGCCAGATACGCCCATTCCTGGATCGCGACGCCCTCCGTACAGTCACTCATGCCCTTGTCATCTCCCATGTAGATTATTGCAATGCGCTCTACATGGGGCTACCCTTGAAGACTATCCGGAAGCTTCAGCTGGTGCAGAATGCGGCCGCGCGAGCAATTTTGGGTGCACCAAAATCTGCACATATAACACCTTTGCTCCGCGAGCTGCATTGGGTGCCGGTTTGCTTCCGGGTACAATTCAAGGTGTTGGTTATTACCTTTAAAGCCCTACATGGCATGGGGCCAGAATACCTGAAGGACCGTCTTATCCCCATTTTATCGACCCGCCCCACCAGGTCATTCAGAGAGGGCCTGCTACAAACCCCATCAATTAAAGAATGTCATCTGATGGGGTCTAGGAGGCGGGCCTTCTCTGTGGTAGCACCCACACTGTGGAACATCTTGCCCCCAGAGTTGAGGCAGATCTCCTCCCTCCCGACCTTTAGGAAAGAGCTGAAGACCTGGTTCTGCCGCCTGGCATGGGAAGGAGGAAAGGATAGTTCCTCATGGGGGTGGCTAATTCCTTAATTTATTGTCCTTCGTTTTAATTCCACCTCCATCTGGATTTATAATTATTTATTGTTTTATATGCTGTACTTTGATGTTTTATATTTTGTTTTGATCTATTTTATTGTAAACCGCCCAGAGTTCCCCGTTGGGGGAGATGGGCGGTTATATAAATTTAATTAAATAAATAAAAAGAATCAGAACATGTAAAGTAAACACAGCTACCAATCATCTTTTAAAGCTGCTAGACTATATACAGTTTAATCATGCTTTCAGATGTGTGCTGGAAAATATATTGGGAAGTGGGTACTTCAATACCTGTTGAATGTTATGCCAGGTTAAGTTTGGCACTGTAGTTCTGGGAGAATAAGCAAAACCTGAAATACATAGTTTTAAAGGCTGTGGATTGATGGCTTAGCGTCTTCTAGGAAATTATCATCTTTGGTTCTCAATGGGGTAGCACTGCCCCGTTCGGAACTGGTGCGTAATTTGGGGGTCCTTCTAGACTCATGACTCCTGCTCGAAGAGCAGGTGGCAGTCGTAGCTAGGAGGGCTTTCGCACAGCTTCGGTTAGTGCGCCAGATACGCCCATTCCTGGATCGCGACGCCCTCCGTACAGTCACTCATGCCCTTGTCATCTCCCATGTAGATTATTGCAATGCGCTCTACATGGGGCTACCCTTGAAGACTATCCGGAAGCTACAGCTGGTGCAGAATGCGGCCGCGTGGGCAATTCTGTGTGCGTCGAGATCTGCACATGTAACACCATTGCTCCGCGAGCTGCATTGGGTGCCAGTTTGCTTCTGGGTACAATTCAAGGTGTTGGTT
Organism: Charina bottae; assembly: GCA_023362775.1. Lineage (NCBI taxonomy): Eukaryota > Metazoa > Chordata > Lepidosauria > Squamata > Charinaidae > Charina > Charina bottae. The sequence continues at coordinate 81,406,163 of JALMGJ010000003.1, read as the reverse complement.
ATCACCTTTAAAGCCCTACATGGCATGGGGCCAGCATACCTGAGGGACTGTCTGATCCCCATGTTATCAACCCGCCCCACTCGATCATTTAGAGAGGGCCTGCTACGAACCCCATCAATTAGAGAATGCCATCTGATGGGGTCTAGGAGGCGGGCCTTCTCTGTGGTAGCGCCCACTCTATGGAACACCTTGCCCCCAGAGTTAAGACAGATCTCCTCCGTCCCGACCTTTAGAAAAGAGCTGAAGACCTGGTTCTGCCGCCTGGCGTGGGAAGGAGGAAGGGATAGTTCCTCGTGGGGGTGGTTAATCCCCTAATTTTATAGTTGTCCTTCCTTTAATTATTCCATCACCATCTGGATTTTAGAATATGTATTTTTTGTATAACTGTGATTTTAGATATTTTAGATTTTATTTTAACTTGTTTATTGTGAACCGCCCAGAGTTCCCCATGGGGGGAGATGGGTGGTCATACAAATTAAATAAATAAAATAAATAAAGGCATAAAGGACATATCCAATTTCAAAATCAAGGGGATTTCTTTGGTATAAGCAGTTTAAAGTCTCTCTTTCTCTCTCTCTCTCTCTCTCTCTCTCTCTGTGTGTGTGTGTGTGTGGTGTATCTATTATACAATATATAGTCCTGAAAATCAATTCACACAAATGATGAAGTTTTTCGCTTTGTAAATTGGTGGAGGAAAAGCTGAAAAAGTTCTGCATTGGTTTAGGTAAAGGTAAAGCTTTTCCCCTGCACAGTCGTGTCCGACTCTAGGGGGCGGTGCTCATCTCCGTTTCTTAGCCAAAGAGCCAGCACTGTTGGAAGACACTTCTGCAGTCATGTGGCGAGCATGACGCGTGTGGAACGCTGTTACCATCCCACGGAAGTGGTACCTATTAAACTACTTGGATTTGCATGCTTTCGAATTGCTAGATTGGCAAGAGCTGGGGCGAGTGCGGGAGCTCACTCCGTCACGCGGCACTCGGGTCTCAAACCGCCAACCTTCTGATCGACAAGCCTGGCATCTTAACCACTGAGCCATCGCGCCCCTTCTGCATTGGTTTAGTACCAGTTTTCTATGGGGAAACAGATCTTTGCTGGGCATGCAAGCACTTAGAAATGAACAGGATGATTACCAGAAGCCAGTATGAATTTGTTAAAAACAACTCATGCCAGATAAATCTTATTGCTTTCTTTGACAATGTGACTAGATTAGTGGATGTAGTATACTTAAGACATTTGATAAATTTGATTATAGTCTCTTCTTGATAAACTGGAATAATGTGGAATAGACGGTCTGACTACCAGATGGATTCACAGTTGGCTGAACAACCATAGCCAATGTGTGGTCCTTTTTAATTTTTATTTATTATTTAAATTTATTATAGCTGCTCATCTCCAATGCACTCTGGACAGTGTACAACCCTCCCCCCCCACAAAAAATCCATAATAACAGATAAACATGGACTTTTCTCATGTCAACTACAAATTTCCATCCTTAATGGGTTTATGTCCACATGGAGGGAGGCATGCAGTGGGGTACCTCAGGGTTCTGTCCTGAGCCCAGTACTTTTCAATTTCTTCATAAATGACTTACATGAAGAAATAAAAGGGGTGCTCATAAAATTTGCAGAGAAAACGAAGCTGGGAGGGGTCGGAATTGTTAGTGCCCCAGAAGACAGGCTCAAGATTCAAAATCTAAGGTTCTGCATTTAGGCAGGAAAAACCAGATGCTCAGGTATAATACTTCCCATCATCTTGACATTATACATCCATTGATGCAGCCCAAAACTGCATTGGCTCTTTTGCTAGCTGTAGTAGATTCCTGGTTTATGCTTAATCTTATGTGGTCTACCAAGAAACCCAGATCTCTCTTGCAAGTACTGCTGCTAAGCCAGGTACCACCTGTGTTGAACCAGTGCATCTGATTTTTCCTGCCTAAGTGCAATATTCAGCTCTATCAAGTTCCTTTTGAAATAAGGGTATATTTCCTGATTGCGATAGCTATAAAGTAGTGGAACAGCCTACCTCCTGAAGTTATGGGTGTTCCATTATTGGAAGTTTTCAAGAAAAGATTGAAGAACCATTTGTCCAGGATGTCGATGAAGGTTCTCAGTCATCCAGGTGGAATTGTCTGTAGCTTGAATCATGTCAACTGGATTTCTATTTTCTCAGTGGAAACGTTTCGCTCCTTATCCAAGAAGCTTCTTGAAAAACTGAAGAAGCTTCTTGGATAAGGAGCGAAACGTTTCCACTGAGAAAATAGAAATCCAGTTGACATGATTCAAGCTACAGACATTTGTCCAGGATGGTATGGAGATTCCTGCACTGGACAGGGATTAGACTCCCTTCTAATCCTATTTTTCTAAATCTGATGTCTACAATCCAGTATATACAGGGCTTTTCTTTTTGTATTTAAATGGACTAGCCCTGTAGCTTCAGCAGTTTACCAAAGATCTTATTTGGGAGGGTACAGTAAGGCTCTTCAGTATATTTAACAAAAAAAAATAATTACCTTTTACACGTAGGATACACATTTGTAAAAATCATCTCATTTTGATTTAGAGGATTTATTTTCCTGCAACTTTTTTCACCAGTGATACACATGGGAGGATAACAGTAATTAAATGATGTCATTCGCTTTTTAGCTCTATACTTTTTCTGTAGATATAAAGGCTGTAACTTTCGGAAGGAAGGCTAACAATGCAAAGAGACGACTTTAAAAAAAAAAAACTTCCTGATCTCAAAATGAAAGGCTTTAGTTCTACATCAAAATTTAGCATGGTCAGAAAAGAGAAACTGATAAAATTATGAGGATAGAGTAACTCTACCATCCTGCTGTCTTTTTGCATTAAAAATTAATCTCCATAAGCTTTTTCTTTTCAAGGATCAGATGCATTGTATGGGGGCTTAGAACCCTTGCAAAGCACATACGGCCAGAGCAAAGGTCAGTATTAAATTTATGTCAACCAAAATAGTATATAGAGAGGAACCACAAGCTTTCCTACCTTATAATCCATTGTACAACATTTACATTTGGTGGTTGCTAAATCATGACTTAGTGTTTTTCCACCAAAGGCAGATTCCAAATTACTCTTTGGAATCTTGTTTCAAAACTCCAAATTCTAATTCATAGAACCTGATGACCTTTTAAGAAGCTGTCAAAGGTTTCAAGATTATTTTTGCACCAAATTAAACTGAAAGACTTTACAGGTAGTCCATGCTTAGCAAGCATTCGTTCAGCATTCAAAGTTATGATGGCGCTGAACGAATGGTAGTTACGGTAGGTCCTTAAAGTTATGGCAGTTGCAGAGCCCCCATGGTCACGTGATCAAAATTTGGATGCTTGGCAGTCCACCTTCATTTACAACTGCAGCGTGCACTTCAACTCCCCCCACCTACCTATCTCCCCCCTTCTCTGCCCTTCTGGCTGCCCTGCCCTGCCTACTCCTGCTGCCCCCTGAGGCCCCCAGCTGACCTTCACAGTTTTCTTCCTCCTGCTGCTGACAAGGCAGGCCCAGCTGAGGCAGCTGCTGGCTGTTCGCATAGCCTTGTGCAGCCTCCCCAAAGCCTTGAAAGGCCTCTGCACAGCCTTCCTAAAGCTTCAGAAGGCTTTGGGGAGGCCGCCTGAGGCTTCAGAGCGGCCTCATGAAGGCCTCATGAAGGGCCAGCAGCTGCCTCAGCCAGGCGCACCTCGTCAGCAGTAGCAGGAGGAAGACGGCAAAGGTCAGCTGGGGGCAGTGGTGGAGTGCAGGGTGGCCAAAAGGGAAGAGAGGGGAGGGAGATAGGCGGGCGGGTGGGTGGGGAGTTGAAGCAGAGGCGAGCGTGGCAAGGCAGGAGAAGCGTGAAGTCCTTGCCTGATGGTGGCCCAGTCCTGGCCTAATGACTGCAACCGGGGCTACTGGAACTGCCGTCACTATGCAATGTGGTCATGTGATGTTTCACCTAACAACCACATTGCTTAGTGATGGAAAATCCGCTCCCAATTAGAGTTGTTAAGTGAGGACTACCTGTATTGCAGTCATTAACCAGAAAAACCAAATTAAACAATCATTTGTGCAAAGTGGATTTTCATCCAGCTAGGGATGTGTACATAGACTGAGGAGAACCAGAATGGGTGTGTTCTTACAGTACTTTCACAGAATAACTCTTCATAGAAAATATTTCTTTGTTTGCAAAGCTGCTAGAGATAGGGAAGGAAATAATTTGGCTTGTATTTTAATATTTGCACTTAAGCACTTTCCAGCTTGTACTCAAAATGAAACACAACTATGTTTTGGTTGTTGAACCTCTCCTGAATTGTGATAGAGTTCTCTGATCCAAACAAAATATGTACAAAAATGCAATCATTACAGATAAAACACATACTTTAGAGGAAAGGAGCAGATGCTTGCTATAGGGGATTTAAAAAATACATACACATATTAGTGCAGATTTTTAAAAAATCATTTCTAAAAAATATGGATGAAAAACTGAATATGTGATTAAAAATGTCCATCCATACTTGGAGCAATCCATATTTTTGAGATAAACTCCCAGATTGATGAAACTATCACTGAAATATTACCTTATATTTCAGACAATTTAGAGATTTTGGCTTGAAATCTAGACCTCATACTACTGCTTTAGATATTATATGTACTCTGTTATAGTAACCAAAATGGTTGTTTCTTCTTATTTATTTTCTTTTGGTTTTTTGGTTTGATTTTTATGTACAAGATGCTTAGTCCCTCTTTCAATACTAACAGGCATTTAGTCCTCAAAGCTTTTAAAAAGTTAGCAAAATTTTACCATTCAGGTATACTCTAATTTTCTTGAGAGGAAGATGACAACAAGCACTACAGAAAATGGCTCCAACTTGACACCACCTCCACTGTTGCCATGCTGAAAGGACCATAAAGGTTTATTATTTGCTTTTGAATACATTCATTACAAAATTAATTATGCTTGTTTATATTGCTTACAAGATGCTTTGAGAAGATTGTTGTCCTGAAAGGTAGGAATAAGATTAATAAAGATATCCTAAGAATCAAATCTTCCTGCTTAAGTAGGATTGCTGAGTTTTGGTCTAGGTAACTAATGAAATTTGATATGAATCATTTAGATTATTAATTAGATTGAGGAAAAATCTATCTAAAGCAATCATATCAATTAAATTTTAGGTATCTATCAGCTTTGCATGAATTTTGTGACAGGCAAATATAGTGGCATTTAGACTCTTTGTCCTTTAGAAGTTTAGCACCATCTACTGAGCGTAAGGGATTTGTACCATGGTTTGTTGGTCCATATATGGCCTTTATGGCATTAAAAAAGCCCCGTGCATCATGAGCATCTAAACCGTCTCCTATCTGTATCAGAAGACATCCTCCCTGAAACGCAAAATGGCTTCCGCCCTTCCAGGGGAACAGTGGATATGATCTTCACTGCACGACAGCTTCAAGAAAAATGCAAGGAGCGGACTCCAAGCCTGGCTGGCAGCTCGACAAGTCAGAGTTTCTCAGAGCTCTGAGCTCTGAGACCTGGCTAACTTTCTATCTTGTTTGCAGGGGTCTACGGACCACTGAAGTTTCCCCCTGGAGAAGGGGGAACCAGAAGATTGCTCACAGAGCCATTGTAATTGCACACTCCTGTTTTTCTTTGTTGTTTCCACCGCGGAGAAGAACGGGGAGTGAATGCAATGAAATGGCCGAAAGAGGATTCTAGCTCTGCAGAGAACAGTAAGTCTCTTGGGAGACACAAGAGTGACAGCCAGCTTTTAGATCACCTTATATTAGTTTTCTTTTTCAGATTAGTACATTTTTATTATTCTAAAATTTATCTTTGGACTTCGTTCAAAATGTTGGCTAATTTTGTGTTTTCTTTGCTATAATTAATTTTGGTGGAAGTTTGATAGATTTTATTTTGGCAACATAGTGAACAAGTTTTGTATTTTTCTGCCTTTCTTTTGTATCAGAGAAATTGGGACTTAAGAGACTTTGTTGGTATTTCTCACTCACAAACTAACTGACTTTTGAGAAATTGTTTGTTTGGGTTAAGCAGCTTGCAGCCTGAAGAATAAAGAAGAATAAAGAATAAAGTATAGAGAATGTGTGCCTCTCTGCCTTTTTTTTTTTCTTTTTCTATTTTTTTTTAGAAAGGACTATTTTTCATTTGGAATATATTTTCATCTTTCCCTTTACAAACTGTTTGAAATACTGCTCTGTGGAATTTTTTCATCTCTTACTTTAAAAGCTTTTCTCACTTAAAGAAATAGACATTATTGATAAATAATAGAACAGCTGTTCCTTGCTCCCTGAGAAATTTTTTTTGTTTTGACTACGGCAGTTGATTACGCTTTGAACAATAAATAATGGCCTTTCTCACAGTACTTCAGGAAGGAAGAAACCAGCAAAAAATTTTTGCAAATTAAGAAATCCATAGAACGTATATTAATAGTTTTGGTGGCTCAGGAACAGAAGGTACAAGGGACAGATTTAGAAACAGAGGAAAGATTTTTCGAACCAGTAGAGAAACAGGGAAAGAGGACTTTGAATGTATTGGTACAGAAGAAGATTATGATATCTTACAGGAAGTGGTCTATTAAATGTTTGGGCATAAATACATTGTGGCAGCTGAGACAGGAAGATTTTAATATGCAAATTGATAGATATGGCAAAATAAACATTTTGATATCCCATATGAGTTACAGAAATAAACAAGTTGCATATTGTGATATTGGCATAACCTAAACAGGAGATTTATTGATATTGATTTGGAATGCAAGGTGAATGAAAATGTGGATTTGGTATTGTACACAGAGTAAGCACAGATATGAGAAATTTACAGATGCATAAAAACATGATATTTTAAGTGTAAGATACAAGATTATAAATAAATAGGTTGATATTATATATTACTCTTTCTGGAGACACATTTATGAGAAGACAATGAGAAGATGAGATGGAATTAGAATGTAGGTTATTACAAGAATATGTTGTATGTATTAGGTTATATGTTATGTTAGGTTTTGTATTTTTGCTATATTATGTATTGTTGTTGTTTATTCGTTCAGTCGTTTCCGACTCTTCGTGACCTCATGGACCAGTCCACGCCAGAGCTTTCTGTCGGCCGTCACCATCCCCAGCTCCCCCATGGTCGAGTCTGTCACCTCCAGAATATCATCCATCCATCATATTATGTATTATGTTATGTAATATGTTAGATTATGTATTAATGGAATATATAGTCATAACATGAACAGAATATACTGTATTTTATTAGACGTAGATAAGGCCTTTATTTGTTTTACTAATTGGACTTTATTGAAGATATAAATATAGATGTAAAAATGGAAAGAGCAAATGGAAAACATTTAACTGATGCAACAACGAACATTTGATTACTATTCTAAGGAGTAGAAACCAGAGATGGATTGTTGGAAGATATCAAGAAAGGTGAAACCTATATGAAGAACAGAAGATTGGATTATAGAAATCAAAGGGTATATGACAAAGAAAAGTTTCTGTGTATTGTATTAAGGACTAACATTTAAAGTTAATTGTTGTACTTAAAGTTCAAGGATAAATTGGAGGACATCTATTTTCTATATTTTTTCTTGTTTGTTATTTTTTGACTTCACTTTTTCTTTTCCCTTTTCTTACTTTGTATTTCTATTTCTTTTCTTTTGTATTAGCTTTTAATGTGTATTTTAAAATTAATAAAACTTATGGAAAAAAAAAAAAAGAAAAGAAAAATGCAAGGAGCAAAACCGCCCTCTGTACATGGCGTTTATTGATCTGACTAAAGCTTTTGATACTGTAAATCGTACTGCTCTCTGGACCATCCTTCTGAAAATCGGATGCCCTGATAAATTTGTGAACATCTTGCGGTTACTCCATGACGACATGATGGCAACAATCCTGAATAACAATGGCTCTCAAAGCGATCCATTTAAAGTGGAATCCGACGTAAAACAGGGATGTGTTATTGCTCCAACCTTATTCATCATCATTATTCATTATTCATTATTTTTCATCGCTATGATTATACACCTTGTTGAAGAGAAACTTCCTACTGGTGTAGAAATTATATATCGAACAGATGGAAAGCTTTTTAATCTTAGTAGGCTGAAAGCAAAAAATAAGGTAATTGCAACTTCTGTTATAGAACTTCAATATGCTGATGATAACGTAATCTGTGCACACTCTGAGGAAGATCTTCAAACTATCCTAAACATCTTTGCAGAAGCATATGAAAAGCTCGGCCTCTCGATTAACATTAAAAAAACCAAAGTGTTTTACCAGCAAGTTCGAACCAATCCCTCTGCAGCGCCATCAATCCAGCTTAAAGGTGTGTCACTGTAAAATGTCGACCACTTTTCTTATCTCGGCAGCCATCTATCTACAAAAGCCAACATCGACGCTGAAATTCAGCATCGCCTGAGCTCTGCGAGTGTAGCTTTCTCCCAAATGAAGCGTAGAGTGTTTGAGGATCAGGACATTCGCAGGGAGACCAAAATGCTTGTTTACAAAGCCATTGTACTACCAACCCTTCTGTACGCCTGTGAAACATGGACCCTCTACAAACGCCACCTCCAACTTCTTGAAAGATTCCATCAACGCTGCCTCCAAAAAATTCTGCAAATTACTTGGGAAGATAGGCGGACTAATGTTAGCGTATTAGAAGAAGCGAAAACCACCAGCATTGAAACATTGATCATCCAACATCAACTTCGCTGGACCGGCCATGTTGTTCGAATGCCTGACCATCGTCTTCCAAAGCAGCTACTTTACTCCCAACTTAAGAATGGAAAACGGAATATTGGTGGACAGCAAAAGAGATTCAAAGATACTCTCAAAGCTAATTTAAAAAAATGTAATATCAGCATTGAGAACTGGGAAGCCCTAACTCATGAGCGTTTCAATTGGAGGTCATCCTTTATTAATGGCGCTATGGACTTTGAAGAAGCACGAGTACAGGGCGAAAGGGAGAAAAGAGCTAAAAGGAAGGCACGTCAGGCAAACCCTCATCATGACCGTCTCCCACCCGGAAACCTATGCCCTCATTGTGGGAGGTTGTGCGGATCCAGAATTGGCCTTTATAGCCACTTACGGATCCACCGTTAAAATTTTACCTTTGGAAGACAATCTTACTCGGTTACGAGTGATCGCCAATGATGAGTGGCATTTTTACATAGTCAAGATATCTGGGCTAAAATACCTATAAGACCCAGCTAACTTCTTATGGCTCTTGGGTCAGGAATGTCTTAGGGGGTTGGAGGGAATGAAAAATAGAAATAGATGGATGGAAGATTCTGTTCAAATTCAAAGCTAATTATCTTGCCTCTCCTGCACAAGCTAATATCTGCATATATACCCAGCAGTGAATGAGATTGAAGCTTACTGAAATGCTTAAAAATATGCCTCATTTAAAGCTGCAGATGTGGGAGCAATATACAGTACTTTTTAAAAAAAAGAATAATAAATTTAGCAATAAAAGGTATCATTGAAAAGACTTGGCTGGGGCAAAATACCCCCTTCCCATATGTTTTAAATAAATACATAAAACATGGGTATTGGAGAAAAAAATGGATTTCATACAGTACCTGCAAATATAACTGTCTACTCTCTGACCTACTACTTTATTTTGCTGCATGCATATACTGTACCAGGTTTGAGGGAGGATTAAATTTAGGTATCAACCAAAACAGTAGGATAGCTCTGTGTCCTACTGAACAGATGACAGTTTTCTGTTTGAACGGCTATCAGAAGACAATCCCTACACTCCAGGCTTGGCTGCCAGCTCGACCAGTCAGATTTCTCAGAGAAGCTGACTGAATTTCCCTTGCTTGCGTGGATTGCAGAAGTTGTGGTCCACTGAAGTTTTTTTTTCCCCTGGAGAAGGGGAGACCAGAAGATTACTCGTGGGGCCATTGGGATTGCCTACCCTTGTTTTTTCTGTAGTTTTCCACCGCGGAAGGAACAGGGTAAGTGCAAGGCAATGGCCGAGATATATCAGGCTCTCGCAGGGGAAACAAGTCTCTTTGAAGAGACACAAGAGCGCCCAGCCGCTTTTAGATCACTTTAGGAATTTTTTTTTTAGATTAAAATATTTTTGAAATCTAAGATCGATTTTTTGGACTTTGTTGAAAATGTTGGCTAACTTTGTGCTTTCTTTGCTATAACTGATTCTGGTGGAAGTTTGATGGACTCTATATTTGCAACATAATGAAACGTCTGCATTTTTTTTTTTTACTTCTCTTTTGTATTAGAGGGATTTAAGAGACTCTGTTTGTAATTCTTCGCTTGATAAACTAAATGACTATTCATTTTTTGAGAAACTCTTTGTTTGGATTAAGCAGCTTGCAGCTTGAAGAACGAAAGCTCGCAGTTTGAAGAATAAAAACACAGGGTAACGTGTTTTTTTCCTTGTCGTCTTTTTCTACATCCTCCCTGGTTGGATTTTGCTTCATTTGGAATATATTTTTTATTTCTCCTTCTATAAACTGTTTAAAATATTATTCTCTCCTGTATTTTGGATTATTGGAACTTTCTTTTTTCTTTTGACTTTAAAAAAAACAACAACAACAACAACAACGTTCTGCTTAATAGATTCTGCTGGTAGTATTCCATGGACAGATTACATGATTATTGTTTTGACTAGAAGGGTTGTTGTTTTAATTTGAAGGACACAGGAAAGATGGCTTTCCAACTTGTACCTGAGGAGCTCAGAAGAGAGATTACTGAGGCTTTTTCAAATATTCAAAGGTCGTTGGAATTACTGTTCGTAACTCTGCAAAACAGAGAGAAAGAACAGAGAACAGAAACGGAGACAGAAAGGAAACATGTTTTTCAAGTGGAGGAGAAACAGAAGGAGGAAATTTTGAGTATATTAGTTCAGAAGAACATTCTGAAGGCTTTACACTACAATCTTGGTATAGATATGTTGTGGCAGTGGAGACAGAGTGAAAATATGGGTGCACAGTTGGATGGATGTTGTGAAATATGTGGAAAGGGAGAGAAGGTTGCTCTGATATTCTATATGAGATATAGAAAAGAGCAGGCTGTATATTGCGAATCTCCCACAGTGTATTGTGATTTTGGCATAACCTAAACAGAAGATATGAGAAACTGTATGGATATAAAGGTTAATGAAAAAATATGGACTTGAATTGTTATGAGAAATTGTATGGATATATAAAAAGTGATATTCTAAATGTAAGATGCTAAATACAAACACAAGTTGATATTATAGAATATTGTTTTCCTTAGAGATATATTTATGAGAAGATAATGATATGATGGAATTAGAATGATGGTTACTACAGGATGATATATATCAATATGTATTGTATGAATATTATAAGAATTGATATATTAGCTATTAGGTTAAGTGATATGATAGATTATGCATTTAGTTTAAATGGACACTACTACAAGGAATGGAAATTACAGATGGATAATTGAGATTCAAGAATTCCTTTTTTATGGAGATATATATATATATTAGAATTAAATTATAGAAATATATATGTATGAACACTATAAGAATTGCTAAATTATGTATTAAGTTACATAACATGTTAGGTTATGAGTCATAATATGAATAGAATATATTGTAGTTTATTAGAAGTAAATAAGGCTTTTATTTGTTATACTAATTGGTCTTTATTGAAGATATAAATATGTAGTAATGAACATTCAACATTTAACTACTACTTCAAGGAGTGGAAGCCAAAGATGGATTATTGGGAGACAGTAAGATGAAGGTTAGAAGATTGGATTAAAGAAATCAAAAGGCATATGACAAAGAAAAGTTCCTGTATACTGTATGAAGGACTAACATTTAAAATCAATTGTTGTACTTTAAGTTCAAAGATAGATTGGAGGACATCTATTTTCTATATTTTCTTTGCTTATTATTTCTTGACTTCACTTTTTCTTTATCTTTTTCTTATTTTGTATTTCTGTTTCTATTTCTTTTTCTACTTTAAATTTTATTATGTATTGTAAAACTTAATAAAATTTAATAAAAAAAAAAAAAAAAGAAGACAATCCCTAATATAAAGGCATCCATCCATTATTTGGAAGTGTCAGCCTTTTGAGGTACTCCAAGTCAGGAAGCAGACTCCACAAGTTTAACCAGAACTATACTTTATTAAGATAGGCTCTAGTAACAAATCTTGAAAGCCTGACTGTGTTTTCCATTCCCTTCCTCTTATACTCCAGGAAGTTAGCGCAGAGCCAGTTTGAATTCCTTTGTGTGGTTTCTTCCTTTCCTGGGCTTAAAGCATGTTTGTGTAACTGTCACTGCAGTTTCTTCAAGGTCATCTCTGTGGCTCTCCTCAGAAAGATTGTTCATTCCATATCTGGTTAAAAAACAAACAAAAATATAACTAGGAACAGCAGTTGTTTATCAAAAGTTGTCAAGACTGACAAATCAGCTCCGTCTCTCCACCAGTGACAAGTACTTAATTCTTATTTACATTATTTGCAGATTTGTCCTCAGTTTGATGATACTCCTTCCTTCCTTGTTCTCTCTAAAAAAGAACAACACACATACAGCCATCCATAGGCCATTGTAGATGATTAAAAGGAAACAGAGATTGAAATTTATTGACTGCCTTTATAATGCCCAGCTAGTAATAACTAAGTTATTCTCATAAGTGCCTTTTGAATGTTTTCTACCCACAGTGCCTTTAATTACTCATGAAAGTGGGATAATTTGGCTGCTTTTGAATTTGGAGCATGATGATTTATAATGCAACCATGCAGGCGGCAATATTTATTGACCCTGAGCTAGTCAGACTTGTTTGGTTCAGAAGCTAATAGGATGGATGACATGAGAACTCCAGAAGTATGGACTAAACTAGGAATTTTTTAAAAAAAACCCAGAAGAAGGCAACAACATACCTCTTCCAGAACATTGTCATGAAAACTGTATGAATGTAATCATCAAGGTTCATCTCAACATTACTTTTAACTTTATCCCAAACACCAATCCTTTGTTAAAGTGAGAAAGTCCTAAATGAGAAATCCACATGCCTGAACCCTGTTACTGCTCCAGAATGCCCTGCTTGGTACATTCCTTGTGTCATAGATCTGGTATCTGGCTTGCAGCTCTCAGAGAACTTTGGGTCCAGGAGAATAGTTTTCAACAATATCAGATTAAGAACCCAGGATCCCTAGACAACAGATTTAGGCTCAGTGTTAGCTATCATACATCCACATGTGGCACTGGTTACCTGAATTCACCCAGCTTCTTATTCTCCCTGAGCCCTTAAGTTTTGAATTTGGAGTCATAACAGCATCCTTTTGCTTGGACTAGCCAGGATCTGAAATAATTTTGTGAAACAATTGTGCTCATTTTAGGCAAAACATCAAATACTGTTTTATTTGAATAGCTGTTCTGGAGTATTAATTTTCCTCAGCTTTATATCACTGCTGCTGCTTTTAACTTTGCTGTAGTACTGTAGTACTTTTAGGTGCTTTCAATTAATTGTTGTTATTGTTGCTGAAAAGTATTTAGATGTTTGTAAACCACCTTGATTAGAGAAAGGTGTGATGTAAATGTCAGTAATAAGTAAATAAGTGTATTCACATATTTGCAATCAATGTGTAGATTCCCACAGAATCTGCTGAAATCAATGGATTTGAGCGAGTTCACAAAGTCAGTTTCAGCCATCAAACCATTTGTGTCTGATTGCTAACATTAGCATGGACAGTGGGATTAAGCAACAACATCATTGATTAACCTTTCCTTTTAATCAACAAATGGAGAGCAAGGAGCATCCCAGTAGATATGAAATGCCATGTTTTCTGCTGCTACAAATTAATGAAGCTCTGAAGCCAATAGAGCACATAAGGTTATTTATGGCCATGGATAATTTGGCCCACATGCCTTGATTAACTCAGTAATTTGTCAGTCTGTGGCTATGTGTGAATATGAAATATAAATCAATAGGAGGTGGGGTGTTTATCATCCTACGTAACATTTCCAATTCTTATTTTTCAAACTGAATAAAACTTTAGAAGGTGGCAATTATATATTTTTTCCTCATATGAAACAATAGGTTCTCTATTAGTCCTTTCTAGTAAGGTATGTTTTACCTCCACAGGCACAGCCTCTGTCTCCATCATCACACTGTGTAATCTGCCACATTCAATCTCCTCCCAGTACTATGAGACTTCCTCGTGCTTGAAATAGAAGGCAACCTATCCATTACTAAACTGCTAAGGAGCATGGACACACCCAGAAAGCTTTTGTAGGTGCCTGAGAAAACAGAGAGGCATTTCAAGATATGGGATAGAGATTTCAAAGCAAACCATCAAATATTAGCTTTCTGAAAAAGCATACCCCCATCCCCCCCAAACCAACCCAATTCCCCAATAAGCAGAGAAAACCTACATTTAAAAACCACAGAATGTGGAAACCAAAGTTCTAATCAACGGTTCTTCTTGCCCCTCAATCAACAGGAAATCACAACCAAGGGGGGAAATGTGAGACACAACTCGGTGAAGAAGATGCAGGTGGGAGCATGGTGCAAATTGCTTAGAAGAAGCCATTGTTGCATAATTAAATACTGTCATCTTCACAGCAAATAGCAGAAAATATCAGAATCTTCACACACAAACAAAAAAACCCTGATGAGGGAATAAAGGATATCCAGAATTTCAATTTTCACTAGAAATCAGCAACTACTACCATAGTAACCCAGGATTTTAAATTAAAAAGTGCAATTGTAATGCTTTCCTAAGAAATACACAATTTTAAATAATTGTATATGGCTACAAGTATTGAACACATAAATAGGAATCACATGTCCAGGACTGGATTTAGTTCCTTCAGATATTTCTTTGGCTTACAAAATTCAAAGGCAACAATTTCCTACAAAGGTAGCATGCGTGTGTGTGTGTGTGTGTGTGTGTGTATATATATATATATATATACACACACACATACATACATACATACATATATATATATATATATAGGCACATGTGACACCACTGCTGCGCGAGTTGCATTGGGTTCCAGTTTGCTTCCGGGTCCAATTCAAGGTGTTGGTGTTCACCTTTAAACCCCTACATGGCATGGGTACAGGTTACCTGAGGGACCGTCTCATCCCCATGACATCAACCCATCCCACCTGGTCATGCAGAGAGGGCATGTTACGGACCCATTCTACAAGAGAATTTCATTTGATGGGGTCCAGGAAGCGAGCCTTCTCTGAAGTAGCCCCCGCCCTCTGGAACACTCTGCCCCCAGAGGTGAGACAGGCCCCATTGCTCCTGGCCTTCCGGAAGAACCTGAAGACTTGGCTCTGCCGTCTCGCTTGGGGCAGGAAGGGGAGTAGTTATTCTTGGGGTTGGCTGGCACCTTATTGCTCTCCTCACCAATTTAGATCTTTTTTAGCCACTTGTATTTAATATTTATTCTTACTTTTATATTTATATTTGGAAATAGTGTATTTATATTTTAGATGTTTTTATCTCTACTGTTTTAAAGTGTTTGTTATTGTAAACCACCCAGAGTCCCCCTTTGCTGGGGAAGATGGGCGGTGGCAAAATTTGAAAAATAAAAAAATAAATAAGTAAAATTTCAGACCTAATATGAGTTAATTATAGATTCCACGTGTCTTTATTGCTTCTATGTCATGGTAGTATAAATCTGCCATAATGTCACAGCTGTTCTTCACCAAAAATGTCAGAAGAATGTTGATAATGAATTATCATTATCAATATGTCTTAATTTGAGAGTGGGAGAAGGTAGCAAAAGCTAAATTTACATTACATTACTTATTTAGCATTAAGCAAGGACCATTACCTATTGTGGGACTTAAGCAATCATGACTGAATCAGGATGTTTAACTGTTGATGTACATAACACACACACACTTACAATATTCTTCTCATTTTGAGGTCCAAATATACTTGCACTGAGAAAGTAAACAGAGCATTAATTCTGTATAATTTTATAAACACATTTTGATAAATAAGGTTTCAGCAGTGACTGGTGACGAATAATTTGAATCTCTTCTCCCAAGAAAAGCAACTCATGTTCTGTCTCATCAGCTGAGCCTTTTTTCTCAAGGTGACACAGCCCTGTAACAATATTTGTCAGTGACAAGCCTCTTGGCATGGCAAGTTGTCGATGTCAATGCTCAAATGCCATTTGCACGGTGCAAATGTCAAGATGGGGAAGGGAATGGTACCTTTGGTGTGCAACACTTACAGACACAAAAATAAGCTCACAATTTAAAAGGCTACAGTTTAGCCCTTTAGGTTCCTGCAGAAAACAGCTTCCCATAAAGCTTTTCATAGTTTGCAAATGCAAACAAGCAGCCATAGGAGCGTGGCTGAGCATATGAACTTTTCATATGGAAAGCACCAGATCCTATTTTCAGCAACTTTACTAGCCTATGTTGGTTCAGGTTTGGCTCCCTTCTCAGTTGCCAGCAGTTTTCCATAAGCTAGAATTCAATCTTGTAATTATGAAAATGGATAAGATAAGAGATAGTGTAAGGCAGGTGAAGTCAGTATATGAAAGTAAATGGGTAGGGTTTAATAAAGCATACCCACTTTCCCTCTTGAAATATCCAATGCTGATTTAGCTCAGAATCTTAAACAAAGGAAGTCTTTTATATCACAGGCTACTTGATCCAATAATAACAACAACAGGGATATATAAGATATACAGTTGCAATCGAAATTATTCAACCCCCATTGCAAATCAGGTTTATTGCCAAAATTTACAGACTTTCAGCTGTTTGCAATGAACAAAGCAAACAAAAGCAATTGAAATAGCTGAACACAATGAATGCTTCAAGTGGTTTTCCAAAATTCAACTGAAAATGCAACTTATCATGACTTCTCCAGTCTCAAAATTATTCAAGCCCTTAATGGCAAGCATCTTCAGTACTTAGTAGAGCATCCTTTTGCTGTTATGACCTGCTGCAAATGAGATGCATAGCCAGACACCAGCTTCTGGCAGCATTCCTGAGGAATCCTAGCCCATTCCTCATGAGCAATGGCCTCCAGTTCAGTAATATTCTTGGGTTTGCGTGCTGCAACCGCCTTCTTCAAATACCACCAGAGATTTTCTATGGGGTTCAAGTCAGGTGGCTGTGATGGCCACTGTAGAATCTTCCAGGACTTCTTCTGCATCCAAGCCTTAGTGGAATTTGAGGTATGCTTGGGATCATTGTCCTGCTGGAAGGTCCAATGAGGCCCAAGCTTCAGCTTCCTTACAGACGGCATGACGTTTTCTCCTAGGATTTCCTGATACTTCAATGAATCCATCTTGCCTTCCACACGATGCAGGTTTCCAGTGCCAGAGGATGCAAAGCAGCCCCAGAGCATCACCGAGCCACCATCATGCTTAACTGTAGGCAGCGTGTTCTTTTCAGCGTATGCTTCATTCTTCTTCCTCCAGACATACCGCTGATCCATCGGGCCGAAAAGTTCCAGTTTTGTTTCATCGTTCCACAGAACAGAATCCCAAAACTTCTGTGGCTTATTTATATGATTGTGAGCATATTGGAGCCAACTTTTCTTGTGCTTTTGGGTCAGTAGTGGTGTACGTCTTGGAGTTCTGGCATGGACACCTTCTGTGTTTAGTACGCACCTTACTGTGCTCACTGAAACCTCGGTGCCTGTTGCCACCAAGTCTTGCTGCAGGTCTTTTGCAGTCACTTCAGGGTTTCTCTCAACCTGCCTTCTCAGAAATCTGGTTGCAGCCATTGACAGCTTCCTTTTTCTGCCCCGTCCAGGTAGTGTAACCACTGTTCCTTTAACTTTGAACTTGCAAACTATGCTTCCAATGGTGTCTCTAGGTACATTCAGTGCCTTCGCTATCTTTTTGTATCCTGTTCCTTGTTTGTGAAAGGCGATGATCTCTTCTCTTACCTTTTTGGACCATTCTTTTGACTTAGCCATATTTCTAACATGCAGTCAAATGTGACGCTCAACAAACCCCTAGCCAGTTCAGGCATTACATGTGTTCCAGCTCAAGCACACCTGGTGCAACTAATGAGGCCCTTGATTAGCTGCATCAGGTGTGCTTGAGACAACACCTGTTTTGCATACTGTACAGTATGTGTGCTGTTGTGACGGATTCTATTCAGGGGGTTGAATGATTTTGAGACTGGATAAGTCATTATAAGTTGCATTTTCAGTTGAATTTGGGGACACCACTTGAAACATTTGTTGTGTTGAGCTATTTCAATTGCTTTTGTTTGATTCATTCATTGCAAACAGCTGAAAGTCTGTAAATTTTGGCAATAAACCTGATTTGCAATGGGGGTTGAATAATTTCGATTGCAACTGTATGCTATATAAACAACCACACAGTCTTCCCTTGAAATTGACCTCTTTTCATTTAATAGGGCAGCCTCTAGATCTTGTTATTGAAACAAGCTGCTCTCTCTTTGGATTTCAGTCTGCTAACCTGGCAGGAAAGCCTGTAAAACTTTAATTTACTCACCTTAACAATGAGGAATCCAGAACACTGGATAGAAACGTTTGCATGATATATGGTTCTACAAGTCCATCCACTTTGGTTATAAGCACAAAACTTAAGGCATCATTAAGTAGGGGAGAAAGTATCATTCTCAGTTGCAGCTGTCTTTGTGGTGCTTTATCTTTTTTCACATTCATTATTCATTTTGCAGCAACCAGAAAAGGTTCTTATGATGCTCATTGGTTCCTAAGGGAAGATTTACTACTTTTCTAGGATGCTTCTGGGAAGACCTAACTGCAAGCATCCCAGAAATTGTACAGTAAAACATATTACAAAAGTCAAGGACAACCATGGCAAAGGCTAATAGAGCTGATCATTAACAAAGTAAATACCTTCAATTGCCTGATGGGAATAGGATCGAGTGCCAGCAGTTTCTTTTATATTAATTTAATGAAGGCTGAATGTAGCACCTGTTTTCAATCTAGCCTAAAATGCTTATATTTAGAATCTACCTAATGATAGAGCTTAGACAGAGCCATGGCCTTAGTGCATGATGGAGTGCCTTGGTAGATGGGTGGCATGTATGCATAAATGGTTTCCTGTATCAGTATAAGACTGGCTTACCCTAGATTACTTTTTGAAATATGATTCTCAATATACTATCCAATACTTTTTGGACTGATTCACATACAACCCAGGCATGTAAGGTTTTTATGGGACAGCATGCAAGAGCTTTCTCGCCTACCATCTGTTCACACTACAAGATTAACCTCATGGTTGACTTGACCCATTTTCTGAGTTCACACAATACACCGAACCATAAACTTATCGAACAGTTTGGCTTTACACAACATTCTAAGCCACAAAAATTAAAGTGAGTACTAATTAAACTTAGTACAATACATAAATGCATCTGCAAGGGCTTTTTTGACTTGGTTAAGGATGTTGTATGAACACAGCTCCAGTAGACCGACTGTAATGAAACCTTGGACCTACTTAAGTAGACTCACTCTTGTTAGCTTCAACTGCTATCTAGAGTCAATGTGGTAAAGGGATTAGAGCGCTAACCTAAGATGAATGAAGTCTACACCAAATCCCCACTTCGCCCCAAAGTTCACTGGTTGGTTTGGGCTATGCACTGTCTTCTAACCTTTGGTTTGGTGGTGTTTCTGGGACCCTCAACTTTGTCATTTTATATGTGGTATGCTGAGAGCTGCACTCACAGAATCTTGCTGTTGGTCTGTTGTCCATATTTCCTACGATCTATATATTAAATCAACACATTAAAAATATGATTCAATTGTTGTTAGCTGCCAAAACTTCCATTGGATGAGTAATATTTAAAGGGTCAGAAATTGCTCTGACTGAAAAATTAATGCAACAAAAAAGGTCTATGAAAAGCTCTTCAAGATTTTATCTAGTCTTCTTTGATTTTTAACATCTATATGAAACTGTGTTTCTTACTTTTTGATTGTTGGTTATCCTCAGTAATGGGCTGGATTGAGAGAACAAACTAAATAATTCCAGAAGTGCTAGTGGTAAGGAAAAAGCTAGAGTCTTGGACTGAGGTACTGCTTGTTCTGGAATGGGCTGTACTTCCCCAAAAGGATTGGGTTCGGACTTTGGGAGCGTTCCTTGATTCCCTGCTCTTCCTGTACTTGCAGGTGATTGATATGGCAGGAATGCATTTGTACAGTTACAGCTAGTATGCCAACTGCAAACATTCCTGAGCTAGCCAAACATGGCAAAAAAAACATGACTATAGCATTGTGTGTTGGGCTACTCTTGAAAAGTGTCTGGAAATTGCATTTGCTGTAAAATGCAGCAGCCAGGTTGCTGACTGATATGAATTAGAAAGATAATATTATTCTGGGACTGAGAGATCTACACTGATTGCCAATTGCCTAATGGGCAAATTTAAGGGGTTACTATTGACCTATATTTATTTTATTATTTATTAATCAAATTTACATGCCTTCCATCTCATTGTGCCAGTGACTCTGAGCGGCTTACAAGTATACTATAAAACCCTTAATGCCAGGTTATCTGCGAGACTGCCTTTGTCATGATGGGCCTGTCCAGTTCCACAAAAGAGACCCTTCCAAAGATATCTCCACTGCTAGCAATTTATCTATCTGACCACATAAAAGGTTTTCTTCGCTTTGGCCCCAAGACTGTGAAATGGGAAATGTGTTTGGCCCCCACTCTCCCAGTATTTAGGAAATTAGCAAAAACATCTGTTCTGCCAAATCTTTAATTGTTAGTTTATTTTCATGTTTAATTTTTATTTGGATCTTGGTTTGATGACTTTTTTTATATTTTCTGTTTTCTTTCTTTTTTACTGCTGTAAGCTACATTGATTGTCAAATTGATGAAAAATTGGGGTATAAATCCAATAATAAATAAAATAAACCCTACTCAATTCTCTGTGGATTTAGTTTAAGTGTTAGTAAGAACATCTGAAACCAGCTGGTGTCTTACTGTTTGAAACAGTAAAGTTTGTCAACCTGAAAGAAAAGGTATTGCTTCTTTTCTACATTGTAAAAGACCAAGTTCCCAAAGTCTAACTTCTTTTACATCCTGTGAAACTGAGAATTTAAGATATGACAAGGAAAGTATGATCATATCTGGAAGAGTTTCAAAGCGATGCTCATATGAGCAATAGGAAGACAGTATGCTATGTGGTGAATCAGATTTTAGCCTTGGTTGGAGAGGAGGACTCAGAAGCATGTGCAAAGGAGAGATAGAAGGGTTGTAAAAGATATTATAGCTTAGTACACTTTTCAAATTGAAAGAATCATGTACATACAAAGGCAAAGGTTTAACCAGACTCTGCCTGATACATTGAAGCATTTTTGATGATTCTAAGCTGAATTGACTAATAGACTCAGTATAAGGCTATGTCTAATACTGGTTCCCAAACTGGGTTTTGCACAACTAGAACACGCAAGAGAGGGTTATGGTACACTTAGATAGGTGATAAAGGCAAAGTGCAGCATAGACAATCCTGCCCCTCACCTGCCTTTACTACTACTGCTCTTTGTTCCAAATTAACTTTGGGGAGGGGGCCAGATTTTAATGTTATGCAGCACATATTACAATCATAAGTGACTGAGGGGGGGCAGGGAGGCAAATAATAATACAAATCATGACATCATCATACAAATAATGTGATCTGTGTCATGGCACTTACATAATTGCATCAATCATGCAGTGACATCATGATGCATTTGTCATCACTGTCATATTATTGTGGCTTGTTAGTGATGCCTATGGCTACAGTGCCTATAGCTACAATGTCATTTATTTTGTGACATACAGTATGTGTGCACAATTAGTCTGCGTGAGCCCCATGAGACTTTGATTGTACTAAGAAAGCAAGACTTGTAATTTAAATTGTCTTAGAGATTCATGCAGGATAGAGAATAAAAAGCAAATGCATTGGCAATTAGTCATAGAAGCACAACAGACTTTTTTCCACCCTCATTTGCGATGTTGAACTTCTCAATTCTTTGTCAGTTTCTTGCAGGGGCAATACAGTGATGCACTGTGACATGACTCATATCCTAGAAGACTGCTCCTGGGCGAGTTCACAGGTAGCACTGATACAGGCAGCGCGTAATTCCCTACTTATGGGAGTAAATGTAAATGGACTGGTAAATGCATAGGTTTCATTGCTGACAGAGATAGTAACATCTGGACATTTTAAGTGAGCGCAAAGTTAGACATGTTACACCTGTATTGGGCAGAGTTTCCCCTGAAACATTGTTTAAGAGGACATTATAATGAATTTATACTGTTTTAACAAACAGCTATTATTACAGAAAGTGATTATTCATTATAGGCATAGGTAAATGCCAGTGGCTGTGTGGTTAAAAGATTACCCATTTTACCCGAGCAATTATTTAATCTAATCTTCTGGTTTCACATGACACAATGAACTATTACCTAAGCACATGGACTGAGCTCCAACAATACATTATAGTACATTGTGGATGGGTAATTTTTCATTCAGTATTGGTGTAGTGGTTAAGGTACCACACTAGAAACTGGGAGACTGTGAGTTCTAGTCCTGCCTTAGGCATGAAAGCCAGCTGGGTGACATTGGACCAGTCACTTTCTCTTAGCCCTAGGAAGGAGGCAATGGCAAACCACTTCTGAAAAACCTTGCCAAGAAAACTGCAGGGACTTGTCTAGGCATGTCTCCGAGAATTGGGCACGATTGAACAGATTAAAAAAAAATATTGCCAAGAAAACTAATTGGACATATCAAACCCCCAGGGGTGGAACTCTGGGGGGAGTCTTTACCTTTACATATTGTGCTAATACACCCATTGAAATCAAATGTGGTGCAGCGGTTATGGTGCTGGACTTGGATTGGGAGATCAAGGTTCAAGATCCTACAGTATGTGGACATGGAGTTACTGGGTACCTATTACTATTGCTCTCTTTAACATCACACAGATGTGAAAGCAAAATTAGAGGAGGGAACATTATGTACAGTATGTTGCCTTAAGCTCCAGGAGGAAGGATGGAAAATAACTCTTAAGAAATTACATCAAATATTATCCTACCCAACCTCTAAAGGGCTTCACGATTTGTTATTCCATTATAACCTCATAGAAATCCTGTGATGTAGATAAATCTAAATAAAAGCTGATTGGATGAGGTGACCCTTGATGTAACTCTATGTTCATGGCAGAAGTAACATGTATATGCTGTGGCTTGTATTTGGACAGCATTTTGTTAATTTCAAATAGATTCTTAACAAGAATAACAGTCCTGTAGTAATAACTGAAGACAGGATTGAACCTAATTAAATGTTTAATTTTCAGGCTAACAGAGAATCAAGAATTAAATGGACAATATTTCAAAGTAAATGTCTAAGTGACATTTGATGGTGGTTGCAGAATTCTTTGTTAATTTTATACTCATAACTGCCTCAATCTAGGAAGACAATTTTAAGGCACATTTTTTATTACGTTGTATTGTATTCTTGTTCAAATTATTACAATTCTTGTTCAAATTATGAAATTTTACCTCGTAATTTTTTAGGTTGTATTTTAATTTCATTTTCTATTGTACTATTTCATGTAAGCTACCCAATGTATTTTTTGTAAAGTCAAAGGTTATATTTTTAAAAATAATTCAAAGTAGTTTTCCCCAAATTCAGACACTCATGATGTTTCTATCATTCCCAGCCAGTCAACAGATCTGGAGGTTGTCAAGTTGGAAAAGTCTGGCTATTGCTTTGACGGGACTTTTTCCTGTTCATCTTTAACTAGATTGGTTCTTTACATGTAGTCATTTATGTAGATACAGAGAAATTCCAATGCACACATCTGTATAAATGTCTTACCTAAACTGCCCCTTAGATACATATTAATATCATCAACTTCTGATAATGTCATGTAAAAAACAGCAAGTACAGCTGGAAATATAAACACAGTATATTTAAAATAATATTATTAATAATAACAATTAATGAGTCAATGCTATCACCAAAGGACGTAACTCAGGATGAGTCAACAGTATATGAATAAACATGAGATGCACTAAGATTTAGTAACTGTCCTTGAGTGAAGTAAATAAATAAATAAAATAAAGGCAGCTTGCAGCTGGTGCCCTTCTTCAGACACAAATGGTAGAAGATTTGCACGGTTTGGGAGGGTGTCAGATTCCCGACCCCCACCCCCACTCTCTCTCTAAGCTAATATGTTAGCAACTGTCTAACAGCTTGTGAGCCATTCTTTTGCCTCTCTCTCCTTTTCTCCAGGTTTCCAAAAGCATTTGCCTGGCATGGTGTTAAGCTGAGAGGTTCTGGTGTTCTGCTAGACACCAGATGTCTCGCAACAGGGTGGCATCTAACTTGGTAGTCATTCATGCGAGCCTCAGCCATCTTGAATGAACATGGGCAGATGTCTCCAGCAAGCTGAGCCTGTAAGTGAATCTGGCAGGCAATCTCAGTGGATGGTGCTCAAGGCCAGGGGGTGTTTTGCTCAATAACTTCAGAACATAAGAGCCAGGTTGTGAGAGCAGGATGCCCTGCAAGATAAAAGCTTTAGAGAGAGAGAGAAAAAGTAATTTAGAGAGATATAAGAAGAGCTCAAACTCAGCTTGGATGAAAATGAATCCAGAGAAACATTGACAGATGTGGTATGGGGCTTATTTTCAACTGCTGCCAAGAGTTAGAGACAGCAGAGTAATATGGGGAAAGAAGTATCAAAGAGCTGGTTTGTTAGTGCCATGGCATATAGAGACCTCAAACAGGATTTTTAGAGGAATCTTTTACTTCCGATTACATAGGCCAATAAACTCCAATGGCAAATATCTCAAAATACCTATTGTATTTGGAAGACACTACAAAGGGCAACCAGACAGATTAGCTGATTAAAACTCTTCCTCTGCAAGGAATGACTGAAGTAGAGTTGTTTTGGTTGTAACCAATTTTTTTAAAAAGATCATCTAGCAGGTAGACACATTGACATTGATAAAATATAGATGTGAGAACACTTACTCTTCTGTATCTTGAAATCATCCAGAGCAACTGATTAGTGGTAGGTTTGAGGCAGACACAACAAAGAATTCATACCAATTCACTGCCATAAAACTGGTGATCACCATTGGCTTAAAAAAGGATGGGACAAATTGAATATAGCTTCACCAATGGTAATTGGTTTTAATGATTATATAGACGTTCTGTTACCATCCCACCGAAGTGGTACCTATTCATCTACTTGCATTTGCATGCTTTCGAATTGCTAGGTTGGCAAGAGCTGGGAGCTCACTCCGTCACGCGGGGCTAGGGATTCGAACCTCCGAACTTGCGATCTTCCGATCGACAAGCCTGGCCTCTTACCCTCTGAGCCACCACACCCCTAATATATAAGTTCTACTCCATGCCAATTACTAGGAAGTGACAGCGTGAGGATCATTTATTGCCTTTAAGTTTTCCTTATGGGATTTCTAGATGCACCTGGCTAGCAAAGTGAAAAATATTTTGAATAATCTGGAGTACTGCTTTGTTCAAGAAATTATCTTGTGATTTATCTAATGATCAGACAAGCCAGTAGGATGAATTTTATTGATAATGGTATGTCTGCCCAACTCCTGTAGTAAGAAATAAAAAATATCCTGCATGTGAGTACAGAAAGAAATGAGTGAGCATTTGTTGACCAGCACAGAAATGCAGTGCACTGATGAAGAAAATTCAGTCTATTCACTCTCCACTAGTTGGTTCAAGACATTTTTTCCTATATTTGCTTGATAAGGCTCCATGATTCTGTATATCCATCCTAATTTCAGAAAAGAGCCTTTCTATTCTTCTGTGTTCAGCATAGTTATACAGCTTGGATCAAAATGAATCTAAAAACTAGCCTCTTATTAGGCTAGGTGTTTTTTGTTTGTATTGAATCAAATCAACTTGACTTTTTTTTAAAACCAATTTGAGTTGTCAAACTGGAGCACATCAATTATGTAAATAATATAGATTATTTGAATCAATTTGGAACCAATCTCATACCGCTTTCCCTATCACAACCAGAAAGGGCATGTGGGTAGGAACAGAAAGAATTCTGAAAATCACTTAATAGTACTTGGTTCTGAATATGAAGATACGCTTATTTTATTTATTTATTTTTTATATATTCGATTTATCATCGCCCAACTCCCTCAAGGGGGACTCTGCGCAGTTTACAGGCAAACATAATTAATTATACTACAATATAAATAAAGAGAATATTTGTAGCTCAGGGTTGAACTGTGGAGTCCATGGTGCTCTCTGAGCCTTGTTGTTTTCTTGCAGACGTTTCATTGCCAGGCTAGGCAACTTCTTCAGTGTGAAAAGGGAGTGGAACTTGCTCTCTGTTTATATACCCTGGCTTGTCCTGCCTGTGTTGGTGGGGCAAACAGCAGCAAACAACAACCCAATCAAGGTAATACCAAGAGTACAACACCCCCACCAACACAGGCAGGACAAGCCAGGGTATATAAACAGAGAGCAAGTTCCACTCCCTTTTCGCACTGAAGATGTTGCCTAGCCTGGCAATGAAATGTCTGCAAGAAAACAACAAGGCTCAGAGAGCACCATGGACTCCACAATATAAATAAAGTTAAATAAAACATTAAAATAACAATTTAAAAATATAATAAATATAATAAAATCCAGATGGCAGTATCTTCTTTAAAACCATGGAAAGGGCATTCTAGGGCCACCCTAAGGCATTAGCCATCCCCAAGAGTGTACACTCTTCTTCCCGCCCCAGGCCTGTTGACAGAACCAGGTCTTGAGTTTTTTCCGGAAGTCCAGGAGCGAGGGGGACTGTCTTATCTCCGGGTGGAGAATGTTCCACAGAGCAGGAGCTACTGCAGAGAAGGCACGCTTCCGAGACCCCGTTAGATGGAATTCTTTAACTGATGGGGTCCGTAGGATGCCCTCCCTGCATGACCGGATGGGACGAGATGATGTAATGGGGATAAGACGGTCCCTTAGGTAACCTGGTCCCATGCCATGAAGGGCTTTTAAGGTCATAACCAACACCTTGAATTGGACCCAGAAGCAAACTGGAACCCAGTGCAGCTCACATAACAAAGGTGTTACATGTGTCCGATTAGGGACACACAAAATTGTCCGCGCAGCTGCATTCTGGATCAGCTGAAGCTTCCAGATATTCTTCAAGGGTAGCCCCATGTAGCACGCATTACAGTAGTCTATATGAGAGATAACCAGAGCATGAGTGACCGTTCGAAGGGTCTCTCGTTCCAGGAAAGGTTGTAACTGGCGCACAACACAAAGTTGCGAAAAGGCCCTCCTGGCCATGACTGCAACCTGCTCTTTGAGCAGGAGTCGTGAGTCCAAGAGTACCCCCAAGTTATGTACTGGGTCTGTCTGGGGCAGTGCCACCCCATCCAGAACTAAAGATGACAATTTGCTAGATACCGAGGAGCCATTAATCCACAGCCACTCCGTCTTACTAGGGTTCAGTCGGAGCCTGTTTTTCCCCATCCAGGCCCCTACAGCCCCCAGGCACTTGGACAGGGTAGAAACTGCATCACTTACTTCCCCTGGGATGGAGATGTATAATTGAGTATCATCAGCATATTGATGATACTTCACCCTGTGGTGACGGATGATCTCGCCCAGCAGTTTCATGTAGATGTTAAAAAGGAGTGGAGAGAGTACCGAGCCCTATGGGAACCCACAAGAAAGGGCCCGCAGGCTAGATCTCTTGCTCCCGATCAACACTGACTGGAACCAGCCCGGGAGGAAGGAGGCAAACCAGTGTAGCATGACGCCACCCGCCCCCAACTCCCTGAGCCGCTCCAGAAGGATACCATGGTCGATGGTATCGAAAGCCGCTGAGAGTTCAAGAAGAGCGAGAATGGATGCACTGCCTCCATCTCGCTCACGCCAGAGATCATCCGTAAGCATGACCAATGCAGTTTCAGTCCCATGACCAGGCCTGAAACCTGACTGAAAGGTGTCCAGATAATCCGTTTCATCCAGAATCCTCTGGAGCTGCAATACCACCACCTTCCCCAAAAAGGGAAGGTGGGAGACTGGACGAAAATTATCCAGTACAGTAGGGTCCAGTGATGGTTTCTTGAGGAGGGGGCGCACCAGTGCTTCCTTAAAAGCAGCCGGAAACACCCCCTCCCTCAAGGATGTATTGACCATCGCCTGGACCCAACTACAAGTCACCTCCCAAGCTGCTTTCATTAGCCAGGAGGGACATGGATCTAATTGACAGGTGGGGGCATTTACAGTCTGGAGAGCTCTGTCCACTTCCTTGGGTCCAACAGACTTGAACCGTTCGCAGTTAACAAGATAAATATGTTCCCTTGGTATCTCCTCAGACTCTGTCTCACACTCGGAGTCCAACCCAGAGTGGATCGGAGTGATTTTATCCAGTAAATGCCCAGAAAATTCTTCCGCACAGCCCTGGAGATGGATTTCCGACTCCCCTTTCCCTAAAAGGGATCGGGTAATCTTAAACAGGGCCGCCGGATGGCATTCCGTGGATGCAATAGGAGCGGAGAAATATTGGCGTCTCTTAATCCTCTTCAGAACCCTCAGCTCCTCCGTAAACCAGGGGGAGCATTGGGTTCGATTGGACAAGATTGGCCGCACAGGCACGATCCTGTCCAAGGCCCCAGACGCCTCTCTATTCCAGGCAGCAGCCAGAGCCTCCACTGGACCGTGCAGCAGATCTTTGGGTATAACCTTATATTCCTGTCATCGCTGGCCAGGACATTTGGGGGTGGTGATTATGCAAACTAGTTCTTCTGGTGTAATTCTTTTCCCATAATCCAGAAGATAATTTCCTTCCATATTGGTTTAATCTCAGTTTAAGTTTCAGGTACAGGGAGTGTCTGTTAATCTAAATATCCATTAAATCTGAATTTATATTATTTGTATCAGTTTATATCAATTATAGAATTACATAACAGACATACTGTAAGTGACATCATTTGCAGGAAAACTTTCATTTAACAGACATGGGGTGAACAAATGAAAAAATTGTCCATTGTTTCTAAAATGCATTAAACCTGGGTTTTACTGTAATTAAATGTGAATAATTGGATAGAAGACACTTTTATTCTGGTTTATATTCACATGGATACATAATGCAAGTTTTATTCACTGCTACAGAATAACAGATTGTACATGGAACAGCAATCTCTGCCATCAAACTGGCTTTATTTAAGCATCCAACTTCACTAAGAATTTTTTGGAGTAATTGATGCCATGTAAATCTATGTGAGTACCCATTATGCAGAGAATTAAAGTCACAGTGGGATTAAGTTTCCATCTCTTAACAAATGTAAATGACAGATGGGATTAATAAATGAATATACTATTGAAGTAAAGAAGGTAGATTAATGATGGGGGGGAAAGGTAGATAATCAGCCTTTTAGAAAGGAAAATTAGTGGTACAGGTTTAGTTACCATATTGAGAAAGTGACATAGAAAATGAAAAATGGGATGGACCATTTTATTTTAATTCATAGCCCTGGATGGACAGAATATTACCTGAGGAAGTCAATTACAGACCCTAACAAAAAGAGACTTTTTCTCTGCAAATTTACTGCCCAATTTAATCAATCCATAACTAGGCAGATTAAAATCCCATTTCAGATCTTATTGCTATGGAAGGCATTTTAATTTCTTTTCCAATGTAAGTCAGTGGAAAGATTAACTGATGATTGATAAATGACTAGCTCTTAGGTTTAAAATGGCATTCAAGCAAAGGGCTAGATAATTACAACCTATCTTTTCTGTCATTAGATTTGGTTAGCTGCCTTGATTACGGAAAATCTAAATACGATAAAATCTAAGGAATAAAAGCTCCAATATTTGTTTTTGAAAATGTATTAATCCCTGTCAATAGGCTAGCATTTTTATGAATATGCAACACTAGAGCATTTTTAAAGGA
The DNA here is from genome assembly GCA_023362775.1 of Charina bottae. Taxonomy (NCBI): domain Eukaryota; kingdom Metazoa; phylum Chordata; class Lepidosauria; order Squamata; family Charinaidae; genus Charina; species Charina bottae. The sequence goes on along the minus strand of JALMGJ010000003.1, from coordinate 81,376,296 downwards.
ATAGAGCCAGTTTGGTGGAGTGGTTAAGGCACCAGGCTAGAACCCAGGAGACTATGAGTTCTAGTCCTGCTTTAGGCACAAAGCCAGCTGGGTGACCTTGGGCCAGTCTCTCAGCCCTAGGAAGCAGGCAATGGCAAATCACTTCCGAAAAACCTTGCCAAGAAAACTGCAGGGATTTGCCCAGGCAGTTGCCAGGAGTCAACACTGACTCAAAGGTATGAAAAAAAAGAAGTAAAAATTACATTAGTCCAAAGAAAGGGAATTTATTTTTTAAAAAGGTTGTCATGAAAAACTATTGATATCTCCTATAATATCCTCTTCATAACTTGGAAGCCAATGCTTAAATTACTGGCAAAGAGGAATCTTTTTGTGATGGCCCCTTAGCAGCAGTTTTAATGAGTTACAGCTCTAGAGAATCAGAGAGTGTGGAGTCTACATTTCATTAATTTTCTCCAATAATTCAAAACCTTTGAGAAGCTATTTTGGTGGGGGAATAAAAAGTAGGGAATGTTTTAGTTGCAGTTTCTATACCCTTTCACCTAGATACACTGAATACATTTCCAGTCTGTTCTATCTGTAAATTCCAGGTTTTATTCTCAAACCTTAACAAATCTTAATGCTTATTCTTCTGGCCCTGGACATCGGCCTTAAAGTCCTAACCTGATGGCACCACTGTTCTCAGGGTTTTTTTAGCTAGCATAGGTTTTCAGTGTGTGCAATTCCAATCAAAATGAGAAGGGTCTAATAATCTGACTGGCAGAACATTTTAATTTAGATTTAGTTGCATTCATTTGTGCTCATCTAAAGCAGGATTTCTTTTTCCAAACTGACAATTTTAGTTAATATATTTTGGATAAAGTGATTCATTATGGGCTCGTTTAGGTTGTTTCAGAATTCAAAGGAAATAAGATTAAACATACTGCTAATTAAAAACAAGATTGTTCCAACGTATAGAGAAATTTTATCAAGATTGTTTAAAAATACTGTATATACACTGAAAATCTAAGCTGTTCTTAACTATTTCAATTCATGCAGTGGGAAGATCCAATCAAAGGAGCAGGATGATTAAAGTTGTTCAGGTATCCAAACCCTTTGGTTATTAAGACACTGCCATTGAAATTCCAAGAACTCTACGAAGTCTGGCTATTTCTACTCAAGGTTCCTTATTTTCATGCATTTCTGGGAGTGTCAGTATGTGTGTAGATTAACTAGCAGTATTATTTATTGTATGGCACATTCACATCACATTACAATAAAAAACATAGAGCATAATAAATATGAAATATAAAATATAGACAGGAAAATTACAAACGTATGTCTAGGTTACAAATATAGTTCTTTGCTTCAGTTGTCACAGCCAAGAAATCAGCAAAGTCTCCATGGTAGGCTTGGTTTTGACAATCAGTCACTATATGTTGGATAGTTTGTTTTTCGGCCCCACAATCACAATTCGATGGTGCTGTTTTGCCCCATTTATAAAGGGCATCTGCACATCTACCATGACCCGTGCGAATTTGGTTCAAGGTTGTCCATATCACACGGGGCTGGTCAAATCCTGGTGGTATTTCCAAGATGCAGGGCAAGCTTCGACATTGTGGAGGGCAGTTTCCTAGTCAATGTTGTTTCCATGTGTTGTGGATATTGAAATCATCTTCTAGAAGAGCTTTAGCGGTAGAAATGGCTGGATGTTTCGATCTCAGCCTGTTTCGCTCCAAGCAGGCTACGCCATTTAGTATTGATAGCTAATAATCTTCCAATATTCTTGAAGAAGGGCGCTCTTTCGTCTTGCATCTGGAGATGGTATATGGCTCAAAACAGGCAGCCAGTATGTGGGAGTAGGTCATATCATCCCACTAACGATGCACATTGACTCATGAAGTTGCGTATCGATCTTTCTCGTGTGAGGGCTATTAAGCCACACTGGGGCACAGTACTCTGCTGCTGAGTAAACCAGGCTGAGTGCGGACATTCTCAGCGTATCCACTGTTGAGCCCCAACTAGTGCCGCATAGTTTGTGTAGAATGTTGTTTCTACTTCTCAGTTTGGCAGCAGTCTTCATCAGGTGTTCTTTATAGGAAAGTGTCCTACCCAGTGTGACCCCAAGATATTTGGGATGCATGTTGTGATTGAGCCGATTTCCCTTAAATCGAATGTTGAGCTCTCTACCTGCTGATCTGTTACAAAGGTAGAAGCATGTTACTTCCATCTTAGTTGGATTGGGCTGTAACCTCCACTTACAAAAATATTTATCCAGCATGTCTAGATCAGAAGTGAGGACATCTTCAGTTGTCTCAAAGGATTTATGTTGAGTGGCTATAGCCCAATCATCCACGTAGCCAAACTTCCTAGACTTTGTGTGTGGTATGTCAGCTATGTATAGATTGAAAAGAAGGGGTGCAAGAACCAAGCCTTATGGTAGTCCATTGTTTAATATTTTAGGGACACTAATATCTGTCAGATTTCTCATGTGAAATTGCAAATTGTTTTCTGTACGAAGCAAAGCTTTCTCATGGTGACGTGACGCCAGGTGGCCAGATAACAACAAAGCCTTTCCATAGCTTTGAATGGCCTTGCTTATATCTTCTTTAGATATGAAGCTAGAAGGTACCATGTGATGTATTGTTTACGTCTAGTCTCTAAACCTTCCCATGGGAACAGTTTGCCCCGATGCTTCATGGGAAGAGCCCTGCTCTGGAGAGCAGAGGGAGGGGGAAATCACATGCTTGCTTAGATGCAGCCCTGCCACCCATTGACAGGTTATAGTATGTGCTATGGCCTATGAGCTGTCAGCCATTGACACTGACAGTAGTTCTGTCAGCCAATCAGAAAGCTGGAACAAGTGTATATCTCAGCTGTGAACCATGGTTCCTTGCTTCTTGACTTCTGCTGTCTCTTAGCCATGTATTCATGTGTGTTCTGCTCCTGACTGGGAAGTTTGTAGCTATGCCTGGCTATGTGAGTGATTGCCATGGCATGAGCTCCTTTCCTGTCTTGTCAGGAAAGCAATACACTGGAGAAGATGTACTCTGCTTTGTCTGTACCTTTTGCAACGCTGTAACTGTATATACAACTTTGCTTTTATTTATAGTAAAGCCATTTTAGCTTTGAAAAGCTCCACTCTGTCTGTTTACTCTGTGCCTTGATTTTTCCCTATAAGCCAGCATTATCCAACAATATTCTGTCCTATAATCACAGAGAAAGTTCTTCCAGCAAGCATATTATCAATAAGTCAGATAGTTTTTCAGCATGGAGTTACTTGTATTAATTTATAAAGTAGTCCATGTCTCCACACTGTATCATATGCTGCACTTAAATCTATGATGTTTTTTAAATCTTAAATCTATGATGTTTTCTAACTGACGTTTTTTGCTTCGCCTGATATCCTGCTTCTATATAGGTTATTAGTGAAAGCACTTGGTCAGCGCAGCTTCGTGCGGGGCGAAATCCAGCTTGTTCCACTGGAATTATCTGGAGTATCTTCTGGCTGATTCTATTATGCAGAAGCCTTAAGTAAATCTTTGATGATTTACTAGCAGTAAATCTTTGGTGATGAATCTATAACATGATGGGCAGGGAGCATATGTCTGTGAAAATTTAGATGGGTGTCAAAGGAGACAGATGGTTTGTAGCTGGATGAGTCTATATGAAGGAGCTGATGCTTGGGTTGGAAGCGTATTGTAAGTGGTAGTGGCATGACTATGAGACAATTAAAAATTGTTCAAGGAAGGAAGTACAGTTCAAGCTGGAAACATCTTTTTTTTTAATGGACAATAGATATTGGTCATGGGAAGGATCCAGACTTCTCATCCCTCTTTCTAGGCTTTTGCTCTAAACAAAGAATATACCCAAACATTGCAGGAATAAGACCTACTCGAATCTGCATCCCTATCTGATTTTCCTATGACTCAATCTGATGCACATCAGATACTGTACTGTAGGAGTCCCATAGAATAAACCTGATTAGGTTACTCAAGGCTCTAATTGATCATCTGGAGTTTCCTTCCTTCCTTCCTTCAAGAACCCTCTGTTTGATGAGGCTGGTTTGTCTTCCAAGTTTGGCAAACAGGAAAAACAAGATCCTGTTTTGAGTCCCAAGGAAACATCAAAGGTTAAGGTTCCTGATGAAATTGAATAGCTAAATCTGATAAGTCAACAAAATTGCTGTTTTATTTTATTTTAAACTTCAGTCAAACATTTCTGACTTCTTGCTGCTGGGTTCTTTAATAAACCTACTGAAATGGGAAGTGGAATTGATTTAGTCTTTTTATCTTTATTTTATCTTTTTACCTACCTTGAGAAGTGTCTTACCAATACCATACTGCTAGATGTAATATTTATTAGTTCTTAAGGAGAGAAAAGAACAGTTCTTGAAGGATGGCCTGAATTCCCCTGTATACTAGTTAAGGTTTAATAACTATAAATCAAATTTATTTATTTTATTTTATTTATTTATTAGATTTATCATCGCCCAACTCCCACAAGGGGACTCTGGGCAGTTTACAATAAAACAAAACTAAGCAATACAATGTAAAAACAAACAATAAATACAATATGCTTGTTATGGGTTTTCCGGGCTGTGTAGCTGTGTTCTGGCAGTTTTGGTTCCTAACGTTTCACCAGTCACTTCTAGCTGTGCTCCTGCCCTCTGAAGATGCCAGCCACAGCGACTGGCGAAACGTTAGGAACCAAAACTGCCAGAACACGGCCACACAGCCCAGAAAACCCACAACAACCATCGGATTCCTGCCGTGAAAGCCTTTGACTATACAATAAATACAATACATACTAAATAAATATAATAAAAACCAAACGGCTCAAGTTCTTCTACTACTGCAAGTGAAATAAAGTTGTATTAGGAAACTAGCCATCCCCAGGAGTAGCTACTCTTATTCTCACCCCAAGCATTATGGCAGAACCAGGTTTTTAAGTGTCTGTGGAAATCCAGGAGTGAGGGGGCCCATCTCATCTCTGGGGGAAGGATGTTCCAGAGGGCAGGAACATCTGCAGGGCTACTGCAGAGAAGACCTGCTTCCGTGACCCCACTAGATGGAACTCTTTAACAGGTGGGGTCTGTAGCATGCCCTCTCTGCATGTCCAGGTGGGATGGGTTGATGTGATGGGGACGAGACAGTCCCTTAGGTAATCTGGTCCCATGCCATGTAGGGCTTTAAAGGTCATAACCAACACCTTGAATTGGACCCGGAAGCAAACTGGGACCCAGTGCAGCTCGTGGAGCAAAGGTGTTACGTGTGCCACCCTTGGGGCACCTAAAATTGCTCACGCAGCCGCATTCTGGACCAGCTGTAGCTTCCGGATATTCTTCAAGGGTAGCCCCATGTAGAGCGCATTACAGTAGTCTATATGAGAGATAATCAGGGCGTGAGTGACCGTTCGAAGGGCCTCTCGTTCCAGGAAGGGTTGTAACTGGCACAAAACAAATGGGTGATGCAATATATTTATCCACAAAACAGGTGTGGCTGTAAGATCTTCATTGCAGGTTTGGATGTGCAGACACAACCTCAAGTTGTCTCAAACAGAAATGATGGGCGTTCCTGGCTGCTGCCAAGAAGTATTCCAATGCTATCTTTTTCTTCCTTCTTAAGATGTTTCCTAATGCAAACTGCATAATGTGATACTTCTCCCTTTCTACATTACTTTATTGGTTGCTATTTTACTGGCTGGAACACACTCTTTAGCAGAGGCTGAGAATGAAGAAAAAACGTGGCCTTGCTGTTTTAGCCATGCATCAACTGTAATGTCTATAGCCAGTTAACATTCCTATGGGGTTGAAAATGTAGAGATAACAAAGGAAATATAAAAAATATAAAAGGAAATAAAAGGAAACCTAATATGAACCCTATTTTTCACTTTTGGCCTCCCTTCATAGCATCCTATGAGGTAAGTGATGCAGTGGCTACCCTTTCTCAGTGCCTGGAGGCTGTGGGGGTCTGGATGGGGAACAACAGGCTTCAACTGAACCCTGGTAAGAGGGAGTGGCTGTGGATAGATGGCTCCTGTGGATCCAGGAAGTTATCATCTTTAGTTCTGGATGGGATTGCACTACCCCATTCAGACCAAGTGCGTAATCTGGGGGTTCTTCTGGACTCATGGCTCCTGCTCGAACAGCAGGTGGTAGCCGTGGCCAGAAGGGCTTTTGCACAACTTCGCGTTGTGCGTCAGTTACGCCCTTTCCTGGATCGGGAGGCCCTCCGTACAGTCACTCATGCCCTGGTCATCTCCCATATAGACTATTGCAATGCGCTCTACATGGGGCTACCCTTGAAGAGTATCCGGAAGCTTCAATTGGTCCAGAATGCGGCTGCTCACGCAGTTATTGGTGCGCCAAGATCAGCGCATGTGACACCTCTGCTGCGACAGCTGCACTGGGTGCCTGTGTGCTTCCGGGTCCAATTCAAGGTGTTGGTTATCACCTTTAAAGCCCTACATGGCATGGGGCCAGGTTACCTGAGGTACCGTCTCATCCCCATAACGTCGAACTGTCCCACTCGGTCATTCAGAGAGGGCATGCTGCGGATCCCGTCCGTAAAGGAATGTCACCTGACGGGGTCTAGGAGGCGTGCCTTCTCGGTAGTGGCGCCCACCCTTTGGAATATGCTACCCCCGGAGGTGAGGCAGGCCTTATCGCTCCCGGCCTTCAGAAAGAACTTAAAGACCTGGTTCTGCCGCCTTGCGGGGGGGGGGGGAATAGTTCCTCTTGGGGATGGCTTGTGCCATAGGGCCCTTTTAAACATCTAAACATCAAACCATCACATCTTGGATTTTATATTTAATTTTATTATATGAGAGTATTTTATTACGCTGTTTTAACTGTTAAATTTTAATTGCTGTATCCTGTAAACCGCCCAGGGTTCCCTTGTGGGGAGATGGAGCAGTATACAAATTGAAGCATAAATAAATAAAAATCCTTCTTAGCAAACCAAACAAAAGGACCAAAAGTTATAATTTGATTTTAGGCCTTTGGAAGTCTTTGTGAAGCCTTTATTGGGCTCTATAACAGAGGTTATGACATATGTCTTTTTGACTGTTTCACTACTTATTATGCATAAACGCTAATTGCTTCTCACGGTTCTGCACGATGCTTGAATTCGGGGTGTATTGTCATATGCTACATGTATAGTCAATTAACATAGCACAGCTGCATTTCTAACCATCTGCTTTATAAATTGGACTATGAACACACTATTAGGCAAAAGTCCCACAATTTATATTTATGAAAACAATTGCCCACAGAACATGAAGGTTCAGAGGTGCTTGTTCAAGTAGCTCAGCATTGCTCTGGACTAGGGACCCTGTTTGGTTATAACCACCACTCTGAACCAGCTAAGAACTACAGTATACAAGGTTACATTTAAGCAGATAGGCCTTCATATATATGTGTGTTGACACACCACTTCATCAAGTGTCAAAGACATCAATTTCTAAAACCAGGACAATTTCTATTTATTTCCAACTCCTGCCAACTCTACCATGCACATTTATTTAGCTGCAACTCTGTGTAGACCTACCTGGGTGTAAGACTTCTTGGTCATAATAGGACTCATATCTGAGTAAACATGTATAGGATTGTATCATGAGTGTTGTAGATGTATAAAAGCAACAATCACCTCCCTTTTTTGTTTGTTTAGCTATTAATTGATAGAAATAGGCAAAGAAACAATGCATGTGGTCAGTATGTGTGCATGTGTACATGTATACACACATTCAAACGTCAGCCCAAAACATATTCTTTAAATTACAGAGACATTAACAATATGTGTGATTATAGAGTGTAGGTTTCCATAGTTGTTATTTACTGGTGAAATGACTTCTCAGCAGGGCTGTGGAAGACAGTTCATACATGCTGATATTAGACTAGTCATGCTAATGGTTTCTTCAGAACAGATCTGAAACTGAACTTGGCAACATGTCCATCTCTTGATCCAGATGTATTGGATAACTTCTATCCAATCTCCAGTCTTTCCAAAAAGGATTTTGGAAGATTTTGGAGAAGTTTGTGAGGCTTCACTTTCAGAGGATCCTGGAAGAAATGGATCCTCCAGATTCCTTGGAAACTGCAATAGGTCCAAAATGCCACAGCCAGGCTATTTACAGAAAAGAGTAGGTTTAGTGGCATTACACCTGTTCTTCAGTTGCTGCATTGATTTCCAATAGGTGTCTGGGTCCAATACAACTTACTGCACATTCTTTATAAAACTCTACATTCCAATACTTAAAGTTCTGTCTCTCTCACACAGAGTTAGCTCCTTCTGTGTGTGTTCAGCTTGAAAGGGATAGCTTAAGATAAAATATATATATAGGGTCTGGAAGTGTGCCTTCTTGGCTGAGACCTCCACATTATGGAACACTTTGTCCCCTGAGATCTGAGGGCCTCCCACTCTGCTCAATTTTTACAAGGCTTTAAAAACAATATTGTTTTGACAAGCTTTTAAGGAGGGAAATGGACCTGGGCTACCATGGTAGATGGACTGTTTTAGATTTGTTTTTATTTTTATTCTTTCTTATAGAATTTGGCTTGTTTGTAAACTGTGGGTGGGTGACAGGCCACAGGACAATATAAATCCTCCCTCCCACCCAAAAGAGAATGGCTTCAAGCTTTTCATATGGGCAGGAGAAAAGTGCTCAAGAATTTAAACCTCAGTTTCATTATAAACGGCTTGCTTTTGATACATTGCAGTTGCTGGGATCCTTCATCAGAACATTGTGTCCTTGAATGCCTGCTTGTGCCTAACACAGTCATGAGAAGCCTAATTCTGAGCCTTTGGATGTGGGTGGGATACCAGTGACTAAATAAATAAATTGGCAGTGGATACTCAGATAACCTGAAAGCCTGAGAAAGGAACAAGAAGAAAGCACTGGTAGTGCCTTAGCAAACAATTGTAAGGAAAGGGGCGGCTGCTTTAAGGAATTGCAGGCTGGTATTGTCTCCCCGTTCCTGTAGACTCCAAAACACCTTTTGGAGACTGAAACACTGCACATCTGCACAGTCATTGTGGCAAACCGGCTTCTCTGACACAGTTGTGATTCCACTTACTGATACATTTTGTGTGGTGGAGGAACTATGTGAAACGTATTTTAGGGTATTTCTCAGGATGTGAAGCATCCCTTTCAGAGCTTCCCTTTGTTACAAGTGGACACTTGGTGATACACTGTGCATGAGTAGAACTCCATTTCCTCCAGTGGCTATTCAGAAACAGAAGGCCATATCACCTCTTCAATTTGCTTCAGAGAGGTATTTCACTGAAGTACAGTATTGTTAGAAGGTCTATACCATTTTAGTTGCGTGTCTTCCATTTGGATTCCTGCACAGAGTATGTTGGATTCAGTGGTCTAAATGACCCCTTTCAGCTCTTTAGTTCTTTTCCTCTATGCCAGATGGTGACTGATGCATCCTTTACATTGTTAATTCATAACATCAGTTTTGTCTCTTTGTACGCATATATTTAATATGTTCCTCAAATAGAGAACACTTTATAGGTGTTAGACACCTGACTCTGATGAATAGACAATCCACTTATATATTTATGCCCGGAAGTGACTGAATGAATAAACAAAAAAATACATGTTTAGCACTCCATTTATAGTAAATGTCCACAAGAGTTGGGGTAGGGAGTTGGAGATGCTCTTAATAAGCATTTCTAGGTGACATCTTGACTCCGGCATGTATAAATGAAGTAGAAACAGCTTCTCTATTATGCTTGTATATGTTCCATCTAAATTTCTTTGTCTGGCCTGGGGAATGTGGCCAGCCAGAGTGCCAGCTTAGTGCCAAGTGTTTATCCTAGTAATGAGACTAAGATAATGAATCATTTCAATGAAATACTCTCCCCTTCCAAAAGAAAGAGAGAAAGAGAGAAAACCCACAATGTCCGTAACCATGATGTTTGTTTAGAAAAACCTCTCAGTCTATTTATAAAAGGGCACCAAAGTGCTCTATGTGTATGTGTATGATCATGTGGGTATTTAAAAAAGCATTTGTCATTCCAGAAATGCTACTGTATATTCTTCTCTATAAGAACAATAAAGTTGCATGTTTAACTAGACAGATTAATTAAATTTTGAGCTGAACTGAACCCTTTTACCTGCACCCTGGAAGTCCTTTATATGGTAAGAAATTCCTTGCATGTAACAGCCCAGGATCTAGTGGGGAGGGCTTTGTCAAAGTCCCAATGCTGCTGGAGGCACATTTGATTGAGGCAAGAGAAAGAGTCTTTCCTTTGACATTGTTGTTTGTTGTTGTTTATTCATTCAGTCGCATCCAACTCTTCGTGACTTCATGGACCAGCCCACGCCAGAGCTTCCTGTCGGCCGTCACCATCCCCAGCTCCCCCATGGTTGAGTCTGTCACCTCCAGAATATCATCCATCCATCTTGCCCTTGGTCGGCCCCTCTTCCTTTTGCCTTCCACTTTCCCTAGCATCAGCTTCTTCTCCAGGGTATCCTGTCTTCTCATTATGTGGCCAAAGTACTTCAGTTTCGCCTTTAATATCATTCCCTCAAGTCAGCAGTCTGGCTTTATTTCCTGGAGTATGGACTGGTTTGATCTTCTTGCAGTCCAAGGCACTCTCAGAATTTTCCTCCAACACCACAGTTCAAAAGCATCTATCTTCCTTCGGTCAGCCTTCCTTATGGTACAGCTCTCACGGCCATAGGTTACTACAGGGAATACCATTGCTTTAATTATGAGGACCTTTGTTGTCAGTGTGATGTCTCTGCTCTTAACTATTTTATCAAGATTTGCCATTGCTCTCCTCCCAAGAAGTAGACGTCTTCTGATTTCCTGGCTGCAGTCAGCATCTGCAGTAATCTTTGTGCCTAGAAATACAAAGTCTGTCACTGCCTCCACTTTTTCTCCCTCTATTTGCCAGTTATCAATCAAGCTGGAACTGCAACCCAGCTTTTGCACTTTCTTCTTTCACCTTCGTCATAAGGCTCCTCAACTCCTCCTCGCTTTCAGCCATCAAAGTGGTATCATCTGCATATCTGAGATTGTTAATGTTACTTCCAGTGATTTTAACTCCAGCCTTGGATTCCTCAAGCCCAGCACGTCGCATGATGTGTTCTGCGTACAGGTTGAATAGGTAGGGTGAAAGTATACAGCCCTGCTGTACTCCTTTCCCAATCTTAAACCAGTCCGTTGTTCCATGCTTACCGTTGCTACTTGGTCGTTATACAGATTCCTCAGGAGGCAGACAAGATGACTTGGTATCCCCATACTACCAAGAACTTGCCACAATTTGTTATGATCGACACAGTCAAAGGCTTTAGAATAGTCAATGAAACAAAAATAGATGTTTTTCTGAAACTCCCTGGCTTTCTCCATTATCCAGCGGATATTGGCAATTTGGTCTCTAGTTCCTCTGCCTTTTCCAAACCCAGCTTGTACATCTGGCAATTCTCGCTCCATGAATTGCTGGAGTCTACCTTGCAAGATCTTGAGCATTACCTTACTGGCATGTGAAATAAGTGCCACTGTTCGATAGTTTTAACATTCTTTAGTGCTTCCCTTTTTTGGTATGGGGATATAAGTTGATTTTTTCCAATCTGATGGCCATTCTTGTGTTTTCCAAATTTGCTGGCATATGGCATGCATCACCCTGGCAGCAGCATCTTGCAAGATTTTAAACAGTTCAGCTGGGATACCGTCGTCTCCTGCTGCCTTGTTATTAGTAATGCTTCTTAAGGCCCATTCAACCTCACTCTTCAGGATGTCTGGCTCTAACTCACTGACCACACCGTCAAAGCTATCTCCAATATTATTATCCTTCCTATACAGATCTTCCGTATATTCTTGCCACCTTTTCTTGATCTCTTCTGCTTCTGTTAGGTCCTTACCATCTTTGTTTTTGATCATACCCATTTTTGCCTGGAATTTACCTCCGATGTTTCTAATTTTCTGGAAGAGGTCTCTTGTCCTTCCTATTCTATTGTTTTCTTCCACTTCCGCACATTGCTTGTTTAAAAATAATTCCTTATCTCTTCTGGCTAACCTCTGGAATTTTGCATTTAATTGAGCATATCTCCCCCTGTCACTGTTGCCTTTTGCTTTCCTTCTTTCTTGGGCTACTTCCAGTGTCTCAGCAGACAGCCATCTTGCCTTTTTGGTTTTCTTTTTCTTTGGGACTTTTTTTGTTGCCGCCTCATGAACAATGTTGCGAACTTCTGTCCATAGTTCTTCCGGGACCCTATCTACTAAATCTAGTCCCTTAAATCTATTCTTCACCTCCACTGCATATTCCTTAGGAATATTAGTGAGCTCATATCTAACTGATCTGTGGGTCTTCCCTATTCTCTTTAGTCTGATCCTAAATTTTGCAATAAGAAGTTCATGATCTGAACTACAGTCAGCTCCAGGTCTTGTTTTTACCGACTGTATAGATGTCCACCACCTTTGGCTGCAAAGGATGTAGTCAATCTGATTTCGGTGTCGACCATCTGGTGAAGTCCATGTATAAAGTCATCTTTTAGGTTGTTGGAAGAGAGTGTTTGTTATGCACAGTGAGTTGTCTTGGCAAAATTCTATCAGCCTATGTCCTGCTTCATTTTGTTCTCCCAGACCATGCTTGCCTGTAATTCCAGGTGTCGTCTGACTACCCACCTTAGCATTCCAGTCTCCTTTAATGAAAATAACATCTCATTTTGGTGTATTATCCAGTAGGTGCTGCAGATCCTCATAGAACTGATCTACTTCTGCTTCTTCAGCATCTGTGGTTGGGGCGTATATTTGGATCACTGTGATGTTAAATGGCTTACCCTGAATTCGAATTGAGATCATTCTTTCGTTTTTTGGATTGTATCCAAGCACTGCTTTAGCTACTTTATTATTAATTATGAAGGCTACTCCATTTCTTCTGTGGTCCTCTTGTCCACAGTAGTAGATCTGGTGGTCATCTGATGTGAAGTGGCCCATTCCAGTCCATTTCAGTTCACTGACACCTAAAATGTCTATATTTAATCTTGACATCTCACCAATAACCACATCCAATTTGCCCTGGCTCATAGGTCTTACATTCCAGGTTCCTATGGTGTGTTGATCTTTAGAACATCGGATTCGTCGTTCACAACCAGCACCGTCGGCCGCTAGCCGTCCTTTCGGCTTTGAGCTAGCTGCGTCATCACATCTGGGGCTAGTTGAACGTATCCTCTGTTCCTCCCCAGTAGCATTTTGACCATCTTCCGACCTGGGATTCCCATCTTCCGATGGTATACCGACATATCTCTGGTTGTACTGATCCATTTAGTTTTCACGGCAAGAATACTGGGGTGGGTTGCCATTACCTTCCTCAGGGATCGTATTTAGTCTGACCTCTCTGCCATGACCTTCCCGTCTTGGGTGTCCCTTCATGGTTTAGCTCATGGTTTCATTGAGGTGCTCAAGCTCCAGCACCACGACAAGATAACGATCTCCTTTGCTGGAGTCCTTTGACATTACTATGCAGCATTTCCTTTAAAATTTATATCTGTTTTCCCGCCTTTTAGATTATGGCAATAACAACAAGAAATGGGGTAAACAAGAGACGGCTAATGGCTGAAGTACATTGTGCTTCAAAATCTATCTGCGTTTCAAAAGAAAAGAGAATTTTGAAGGAATTCATGGCTAGAGAGGTGTATACTTGCCTGTGTTACAAGTGACCAAAGAGATGATACAAATACCCTCTCTTTCATTATACAATCTTTTCTCCAACACTCCTCGGTTTTCTTTGTTTTAATCCAAAGGGAAGACACCATGAGGAAACTCCTACTGGGTTTTCCAATAGCAAGACTATTCTCCCTATTAAGGGACGATCCTGCCCTTAAAAACTCTTGAAGAGTTTCTCCTTCCCGTTGAGAAATAATTCATCCAATTTATTTCCCACAAATTTGGTGGAACTTTCAAAGCCCATCCTCATTCCAAAATATCTCTGCTAGGGATCAGTTCAGATTTCTGGCCAGAGCAATCTATACCAGTGTTTCTCAACCTTACCAACTTTAAGATGTGTGGACTTCAACTCCCAGAATTCCCCAGCCAGCCATCTATATCTTTCTCTGATCTGCATCTGCATCTGCATCTACCTATATCTATATCATCTATATCTTTCTCAGTCACCAGAAGACGGGGCTGACATTACCTTTGACCTTGCCAACCACAGCATATAGATCTCAACAGAAGGAATTTGCTGCATACAATTGATAACAAAAAGTCTCCCATAGAATATTTAATCTCACAGTTGATCTGATTGCAATCATAAAATAAAAATTAAAACTCTAAACACTCTCAACACTACTTGCTATTTATTTGGGATTTGCAATGTATTATTCCTGCCCCCCCCCTTCTGAGATTTATAGGCCAATTCTGAGCAAGTATAATCACATAGAGTAAGTCTTGTTTTATCCAGTGGGAGTTATGCCCAAATGCTTTAGCATAGGACTGCAGTTTTAATACTTGACATTTCAAAAATGAAATTTTTTACATTGCTTTAAATGCATTCCCTCAAAAGAGGATTGTGACTTTGCAAGGACCAGAAAGTTGGAACTATTCTTGGAATATAATTATAGCTGAAGTGGGTAGTAGTAGAAGTGATCTTGCGTTCTTACTGAGGCAGCAGCAGCCTAAATTGGAAAACTGCTACATAAACAAATAAAGCAGTTTAAGTCCCAGAGTTCTATTTATTAGTAGATAACTTGGATTCAACTGGAGAAGACAGTAGAATCTTCCAATTTACATGATAAATACAAAAACCAATTTTCAGGAGAATTTCCTGTTGGCGTTATGCTTCATTTAAGACAGGACATTTTATTTTATATTTTATTTTATTATTTTATTTTATTTTATTTTATTTTATTTTATTTTTTTATTTTTTTATTTTATTTTATTTTATTTTATTTTATTTTATTTTATTTTATTTTATTTTATTTTATTTTATTATTTTATTTATTTTATTATTTTATTTATTTTATTATTTTATTTTATTTTATTTTATTTTATTTTATTTATTTTATTTTATTTTATTTTTTTTATTTTATTTTATTTTATTTTATTTTATTTTATTTTATTTTATTTTATTTTATTATTTTATTTTATTTTATTTTATTTTATTTTATTTTATTTTATTTTATTTTATTTTATTTTATTTTATTTATTATTTTATTATTTTATTTTATTTTATTATTTTATTTTATTTTATTTTATCCCGCCTTTATTATTTTTATAAATAACTCAAGGTGGCGAACATACCTAATACTCCTTCCTCCTCTTATTTTCCCCACAACAACAACCCTGTGAGGTGAGTTGGGCTGAGAGAGAGTGACTGGCCCAAGGTCACCCAGCCAGCTTTCATGCCTAAGACGGGACTAGAACTCACAGTCTCCTGGTTTCTAGCCCATTGCCTTAACCACTAGTGCAGAGTATATCCATGCAGATGCAGCAGTTAAAGTTGTCTATTGCTGACCAAGGGGGCGGGGGGAAATAGCATTTTAGAGGACTCTATCTAAAAGCATGAATTTGTTGAGGAATCTGTCACAGATAACAGAGATGATGACGTCAACAACAACAACCAAGCTATGAATGACTGTATCTTTTCTCCTGTGGAGCAAAAAGCAGTTCAAAGAAGACCATTTTCATAATAAAAGCAGCATGTATGGAAAGGAATAAGTATCTCCCCGCTCCTGTTCAATATTTCTGATCCAGACTGTACCATTCCTG
Organism: Charina bottae; assembly: GCA_023362775.1. Taxonomy (NCBI): domain Eukaryota; kingdom Metazoa; phylum Chordata; class Lepidosauria; order Squamata; family Charinaidae; genus Charina; species Charina bottae. The sequence continues at coordinate 81,360,596 of JALMGJ010000003.1, read as the reverse complement.
GGAAAAACTTTCATGCAGGATCATAAATATGATCATTTACAAGTTAAAGATCTTGATCCTGTACTTCCCAAGATTCTTATTATTAGCTGAACTAAATCATAAACAAGATCCCAATCTCAAGCAGCATGTACAGTAGCTAAGATACAACAAATTGCTCAACAGAAAAGGTTTTCCTACATAAATAAAATTAACTCCATCAAAAGACCATGAACATAGCACAGAATAAACCATTACTATGAATATTGTTATAATGGGCTGAGAACTTGCATAGAATAGCATTCAGATACCAAGTCCTTTCCCATCACGGATCTGCCAGTTACCAGTTCCTATCTACAAATTAGAGATACGCAGTTTATGCCAAAGAGTTTCAGGAGCAAACACCAAATATTTTTTTAGTAACACTGGATAGGAGTTTGAATACTGTAATGTGTATACCATGCTAGATGCTATGGATGATGTCAGACAATAATCGCTTATAGAAATAATAGCTTTCTGGAGCACTAGACTTAATGAAGTGGATCAGTTGCCATTCTTAGTGGGTCCACCAATATTAGACAAGTAGAGGTTGACATATGAGCCATAGTCAAATTTCTCTTTAGATTTTACTCATGGGGCTTGTTTACACTATGGATGTCTTGGTAATTCACATTCATTCTTGTTTTGTTATACCAAACTTTGGTTTGGTTTAGTTTTTGAGTGCTTCAAGGCTTCAAATACAAATGATGTCAGAAATGCATATTTTAAAACACCACACAAAATGATGATTTGTGTGCTGTGACTTAATCAGGACACACATATAGAAAATTATTTCTTCATGGTTGGTTGGCCCCAAAATATTTCAGACAGCAAGAAATGAGAACTGCATTCAGCTTATTTATTGTTTTGGGTAAAGATCACTATAGACATCTTTGAGTCTGTCAGTCATTCTTACTGATAATAGCCATTTTCAAAGTACCAGAAACTACTATCTTAATGATAACTAACTATGTGATAACTATCAAATTCCTAAAATGCTTAATTTGCAAATGGCATACTAATGACAACAGGTACTGAATAACAACCAACCTTATGATTGACAATGAAGATATAAAGTGGTAGAAAGCTTCTGCTACTTACAACCAACCATCAACAATAAATGAACAAGCAATCAAGAAATACACTGCAGACTAGGACTTGGTAGAGTAGCCATGAAGGCCTTGGAAAAGATATTTAGATTCTGTGATGTGTTTGTACCTACAAAGTTCAGAATAGTGCAGACAATGGTATTCCTTGTGTCACTATGGAAGCAAAAGTTGGACTTTGAGGAAGCAGGATATTATTATTTATTATTTATTATTTCTAACTTATATCACCGCCCATCTCCCCCAACAAGGGGACTCTGGGCGGTTTACAATAAGGATAGGAACAGTATTGACACTTTCAGAATATGGTGTTGGAGAAAACTGCTGAGAATATCATGGGTAGCCAAGAAAAGAAACAAATGGATCATCAAACAAATCAAACCAGAGTTCTCATTTGAGGCACAAATGACCAGGCTGATATTATCCTATTTTGGAAACATTATGCAAAGGCTCTAATGCTGGGAAAAGTTGAATAAAATGACTAGCAGCAAGGTGGATGGACTCACAGTGACATTAGGTGCACCATTGGAAGACATGAAGGGCCAAGTTAGGGACAGATCATCATGGAGGATATCAATTAATGTGGTTGCTAAGAGTTGACAACAACTTGATGACATATCCATCCATCCATCCATCCATCCATCCATCCTAGTACATACCAATCATATGATGAAATGATTTGTAGGTGAATAGAGTTTAAAATACCATTTATGTTCAGAGTTCTCTTAGCAGCAAAGCAGAATAGAATAATCAGTTGGTCCAGCAAAAGTTTTAAAATTATTTTTAGTGTAGCACTGTTCCACACCCACCTGGTTCCCTGGTCTTGATATTGTCTTTGCTTCACAATTAATCACAGTACACTTAATGCTTCATTGTTGTCATTTCAAGGACCAATCAAGGTCCTTGAGGGGACAATAGGACCTAAAGCAAGGACACAGACAATGGTTGAACCATATCTTGTTTTAACCATGGTTTGTGAATAAGTTCCAGGGGGCTTTTTCATGGATAATATTAACTAATAAACCATGGTATACAGGCTACAATGACCAAAACATGACTTGCAAACCCAGACAATTTATTTTGGTTTCATATATTATATTTAAAAAGCCAAACATGACCATCAGACCTGCACATCCCTTGACCTTCTATTTCACATCTCTACTTGTGCAATAGCTTTAGCAGCTCATTCCTAGCTTGCATTAAACCATAATTCCTTCCTTAATATAGGATCCACTTAGTGATGCAAGGAGCCCATTAATTGCTTCCAATTTCATAAACCACAGTTTATCAATCCAGAAAGATTATATATAAACATGAGATAGATTATTGTTTAAATAATGAAGTACAACATGAATCAACTAACCAAGAATCAGACTTTAAAATTAAAGGAAATAACTTCAAAACTTATCACCAGATGTTAGATCTACATCATGGTTGGCTTATTACTTAAAGAAAAACCAACTTCCTTTTTCATTGCAGAGATCTGATTTCCCTAGTAACACAGCATGCATGAGCCAGATTAGAAAATAAGCCCTTTTAAGAGAGAGCCAAAACCAAAATCTTCTCTTTGGTTTAGGTCACAAGACTCTAAGACTCCCTCAATTAAGCAGATTGAAAATTAATAATATTGTATAATTGATGAATCCAGTTTAGCTTTTAAAAAATTATCATCTCAACGGTGCATCAAAATAGCAATTATGGCCCACTGCACAGCAAGGGAACTGGAAAGAGACCAATCTCTGAGACTCAAGTCAGAGTTTGTGATTAAGCTTTAATCCTTTTACAATGATCCAGGGTATTATGCACATTCTTTACTCACTGTCTCTGCTAGTTAATGTTTTCGGATTTCTAATGTTCACACAGCTCTGAATTTTTCTGTTCACACAAAAGCTGCTTATCAGCATCAAAAGGAATGACCTGAATAAATATGATTGTAAAAAGAAAAAAATATGTGTGCTTTTCTTTTTTAAAATGGGTTTCCATATTAAAGAGGGATCTTTTCAAAGCTTGCTCAGAAATTTTGAGTTTCTTTAGATCAAGTCTTTTTTTCTTTTTGGAATGGGGAGATGGGGAATTTGTAGTTTAGTTTTTGCCTTCTAAATGCTGTAAGACAAAACAATATTTCTTCCACCCAATAATAATGTCTCTTTGCCATGAATAATGTGTTGTTGGGGTCTAATATTGTATGAGATGAATATGATCAACAGCACTTCTATTATTTCTGGGAAAATAAACAGCATCCCATCATTGTAATCGCAAACTCTCCACATTGCAGAAGCAGCAGCAGAATGGAGACATTAATAAAATTGAAACTGAAGGGAAAATATTACAACTTTCTGATTAATAATGGAACAGATTACCAAAGGAGGTCAAATAAACCAGATCTCAATTCTGAGGTTCAACAGCATCCTAAGTAAAACACAAATGTGTTCAAATACTCAGGTGAACTGGATAGATTAGATGGTCTGGATAATCAATTCCAGCCTTGTCCTGTGTGATTAGCAGTTAATTAAAAATACCAAGGGAGTTCAACTGTTAGTTTAGGAAAGCAGGGAACCAGTAGTTCAGTATGTCTAACTCAGGGCTTTCCAAAGTTTTCCCGCGGTGACACACCAACCGCCGTTGGTGTGTCGCCACGGGAAAACCCGGAAGTGCCGACGTTGCGGCAGCGCGCAAAACCCCGGAAGCGCTGCTGCTGCTTTCGGGTTTTTCCGCGCCGAGGTTGGTGTGTCGCTGCGGGAAAACCCGGAAGCGCTGATGATCAGCGCTTCCGGGTTGTGTGGCGACACACCAGACTGTGTGTGGCGACACACTTTTGTGTCGCGACACACAGTTTGGAAAGCTCTGGTCTAACTCTTATGTGGCATTTTTAGAAGTGCATGAATTATTTTTGTGTAGCTTCATGATCACAGGGGATTTGAACCTGTGTCTCTTAGTTCTGATTTGACTTAACCATTGCATCACATTCATGATCCATGCTTCTGAATTCTCATAACACACTGAAATCACAAGCACACTGGATTAAAATGAGACTACTAGTTTAGGGTTTAGTGAGTCTTGCAATAGAGCTATTATGATTCCCCAGAAGTGTCAGCCAGTATAAAAGGAAACCAGCGGATTTTTCTTCTTGCTTCATAGAGAGGCTCTGTAGTAGGAAACTGAACTGGATCTAACATATTTTATTATTAAAATTCGCTGTGACTGGAACTCTGAGGAAGTCTATATATTAGTTTTATGAAATTGAACAAAAAATACACTACACTACTGAATGATAGTGCTGCATGTTCCTTAGAATTGCAGATCCAGCTTTGATCTTCGTTGAAGAAGTTTCTAAAACAAACACTCCCTGAGATGTCAGTTGGACTCTTGATTGTGCCATTAAAATATACTAACAGTTTTAAAATTGTGTTACTGAAATACAATTTACCTACCATCACCTCTCTTCCCCTGCAAAATGAAAATTCTGGGAAGAACTGGAAGAAATCTGAGCAATAGGTTCCATTCATATCTGTGGACAGTAAAGCTCAGTAGATAGCCATGATCCACTGAGAAGCTTTAAAAATGTTCCCAGAATCCTCTACAATATGAAGGGTTTCTATGACAGATACACATGCCTAGGTTTACATATTATGCTTAGTTATGATTTGTTTAAGCATGTTTTACTGGCCAAACCCCATTTGTCTGGGTTTCCACAAACATAAGTCATAAATCATAAGTTGCATTAAAGGGAGGGAGGGAGAGTACAGTCATTGGCATACCTCCATGTAAAGGTGATACACTTGCTCTACAATACCATTCACTATATGCACTAAAGGAAGGAGAGAATCATTAATTGAGTTGTAAGCAGAAATTAGAACTGTCCTAACTGGGCTTTAAAAATGCAAATTGCAGCAAAGATTTTGAATTTTCTTTATCTTTTTGCTGCCATCTAGTAGTCATCTAGATTTGTGCAGTCCCACTATGGCAGCCCTCCAGAAGTAGCCAGGTATGTATAGCTGGTAATAGGGTATTTTTAATTATCATTTCCCAAATTGACATGTGCAAATAGAGCATGCACGTACTTCTATTTTTTTTCCAACCTCTTTCTTGCTGATTTGACATGAGTTGAAAATGGCAAGTAGGTCATATTGGACTCTGGAGTGTTCAAGAACAATGCATTTTTCTGGTGAATGATGTAGTGGCCTAGATCTTGAGCAGCCAAGCCATGAGAGACAGAACACTTCAAATGGCATTAAACAAATGCTAAGGGCATTTCTTAGGGTGAAAGCAAACAGAAAGCTATGCCATTCTCAGGTTGCTGTAAAAGTAAGTAGTTGTATTGTCTGTAGCTTGAATTATGTCAACTGGATTTCTATTTTCTTAATGGAAACGTTTCGCTCCTTATCCAAGGGGCTTCTTCAGTCTGAGCAAGGATAAGGATGAGATAAGGAGCGAAACGTTTCCATTAAGAAAATAGAAATCCAGTTGACATGATTCAAGCTACAGACAATTCCACCTAGATGACTGAGAACCTTCATAGACATAAGTAGTTGTATGTTTATGATATAGCTGCAGAAATCCAAGCAATCACTAATCGGCAGCAAAGAGATATAAAAAATCATCTTTGCAGCTCTAATATGGTATGTCTAGTCTGAAAGCAGTTCAAGCAGATACCTCCCTAATTCATTGAACTATAAGAAGGAGGAGGTACAGCACAATCAGACTTGCAAGATTGATGTCAGCCCCACTAGGTAGACCAGACCAGGAAATAAACTCCCCAAGAAAGCTAAAACTACTTTTATTGAGATTGGCTATAAGAATAGAATCTTGCAAGTCTGATTGTGCTGCACCTGCTCTTCCTTCTTTAAGTGAACTCTGGAGGCATCTGCCTGAGCTGCTTCCAAATGCTGTCTCATAGTTCTGGTCTTAAAAAATGCTTCAGCCTCCTTTGCTGAACAGTTCCTGTGTACCTCCATCAAGGTCATCTTCCTTACTATCTACAGGCACAAGGAAGCTCACTAGTCTCTCGGTAGATGGTCTTCAGAGGCAGTCACACTACCATCAAGATTAATAGCCGTTGATCCCCATGACTTTCATGAATTGGTCCAATCTTTTTTTGAAGCCAGCCGAGCTGGTAGCCAGCACCATATCTTGTGGTAGTGAATTCCAAAGTTTAATTGTGCATTGTGTAAAAAAAAAATCCTTTTGTCTGTCCTGATTCTTTCAGTTTTCTGTCCTGTCTTCTAGAATTCAACCTCTGGTTCTAATATTTGGAGAAGGGAAAAATAGCTTCTCCTTCTCTACTTTATCCATACCATGCATAATTTTGTACATCTCAATCATGTCCCCTCTCATTTACCTCCTTTCTAGACTAAAAAGCCCCAAATGTCACAACTTTTCCTCATAAGGAAGCTCTTCTGGCCCCTTGCTTAACTTGCATGATATATGCTTTGACATGTATTATTGATTACATTAATTTATTGTTTGTACAGTTTTATTCCAATTATGATTATGTGCAAAGACTTCCATGAATTTGTTTTGGCCATCAGTATGCCAGCTTGTTCTGTACATTGTCTATGAGCAGTCCCCTTTAGGGATTTCAGCACTATAATAGCTTAATTCTTCTAGCAAAGTCTTTTCAGAATTATGCATCAATCTTCAAAGTTTGCTATTAGGAATACAGAACTCAACTCATGTGACACATTTAGTCAAAGTAGCATTTTCTTATTAATGTTGTGCATAAAGACAACCAACATTTCTTGTCAGAGGAATTGGTGAAGAAACAACGCTGAGTCATAGTTCAACTCTAATCTTTATTGAGTATTGATACTACTAGTATCTTTATCTCTACCATACACAGAATCTTACCAGACTAAAGGTTCCTAAACTGAGCTAAGGGAAAAATACCCTTGGAAATCTAGAATGGTGCTGACCTAACTTTCTTCCTCACCACCACCCCCACACATACACTCTAAGCTGTGCAAGCTGTGCGAATGCTTATCAGCCTGGAATGCGCTCTCTGCCCCCTCAGCTCAGCCTGGAATGCGCTCTCTGCCCCCTCATCTCCCAGCTCCATCACATCACCCTCCTCTTCAGGGGCACATTCCATCACATTTCTAGTCATTTTTATTTTTATTGAACTTGGGGTCATGAACTAAAAACATAAATCAAAATCAAAATCAAAATCAAAATCAAAATCAAAATCAAAATCAAAATCAAAATCAAAATCAAAATCAAAATCAAAATCAAAATCAAAATCAAAATATTTTTATTATTATCAAATTATTCTTATTTTGGAAACCATTTGTTTAATAGGGAATAACAATTTTTTTTGTCTTGTTTGAGATTCAATATGCCACCCTTAGCATCTCTAGAAGAAGAGAATATAAATTCTTACACTGAAATAAGACTTTTAAAAATCATCTTTCATCTATAGATAACTCTGCTATATCAGGAAGAGAGAAATAGCATCCATTTTGGGTTCCCACAGAGTGCCCATTATTTAGTATACTCATACATTTATAGAATCCTGATGTGCCTGTTTAATTACCTTCGTGAAGCCTTATAATAATCTTGGGTAATTTCTGGTTTTGATCTCTCAGGCACTACAGAAGACAAATCTATCTCTCTAGTACAGTGTTTCTCAACCTCAGCATCTTTAAGATGTGTGGACTTTAACTTCAAGAATTCCCCAGCCGGCATGCTGGCTGGGGAATTCTAGGAGTTGAAGTCCACACATCTTTAAAGTTGCTGAGGTTGAGAAACACTGCTTTAGTAAAAGTGAATGCTTCTCAACACAGGAGTCTGGTCAGAAGATGAAGGGAAATCTGAAAGCAGGGATCTTGGATTCTGAAATATGGATTGGATATTTTCTGTAATGAAGATTGTGGAGAAGTAGCATTGATAGCATTACATGGCTGCCAAGAGTTATTCTATGTCTCTTTTCTGACAACTCATGATCATCTGAATATAGCCCATATGTAGAAGCCCTAGGATATAAGCAACAGCATTTCATCTCTGGGGAAAGAAAACAGTAATCTAATTTCTCCTTTACTTTTGTTTCTAGTGTGCTGATAGACTCTGATCTTACCTAGTGAATGTAGATGAGCACAACGTTCACCTCTTCGCTGAGGTGAGCATTGTAAGTCCCCAAGCTTGTATCTGGATCTAAGCCAGTATTTCTCTTTCATATCAATGATCTTCATGGGCCCTGTGCTGTGCCATTTAGCCATTTGCAAATGTTTTTATCTTTTTACACTTGTGAATGCACATCTTGCGAAATTGTTTACCATAAAAATTCATCTTTTTAAAAAGCATCTTAATACCTTCCCATTTAGCAGCTGCAGTTCACGAGACAGGTGCCAAATTATATTATTTGTCCCATATACGATAGCAGTAGTAATTGAATAAACTGAGCGTTGCAACCTATATTGTATCTTAAATGCACTTGCTGTTTCTCTTGGCTTTAATGATGTTTTCTTGAAAAATTGCCATCTCCTCTAGCCAATGTGTATGCTTTGCTGCCTTCTTCACTTAAGAAAATTTCTCTGAGGATTTACTAGTTTGCTTCTTATCGATTCAGCTGTGAATTTGGAAAATTGGCATTAAAACCTAATTGAACTTGCATCAATATCCATTCTCCTGCCCCCTCCACCCTGCCCCCAGCAACAAGCGAACCTAGGTAATGTAATGTAGTACTCATGCAAAAAAATAAATAAATCCCTGATTGGAATAGGAGAAGGGGGCAGGCATGTCAGAACTGAAATGGTGCTAACTGGGAAAGATGATTCATCTTGCTACCGTTCACCCATTCAGCGTTATCTATGCAAGTTCAGTGAAGGATTTTAAAAATAAATTAAATGTATTAAAAATATTCTTTGATTTAAACAAAATCAGTGCCTTGGAAACAAAACACAGAATTAATATAACTGAAAACATTCATGTTTAATCTAACATTACTGCAACATCACTTCCCTCTTTTCATATGCCCTAAGTATAATTCATAAGGAAAAAAATATATCAGGCAACAGTAGCTTCTTTTGAGTGTCAAATGTTCTTCACAGTCCATGGGTTGCAAGAAGTCAGTCGATGATCTAAGGTATGAGTTCAGTTAACAAAAATCCAACTGACCAAAGGCTTCAGCTGGTCCAGGTGGACTGAACTGCTCCATAAACTTGAATAGCATTAGGCTGATTTATAGTCTAGGATCTGCAAGAGCTGGACCATAAGGAAGGCTGAGCGAAGGAAGATAGATGCTTTTGAACTGTGGTGTTGGAGGAAAATTCTGAGAGTGCCTTGGACTGCAAGAAGATCAAACCAGTCCATACTCCAGGAAATAAAGCCAGACTGCTCACTTGAGGGAATGATATTAAAGGCAAAACTGAAGTACTTTGGCCACATAATGAGAAGACAGGATACCCTGGAGAAGATGCTGATGCCAGGGAAAGTGGAAGGCAAAAGGAAGAGGGGCCGACCAAGGGCAAGATGGATGGATGATATTCTGGAGGTGATGGACTCGACCGTGGGGGAGCTGGGGGTGGTGACGGCTGACAGGAATCTCTGGCGTGGGCTGGTCCATGAAGTCACGAAGAGTCAGAAGTGACTGAACGAATAAACAACAACTTTGCCTCCCAAATGTGATGTTTATCTGAGGAAAAACATGGGGACACTATATAAGGGTGTAAGAAGGATTAGAATTTAACAGGCCAAGGTTTAGATCAATGTTAAAAAGGTAAAGGTACCCCCCGCACATTTGTGCAGTCGTGTCCGACTCTAGGGGCCAGTGCTCATCTCCGTTTGTTAGCCAAAGAGCCAGCATTGTCCGAAGACACTTCCACGGTCATGTGGCCGGCATGACACGCGTGGAACGCTGTTACCTACCCACCGAAGTGGTACCTATTCATCTACTTGCATTTGCATGCTTTCGAATTGCTAGGTTGGCAAGAGCTGGAGCTAGTGCGGGAGCTCACTCCGCACGCAGGGCTAGGGATTCGAACCTCCGAACTTGTGATCTTCCGATCGACAAGCCTGGAGTCTTACCCACTGAGCCACCACGCCCCTAGATCAATGTTACAGCCACCTAAATAAAAAATGGAGAACCCATATAATATCTGAGAAAAGTATAGAGGCTGGGTCATGGTTTATTAAAAACAACAAAGCAAAGGAATGAGACTACTCAAATAACAATGTCACAAGTTGTTTATGGTTGTCTTTTGCTTTGTAGGGATGTGTTTCAGCAATGATTTTCTTTGCAGACTTTTTAGCCTTCTCCTCCTAGAATATTTCCAAGCATCCTAACAACCCAGAACATTTTCCCCTCTTTTTCTACCCTTTGCAAGTAGAAAAGTCATGGTTGTCATCTTGGCATAAGCATTCTTCCAAAATGTAACACATACATTTTTACTTTGAATTATCTAAGTTTGTTAGACCGTTCTCTAACTTTTTTTGGGGGAGGGGGGAGGGGAGGGGAACAGATTGTTGTAAGTTGGGCCATTCTGTAATGTAGCTTGGTCATAAAGCACATGTTCTTCATTCAGGTTCAATTCCTGAAAACACCAGGTTGGGTTGGGGAACACCCCTATCTGATAAGGTAAAACAATATTGTCCTGCCTGACTAAACATAAGGCAACTGTTCTTATCTGAAATAAATGGCACTATTCAACGCAGCAAGAGAACTCTCAAATTAATCAGACTGCAAAATGGGAAATTGAGTTTGCATGTGCTTTTAAGTGATGTTAGTGCACATGTTTGATAGAGGAAGATCAAGTCATCTCTTGTAGAGACTGAACTATGTACAGCAGAAGTACTTTAATAAAGAAAGGTGGCTTTGTAAATGTGGCCTCTGCTGTAAACAGAACATTTTATCAAGGTCAGAGACGCCTGCTCAGATTATGGCAGCTGCACACGGAGAGGTCATCCATGAACTGAGGTTCAGGGAACTGAGGTTTTCAGGCAGTTTAGAAATGTGGTATGCAAGTAAGCTGGAGATGAGAAAGATAGGCAATATCTTTATAATGATACCCAGCCTACTGTGTGATTATATCATACAGCTTGCATTCTTATTGTTAGTTAAAGATTCCCCCTGCACATTTGTGCAGTTGTGTCCGACTCTAGGGGCCGGTGCTCATCTCCGTTTGTTAGCCAAAGAGCCAGCGTTGTCCGAAGACGCTTCCACGGTCATGTGGCCGGCATGACGCACGCGGAACGCTGTTACCTACCCACCGAAGTGGTACCTATTCATCTACTTGCATTTGCATGCTTTCAAATTGCTAGGTTGGCAAGAGCTGGGGCGAGTGCGGGAGCTCACTCCGTCACGCGGGACTAGGGATTCAAACCTCCGAACTTGCGATCGACAAGCCTGGCGTCTTACCCGCTGAGCCACCACGCCCCTTGTTAGAGACATATAGAAGACCTAGAAGGTATTATCACACTTGTGGCCCTAAAGATTCTCTCAGTGCTCTTACTGAGTATGTTTTGGAGACTGGGAAAGTATCAGGTGTGAAAAGAGCAGAGCAGGGATATCTGGAGGGAAGTATGTTTGCTTCCATATGCCTGCTTTGGTGTAAATAGAGATGAATGTATGGCATTGGGATCAGAGAGGCATCCTTCTGTTTTACATTCTGGGATAACTTAAATTGTCCCTGTGCTTTCCATCTATAGCTAATGTATATATTTTAAGAGCAGGTATAAGAGAGTCTAAGCTCCCTTGCTTATGCTTGTATGAAATGACAAATCATGCAGAATAACGTACTGTATTCTAATCATAGAATAGTAACATAATAAGAGTCATTGGTATCTTAAGTGACTCACATACCCTTCTTTAGAATATTCTATCTATCCTAAATGTATTAGACTTCACATTTTTGCATGCCTCACCTAGATTATCTGGTGTTTTTGAGAAGAAAACCACTCACAGATTCCAACAAAGAATCAGCCTTAGTTGATTATAAGGAATAACAAAAGTTTAGTAAATAGGTAAAGTAAAATGAGAGAGACTTTTAAAAAAGGTCCCACAAGTTTTTTATGGGTTGACACATGCTGCAAAATACTTTCTTAATGAAACTTCTGGTAAATTCTACAGTATCTTCTTTTGTATTGTGCTTCTGGCAGTGCTAGTAAGAAAATATGATAGATAGATAGATAGATAGATAGATAGATAGATAGATAGATAGATAGATAGATAGATAGATAGATAGAATATTTATGTAATACAATGAGAGAAAAACATAACAATGTGACAATAGAGAAGGTTGTGATGATACCATGGTTGAAAATGAGTGGAAAGTCAGAAGATGATCATTACAAATGAGTAAGGAAAAAAAAACCAAACATACTGCATGCAGAAAAAAAATGATGTATGTCTGAATTTACTATTGAGAAATTTGTGACCTTCCTCCAGATGTTACTAAACTATTACTCTTTTCATTTCTGACCATTGGCCAGATTAGTGACAACTAATGGATGTTTGAATCTAATATCAACTAATGGGATTTGGAATCTAATAACCTGTGAGATAAAATATTGGAAGAGACATCTAGATACTACTAATGCTACATATGTTTTATTTTATGGCTTTGCTGTTGTGAGACTCTACTAATAATAACAAAACAAAATTGATTGAACTACCATTTTACCTCCCCTAATTATATCAAGACCTAAAAACATTATTCTCTTTTCAAAATTTCAAAATAGCCAGTTTGGTCTAGTGGTTAAGGCAACGGGCTAGAAACCAGGAGTTTGTGAGTTCCAGTCCCGCCTTAGGAATGAAAGCTGGCTGGGTGACCTTGGGCCAGTCACTCACTCTCAGCGCAACTCACCTCACAGGGTTGTTGTTGTGGGGAAAATAGGAGGAGGGAGGAGTATTAGGTATGTTCGCCGCCTTGAGTTATTTATAAAAATAATAAAGGCGGGATAGAAAACAAAAATAAAATAAAATAAAATAAAATAAAATAAAATAAAATAAAATAAAATAAAATAAAATAAAATAAAATAAATAAAATAATAAAATAAAATAAATAAAATAAAATAATAAAATAAATAAAATAAAATAAAATAAAATAAAATAAAATAAAATAAAATAAAATAAAATAAAATAAAATAAAATAATAAAATAAAATAAAATAAAATAAAATAAAATAAAATAAAATAAAATAAAATAAAATAATAAAATAAAATAAAATAAAATAATAAAATAATAATAAAATAAAATAAATAAAATAAAATAAAATAAAATGAGAGACAAAAAAATGTTTCTCAAATATTCTAGCCATGTTGTGTGATTACCTTTGAAGAATTTCTCTGTGATCACAGCCACAAGAAGGCATGTGAAATCTTCAGCAAATGAAGGCTATCTTGCCTGAGAAGTCTACCATCAACTGTGAGATGGAAATGTTTCAGGTGAACTATGACTTCAACCCGGATACTTCTGTTACACAAACACCTCCACACATAAATAAATATGGCATTGTAATACTTGGGAGAGGAAGTCAGTCAAAACAAAATGATATTTGGGAGAATAAATTGATCACAGTGGAATCAGAATAGTTCTGAGCTATATTGCAGAAAGCAATCCAAATTTGGAGGTCTGAAAGTTTAACTTTACTTTTGTATAAAATGCCTGTAGCATGAAACTAAAACTGTCCTTATCATAAAGCTACTGGGCCTGAAAATCAGAGTGCAGGTTCAAGTGCATTTGTTAAATTTAAACAAAATCTAAGCTTTGAAATACTGTCAAAGGTCTCATGAATATAAATCAGCTCTTTAAAAATTAACTCCCTGAATGCTACCCCTTTTATTTCTGTGTCAACTACGCATCTGAAACCACTCAGAGTCAAACTAATTTCCTTTCCCAAAGAATCACAAAGCAATCTAGGTCTGAAACAGATGTGGAATGGATCTGATTTTTATGAATATTGAATACACATCCAAAATAGCAAGCCCAAGAGATCAGCTGCTGAAATTGGGTCTGTAAGATATTGATGGAGCCTCTAAATAAAGCAGTTTAATCTCCCCCGGTTGGGGGAGATGGACGGTGATATAAATTTAAATAATAAATAAATAAATAAAGCATCATATTAAAAAAAACAAAAAACAAAGCAAGCAGTATATGTTACCATGCAAATTATACCCATGTGAGCAACCTAGCCACTATGGTTTGTAAATCATGGTTTATGGTTTAGTATACTATGTGAATCCTGCCAATTATAGCAAGCTAAATTATATTACTATATTTATTAAATTTGTTGTGGCCACCTACTCCAACAGACTCTGAGCAGCTTACAACATAGCAAGTGTACAATTAAAAAAAATAAAAACATAATAACAAAACATAGCAGGCCATCTGAAAGGCAACCAAGACAATAATAAAAAAAAGAAATGACAAGGATTCCAGGAGCGAGGGGGACTGTCTGATCTCTGGGGGGATGCTGTTCCAGAGGGCAGGGGCATAGGCTGACCATATTTCCTTCAGACAAAAACGGGACATTTGGGATGGCAAAACGGGACAGGGTCTTATGCCACCATGCCGGCCTCCAAACCCCGCCCCCCAGTCCACGCAATTGGCTCCCACCTGCAAACCCCGCCCCCGCCCCACACGATTGGCTCCCGCCTGCAAACCCCGCCCCCATCAGCGTGATTGGCTCGGATTTTAATTTTTCTTTATTTTTAAAGGGTTTTTTTTTCTTCTAGCAGTAAATGGTGCGTCAGAGCTGGTGTGTTTGGGGGAGGCCGGAGTACACACACTGTGCACACAGCACCGTCATCGGCCGGGGAACAAGGGGCGGGGATGGAGGGGATGGAGGCCCACCACTGCCACATCCCCCTCAGGCTTGGCCAAAGGAGGGAGGAGAGTCACTGCTGCTGCCACCACCGCAGAGCAGGAGAAGCAGGAGGAGCCGGCTGCGCTCGGCTGCTTCAACCACACCACTCCGCCCCTTGCTGCCCGCTGAAGCTCCCCAGGGTGGCCGGCTCCTGCTTCTCCTGCTCGGCGGCCCGACAACTCTCCTCCCTCGGCCAAGCCCGATCAGATGCACATACACACATTTTTCTTCTTATATCTCTTTTTTTTCCCCGCCCCCCCTATGTTTGTATTTTTATTTTTATAGTTTATTAATCTCTACTTAATATTATATTCTTTTTGAATATATATAGAAGAAAGAAGAAAAATGTAAATCAGGTATTTACACAATTTTTTGTTAAGAAAACTGGAGGTATTTTAATGAAATGTACGTAAGTATTGTATGGTAAAGATGTATAAGTCAAAAATTGAATTTGAAATAAATACTTAATAAATCAGTAATATAACATAAGAGAAGAAAAAGAAAATAGTGATAAGGTTAGAATTAAGGTAAAGGTAAAGGTACCCCCCGCACATTTGTGCAGTCGTGTCCGACTCTAGGGGCCGGTGCTCATCTCCGTTTGTTAGCCGAAGAGCCAGCGTTGTCCAAAGACGCTTCCACGGTCATGTGCCCGGCATGACGCGCGCAGAACGCTGTTACCTACCCACCGAAGTGGTACCTATTAATCTACTTGCATTTGCATGCTTTCGAATTGCTAGGTTGGCAAGAGCTGGAGCTAGTGCGGGAGCTCACTCTGCACGCAGGGCTAGGGATTCGAACCTCCAAACTTGCAATCTTCCGATCGACAAGCCTGGCGTCTTACCCGCTGAGCCACCACGCCCCCTTAAGGTTAGAATTAGATATATATAAATAAAGTAGTTAGAAAGGTATTGTCGAAGGCTTCTTCAGTAGCTGAACATGCTCTCAAGCAAACGGGACACAAAATCCTATTTGAAAACACAGAAATACTGGACAACACCAAAAGCCACTACACCAGATTATACAGAGAAGCCATTGAAATTCACAAACACCAGCACAGTTACAATAAAAAAGAAGAAAGTTTAAAAATTAGCAAAACCTGGCTACCAGTCCTGAAAAACACAGCCTGCAAAAGGTCAACGAACTCAGTCCAACCACCAGGACATGGGAATACTTCTCACAATGAACATGCTAATCACGCTCATCAGCCACTCGTTAACATTTCAACACAACAAAAAACCCCACCTAATCTCCTATAATTTAGCTCTATAAATAGAACATTGCCACTCTACCTGGGCACAGAGATTTTGCTTCTATCTGTGCTCCTGCCCTCTGAAGATGCTGGCCACAGATGCTGGCAAAACGTTAGGAACCACAACTTCCAGAACACGGCCACACAGCCCGGAAGACCCACAACAGCCATAGTTAGAAAGGGTTAGAGGAAGAAGAAGGGAAGAGGGAAACAGGGAAAATAATTTAAAATAAAGATATGTTATATGAAATATATTAGATAATGAATATTATAAATCAAATGTAAATATGTATACATAAATGTAGTTATTGTTATGTGTAGCGGCAACAACTCTCCTCCCTCGGCCAACCCCGATCAGATGCACACACACACACTCACACACTCACAGGACAGACTGCCCTTGGCAGGAGCCGGCCGTGCTGAGGGGCTTCAGCCACACCACTCCGCCCCTCGCCACCCGCTGAAGCCTCCCAGCATGGTCAGCTCCTGCCAGGGCAGTCTGTCCTGTGAGTGTGTGTGTGTGTGTATGTGAGAAGCAGGAGCGGCCACCCTGGGGAGCTTCAGTGGGCAGCAAGGGGCGGAGTGGTGTGGCTGAACCCCTCAGCGCGGCTGGCTCCTGCCGAGGGCAGTCTGTCCTGTGTGTGTGTGTGTGTGTGTGTGTGAGAAGCAGGAGTGGCCACCCTGGGGAGCTTCAGCGGGCAGCAAGGGGCGGAGTGGTGTGGCTGAAGCCCCTCAGCGCGGCTGGGTCCTGCCGAGGGCAGTCTGTCCTATGAGTGTGTGTGTCTGTGTATGTGAGAAGCAGGAGTGGCCACCCTGGGGAGCTTCAGCGGGCAGCAAGGGGTGGAGTGGTGTGGCTGAAGCAGCCGAGCGCAGCCGGATTCTCCTGCTCAGCGGCCCGCCAACTCTCCTCCCTCGGCCAAGCCCGATCAGATGCGCACACATACACACACATGCACCCCATACGCTCTTTCTCCAGCCTCCCCATGACCAAATGCACCCGGACCTGTTGCAGGGAGGCTGGAGAAAGAGGTTGTGGGGTGCGTGTGTGTGTGTGTGCGCGCGCGCGATTACGCTGAGCAAGTAATCTGTGCACACGCACACACACAAACACACACACACACACACACACCCTCTTTCCACAACCTTCCCCTGGCCTCACCACTGCTGGGCAGACAATCTCAGGATCAGGTAAGGAGGCAGGAACCTGGACTGTGGTGCTGCTTCTGCTGCTGGGATCGCACGTGGCAACTGGGCTTCCAGTTGCCGCGCTGATAGGGCCTCTTCCGGACTGCCTCCAATGGCAAGTCCGGCTCCAGTCCTCCTTCCTGTCTTCCTGTCCTCCTTCCTGCTGGGTTTAAAAAAGGGACAAAATTGAGATTTTGATCAAAACGACGGGACGGTGGAAAAATGCTAAAATAACTGGACTGTCCCGTTCAAAACGGGACGTATGGTCACCCTACAGGGGCACCGACAGAGAAGGCATGCTTCCTTGGTCCCACAAGATGACAACATTTAATTGAGGGGAACTGGAGCGCACCCACTCCACCTGAACATATAGACAGGCAGAAACTATTGGAGAGAGGAGGTCCCACAGATAACCAGGACCATGGTTGGACACACCATGGCTAAGCATGATTTGTTAACTCAGTTCTGACAAAGAAAAACATGAGACTCTGGGGTAAACAGATTAGAGTGTGGAAAAGGTAGGTAGGTAGGTAGGCATTGGTAGGTAAAAACGGCATGTACATGGGGAGTCAAAGGGGTCAAAAAGGGCAAATTTGACACCCAAGGCTCTTAAAAGTAAGGAGCATTTGTCTCTGGAGTACAGCTACAACTTTATCCTAGGGGTTCTTGGATTCAGATGTTCCTGATTACTAGATCTGGTCTCAGTGTTAGAATTGTGCTTTTCATTATCTTTTTAATCATATGTCAATTATTATTATTATTATTATTATTATTATTATTATTAGTTTTATTTTTATCAGTATTACAGTTTGCCATCTTGGTTGCTATTTTTCATAGGAAGGCAAGATGCATGACTTTCACAAAACAAGGAACTAATAAACTCAGATCTGATGCTCAGGTAGATACTGCTATTGACTTACCTGGTCTTTCACCATCTGAATAAGTGTCCACATCACTGCTGGCATTCAGAATCCCAAAACAGTGAAAGGGAAGATATCAGAGGAAGATGTTAAATAGTTTTCTCCCCAGAGAGCACTCTGATATAGGATGTATGAAGTTAGCATGCATTTATCTCAGGACTGATGTGTTTCAACCTGAACCAAAGCTCAAGTGAACACCTAGAGTTACAAATGAGTATGGGCTACTTTAACTGCCCCATCCTGTATACCAAGTAATTATATGCATATGGAGAGATCTCTAATAATCTTGTAAGATGCTTCATATTGTAGAGCTGAGTTTCTCCACTGCAGTGGAGGTGGAGCTGATCTGCCTCAACTGGCCACATGGCTTCATAGTGGTCCTTCTGCATGCAGTACCCATGACAGATAACTCAAAATGATGTAGCTACTCCACTAATAATTAGAAGTGGGGTGTGGCATCCTTTGAGTTTCAAAAGAGTTCTTTGTGCATATCTCCATCAAGCAAGATGCTCTTTCAAAGAATTGCATTACCGTAACCTCTAATATTAAAGACCATGAGGAAGTACATGAGTGCTACAAGTTTCCTGTGGAGGTTAGAACATCCTGCCCCTTACAACCCACTGAATCATGGAAATTTAATGAGGTACAGTTATTTAGATCTAAACCAGAAAAGGTGCTTTGAAGAGAACATGGGCACACTTCCTACACTTGTGAGCACCTCCTTAAAGAAAGCATGCCTGTTCCTAGATTTGCATAGTAGATGCACAGTCCCAGGGAAATATGCATTTGAGCTAAGGAGGCAATGACTGGCCCTTCAAGATAGACCAGACTAGAAAACCAAAGTTACGTATGAATGCTAATACTACTTTTATTATAAGGTTACAGTAACAGAATCTTGCAAGTGTGAATATGCTTCCCCCCTCCCTCCCTTTATCTTCGTGGGGACAAGGGAGAGTCCTGTCTGATACGCTTTCTCAAATTACATTTCTGCCCTGGACTCAGATTTCTCTTATCTGACTGTTGTCATGGTTGTGGCTCTTACTTCTGTTGTTCAAGCTTATTCCTTTTGCCCATTTACAATGGTAGAGAACAATGACCTCAACCCACCCTGGCTAGTCTTCCTTATTTCCAACCCATACCTTTCTGGGGTTGTGTGGCTATCATGTGAGATGCAGTTTCTTTAATGTGCCTCCAACAGGTAGAGACCCCCTGTAGTACTTTTTCTACTTCAGAGTGGAATAGCTACACATCCCTAAAATCCTATCTTGAGAATGTTGTTGCTATTAGGGATTGTTAATAAGAACCAATTAACCAGTGTACATTGGCTTAACATAATAACTTGCACAACTTCGTATAGTTCTCCCATTAGGCAGACTGAAAGTTTTTCCTTAAAATAGAGGTGACCGTTTCTCACCGTGCCTTCACATCAAAATATTCTGAGCTAATATTGTGAGATCCACATGACTGGCTACTACTTCAAAACCTGGAGTTTATAGAAGGAGAATGTTAAGGGGAAAGAATTTAAAGCCTTCAGGCCATCTTCACCCAACCCATATAAAATTCTCATAACAGACAAGGCATTTCATCTGCTCTGGGCCTTTCCACTATCATCCAAGCAGGGTGATGCAGGCTTTCCTGTAACACTTGAGTCCAAGGAGCTGGAGATATAAAAATAAATCTTTCTGATTAACTTCTGATAGACTTACTCTGGGATTTGAAGACTGCAATCCAGTTGGAGTTTTCTAACTTAGCTCTATCTTCACCTCAGCTGCTGAAACTCAGATGGTGGCAATGACGAATACCTCCAGATTACCTAAAGGACCATTCTTACCAGACGTATGGTCCATCTGCTTATGTCATTGTCAAAGACTCTGTTCATGTACCCATCATTAGACAGAATAATTAACCCAAGAGCAAAGCTTTCTCAGTGATGGCCCACCAGTTTCCTTCTTGCTGCTTTGGACCTTATAATATTATATATACAGGCCTTTACAGATGTTCGTATCGCTCTTTTCCTAATATGTGTGGCCTAAACTACGCATGTATTTTTCTAAGTTTGTGTTCTATATTGAAATCACATCATTATGTCTGAAAAATAGAGAAGAAAAGTAGTGAGCGAATACATAAAGGACATTTTCGGCATACCTGAAACTGCTGTTATGCAGTATCCACTTCTAGGGTCATTACTGCAAGATTCTGGATCCTTCGGATCACAGAAAGTGAGAAGCTTAATATATCTTTGCAAATTTAGAATTATTTACAGAAAGATAACCAGAACATAACAGAACCAAAAACAAAAACCCCAAGAATTAACGTGTTAAATTGATATAATCACTTTTATTGATCAAAATTCAATAAAAAGGAATAAATCACTTAAATATATCAATATCTATATCTATATCTATATCTATATCTATATCTATATCTATATCTATATATATTACACATAAAGATTTGTCTATTCATATAAAATATTATGAAATCTATGCCAAAGAGAAATTAGAAAGTTGTTTCATTTATTGATTAGTATGGTGGGGAAATGACATTTCTTGAATGTCCATAGTAGTAGTACTTTTTCAGTCTCTCAATATAATTATTTTGGCTATTCCATATGTCTGATATAACCAAAATTCCTAAAAAGCATCAGATTCCATGATTTTGGAGTATAATTCAAAACAGGATCCACATCTTTAACATGAAACATTTTCTCATAAATCTACCTACGTGGGTGACTGTATTATTCCCAAAAGAAACCAATAAATGATTAAATCCTATGAGTGAATGTACCCTTACATTTTTTACATCACTAACAAAGAAAGAAAGGGGCGTGGTGGCTCAGCGGGTAAGACGCCAGGCTTGTCGATCGGAAGATTGCAAGTTCGGAGGTTCGAATCCCTAGCCCTGCGTGCGGAGTGAGCTCCCGCACTAGCTCCAGCTCTTGCCAACCTAGCAATTCGAAAGCATGCAAATGCAAGTAGATTAATAGGTACCACTTCGGTGGGAAGGTAACAGCGTTCCACGCGCATCATGCCGGCCACATGACCGTGGAAGTGTCTTCGGACAACGCTGGCTCTTCGGCTAACAAACGGAGATGAGCACCGGCCCCTAGAGTCGGACACGACTGCACAAATGTGCGGGGGGTACCTTTACCTTTACCTAACAAAGAAAATCTACAGTCTATCCTTTCTGATGCATTCTTTGAAGCATCCTACATGGCACTAGAATGAGGTACCATGCCTATAGATGTCCTGCCCTGATTCTTCTAAAACTCAAATCCAGCCTGGCCAGCTAGATTTTCAGTTGGATAGACATGTGTATATGTATGTCTGTGTGAGTTTTATTTCACAAAATGAGTTGGAAACCTGCAATTGTTTCTACCTGTCCAAAGTCTCAGGATAAATAAAAACAATGAATAGCAGTGGGGGGTGTTATAATTATTTTCTTTATGACTTTCCCCACTGGAAAGTGGGGAAATTGAAGGAGGGAGTGCTAGGTACACTATCTTAAACTTCTGGTATGTCTTCTAATAGCCCTACTAAATTAAAATGTCTAGATTAGATTTTGGAATAATGGTTCTAGCAAAAGTGGGGTTTTAATCTTTTTTGGATGTTCTTATTTATGATTTGCTGTGGATTTATTTTAATGCTATTACTCATGCTATGAATGTGAAGATGAAAAACGGAATAGATTCAATATCAATAAACCAATATAAAGTGGAAGTCTCCAGGGATCAAGATGCTTTCCTCGCCATCATCAATTTATTTAACTGGCTGTAAATGAGACATAGTTGCTAATCTAGGATGAAATTCCCTCAAAAAAGAATTATTTCCAGTTATGAAAAGAAATTGCTTTTCCAAGCAACTATCCAGCAGATCAGATCTATCCAATAAATTAAGGAGAAGGATGCAAAAAAACTAGCTAATGAATTACCCGCTTCCTTGGATAATTATGATACTTGTTGTATTTTATATCAACTTACTGTACACTTGAAGATAAAGAAAAATGCCAAGCATTATGGCCAAGTGATTTAATAGATTAGAGGAAAAAATTATGTCATAAGAACCATTTTGTTGTTTATTCGTTCAGTCACTTCCGACTCTTTGTGACTTCATGAACCAGCCCACGCCAGAGCTTCCTGTCGGCCGTCACCATCCCCAGCTTCCTCATCCCCAGCTCCCCCACGGTCAAGTCCGTCACCTTCAGAATATCATCCATCCATCTTGCCCTTGGTCGGCCCCTCTTCCTTTTGCCTTCCACTTTCCCTAGCATCAGCTTCTTCTGAAATCAGTCAATCTGATTTCGGTGTCGACCATCTGGTGAAGTCCATGTATAAAGTCATCTTTTAGGTTGTTGGAAGAGAGTGTTTGTTATGCACAGTGAGTTGTCTTGGCAAAATTCTACCAGCCTATGTCCTGCTTCATTTTGTTCTCCCAGACCATGCTTGCCTGTAATTCCAGGTGTCGTCTGACTACCCACCTTAGCATTCCAGTCTCCTGTAATGAAAATAACATCTCTTTTTGGTGTATTATCCAGTAGGTGCTGCAGATCCTCATAGAACTGATCTACTTCTGCCTCTTCAGCATCTGTGGTTGGGGCATATATTTGGATCACTGTGATGTTAAATGGCTTACCCTGAATTCGAATTGAGATCATTCTATCGTTTTTTGGATTGTATCCAAGCACTGCTTTAGCCACTTTATTATTAATTATGAAGGCTACTCCATTTCTTCTGTGGTCCTCTTGTCCACAGTAGTAGATCTGGTATCATAAGAACCATAGGTGACACCATTTCTTGGTTTTTGTAAATCTGTCTAAAGACATATTGATTCCACTGTCTTAGAGGCTAAACCATCCAGGGTTGTGAAGCAGCTTTTGCTCTACATATAAGAGTGTTGTCACTTCAGTGCTTAATTTAGGAAATGTAATGGCAACATCCTTTGAATGACAAAGGGAGTCAGACCATTGATCAACCTCACTTAGTATTGTCAATACTAACTGGGAGCAACTCTAGAATTTCAGGCTGCAGACTGAACCTTGTGTATACAAAGCATGAGCCAACCACTGAGCTTACTATTCTGTTCTGAGATACCACTAAGGTTCAGATTCATTCCACCTCAGCTCTCTCCCCAAAATAGAGAAGAATGACAAATTTCACTTCATAATCATCTTGATATCAGAGAAAATAGGTGAATTGTAATAAAACAGAATGGGGAAATGCCTTATCTGTTAGATTATGGTGAGGTACCCTCTTTAAACCCCCTTCTGCTGTCTCCAAACTTAAATTTACTTACTTGAGCCTTAGAACCAAATGGAAACCACTGAAATCCATTATCGATTTGCATAACCTCACCCATTTATCTGCAAAAGGATAATAGATTAGAAGAATGCACAATTTAGGATCACTGATCACAGTGTCATGGATTACCTGGTCATTTCTAATATTGGAGATTCGTGATATTTGAAAAGTTGAAAGATCCTAGAAGCAGCAGGCTTTTAATGACAAAAACAAACACCCCACAGACAGAGAAACATATGCTTCAATGATCTCCATGTAAAGAGACCTCTCTTGCGTATCCTGCAAATCTCAAAATACATTGTCACCCCCTCCATTTAGATTTGTTCCTATTTAAATTCGTCTTTTCCCATCTTCCTTGATATGGCAGGTTAAAGGACAGCAACAGTTCACCACTCCGTTAAAGTTTTTAATCACTGTATTTTTGAAAAGAAAGATGAATTTCATTGAGTTGGCAGTCCTCATTGTTGCAACCTATATGTTAAATAGGATTAAGTAATGCTCATCGTACATTCATTTCAAGGCAGAGAAATATCTGGAGCTGACGTAGGACTAGCAATGGGCCAAACAATCAGTCCTGCTTCATTTCAGCCCCATTCATCAAGGAAGTAAGGCAAGATCAAACAAGAATAATATGTCATAGATTAGGCCTGAAATTACTTCTGAAAAGATAGTAAATTTACCTTTTCATAGGAACTCTGCCATTTCTCACATTTCTTTAAAAATGTGTGAGGTAATTGCTTTGTCGCCTGATTAACCTGCCTTGTGAATAAAGTTAGAAAGATAAGTTGCTAACTTTCTCCCGTTGTCCAAATTCTTCCCAAAATTCTTTTACTCAGAGAAAAAACATCATGAATAAAGAATTTGCCAGATGTTAGTGTCCTTAATCTAACAGAAACTTTAAAAATAACTGTACATTTTTATTGGTGACTTGGTTATCTGACCATGGAACTGTGGTCATCATTCAGAAGGAGAGTGAAAATCCATGAGTATTTCATGCAAGACTACAGCACTAACCAAACCAAACATTTTCCGGCTGAGGGCTTTGCTCTGCATCAGCCCAGACTGCTGGGTTTCATTTCATGCACACTGAGAGTTCACTCCACTGGCTCAGAACTGTGACAGTAATGTATGCCATATTTCCATTGACACACAAGATGTTCTTCCTCAGAACTAAGAGGAAAAGTGATTTGCACATTTGGGGAAAAATGTAGCAGGCTTTTAAATGTGTGAGCTAATTCTAATAATAATACTAATAACTAATAATAATAACTAATAATACCTATTATTATTAATTAATATTAATAATAATATCAATATTATTATTATTAATAATAATAATAATAATAATAATAACTAATAATATAAGAGAGCCAGTTTGGTCCAGTGGTTAAGGTGCTGGGCTAGAAACCAGGAGTCTGTGAGTTCTAGTCCCGCCTTAGGCCTGAAAGCCGGCTGGGTGACCTTGGGCCAGTCCCTCTCTCTCAGCCCAACTCACCTCACAGGGTTGTTGTTGTGGGGAAAATAGGAGGAGGAAGGAGTATTAGGTCTGTTCCCCGCCTTGAGTTATTTATAAAAATAAAGGCGGGATAAACACAAATAAATAAATAAATAAATAAATTGCAGAAACAAAATATTTAGTTCTCTCTCTCTCTGATTTAATATTGTTCCTATTAAAAGAAAGCAGACATAGGACACAGGTGAAGCACAGGCTCTGCAAGCTTTGAGAAATCTCCAGATAAAGCAGTAAACTAGAAGGAGCTGAGAAAGAGTTTGGTCTGAAGCTCTGGAGCAAACATTGCTGGAATAGATAGCAGCAGCTTGAACTGTGGTCTGGAGGCTGTCTGGCTTTGGAAGGGAAAAATGCACACAAATTAAATATATCTAAGACTAAGTTGCTGTATATCAGTAAACATCCTGGACCATTGGTCCCAGAAGTTATCTGGATGGGTCATGCTCCCCGCCAAAGCATGACTTGGAGGTCCTCCTGGACTTGCAGCTACTGTAAGTGGAAGCTGTAGCCAGGGAAGTTTTTGCACAGCTTTTGCTAGTGCACCAATTACAACCTTCCTTGGACCGAGATGCTCTGGTTTGAGTAATCAGGGACCCTGCTACTATACAAGGCACCCTTGTGCAAAAAAGTAATTGTTTTATATTCTAGCTGTGGCCATGTGAACTCATATGCCATTAAAAACATTTTTCAAAATCTTGCTCCTGGTGCCCTCCCTCATGTGGTGCCCTTGTGTGGTGCAGAATTTGCACTGTGGGTTGTGGTGACCCTGTCAGTAATTCATGTCTTGATCACCACCTGGCTAGATTGCTATAAGGAACTCAATGTGAAGCAGCCTTTGACATGACCCAGAAATTATGACTGCTCCAGAATGTGGCACAAAATTACTGGCAGATCAATCCCATCATTGCAGGGCAAAATCCCTCCTGAGGTTGCTCCACTGATTACCAATAAGCTACTGGGCCCAATTCAAAGTACTGGTATGGTAATAACCTATAAAGGCATAGAAGTGGGTGATATCAGGACTGCTTTGACAGAACTGAATCTCCCTGTCCAGTCAGGAAGGCCTGTTAGAAGCCCCTCTTTTATCTGAAGATAAAATACCTAGATGAGACTTCTCTGCCTCCACACTTTGGAACTCTTCAGCCCCAGAGGCCTGTAAAACTCTCTTCCTTGTGGTTTTTAGAAGATCTTTAAAAGCAATTTTATTTCATCATGCCTTCAAATCTAGCTAGGGTTCATTGGCATCCATTTTGTGGGGAGTGTTGATTTATTATTTGTTTTATTACTATTTGAGTTATTATTGTTGTTGGGTTTTTTAATAATTTGATTTATTACTATTGTTGCTTTTATTATTTTAATGCTTTGTGATCTGTCTAGAGTCTTTTGCTTTGGGACAGCTATAAAAACTGTAAAATAAATAAATATCCAACATACTGCAAAAAAATTAGGTAGCAGATCCATTCCAAATTTGGATATTCCAATACAATACAGTAGAGCAATCATTAGACTCAATATAAGGTCTGTTCATAGTTTTATAATTATAACTCTATTTCAGCTAATTATCTGGACAGAAAATATGTAGTTACCTCTGATGTTCTGAGTTGCAACCTAATACTATATTCTTCTAAGCAATTTACTCATCAGTATCAACTATGAAAAAAATAATCTTGTTTACTTTTTATAAACTTGGAAGCTTTTTTAATATAAATTATTTTATGACCTGTAACTGAAGCACTAACTAGGCTGAATGCATGTTTTCAGTTTCTTTTTTTTTATTAAAAAAAATCAGACAAATGGTGATCAACAAAACATTGAAAAAAAAGAAAAACAGCAAATAGGATCCAAACAAAAGCAAAATTTATGTATTGTATGTATCTCTCTATCTCTATCATCTCTATCTGTAATACTAAGATACAAAAAGTTCCACATTCAATATTTTTATCAAAATATATTTATATAGATGGGAGTAATATGTTAGGGATTAACTTGTTGATAGTTTTAAAAAGGAGATCAGATTTGGTTGATTTCAATTAAAAGGATCTTTCAAGATACTTTGCTGCTATGTTAATTTTTCAGCCAATTTCCTGCATGCATGATCCAAAGAAAGATCCAACTTCAGCTTTCCAGTGTTTTGTTAGAGTAAATCTGGCATCTAACAACAAAAACTGAATTCATTTTTTGTATTGCACTGTTTTCTATGTCCTGGAAAACAGACAATAAAGCTACTTTGGCATTAATTATTAATAACTGTTGTGGAAATGTTCCAGTTTCCTCAGATTCCTTCAGCCAAAATTAGTAATTAAATGGGCATTGCCACCAGAGACAGTAATATGTACCAACACAATATAAAGACTATAATTAATATAATCCAATTTTAAGAGGGTGTTGTACCATTATTAATTTATTTATTAATTTATCAAATTTATCACCACCCAACTCCCCCACGGGGGACTCTGGGTGGTTTACAACAAAATTAAAATCATTAACATACAATTATAAATAGATTAAAATACACAGTAAATAACAGTTTAAAATATAATGAATATAACAAAATCCAATATCCAAATCTTCTTAAGTTCATAAAAAGGGCACTCCAGGATGACAATCAGTTTTATAGCTGAAATATGACGCTGAAATAAATGTAAAAGGAATTTCATACCATTGGGAGTTCCAAGCTGACTCATCAAGTTCAAATTCCAAGTCAACTTGTCATGCTTACTTAAGATTTTCAAGTGAGTTTGATCTATCTGATATATTCAGTATAATGTTTAAGAGGGTCTTTTAATTTCAAATGTAGCTATACATTAAGATATACAAGTTTCTTTAGGCAAAATGCATAATTAAAAAAAAGTAGTACTGGGGCATGTAAATAGTGAAATTGTGAGTTTAGATTGTGAGCAGCAAGGAGAGGAACATGTTTATTCAACATCATCCTAAACTTTTTTTTTGGTCCCTTTGAGTCAATGTTGACCCCTGGAAACTGCCTGGACTAGTCCCTGCAATTTTTTGGGCAAGAGTTCAGAAGTTGCTTGCCATTGCTTTCTTCCTAGGGCTGAGAAAAAGTGACTGGCCTAAGGTCACCCAGCTGGCTTTGTATCATAATATTGCTTCTTTTTGCTTTGATTCTATATATAAAGTCAGTAAAGCCATTATTGTTTGTTCTACCATAATTTTAAAATCTTGGCTTAGTTTTATATGTGAATTCAGCCAATGACTAGATCAAACAGGTTGGCTTTAGCATCTGACAGATTGACTTGCCTCCATGAGATCAAAGTGAAAGCACAGGACTGAAAACTTGTCTTATTTCCACATGTCAACAAAAATGAACAGCTAATGTTAAATTATTAACACTATAAATGATTGCTAGCATGTCTCAAATATTCAATTATATGTCCTAGCTTTTATAGATTAGTTATGATTTACGGTATCAATGGTATCAATTAAGGTATCAATGCTTATCATACATCCTAGTTAAGCAGAAGACTTTAAATGGCCTTTCCTAAATAGTGCCCTCCAGTTGAGTTGGAACATTCACTTCCAGAATTCCTAGCAAACACTGAAGGCCGCTAGGTGGTAAAGGAAAATTATGGCAGTAAGAGGCAGAATTTGGAAACTTCAATTACTGGAAAGGTTCAAAATAGAATAAACAACATTTCATGGGAATTTTCATTTGTCTCTGAAGGCCTATTCATTTTCTATTCCTGAATGCATGACAACTTCTATAGTTCCTGAATTTTCTTCTCCTAAATTCCATGCACACTAATCCTACTTGCCATTTGATATAGCAAGTTCTGAATGGAAGTTCTTCTTACAGCTAGATCTTGTCTTGCTAAATGACAAAGCCAGGAAATGGAGGAGTGGGGCCTGCACGTACAGGAATGTGGAATCAGGACTAACAAATCCCCTACCTTTTTCTTTTTTTGCTGTCACGTATTTGGAAGAAATGTGACTGGAACTGTGTGAATTTGTATCTAATGATAACTTTTTTAAGTCTGAGAGGATCAGGAGCACAACATTCATTTGATTCTACCCACACCCACATCATTTTCTTTTCACTGCATCATATAATGATTTTCATTTAGTTTTTTGTCAATTGAAATCCACAACCCAGAAAATAGTGTGTTGTTGTTCAGTCGTTAAGTCATGTCCGACTCTTTGTGACCCCATGGACCATAGCACGCCAGGCCTTCCTTTCCTCCTCTGTCTCCCGGAGTTTACTCAAATTCATGTTCATTACATCGGTGATGCTATCTAACCATCTCATCCTCTGCCGTCCCCTTCTCCTTTTGCCTTCAGTCTTTCCCAGCATCAGGGTCTTTTCCAGTGAGTCCTTTCTATATAGTGTGTAGGGTATATAGTGTGTAGGGTAACTCAAAATGCTTTACAATAGAAAGTCTTGTGGTACCTTAAAGACTGGGTGATTTATTGTTACATAAACTTTCATGGATCACAGTATACTTCATATGATCCATCTGATCTATGATAACGTGGGTCATGATCCACTTTATCCATGAACATTTATATGATAACAAATGAGTTAGACTCTAAATTCCACAAGACTTGTTGTTTTTGCTGCAAAAGATTCACACTATCCCCTATGAAAGTATTGACATAATTATATTTTAACTGATACATTTTCCTGCCTTGAAGAGTGTTAGTCCATCTGATCCTTCTGAATATGTACCTTATTTGGAATAAGCACTTCTCCATTCCCAAGGCAATTGCCTCACTGCCTGCCTCAAAGACTCTGGGTATGTATTTATAATGGGGTCATTAAGAAGACAAGTCCGCATATTTTTCCCATCAGTGTCTATAAATGATGAAGCATTTTTCTTGCAGTCATCGCTGTTTACAACACCATGGACAACAATAGCAGATTTTTTTAAAAAAAAAAATGGAGACACTGAATGTTCTGGCTTATTAAAAATGAAATCTGCAATTTACCAATGTGCATATTGTGCAAGTGGAACAATACATGTTGCTTTATTGATGTGTGGAGCCTAGGATAATCATCATTATTTACCCTCACAGTCTCTTACTGCCAACGGTGTCAGTGCACTTAGCAAATACGTGAATTCCTAAAAATAATCTGATATGTAAACTGAAGAGCAGTGGTGCTAAATGGCATCCGCAAAGGTATAGCTCATCTGAAGGACCGGGGAAAGATTGAGTCCAAGGGGTCTTGCCTTCATCACTTGACTATAAAATAGTAGATAAGTTGTACTCCTATATGCATCAGAACATATGCCTGCCAGGAAGGAATAGCTGATTTTCCTTTAAACTTGAAGGTCTCACTTAGCAACTCTTCTGAAGCTAATGGAACATCTTATATAACCTGTGAATTTTTAAAGGAGAAACTTGTCTGAGAAGGGAATTGTAAACAGAACAGAAAACATATTGAATGCCACCTGAATCCAAGAACAAATGAGTTCTCTGAAAAGAGTTGGCTTTTCCATACCTCAGAAACAGGCTGAGATTTTTTGGAGTGAAATTTTAAACTGAAAAAAGTTAACATGTATTTTAAATATATACAATCAACTCAAATGATGAAAGACAATAAGCAAGGTTATGAGTTTTCCAGAACTATTTAATAAAGCTACAGGTACAAAAAACAGAGTTCCAATGTTAGGATTGTTACTATAGTTAGAAAATCTCCATTTAGGTTTTGGTAAAAAATCAGGAAAAAAATTAATTTTTTAGTCAAAAAAGATGCCACCAGACTCTTCCTAATTTTTGCCACCATAAATTAACATGGCTCTCCTCTTACAATTTAGGCATAGGTATAACTGGATATCTGCAGTATCCAGTAGAGCTAATTCTTTCAATCTCTAATCTTGATTTCATAACTATAGTCTATTTCGTACCCTTTCTTTGTTTGCTTGCTTTTATTTCTTTCTCCCCCAGTCCTGATTTTCGTTTCACCCATCTTGATGAAAAATATCTGTTTTGTGATATTTGGGTGGTTCCTAGGAATTAAATTTTGTATTCATAAGTTTGCAGGGTGGGGTAGGGCAGGGGTCCCAAACCTGTTAGGAACTGGGCCGCGGGGCTCCCGCGCACAAGCCCGCCCCATTCTGCGCGATTGGCTCCCACCCACAAACCCTGCCCCCACAGTGCTTGTGATTGGCTCACGCCCACAAACCCCACCCCCCGGTCTGTGGAAATCCTGGAAATCCCACCCCCCAGTCCACAGAAATCCTGGAAACCCCACCCCCCAGTTGTGGAAAAATCATCTTTTGAAACCAGTCCCTGGCACCAAAAAGGTTGGGGACACCTGGGGTAGGGGACAGAAAATAAATAAATAAATAAATAAATAAATAAGCAAGCTAATTGATCCCATGGTTGTTTTTAAAAGTCTGTTTCCTCCACACATAGCCCAGTGTTATAGTTTCTGTAACCCTCTGATTCTTGCAATGGCATTACAATTATCTTAAGGAGAAGTACACCTGCACAGAGGGTTAACATATCAACATGAACTATTATTATCACTTGCTTGATCTCAGAACTGTCCAAAGGATGAAATTCTTTTGCTAATGTAAAGATTAAAAGTTGAGGGGTAAGTGACCTTCCAATATGTCATGGAGCAAAGCAGGCAGAGCATTCCTGTGTATTTCTGTGGATCTAGGGGTATGCCTATGGAACAGCCTGCTAGGCAGTGATAAATATGAAAGACTGGGGACATATACCCAGAGGCACAAGGGAAAGGAAAACTGAACATGGCAGATTTACAGCGTTATCAGGTCACTAGCCTCAAGGGTGAACAGGCTAGTACTTAAACTGCATTCTGTGACAACAATCAAGTCTGAAAAAACTAGTTCTGTGTCAAAATAAATTTAAATGGTTGAAAATTTCTTTTCTTCTTCTTCTTCTTCTTCTTCTTCTTCTTCTTCTTCTTCTTCTTCTTCTTCTTCGCACTAAGGGGAAGAAAGGGAGAGTACATGAAACACTAGGCTACAACAATGCTCCTTATAAAATTCATCGTTTGGAGCCAAAGTAGAGCTGGTAAATGGGATTGGACAGGTAATCATCACAGTTCTTCCTTCATCTGCTGCAGATCCCTCTGCCTCTGGAAAAGCTTATCTGAAGCACTAGGAGACTTCAAAACTGCAGAGGGCTTCAAAGAGAAAAGTAGAATAAGAAATAATTATTCCCAGTCATCTTCCTCCAAATAGAAGTCTCCATAGATCCTGATGAATGGAAACAGCCCTTTCCTAAATGGAATGGCTAATTTGAATATATCTCAAGGGTAAAAAAATGGCAATTTAAAAAAGGCTATTGTGTAAACAACCTATGTGGGTCCTGTGTAGTTTACACAATAATTCTAATTATTTGTGGATGAAATATGGGGTTTTTTTATGTTATTATATAATGTACCATGTACAATAAAGGAAATTTTGGGCTCTATTTCTTCTTTATGTTGATGAGGAGAAGAAGAGATATTACAGGCTCAATTTTATGGGTAGCTCTTGAAAGATATATTTGGCAAGATAAATTTGAAAATTACATTGCTTGCTTTGGGATATCAGCAAAACTCCTTTTTATATGTTTTTTTCCCCTAAACTTACTTGTGATAGAACTTCATTTTTCAGCACCTACAGAATGTGAGCATACATAATTTCATTTTTCAGATTTAACAATGTACTTTAATAATAATTGATATTTAGGACACCTGCTTCTGTTTACTGAAAGCATTAGATAAAATTATTACTGTAACTGTTATGGGATTAATGTAGGCCATAGATGGATGGATGTTACCATCAAAATGCCAAAGACTTCAGACACAATGCTATAATAATTCACTATAATAGCATTTATCTACATGGTATTACATATTTGTCTATATAGGCACATTTCTGTTTTTTTTAATATATCATTTTATTTGAGCATTTGACAGAGGAACAAAGGTTGCTTCTTGTGCTTGGGTATGTTTTATCTCCAAGTCATTGGAAGTTGTAGCAGTGACAACACACTGGGATTCACTATTCCATAAAGGAATTATGCTTTCTTCCAAATTTTCTAGTACCTTCTATGAAGAAAGGGTTTTGCCCTTCAAGGGATGCTGGCAAGTATGTCTGATATGTTCACTATGCTCTCATAAACAGTGACAGAATGTAAATGCTTCTTAACTTCCAAGGATGATATGCATCTAAGATACAGTCTCCATTTCCATGAATAAAATTGAAGTATTTAAGGAAGATTTCTGTGGGCAAAGGCAGAAATCTGGAGAGCTTCCTATCTACTGCAGAATCTCTTTTTGCAGTTTTCAAGTATCACTGAGGCAACAGTCTCTGGCATATTCAATGAAACTGTCACAGCAGGGAAATATCTGTCTCCAGTTTCATCCCAGATCTCACCAAAGTCACAAAAGGCAGTTTCCAATCTTTTTCTATTATTGGGTGATATGGGAAAAGAAGACGAAGTAGAGATCTTCATTTCCCTTAGCAATGAATTCCATCAATGGTACCAAATAGTTGATGTCTGCTTAACTGTGCAGAAATCAGCCTCTTCCCACTTTCTTCTTCAAAACTCATAACACTCGTGCATTCTGCCTTGATAAGATAGCATGCAATGTTTCCTGTGGTAATTCAGCTTTGGCATACGTCCACTGTCATCTCTACCTAGGTGAAAAAGAATGAAAGTTTCTTTGACAGAGGGAATAAGGAAGCCCTCATATGGTCTCTTTCCTCCACTTCAGTTCTGTCCCCCAGCCTTGTTTCCAAATCTTGGAATTCAAGATGCTATTCAAGAATCTTCCATAGGAGCATAATTTGGCTTACTAATTTTATTAATACTCAAATAGTAATGCAGAAGAAAATACAAAGGAATTAAATGTATATGGATGGGATGCATTTCCATTCATACAAGGTTTGGAATATCTCATTTTGCTTTTTTGTGAGGGAGCAGAATCTGGGTTTCTTATTCAAATGTGGATTTTAAAAAATGTATTATTCACTGCCTACTCCTTCAGTGGAGACACAAACTCTGTTTGGCTCTAAACACTACAACTGAATGCATTAACAAGGAAGTGCATTGAGGAACTAATTCAACTTAATTAACTGATTAATTAAATCAATTAATTAAAGACTACTGATCTACATCTTTCAACACTCATTTCCTTAGAGGAAAGCTGTTAGGACTCTATCGACCTCATCCTTGTCAAACATAATTTGATGGACTAGAATAATCAGAAGTAAACTTTCCACTAATGTTTGAGCCATTTGGCAATAAGAAAAAGGTTGGGGTGGTTCCTCTTCAACTTTGGGTATCTCAAGATGCTTATCAAAGCAGTTTATCATCCTGCATGGCCACATATCTGGAGGAAAATAAATTAACAAAAACTAATACTGTATGTATCCTTGCCAAAATATGCAATCTATTACATATTGAAATATATATTTTGAAACAGCATGTAATACTTCATTACTTCTTTATCCATACAATTAGTGGGAGAAGAATTTTAAAGATGAGATGAGATGAGATGAGATATAGATTCTCCAGATGAGTAGTTATATAGAGCCTCATTCTTCCCCACATCGTTTTAAAAGCTATGTTCCCCTTTTCCCCTTATTTCACCAGTATAGAAAGTGATTTCAGGGAATCCTGAATTAACTTTATAAAAAGGGGGAGACAGAGAAAGACACCTTGAGATGGGATTCATCCTTTAATGTATTCTGAACACCATATTTATTGTCAGAGGTTTCGATTTCAAATTCTGGAAACTGGTTTGTACAATTTATTCATACCATCCAGAGGGCTGCTTCTCACTTAACATCTATTCTTAATTATAAATTAAAATGAATACAACTTGCAACTGTTGTAAATGATTCAGACTCTCTTCTGTTCTTAGTATAATAAAAATATCTGAGACCAAATTCTTTCCTAATCATCATTTCTAGAATTTTCCTAAATCCTGACTGCAGGCAAACTACCCACAAAGTAGTCCTTGCTTAACAACCATTCGTTTAGCAACTGTTCAAAGTTACAACGGTGCTGAAAAAAGTGACTTATGACTGGTCTTCATGCTTACAACTGTTACATTGTCCCCGCGGTCACATGACTGTGATTCAGGTGCTTGGCAACTATCGTGAATTTATGACGGTCGCAGTGTTTCGCAGGCACATGATTGCCATTTGCAACCTTCCTATATGGCTTCCGAAAAGCAAAGTCAATGGGGAAGCCGGGAGGAGGTTGCAAGTCATGGTCATGTGATGTGTCACTTAACATCCATGGGTGATTCGCTTAACAATCGCAACCAGGACTGACGGAACTGCTGTGGCTAAGTGGGCAGCCATGTGATGCTTTGCTTAATGACCGCTTCACTTAGCGACAGAGTTGCTGGTCCCAATTAGGGTCATTAAGTGAGGACTTCCTATACTAATAATACACTGTGCTTCTTCCATAATAATAGACAAATGACCCATCTCAATATCACAAATCAAGGAGAAGTGTACCATCAGCACAATAGCTCAGATTTTCCTTAATCCCTTTTTCTTCCCCTGGAACCCAGTCTAAGCCTTCCACCAAATGTCGATCATAGCCAAAAATTGAGATCTATTCAATTCCCATTTGAAATTTATCCAGAAAAATCCATTTCATCTATGACTACCAGGATCTGCCGAATCATAATAAATTTGGACAGTTTGGTAATAGTATTATTGGATATAGTTATCAAGATATTCTGACTGCACTGATTCTTTCAGGATTGGTTGAACTATCCTATCCTTTAAAGAGGTAAGAACAACACTCTCTCTTAAAAAGGCATTTATATTTTCAGGACAAAGCTTCCTATTATGATCATTTATGAGGTCCAAGGTTACCCCTTGGAAACAATTGCTTGATCTCGTCAAGCATTATCCATATCCGCATAAAACAGACATCTCTCTAGCCTGTCCTAATAAGTTTTGTCTCAGTACCCTTATGGCAGTGATAGCAAAGAATGCTGATGCTGTCGACTTAGTGGATCTGTAAACTAAAGAAATTACCGCTTTCTCTAATTCATCCCTAATGCAGCAGTGATGGTAAACTGAATTTATCTGCCTGTTATCTCGCAGAGGAAAAAAAAAGATGTGGTGAGATTCTTTTGCTTCTGCCCTATATTATCCTGCCAATTATGGGGACTGTGAGAGTTAGTTCTCATAAAGTCAACAGTAGGTAAACTATCTAGCCATTATCAAAACAAGGAACAAGTGGAAACTGTCTCTTCTAGCTCTTTACATACAGCAAATAGGAAAAGAGTCACAAAAAAGTGAACATTGGTTGTAGTATAAATACAGCAATATAAATTTGATACACAGCAATTGGTGGAATTCTTTCATAATGGCTTCATGACTTTGCTACAATAAATCTACTTATTGTAGATTTGTGTCATGGGAAATATATTCTAGCCTTGCTAGCCAAGAGAGATTTGACAGGGCCCTACTTACTCATTTATTCCTTATCTTTGGTGACTATCACCCATAAAATTAAAGAAATAACAATCTAAACATCATAATTGGCTGAGAAATATTATGGGGGGGTTTCTTTCTTTTTTACAGGATTATTTTACATATAGGGGTGTGGTGGCTCAGTGGGTAAGATGCCAGGCTTGTCGATCGGAAGATCGCAAGTTCGGAGGTTCGAATCCCTAGCCCTGCATGCGGAGTGAGCTCCCGCACTAGATCCAGCTCTTGCCAACCTAGCAATTTGAAAGCATGCAAATGCAAGTAGATTAATAGGTACCACTTCGGTGGGTAGGTAACAGCGTTCCGCGCGCGTCATGCGGCCACATGACTGTGGAAGCGTCTTCGGACAACGCTGGCTCTTTGGCTAACAAATGGAGATGAGCACCGGCCCCTAGAGTCGGACACGACTGCTCAAATGTGCAGGGGGAACCTTTACCTTTTTTTTACATATACATGCTTGTCATTCAAATTAAGCTATGAATTGCATGTGATATGTGAATGAACCCATTGCAGATAAAGTAGAGCACTCATATCTCCCAATGTCAACTCAAAAATAACCAAGTTTTCAAAAGGGGAGATTCATCTATGCAGAGCTGTGAATCACTGGATCATGAGACATCAGATATATATTAATATTGGCCTTGACATGTACTGCTTAGAATTTAAACTCTCAACATGGTTTACAATAATTGATAGCTTTCCTTTTTATGCAGAAATACAGAATGAGAGGGTACTTTAGAAACAGTTTGCTTGTTTGTTGCTAGCTTGTTGTGAGATATACAGTGTAGGGGGAAAAATAAATATTTTTCTCAGGTTACTGTTCTATTGTGAACCTAATGGAATATTCCTCATCTCACACTGAGGAGCTGGTGTTTCAGACTTTCCATCTTTTTGACATGATATTTGAAAGACAGAAAATGAAAAGGTAGCTAACTAGTAAGGAACAAAGGAACAAATGGAAAAAATCAATTTCCTTTTATGCTAGTGTCTGTATAGTTTTATCTTAGTCCTGAGTATGTAGGATTTTGTCAGTATGCTGACTAATTTTCTTGTTGAGTTTAAATAGCCATATTGTTCAGATGTATGCATATCCTCCAGAAAGTGATAAGCTGGCCTCTTTTTCGTTAGACGTGACAAAGCTTTCACCTAGAAGCTGCCAGGCTTCAGATGTATTTTCTCATCCTCTCACCAAGCAAGGAAGGCCTCACTTGGGGAAGAGGATAGAAATGATGAGAGTAGAGCAATTTTTTTCCCTCCAACATTAATGAGCCACCCATCAAATATATGCCCAGTCTATACCTATGAGCAATTCTCTCTCTTCTATGTAATCATCAGATTAAGAATTCCTGCATGTTTCTCCTTTCTCCTTTTGTTAAGTCCCCATTCAATGTGAATTAAACTGAACTAATTTAAATTAGAGAGCCAGTTTGGTGTAGTGGTTAAGGCACCAGGCTAGAAACTGGGAGACCATGAGTTCTAGTCCTGCCTTTGGCACGAAGCCAGCTGGGTGACCTTGGGCCAGTCACTCTCTCTCAGTCCTAGGAAGGAGACAAGGGCAAACCACTTCCTTGCCAAGAAAACTGCAGGGACTTGTGCAGGCAGTCACCAGGAGTCAACCCTGACTTGAAGGCATAAAAATTAATAAATTAATTAAATTTAAACTAATTTAAATACCTACTTTTAGAGAACTCTCCACCCCTGGAAGCCCATTCAAATATCAAGGGTAGCCCTTCCTTCCAAAAGGTTGCACAGCTTTGATCTAAATCATTTGTTTATAGGGGGAAATCCATATTTGTTATTTTTTTTCCTAGAGTGGAATCAGTGGGGTTTTCCATTCCTCTTCTACCCCAACTCCCTGATATGTTATGGCTTCATATTCCATTCAGTGACTGCCATGTAATCCAAGCAGTGTATTTATTTTACATTTCCCTGACATAACGAACGTGACTTCCAAATATCAGAGTTTCTGTCTTGGAAGGAAGGATAATAGGACTGGCAAAGAAATGCTGAAGTCATTTAGTCTGTTGCTAACTAGACACAGGTGTGCACTTTGCCTCTCATGAGCAGGTGAGATTATGATTTATAAAGTGCAATAATGGTTCTGCAATGATAATGGAATCTTCCCATGGCATAGTCAATGCATCTGTTATCCAAACTATCATGAATAGTTATTTAAGCAACAGATTTCCCAGTTTTCCCATTTATCCTATAGAACTCAAAAAGACTGTGACATTTATGATATAGGACAGAGACATTGATTGTTTATAGAATAGTTGTAGTTTAAAGAAGTAAAAAAAAATATTCTAACTTTACTGAATTACTGGAGTACTCTTTGATCAGATGTGTCAAGCCTAGATTTGTATTTCTTCACTCTGGGTAGGGCTTACCAGGAAGCACAATAATCCACTGTGTTCATTTTTCAAAAGATTATCAAGAGTTGAGATTTTGCTGGATTAGTAGTTTCTTTGTGCAGTTAATGATGTGTAGAATTATTTGAAAATTCTAAGGATTATAGATAAAGATATCTGGATGGATGGGTAGGGGAAAAAAGGACTTAGGAGAAGCCCTCTGACCCAGAGTTTCTTGCAGTACAGTTCTACTAATGATTCACTATAAGAACATAGGAAATTGCCTTCAACTGAGAGGCCCACTGCTCCATCTAATTCAATATTGTTGATGTGGATTGCCTATGATTCTCTGTAATTCCAGGAAGGAATTAGTCCAGCCCTATGTGAAGATGCTAGAGATTGCATCTGGCAAGTTGGCACACAAAACCTGTGTTCTTCCACTGAACCACAGTCCACCCTACATCAATGGACTGATGACAGAGGATCCAGAATGGAGGAGGGAAGGAATGGATTTACATAATATCCTTCTGTCCAATCCCTTTTTCAGTCCCTATACTGCCATGGAGCAATGATGAGAAAACAAGTGATTCATTTTCCCTTTTGCCCCAATGGAAAGCAAAACTAAATTAAAACACACAGACATACCTTTATAGAGCAAAAGAATGAAATGAAGTTCACAAAACTGATGCTGTAGAAAATCACAGCATACGTATAATTCTACCATAACTAAAATAACAAGATATGTCATATGAGACTATAAACCCCTGGACTTTTTAATGTATGGTTTGATCATATAAGAGGGAGATTTCATAGTGAGAAGGAGTATTTTCCACAAGAAGAGGGCAGCATACAATGGCCTGCTACTTCTCTTGCAGGCAGGGATAAGTGTGATCAGCAAAGGTACCTAGCTGGAGAAGATTTATTTATTTATTTATTTATTTATTTATTTATTTATTTATTTAAATTTATATAAGATTGCCAGTGGCAAAGAAACAACACTTGTAATTGTAAAGGTTTTACTGAACAGTCCTGGAGTGGAGAGGCTCTGAAAGAAAAGGCACACTGATGGAGGTGCCTAATTCATTGTCCCAATAGGGGTCCTGGGCCTTTGAAAATTGTGCGAGGCAGTGAAATGTGGCAAAGGCCACTGACTTGGATGTTTATAAAAGGGAATTGAATACACTTTGGGAACCAGATTTATCAAGAGCTTTTAGTCTTGAAGATCCAGTGTTATCGGTAGATTAGGGACAGCATGCCTTCAAATTCCAGTTTCTTAAGATCAGTGGCAGGAGAGAGATATGTCTCCATATCCTACTTATGAGCAGCACAGAAATATCTGGTTGGCCACTCTAAGAAACAAAATGCTGGATTATGATGACTTTGGTCTGATCCAGCAGAGTTATCATGGAATTAGGTAGCTGTTCCACTTTTTATTCTTTGTAATCCCATAGGGTTTTGGAATTAAATTATGTAAACCTGTTCATCTGTCTGTCTATCAGCAGGATAACTCTCTGAAAGAATTTAATGTGGTGAGAGAAGCCAGGAAAAGAAAGGCTGAGTTCAGACATGCTGGATCATGCTGGGGGCTGAGGAGAAAAAAAAAATCCCCCAATGCATCCCTGTAGGAGAGGCTGTGGGGCAGCAGTTGGGAATGCTGCCAACTGCCCCATTCTTAAGCCCCCCTCCTTCTCCCCTTCTGATCATCAGAGCTGAACCTTGGTCTTTCCAAAGCACTCATTGACACAAACGTACAGACAGTAACATGAGGGGAGAGCAGAAACACATTCATCAGCCATGATTAGACATTCACACATACACAACCCTTGGTAAAGGGATTGGAAAGAATTCCCGAAGTCTTCATGCTTTCCCCACCTTGTTACTGTAATACTGTACTGTATTGTTGCTTAAAGCCACTTAATTACTTTTGGATTGGGTTGGTTGATTGGTTGGTTGGTTGGCTGGCTGGTTGGTTCACAGTTTTTGTAGCCACTCAGATCAGAAGTCTCTGAGCAGTTTTACAACATGCTAAAATGGTAAAAAGCAGTGATAAAAATAAATCAAAATTATAAAGAGCAGCTTTACTAACCAAACAACTCTCCCCCAATATGGACATCAGTAAACTCAGCTAGGATTGAAGGCCTGATAAAGCAAGGTTGTCTTTAAAGATCTTCTAAAAACCATGAGGAAGGGAACTTTACAATCCTCTGGGTTGCCATCATATTATTTGTTTCTAGGGCCGTCTCGTCCCCATCACATCGACCCGTCCCACCTGGACATGCAGAGAGGGCATGCTACAGACCCCACCTGTTAAAGAGT
Source organism: Charina bottae (assembly GCA_023362775.1). NCBI lineage: Eukaryota > Metazoa > Chordata > Lepidosauria > Squamata > Charinaidae > Charina > Charina bottae. The sequence continues at coordinate 81,319,414 of JALMGJ010000003.1, read as the reverse complement.
TCCATCTAGTGGGGTCGCGGAAGCGGGCCTTCTCTGCAGTAGCTCCTGCCCTCTGGAACATCCTTTCCCCGGAGATGAGATGGGCCCCCTCGCTCCTGGATTTCCACAGACACTTAAAAACCTGGTTCTGCTATCATGCTTGGGGCGGGAATAAGAGTAGCCACTCCTGGGGATGACTAGTTTCTTAATACAACTTTATTTCACTAGCAGTAGTAGAAGAACTTGAGCCATTTCGTTTTTATTATATTTATTTAGTATGTATTGTATTTATTGTGTGATTTTAGATTGTATTGCTTAGTTTTGTTTTATTGTAAACCGCCCAGAGTCCCCTTGTGGGGCGTTGGGCGGTGATAAAACAAACAAACAAACAAACAAACAAACAATATTAGTTATCTTTCTGCATCATAATGCAAGTAAGCATTTCAGAGAGAAAAAAGAAACAGTAACCATGATTTGTCTCAGCTAGGCACTTTGCATCATGGAGGCAACATTATTCATCTCAAGAAGGTACAGAGCACCGTGATTTGCCTTTGCAATATTTTGAAGCCTCAACCTGCAGCCCCATGAGCCAGGACAAGCCTCAGAAAGAAAGCAAAGTGGAGCAACCTGACCACTTCACTTTGCTTTTAAGTGCATTGCTTCACAAGCATCTTCAAAGGGCTGCTTTGAACAAATATCATTAAAGTAAAGTATCTCTTCAAAGCATTACACAGGCATAATTTCTAGGGTTATCCCATGAGATATCTCACTAAGTTTTTGAAAATTGACAGATTTCTCCATTGGCAAACTGACTAGCCAGATTCTGGAATTATTTTATGCTCCCTTGAAAAGCAAATGAATATTAGAGAAAGACAGTAGTTAAGAAAAGCAGTAAAAATAATCCCTAACTTGTTTGTTATTTTGTATGTCTATTGTTCTGTACTACTGAGTTCTCTTTGCTGAAATGTTGTCTCTTGAATTCTGCAATCAAGGAGAGGAACAGTTGGGAATAAACTTCCCCCAAACTTCATCTTGCATATGTAGAAGCAGTAATTGTAGAAAAGTAATTTTATTAAAGTTTTAGATATACATAGTTAAAAGTTAGAAATGGAAAGGAAATAGAAATACAAATCAAAGAAAGAAGAAAAAAAGTGCAGTAAAGTAAAGAAAAAAGAAAAAAAAGAAAAAGATAAGAAATAGAAATTGGTTAACTTCCGATTTATCTCTGGTCATAGTAATTTAACAGATTTATCATACATGCTAGCTCTATATATAACATTCAAAAAACCTTTCCTGTCTAATATATCAATTTGTATATATTTTAATCTTCAATACCCCATATAAGCTTTGCCCCCCCTGCATGTTACGAATAGTCCATCAATGGTTTCCACTCCTTATTAAAATAATAATTTGAATTTTCTTTTAATAAACATGTCAATTTATCATTTTCTGCCAATCCATCAATTTTAACATCCAATTTTGTGTCATTGGTAAAATCTAATTTTCCCAATTTTTAAGAAGTCCTTCTAAGTCAGCCATTTATCTCTATTTCTTACTTCTATCTATGAAATGCTTCTTGCGTTCTCCTGGTGCATCCCTCATATCTGTCTTATATTTCTCTAAAAATGTTTTTATTTTTAAAGTAGAGACTATCCTTAACTTTTGCCCTTTGAACACTTTCTTTTCTCTAGCATACCATGAATTAGCTCTGAAAGTTTTATCTATTTCTAAATCCAAATCTTGTTCTCTCATTTCTAGAAGTTTAACTAATTCAAAAACAATCCTGTCTCTTGCTTTTTCATTTAATTGTTCTAGGGATGCACTCAATCTCAAAGTATGTTCTTTTTCTATCATTTCTGCTAAAACAGTAATATCTAAGTTGTATTCAACTTCTTTAATAACATTTTCTGAGTTAGTCTCTAATTTCTGCATCTGGCCTTGCATCTCTTTAAATTCCCCTGATAAGGTATTAACCACTTCCTTAACTATCTGCACTTCTTTTTTAAATTCTTGTTTTATTTCCGGGGTTGGTTCTTCCTTCTCCTCTTCCATCTTCTTAATTACTTGTTGTCCCAATAAATCCATCTTTTTGTCCATCTTTTTTTCTAAAGTAAATAAATTTTCTATCTGCTTGTTGATTTGTTGACCCAAGTTTATAAATGCATCCATTTTTTTATTTGATAAAGTAATTGCGTCCAGAATTGCATCCAGGATTTTTTTCTCTTCTGATGGTGGAGCTTCCATTAATACTGCAGTTATTGAAAGTTCTATAGATGCATTTCCAGTTTCTTTTTCTTTCTCTTTGTCTCTCTTCATCCTCAATGCCATATTTGTCATAATGTATATAATATTCCTGTAAAATAAAAAAGAAAGAGGAGAGAGGGAGAAATAAAAAAAAGAGAGAGATAATGATTGTTGCAATGGTTGTTTACAAAAAGGAGGGAGTAAAGAAATACAAAAAGTAAAAACAATCCTTTAAAAAATAGTTGTCATAATATCAAGATTGTAGTCCATTAGGTATATGAGTCCATATAAATGTAAAAACAAAAGACAAAAAAGAAGAAAGAAACTTCTTTAAACTGTAGACAAAATAATAGTAAAAACAATAAACAATTCCAAGATTTCTCACGCCAGCTTACATCCCTCCAATTCAACCATAAAAAAAGAGAAAAAGAGAAAAAGCAAAAAAGAATCTACAATAATCCAATTTATTTTTTCACCCAGAGTACATCTTAAACAATCAAATTTCAATAAAAAGAAAGTCCAGTTAAAACATAAAAAGTTTAAAAGGCATCTTGTAATCCAAATGATATTCCAGAAGTTTAAAAGAAAATAGGGAAAGAAGAAAAGAAAAATTCTTTCTTGGCAAGCATCACAAAAAGATAAAAGAAAGGATGTTAAATCACCAGTTCACTATTCCATAAAATCTTAAAATCCAGGCAGAATAACTCCAAAAAAGAATACTTTTATTTATCCATAAGTGGTAAAGTAAATCAAAGTAAAAATAAAAGGGAAAGTCACTCATTTCATTCCAGGCAAAGTCAATAGCTTTTTCACTCCCACCATTTAACAGTCTCTTGGCAAGAAAGAAATAAAACACCAGCATTTATTAATCAAGTCCAGAGGTAAATCTTAGATCAATAAGGCAAATAATATTCAAAAAATAAAAAGTGAATCTAAAAGGTTGGGTGAGGTGCTACTTATCTTGGTGAGATTTCAGGGCTTCCGCAGAGCTTCTTGACGATTCCAGCCGCCTTTCTCCACTTCAATCTCCCTTCCCCTGTGGTGGAAATACAGGTTTCAGAAAAGAGCAGAGAGCCCGGCGACCCTCTGTGGGTAATCTTCTGCTCACCCTCTCTTCAAGGGTGATTTCGGCGATTTCTTCTTTTTTTTAATCGCCGCAAACGGAAAGCCTTGGAGCTTTCAGCTTAGAGCCTCAGCTCAGCGCACCACTCACTCCAACGCCCGGAAGCAAACTCTCTAGAAAAGTAATTTTCTGAGTCTTTAATTCTTATTTTGCATTTCTTTAGAGCCATAGGAACTACAAAAGGATTCAAAAGGTAGCTAAATATATGGATTTTGCAGAGTTCCCTTTTGCCTATCCAGTAGGCTTCTAATTATTTAATTTCATTAGATTATCCCTAACTTTCATGGTCTACCTTCCACACTGGGGATTGACAGATTTGATATCACATAGCTTTGGTTTCCCCTGGGGGGTCAGGTCCCTGAGTAGAATCATTTTGCATTATTCACTGGGATAACTGAAAGTTTAGAGCCATGTGATTTTTCTCTTTATATTGTCCAGATTTTGGAAAACTGAATAGGGTTACTGTGCGGAAAGCAATCAATGAAATTGCATTTTTCACCTCTTCACCTCCTCCATCATACTGGATGCTATTTAAGATGGAGGAACTGGAACTTTTTGCCTATCCTATTGTGCTTGTTTTCATGATGCAACCAGCATTATTTATGATTAAATGGAGAGATATTTGACTAGTTTAAACTAGTCTACATCTGAGCAATATCCCGTACATGGCAACATAATTTTTCAATTCTATATATTTTTCTCTTTTTATATTTCCTGAGTGCTTTCCAGACTGTTATAGTTATGACCTCCTTCAAATTCCTCATGCACACAAAAATGAGCAGGCATTTTTGCTCTTCCTCTAAATAGGAAGATGCATGATTTCCTAACATGGTAGAAATTCTGCATCTGTCTGAGAGGAGTCAGCCAACTAAGAACAGACACATGCACATGCACATGCACATGCACACACACACACAACCTATTTGGGGGGCTGTACTTGGTCCACCAAATAAATATTCAGTCCATTTCTAACCACTTACTTTCAATCTCAGGAGCAACAACTATCAACTTCATCCTTGGAATTTTTGCGACACAATGTTGGATATTGGATTGGCCTTGAAAACTAATAAACTACCACAGATTGCAGCAGTTTATCTTTGGAGGTGATGGACAGCACTAGCATAAGGTCATATGTACTTCAGGATTTAAAGAAGTGTGGAAAACTGTAGTTTTAATTTACAATTTCTGAGGCTGTTTGCAGCATTTTTAAAAAAGAAAAACTCTCCAGCATTTTATCGCTTCCTGATCTTACTGGTCTGCCAACAGATAATGTTCTAGGGTTTTGTGTGTGTGTGTGTGCCTTCAAGTCAGTGTTGACTTCTGGAGACTGCCTGGACGAGTCCTTGCAGTTTTCTTGGCAAGGTTTTTCGGAAGTGGTTTGCCAATGCAAACTAGAGGAATTCCTCAAAAAATTAAGGAATATTCCCTTAAATATTCACAAGAATATTCAAAAACTGGAGGATATGGCCTGCCTGCCCGACTTTCTTTTTTCACTTCCTAACAAACATTTACCAAATTCTAACATGAAGACAATACCGTTTTAAAGACTAACCCAAATCTGAACCCAACAATAAGACACTGGCCACTAAACAATTATTGGATTGCCTTTAGTGTAACAAGGCCTGAAAATCTTCTAGAGACACACATTCAAATCTACCAAATTCAAATTCAGGCACAGTAATAAACCTGAGTCCTCTGGATTTTGGCAGTTCTGATGGATTTCTAATGAGAGAATGTCCTTTGATTTTTTTAAAAAGTTCTCTGCATACAGAAAACTAGTCATTGGAAAGAAGGGTTTGGTAAAACGTTTCCCTGACACATATATGTATAATTTTTATGTGCAAGAAGGTTCCCATAAATATTCACAAGAATATTCAAAAACTGGAGGAATTAAAAAACTGGAGGATATGGCCTTCCGGCCCAACTTTCTTTTTTCACTTCCTAACAAGCATTTACCAAATTCTAATAAGAAGCAATAGGGGTAGGACTGTGAAGTCCATGGTGCTCTCTGAGCCTTGTTGTTTTCTTGCAGACGTTTCATTGCCAGGCTAGGCAACATCTTCAGTGCGAAAGGGTAGGGCTACCTGATCTAGACTGCAAATATCTGGAAAACCACTAGATGGCAGCAAACAGATTGGGAAAGCTATGTGTTGCCATTTAGTGATCATCCATGATTTTGCAACCCAAAATATGAGCCCGGGACCAAATCTGGAAGGCCCAGGGCTCATCTAAGACTGACCAAAATCAATTCTCCTGTTCATACTTTGCCTTAGCCACTGCTTGGATAGTAGCAAAATCTCCTCAGCTTCATTGTTAACATGAAAGGTGACATCTTTTTAACTCCCTGCAGTTTCTAATCCAATAGTTCAGAAGGACTGAAACCTGCCTCAAAGCTGAGGACTTTTTAAAAAGGTAATTTATTCCTCGTAGGAGCATTTTGGACCCTGAACAAGTCTCAGGGCTTGCTTTTCATACAATCAGTGTTAGCAGCTCATTAAAATACACAGCATGTGTGTCGTTTAACTGTGGCACGGCTCAGCAAGGACACCAGAAGCTGTGGGTTTTTTCCCTAAAAAAATCAATAAAAATAAAAATAAGGGGAAGAATAAGTGGAGATAAAATAGAACAGCTTCGCTTGGCGCTGACACCATAATTAAGAATATATGACAGAGGTTACAGTGCCTTTAACCATCATTTCAGCTGAAAAGATTAACTGATCAACACCCCTTTTTCAATTTCCAGCTGATAGAAGCTTCTATCACTTTATGGTTTTCAAATAAATGGAATCCACTGATGGCTATTTTAAGACTGTTTTCAGCTCTGTCCAACATGTTCTGTAGCTTGAATCATGTCAACTACATGCTACAGAAAATTCCACCTGGATGACTGAGAACCTTCATAGACATCTGTCCAACATGATGACTCTGCCAGACTGAATAGCAGATTGAATCATTAAAAAATCCTTCAGAATGCACAGCCAGAAGAAAAATAACCCCTTTCTATCAAAAGGGATATAATTCTTTCTTTTGTTTTGTTTATACTTTAAATAACACACTGAGACTCCATTCCTTTTTTAATATTCAGATAGACATACTGTATACAAGGAAAAATACAGTATATAAGAAGAGGATATTTTTATTATGATAGTTAGTATTCCCAGACTTTTTCTCATATTTTAATTTATACCTTTCTTAGTAGTTTGTGGGACTTCTGAATTGAAGCCAAAATATATCTTGTCTTCTGCAAAGCACGTGACATGACATTTTGATGAATATTATAAGCCAGTAATTTATGGGCTGGATGTTATGACAAGTAAATGGATTGATTGAAAATAGCTGGTTTGATCTCATATTCAAAGAATTCTCATCAATAGTTCCTCATCAAATTGAAGTAAGATACGAAGTAGGATGCCACAAGATTCAGTTCTGAGCCCTATACTTTTTAGTATTTTTTATTCACAACTTAGATGAAGAGATGAAGGGAATGCTTATCACATTTTCTGGCAGAACAGAATTGGCAGGATAGCTAAATCCCTGGAAGACAGAAATAAGATTCAAAACAATCTTGTTAGGTTAGAGAAATAGACTGAAAATAATAGACTAACAGAGACAAATGCAAGATTCTGAAGAAACGGAAATCAAATGTACAATTACAGAATGTAATTAACTGCTATTCCAACTATTAGGTGATGCTTAAGAAAAAAACAAATGCAATTTTCAGGTGGATCAATAGAAGTGCAACTTCACTTTAGTTTGTGTTTTCAATTCCCACCTTGGAATGTGTCCAGCTCTGAGTCCCATGTTTTAAGAAGGATTCAGACATACCAGCACCGGGACAGAGAAGGGCAGCAAGGATCTCTTTCTGCCTTGTGTTATACTTTTTCTTCCTGCTGGTTCCTGGCCTCCTTTCACCAGTTAATTCAAAGTATGGGCTGGCTCACTTCTCTAAACAGGTATCTCTTAAAACCTGGCTAGTGCCTGGGAGTAGATTCCAGCAGAACACTGCAGATGCAGAGGTTAGACAATAACCATCTGATTCCTGCAACTGATCAGAAACTTGTATTTGAAGGCCTAAATGGCCCTTTCCAACTCAATGATTCTCTAATGAAAAAGTAAAAGGGATGACTAAATAATAAAACACTGGATCTATTTTAATTACAATTTATGTGAATATGTAAATGTGCCATGTATTTTACAGATCTCGTGTTATGTTTAAAAGCAGGACTGATTTTGAACTGGGGTTTGCTATGTTCAACCACCAGAACGTGCTTTTATTTAGAATGTCAAATTTTCAGTAAAAAGGCATCTATGTTACTTGATCCTGGCAGAGATATGTGTGGCAAACATGCACTTATTATTCTGTTCTGTGAAAATATCTGGGAATTAATTGTTCTATAATAAACCTAATTTTTAATTCAACTATCACTAATATACCCATCTCTGGAATATACACTTTAATATACATGCATGTGCATGTGCACGCACACATACACAGAGCCTGTTTGGTGTAGTGGTTAAGACAGCAGGCTAGAAACCAGGAGACTGTGAGTTCTAGTCCCGCCTTAGGCATGAAGCCAACTGGGTGACCTTGGGCCAGTCACTGCCTAGGAAGAAGGCAGTGGCAAACCACTTCCGAAAACCTTGCCAAGGAAACTGCAGGGACTTGCCCAGGCAGTCTCCGAGAATTGAACACAATTGAATGTATTAAACACACACACACACACACACACACACACACGTGAAGTGCTTTAAACTAAAAATGAAGGACATAACCAGATTCTGTGCAGAACCATTATTAGTGCCTCCATTTGTTTCTATTACTTCTGTGCAATTTGATGAAATAAAAGGACAGAGGATGTTGCTGAAAATCTCTTGGATGGAGTGAAGTGTTCTTGCACATACTTAGATATGAAGTGACCGAGAAATGTATGTGAATTTCTTTCCTTTCATTATACAATTATTTCTTCAGTAGTCTTGCAGCCTACCTGGATTCTCATACTTCAGTATAGTCCCAGGGAAAAACATAGTGAAGGAAACTCGTTCCATGTTGTTTTTTCCCGAAATCTGGGCAGCAGTCGGGGAGGCTTCAGAATGATAGAAATGTGGGTGAGGGAAAACAAGAGCAACCACAGCAGAAACATCCTTTGCCACCTCCATCCACAAAGTACACTCAAAAACAACACCCCCAAAAAAATTTTTGAGAGAAATTCTCAAGCACCCTGAAAATAAGGTAGAAATAGAAACCTCTGTCACAGGGGAAGAAAAATTGCAAGTCTTGGTGTTAACTGTTGCCCAGGTCCCACGGGTCTATATGGGCAGATTATCCCATTCTATTATAAAATAATTCCACGGCAAATTTATGTTATATCTCTTCCAAGCAAATGCCAACTTCTCAGAGAAGAAATGTTGAATTCCATTTGCATCCCAACAGCAACCCTAATAATTATCAAGGCTCAGTGGGTAAGACGCCAGGCTTGTCGATCGGAAGATTGCAAGTTCGGAGGTTCAAATCCCTAGCCCTGCGTGTGGAGTGAGCTCCCACACTAGCTCCAGCTCTTGCCAACCTAGCAATTCGAAAGCATGTAAATGCAAGTAGATGAATAGGTACCACTTCGGTGGGTAGGTAACAGCGTTCCACGCATGTCATGCAGCCACATGACCGTGGAAGCGTCTTCGGACAACGCTGGCTCTTCGGCTAACAAACGGAGATGAGCACCGGCCCCTAGAGTCAGACGTGACTGCACAAATGTGCGGGGGGTACCTTTACCTTTATATTTGCCCCACTCTGATGTTATTTATTAAAATCCACTAAATGTAAGACACATTTAATGAGTTTCTTCTCATATGTGCTAGGGACTTAAACAAGAAATCTTCCTAGGAGCTTTTTTTAAGTAAAAAATAAAACAGGTTAAAAAAAAATTAATCAAATTTACCAACTCTAACTTTAGCAACTATTTAAAAATGCTTTGAAGCAGTTATCAGTGAATGGCTAAGTTCACCCATACTGCTAAGGCATAATGTGGTTGCTTGCTTCTGATTTAGTATAACATGTGAATGCAGGCACAGTCATTTGTGAATCAGTTTACACTAATGGATTTACCTTCTAGAACTTGCAGTGGACTTTCAACTGAATTAAATATTGACCTGCGCAATGCTTCCTTCCAATATTAGCATGAAAAGTTTCAACTATAAAAAAAAACAAGAGTCTATGGGAAAAGAATCAGACTTTTACCTTCAGAAGAAAAAAATGCTACCTCTAGAGATGTATCAAATGGGATGGACAGAGAGCCTGTAAACACAGTGCTGATTCTGCCATGTCTATATGTTGCATGTATTTGCCATCTAGTTTGCAGACGAAAGCTGCTATTCTGTTTTGATGGAAGGATCATAACTTAGAATGGGAATGAGATTTAGCTATGTCTTCAGTCTGTGTCATTCACTTCTACTAGTTTCCTTGACAGTGTCCGGCTCCAACTATGGCAGATAGCTTCAGGAAAGCAAACTATACTCTGCAAAATGTTATGAAGTTAGTCAAGGTTAGTCCAAGAGTCACAGGCAGAGTCAGAAGGTAAAAAGATAACAGTGTCCAATAGAAAGCCAAACTCAGAAGATGGAATAGAGTGGCAGTCAAGCAAAAGAGTTGTTTCCCTTAGTAATAATTTGCGTTGATTGAAGCATTCTAGAGGATGCTGTACAGCAGGCAGTTGATTTGTGGCTAGTTGATCATCATCCCCAAATCTTTGGCTTAAGCATGTCCCATAAAACAGACTGTGTTTGCTGGCCAGAAGCTCAAGCTAATGCTATCAGCTCTCTTTCATCAGTGTAGTAACTAAGGAATTGCCCCTAGCTTAAGGTTTTTTGACTTCTTGAAATAGTTCTTCCTTGATTTCAAAGTGTGCTGAATTTTATTCAGGAAAGCTAGCTAGAAATATCTGGGATCCTTGGTGGGTGAGCTCAAATCTGAACTCTCAGAGAGGCAGCATTTTCCTGCTTTCAGTGTGCATCTTGGTGTGATCCCTAGTCCAGAATGGTGTTTTTACATACATGGATCCTGCCCAGGCCCTACTACATTGCTCATTACAACTTCTCACACAGATGACCTCTCACGAAGATGAGCCCAACATCATACCTGTTCCAAAACCAACTGGTGTTAATGAAAATTAGGGCTTAAGTTTATAGTTTGTTGGGATGGGATGGCATGATCCTTGATGAAGATGGCAAAGTACTATGGTGATCCTGCTCAAGGACAACTCTACCCTAGTAGAATATATTCTTGCTATGAAATTAATTCATCAGATGGTGAATTGTCATTTCCTTCTAGGAGCAATGGCCATCCATGCTTATGCTATTCTGCCCCCTCCCCTGAGTCAGCTTAGAAGACCTGCTTCTAAGGTTTGGGGTTTGTTTTTCCTTCAAGTCAGTCATGACTCCTTGACTCCATGCTGTTTTTGAGGTATTTTCAGAAGTAGTTTGCTGTTGCCTTCTTCCTAGCACTGACAGAAAGTGACTGGCCTAAAGCCACCCAGTTGGCTTCCACGCCTAAGGCAGGGTTAGAACTTAGGACTCACAACTCCTAGTCCAGTTCCTTAACCACGAGACCATACTGGTTATCCATTTCCCACTGTGCATTTCAAAGTCAAAAGTATTTTAAGAAAGGATAGAACAAGGCTTCTCTCCTCATTATCACAGGTATCCTTACTTCTACTTCCAATCTCAGGAAAAGGAGTCCAATAAAACCACACCAACTGCATTCACCATCACCGAAATAGTGTTCACCAAGTTCAGGGGTCTTGGTTGCTTGGCAATGTATATGACAGGACAAAGCACTACCCTTTCCCTGCTAGATACATTTGAAGTACTGTTATTGAAAAGAGAAAAATGCTTATTTAGAAAGGAAGAGTCATAAATAAACACGGTGAATAAGAAGAAAGTAGAGAGGTTATATCAGGAGATTCCCCTGGAAGGTTCAGTTCAGCATTCCTTACATTGATTGTAACCTGGAGTTAAATTTCTTTACTCTTCTTTTTTTAAATAATGCCTAAATCTATCCTGCTGTAGCATTTCCACACTTTTTAGAAGGTGAAGTTCCTAATGGCCTATTGGTCAGTGTGGCACAATGTAAGCAACAACAGCCTGATTTGTATTTATGGTTCCTATAGGAAAATTGATTGATTGATTATGTGTCATCAAGTTGGTATTGACTCTTAGCGACCACATAGATTTCCTCCATGACAATCTGTCCCTAACCTGGTTTTTCAGTCCTATAGGAAAAGGTATATCCAAAAGCACAGCGTCCTAATGATAGATTGATCAGGCAAAACAATATTGCTCAATGGAGCAAGCAGTTGTTTGAAAGTCACAAGTGTACAGATAGAAAAAGCTCCTGAGCTCTTTTTTCTTGATGATGATGATGATGATGGATCAGAAAATACTTTTACACACAGTAGTGCAATGAAAGCCTATTCTAAAACACTGTCCAGTTTTAGCCAGTTTTAAGGATGTTTTCCTGAGTTTTCCAGAGGAAAAAAAATGAGAGGAACTGTAAAATCAAAAAAAGCACATGGCATACGATGAGTTTCAAAACAAATGTGAATTTCCATTACTATGACACCATCTGGCAACATGCACAACTTATTATGTAGCTTCATGAGACCCAAGAGATCTTTTGTCCTATAGTGATCATGTTCTCCAACTAAAGTGCTTAAAAATATGTTCTGCTATGCGATTCATGAAAAATCGGTGAGGTTTTCAATTTAAATGTATAATAGAAAGATTCTTTACTTAGTGCAAGCAATGACCAAATGGCAATTTGTGGGAATTGGGAATTTTTACAGCCTGGCATCAGGCAACTGAGAGGACTACCATGAGAACATATACAGTATTAAGATTTTAGGAAGAGGCTTCCGGTGGGAATGGCAGACTGAACGGCTGTGCCCGCTGCTTCAGTGGGCGGAGCTGACAACGCGGTAACTTTTTTTGGGCTCAGGCAGGTTTTCCTGAAGCCCAGAAACATTCTCCAGATCAAGGAGAATACCTAGAATTATCCCATCTGTACTCTGGACGGCCGCTTGAAGCCAGAAGATCACAAACAGTGTTTCGCGTTCGACTGGTAAGAGCAGCCAGGAGTCTGGGACTTCATCATTTCCAAGCCGCACTGTAGCCTTAAAGGGACACTAAGACCGGCCACCCCATTTCTAAATCACCAATTTGTATTTTTTTAAAAGTTTATGTACCTTAAGAGAGGCTTTCTACAGCGAGGAGAAGCTGGTTCTCTTGGTGCTTAACATTATTTTTGGGGTCACTTTTTTTTTAAAAAAAATATCTTTTAAGTTTTGGGTTTCATTTTCCTTCCAAAGGAAATCCAAAGATTGAGAGTAAACAATTGTCTTCCTGTTATTATTTTTGTATTAAATTTGAAGATATTAGCATTTTCCTACACATTGAATTGGCTGATTTGAAACTTCAGCTTTCTGTTTTCATTTTCCCTTGAGAACAGTCTGCTATTTCTCTCTTACTTTATCTCCGGAACTCTTCCATATCTTCAGCTTTTGCTGGTTAAGCTCCTAGGGGGCACCATAATCTACTACATGAGACATGGAGGATTTCAAACAGATTTTTTTTTACCTTCACCAGGATTTTAAATAGATTTCTTCTGACTTTTATCAAACTTTTATGCAAGAGATCCAGGACATTGTGGAACATATGAGATCTAAAATGTGCCATCAGGTTGGGGATGTGGTGGATGAAATTGAGGAATTTAAGAGCGATAGAAAGGGTTTTTTTTAAGACTGAGATTGGGATATTTATTGAGATGCTGGATGAAGATTGGATAATGGAGTTGGAGAAATCTAAGAGAATGAGTGATCTGCAAACTATAAATAAAATTGATCTCCTGGTAGAATGCCATGAAAAGAACCTGGAATCTTTGAGGGGGGCAATTGGGCTGTTTGATTCTTTCAAGAGGAAAGCTCTGTGCACATTGTGGGGATATCTAACTGCTTTGGTTTATTTTGAAGTGGGATAAGGGTTGAAGAATGTTCATCTGGTTTGCTTTAAAGATTTGATTGATGCTATTTGCCTTTAAAGATTTGGATTTACTGTTTTGAATTGGCTTTGTTTTTTTGGGTTTATTAAGATGAAAATTATTAAAACTGTTGTATGAGGGTTAAAGAATGTTTATTTGGTTTGCTTTAAGGATTTGATTGGTGTTATTCCCCTTTAAAAATATGGAATTACTGTTTTGAATTGTCTGTAGCTTGAATCATGTCAACTGGATTTCTATTTTCTCAGTGGAAATGTTTCGCTCCTTATCCAAGGAGCTTCTTCAGTTTTGTTTTGAATTGTCTTTGTTTTTTGGGTTTATTAAGATTGGGAGTATTAACATTGTTGTACTATTAAGTATAATAGCAGACAACTTATGTGCTTTTTAATTTGATTCTTATTATAGTAGACAGAAGTGTATAGAATAGTGGTAGGAAGGGAATAATTAAATATGTTTTATCTTTTGGAGGGAAGAAAGATGTTTAGGAGGTTTATATGAACTTTTTTTCTTTATTTTAATGTAAGGGGGAGGAATAACTGTACATAGTGATTTTTATTATGTGATAAAGTGGAATGACTTATAGAAATAATGTGGTGTTTTGGTTTAATATAGAGCAGGATATTGATTATGGAAATTTTGTATATCCTTGCAGTTAAAAGTCGGAAGCCACATCTTTTTAAAAAAAAAATATTATTTTTTCTTGTGTTTCTGCACTTTTTTAGTTTTTTTCTTTCTTTGTAGTTTTTTGTTTTTTGTAGCTTTAATCTTTTCTTGAAATCTAATAAAATTTACTAAAAAAAAGAAATTAGGAAGAGAGACATTCTCTCACTGTTTTTGTTATAAACAGTAAAGTGTTTCATATTCATATGAATCTACTATTAATGTTTGGTTTTTGGTGGTTTTGTTTGTTGTTTTTGTTTTTTTCCAATGCTATTTTTTTAAAAATCTGTTCAATCGTGTCCGATTCTTGGAGACTGCCTGGACAAATCCCTGCAGTTTTCTTGGCAAGGTTTTTTCAGAAGTGGTTTGCTGTTGCCTCCTTCCTAGGGCTGAGAGAGAGTGACTGGCCCAAGGTCACCCAGCTGGCTTTGTGCCTAAGTTGGGACTAGAACTCACAGTTCTCCTGGTTTCTGGCCTGATGCCTTAATCACTACACCAAAGTGGCTCTTGCCAGTGCTATAATGGCTATGAATTAATTTTCTTATATTCTGATATTTTTATTACAATTGGAACTCCACAGCACACATTTATAGGCCCTTGTTTATGAATTCATGTCTCATTCTTTTGTGCTTAATGAATAGAAATAGGAGGTCCTTCATTAGCTGTTCCTCATCAGTTTATTACTAGTAGCTTTGGCTTTCTGACCTACTTTCTTATCAGAAAAATGCCATTTATAACTGAAGGCACTTCTCTTCTTTGAGTTTACGCTAGAGCCTTGAGTCTGAGATGGCCAGGTCAAGGAAGAAACAAACAGTATGTTTGCATAAGTGTGTATCACTATATGCTGCATTTTATGTCTAAGATGTCTAAATTAGCTGGCATACATATTTTTAGCTTGTTGTAGAAAAGTTCATGGAATATTTTTTGATATTTGATAGCCTGGGTTTTTTGTTATTATATTATATAATTAACAAATTATATTGTTTCTTTCTTATGGCAAAGCAAAAATCAGATGTGTTGTTTACTGCGACTGGAGAGGAAGACCTGAGCCACAGCACTATGTCAATCCTGTAATTTTACCAGAAAGGAATTAAAAACAAGGAAAGCATAGTTATCATATCATATCAATCAAATCCTTTATTACAGTCAATGACCAGATGTCATGTGATCATATAGAATCCTGGAAATATCTATACTTTTGCTCTTTCTTAAAAATATAGCTCTTATGTTGATGAAGTTAAGTTTAAAAGCATAATAGTGCTATGAAATTAAAGAAAATTAAAGAAAAAGGAGGCAAATTTCCTCCATACTTATTTTCTTTTTCCTGAAATCAAAAGTATTTAATATATTTTTAAATGGCTGGTTTTTCTGCTCAGTTAGTTTCACATAACACTACTGGGCTATTTTATATAATGAATTCCTGTCTAAGCATACAAAGTATTGTGCAAATGAGCTCCCCTTCCATCTTCTACCAATTTCTCCAGTTAAAATCATGTTTCTTGCCTCAAAATAGTAGTGAAATGCACCACCAATTTTCAGCAATTATTTCAGAGGGAGCTGGAAAAAATTAGAGTATGAAAATTAATGCATTAGTACCTGATGAACATCTGCTAAGGTCTTTCAAGTTGTGGGTTTGGTTGTTGTTTTTGCATCTATGGCAAATGCCCTTCTCTGTTCAGGAGCACAAGAATCATTTTTTAAAATTCCACATTATTCTGCTGTTGTTCTTTGAATTCTGCTATACCATCCATGTTATCTGTAAATCATTCCTAACAGACCTCAAACCCAATCTGTGAATCCCTCACTTCATTCTCACACCATCTGCTATTCCCAAACATATTCAAGTATGTTCTTTCTTTTATTTCAAGGGAAGTTAAAGTGTGTCCCTTTAAGGATATCAGTGCCCCCCCCCCCACTTTTCAGATGCAGGAGACCATAAATATTACTTCTGGTAATGCAGAGAGGGCATGTTACAGACCCCGTCTGTAAGAGAATTCCATTTGGCGGGATCCAGGAAGTAGGCCTTCTCTGCAGTGGCTCCCGCCCTTTGGAACATCCTGCCCCCAGAGGTGAGGCAAGCCCCATCGCTACTGACCTTCCGGAAGTCCCTGAAGACCTGGCTCTGCCACCTCGCTTGGGGCGGGGAGGGGAGTAGTTATTCCTGGGGATGGCTGGCGCCTTAGAATGTTCCTCACATATATACGAACTGAACTTGATCTTTTAGTGCCATCGGGATTTTATTTTTTATTTTATATTTATATGTTGTATTTGTATTTATATTTTATATTCTATTTATGGTTATTGTTTTTAACTTGTTAGTTTTATTTTAAACTGCCCAGAGTCCCTCTTCTGGGGGGAGATGGGCAGTGGCAAAATTTGAAAAATAAATAAATAAGTAAAATAAAAATATCTTCAGAGAGAAATAATATATAATATATACACCATGGGCTGGGGTATCATCAATATGCGGATGATACCCAGTTATACATCTCCATCCCGGGTGAAGTAAGTGATGCAGTGACCACCCTGTCCAAGTGCCTGGGGGCTGTAGGGGTCTGGATGGGGAAAAACAGGCTTCAGCTGAACCCTGGTAAGACGGAGTGGCTGTGGATTAATGGCCCCTCAGTTTCTGGAAATTTGTCATCTTTAGCTCTGGATGGTGTTGCAGTACCCCAGACAGACCTGGTGCGTAACTTGGGGGTCCTCTTGGACTCACGACTCCTGCTCGAAGAGCAGGTGGCAGTTGTGGCCAGGAAGGCCTTTGCTCAACTTCGTGTTGTGTGCCAGTTATGCCCTTTCCTTGACCGAGAGGCCCTTTGAACGGTCACTCATGCCCTGGTTGTCTCCCATATAGATTACTGTAATGCACTCTACATGGGGCTACCCTTGAAGAATATCCGGAAGCTACAGCTTGGACAGAATGCGGCCGTGCGGGCAGTTTTAGGTGCACCAAGATCGACACACATAACACCTCTGCTCCGTGAGCTGCATTGGGTGCCAGTTTGCTTCTGGGTCCAATTCAAGGTGTTGGTTATTACCTTTAAAGCCCTACATGGCACAGGCCCAGGTTATCTGAGGGACCACCTCATCCCCATTACATCATCCTGTCCCACCCGATCTTGCAGAGAGGGCATGCTGCAGACCCCCTCTATGAAAGAATTCCATCTAGCGGGGTCTCGGAGGCGAGCCTTCTCTGCAGCAGCACCTGCCCTATGGAACATCCTCCCCACAGAGATAAGACAGGCCCCTTCACTCCTGGACTTCAGGAAAAAATTAAAAACTTGGCTCTGTGATCTCGCCTGAGGCAAGAAGGAAAGTGGTCGTGCTTGGGGATGGCTGATTTCTTAGAGCCGCCTTGAATATTTTAAATATGTTTAGCTTCACTGTAAGAACCACCTACAACTTGGATTTTATTGTATTTATATTTTTATTGTTATTTTTATTGTATTTTAATGATATTGTTGTGGTTGTGAACCGCCCAGAGTCCCTCCTTGAGGGGGAGATGGGCGGTCATAGAAATTTAATAAATAAATAAATAAATAAATAACCTTAGACTGAGGGGTTTTGCACTTTAATGTTATAGGTCTGGGAGAAAGCAACCCAACTCCTTACTTGACATTAATATTACAGATGAGTAAAGATGGAGTGAAAGACAAAACCATAAATAGCAGTTTCTCTATAGCAGCAAAAAAAAAAAAAAGGTTAGGAAATAACCTGTCAAAGCAAAATAGTTTCTGTTATAAAATTCCATTTAAAAAATCCAAAACAAAATCCTAGCTAAGCTTAAATGAAAGTGGGTTAATGCTATCTGGCGCATACATGTTCCTGACTCATGCTTCTTTAATGTAAATATCCTTGAGGTAATGCCTTTTTAAAATATAACTACTACTGTCTGTATACAACTTTTGATAGTGTACTTTTCAATATAGCTCTTTGCAGAGGGTTGATCAGGAGAGAGAAAGACTAGCTGGACTTCATTTAGTGTCTGTCTTGCTGTGAAGTTCTGTGGGAGTGGAGAAACCATGGCAAAATTCTTATATGCCCCTGTGCAGAATAAAATAGGCTGTCTTTTTGCTTTCTTGTATAGAGATAGCAAGAGAGTTCCAGAAAAACATCTACTTCTGCTTCATTGACTATGCTAAAGCCTTTGATTGTGTGGATCACAACAAACTGTGGCAAATTCTTAAAGAGATAGGTGTACCAGACCACCTTACCTGTCTCCTGAGAAACCTGTATGCGGGTCAAGAAGCAACAGTTAGAACCGGACATGGAACAACCGACTGGTTCAAAATTGGGAAAGGAGTACGACAAGGCTGTATATTATCACCCTGCTTATTTAACTTATATGCAGAGTACATCATGAGAAATGCCAGGCTGGATGAATCACAAGCCGGAGTTAAGATTGCCGGGAGAAATATCAACAACCTCAGATATGCAGACAATACCACACTAATGGCAGAAAGTGAAGAGGAACTAAAGAGCCTCTTGATGAGGGTGAAAGAGGAGAGTGCAAAAGCTGGCTTGAAACTCAACATTAAAAAAACTCAGATCATGGCATCTGGTCCCATCACTTCCTGGCAAATAGAAGGGGAAGAAATGGAAGCGGTGACAGAATTTATTTTCTTGGGCTCCAAGATCACCGCAGACGGTGACTGCAGCCATGAAATTAAAAGACGCTTGCTCCTTGGGAGGAAAGCTATGGCAAACCTAGACAGCATATTAAAAAGCAGAGACATCACCTTGCCGACAAAGGTCCGTATAGTTAAAGCTATGGTTTTCCCAGTAGTAATGTATGGCTGTGAGAGTTGGACCATAAGGAAGGCTGAGCGCCGAAGAATTGATGCTTTCGAGCTGTGGTGCTGGAGAAGACTCTTGAGAGTCCCTTGGACTGCAAGGAGGTCAAATCAGTCAATCCTAAAGGAAATCAACCCTGACTGCTCATTGGAAGGACAGATGCTGAAGCTGAAGCTCAAATACTTTGGCCACCTCATGCGAAGAGAGGACTCACTGGAAAAGACCCTGATGCTGGGAAAGACTGAAGGCAAAAGGAGAAGGGGACGGCAGAGGATGAGATGGTTAGATAGCATCACCGATGTAATGAACATGAATTTGAGTAAACTCCGGGTGACAGTGGAGGACAGGAAGGTCTGGCGTGCTATGGTCCATGAGGTCACGAAGAGTCAGACACAACTAACCGACTGAACAACAACAACAACAACAACATAGAGATAGTACAACTGATCCCTACAATATGATGTTGCCATGTAATCTCACAACTATTAATAGAACTATTCATATTCAGAGTACTAGCAACCAGCCAATCATGTCCTGTTCCAGTTGACTAATCCATCCACTCCTTTTAATTTTCGGTTTTTCTTTTCCAACAGTGAGTTAATATTCTGACTGGGTTAACATTTAATTTTGACTAGTGAAGGGTTGCAGATATAGATTAAGTTATAAATATAGATGATATAGATATATAGTTATATAGATATAGATAGATGTTTTGTGTTTGGGAAAACATTAGGGTTTCTCAAGCAGGCTGGTATGACTCTGTTTTTCTGCAGGCCAGGGCTGGCTACAGACTGGTTAGCATGCATCAACATATTTTGTTATTAAAAGGAATGGTATTGTCCTACCATAAGCATAAGCAATATATGGATTTCTCCTTGGATAAGGAGCGAAACGTTTCCACTGAGAAAATAGAAATCCAGTTGACATGATTCAAGCTACAGATGTCTGTTAGGTCATATTGGCCTTTGATCTATATAGTTTATACATTTGGATTATGTTTGTTATGCCACAAAACACATGTATACATAGGTAGGTGGCATGGAATTTACATGTGTGAATGGATCATCCCCCAACAAATAATAACTAATGGACTACTTTCACCAACTTTATATGATTGAGTATAGAAAAAATATGTTTAAACATTAGTCCTGCCTCTAACAATTCCCAAGGAAAGCTAGAGTTATAAAACAAACTCCTTTTATTAAATGCATGTGAGAACTATTGCCTCTTCTGGAAAGGAATGTGTGAAGAGACGATCAGAACCATGTCCACTAGTTACAGTCTCCTATGTTCAAGGTCCCATTTGCAAAGGGAATTGCTATGGAATTCCTTCCACACCCAGATACAAGAGAATTGGCTGCACCTTTCTTTTACTGGGCACCAAAGGTCAACAACCCCATACAGCAGGAGAAGTGAAGTGAATGACTCAGCTAACAGACTTCTCTGTTTACATAAGTTGATGTTTTCACTCCAATTACATAATTAAACATGCACACAAACTCAATCATGTACATATTTTAAACATGGGTATTTTACTTAGCTTATTTTCTCAAAAACTAATTTAAGACCAGTTTAAGAGTCTTTTGTAGTTGTTACTCTCTGTGAGTTAAAGGTTCACACACATGAACAAACCACCTAAAAAACTGATTGGGGACTGGCAACAGCTGCACATGGGTTTGGCTTAGCAGTCTGACAAAGTCTAGATGTTTGCCTACTGAAACAAACATGTTGCCTAATACTGGATTAGTAACGTCCAGTTTCTAATACAGAACTTTCCAAACTGTGTGTCGTGACACAAAAGTGTGTCGCCACACACAGTCTGGTGTGTCGCCACAACCTGGAAGCGCTGATCATCATCAGCGCTTCCGGGTTTTCCCGCGGCGACACACCAATGGCGGCACGCAAAACCCGAAAGCAGCAGCAGCAGTTCCGGGGTTTTGCGCACTGCCGCAACGGCAGCACTTCCGGGTTTTCCCACGGTGACACACCAACGGCGGTTGGTGTGTCGCAGCGGGAAAACTTTGGAAAGCCCTGTTCTAATATTTATTGACAGCAAGGACATTGCTTAAGACAACTGCTTTTCCACTGGTTCCTGTTTTCCCACAGCTTTAGTTTCTTATAAGCAAGAGTGTTAACACAAAAAGCAGAGCAGAGCAGAGCACATAGCATAGCACAGCATGATGGATTTATTTCTTTTATATATTTTTCTTCAACAGAACCATATGGAGAAGCTCCCGATGCACATTCCATATCCCATAAAATAGAGAATAAGTACAAATATTGTTAAGTTCCTGTCCATGAGCAAAGAAGTCCTAGTACATTTGCAGCATGGGGGTACGAGTTCAATTTCCCTCTCTACCATACATGGGCATGAATTTACATGTGTAGACTCATTAATGCCTACAGAAGGCTTGCAACATAGAAATGTAAACCCATCAAACAGAAATTAATTAATTAATTAATGGTGTTGTTGATAAATGGCTACTCATAACTTCACAATGAAACGAAAATATTTTTGTAGCAATGCCTAATTTCTGAAAAATGTCTATGGCACATGGATGTATCATTTCTTATCCTCTTACGAGTTCCTTAGCTGAAATATGAATTTCAGATAGCATAGCTGTGAAAGTGACTGTCCCCATGCAAATAATATTAGCTAATATAGCAGAAACTCAGCACAGTTGAACAGTTATGAGCATGGAACATAAAAAATGAGTATCCTTAATATAAATGAATTCTTGCATGAAATGGTCTCTGTATTTCCCTAGACATGCTTGATTTGCTATTTAAGATTGTCATTTGACAGTTTTCTTATTACTGCCTGTGTTTGTCACATTATGGATTTTGAAATTGCCAGCTCTTCTGTAACATGATGCAACTTTATTTGCATGCCAAATTTCTGAGTATATTCACTTCTGCAGTTTTATAAATTCCATCTCTCCAAAATCCAATAAGTTAAGTTAGTGCTAAGACATCCCCGTTTAGCAACAGAAATAGACTTTGGATAGGCACTTGTCCCATAAAAGTTGATGCTTAAATATCCTTCAGTATGAGAGGCTTGCAGACATTAAATCAGATTTTTAAAGTTCATAAAGAATGGAGAAGATGAGTTATGAGTCATGGGGATGGGGGATTGTCCAAAATCAGAATTCACATACAAATGAGAGAATAATCTAAGAAATGTATGTAATTGTGTTGGGTGAGAAAAGTTTGAAATAAAAATAAAGTGGGCTTTTGAGATGTCTTGGTAAGGTGGGCCAGAATTAATTAAAAAGCTTAGACTCTGAGGGTCTCATCCTTGACCGAGGAAAGGGTAAGAAAGTAGTATGAATGAACCATGCAGTTACCATCACCCCTGTGTAGAGGATCTTATTATGTATTTTGTAATCTGCCTAGAATCTGCCTAAAATATTTTCAGCACAGAAATCATGCATCTATTCAGTGCATATTTGCTGTGCATTGTTGTGTGCATTTTAGTCTTTCATCCCATTTAGTCTTTTAAATGATTATAAATAAAAAAAAATATTTATTTTAAATTATTTATAGAGCTGTCCGTCTCACAACAGCGACTCTAGATGGCAAACAGAAGTTCACTGGAAGCATGTGCAACTCACCTAGCAATGGTGCTACATGGGCATAATGGATACACCTCAAACTGCCTGTGCTGCAGCTGTCTAGACAAGCTGTAGCATCCTAATGCTCTTCAAGGACAGCCCCATGTACAGCATGTTACAGCAATCTAACAGGAGGTAGCCAAAATTGTGAATTACTGTGGGTAGGGCCCCTTGATCCAGAAAAGGGTACAATTGGCATATGAAATTAACCTGTGCAAAGGCCCTCCTGTTCATGGCTGCCACCTGCTCTTCAAGCAGGAGTCATGAGTCCAAGAGGACCTCCAAGTGCTCCTACTCCATTCAGAGCTAAAGATAGAAAATCTCTAGATCCACAGGGGTCAGGACCCACAGCCACTCAGCCTTGCCAGAGTTGAAATGAAGCCTGTTTTTCTCCATCTAGATCCTAACACCTTCCAGACACTGGGAAATTAATGTCCACAATTAATTCATGTCCATAGGTACTTTTTATGCTTTGGGATTAATGAAGGTAATCTAGCGGTTTTAAATACTAACGTAACTCTTTGGGCCCATTGGGTATAATTAAGGGGTTCTATAGATGCCAAGTCAATCAGATGAAAATTAATACGCAAAAGATCATAAAGATGAGATCTGACCTGGTATTTGTATTTCCAGCTAGGTGTTTTCCCTCTATAGTTGCAAACTGTTAAACATATTTTGGTTGGTTGTAAAACCAAAGTTTGGGTGTTATCCTTACGCTCTGGCAGATACTCTGGCTCACTGCTATTTCTCCAGGAGACTGCACTCCTCTGAGAATAAAGTGAGTTTCAAGTTATCTGCTGATTTCTTCGCTTGAATGTCGGAGAGGGTACCTGGTGAGCCTGATATATTTGGGTTGTTTTAGTATGAAGTTTCTTCATTTCAGCAATAAGACAGGAGAGTTGAGTTTCAATTTCTTTCATATCACAAAGATACACTTCACAGTTTGAGCAATCACGTCAAGTTGAGACTGCTCCAGGGATAGCACATTTATCTCCTCCCTTTCCTCTGGTTCTTTTCCTTTTTCTTTCTCTTTTCCCTCCAGCTCCAAAGCACTATTAGGTAAAAATGTGTAAAAAAAAGGTAAAGGTACCCCCCGCACATTTGT